>JAZBNJ010000002.1:4800000-6000000 GCA_037349165.1 Choristoneura rosaceana
ATTTGATATGTCCTATGCAACTAGGTAAGTATACATGGAAGGGTAAACTTTTAAGCTGATTGCTCCGGTGAAAAGTTTTAAAGGTTATGGTTTTTTTTTATTAATAAAAGCATGATAAGCTAGGAGCTGAGGAGCTAGCCCTGAGAGCTATACGCAATTATCATACAAAATAGTTAGTTATGAGTAGGGAGCGACTCCCAGACACTCCCTGTTCAGTGGATGTTTGTGTGATCAGGTCAGTTTATATTCTAGCCATCCTGATCAAAGACGTCTCGTCCCTTTTCTAACCTCCGACGCAAAAAGAGGGGTGTTATAAGTTTGACCGCTATGTGTGTCTGTCTGTGTGTCTGTCTGTGGCACCGTAGCTCTTAAACGGGTGGACCGATTTGGATGCGGTTTTTTTTTATTTAACAGTAGGTTTTTTAGCGATGGTTCTTAGACATGTTTCATCAAAATCGGTTCAGCCATTTTTGAGATATTGAACTTTAAAGTGACGAAGTCGGGGTTTTCCAACTTTTTGTTAACCGATGACTATTTCTGGTATGATTATATTCTAAGTTGCTTCACAATAGATTTGGATTATTTTGTAGTGTACCTACCCTAAATGTTTATCGCCACAATTTCTTCCTTTAGGTAGGTACCGCTAGCATATCGAGGATTTCGTGAAGCTCTGTTGTTTTGCGTTCGATATCTGTCTCGGTACATTGAGAAGGATAAGTCAGCCACTCAGAGCTGTGAGATTGAGATTTTGGCTAAATTTGCTTTCTATTGACCCAGAAGTTCCCTCGCTATTGAACTATACTTATACTCCAAGAAAACGTTCATATCAGGTGAGTGTGAGGCATCATTTTAATTAACCCCCGACGCAAAAAGAGGGGTGTTATAAGTTTGACCTCTATACACATAGAGGTCTGCCTGTCTGTCTATCTGTCTGTGGCACCGTACCTCGTAAACGGGTTGACCGATTTGAATGTGGTTTTTATATTCGAAAGCAAGTTTTCTAGTAATGGTTCTTAAACAAGTTTCATTTTATAATTAGATTCGATAAAATCTTTAAATATTAAGATTATAGTCTAAGCCTAAGATTTTTTGTTATTAAGTATTGAAATAAAGAGCTTAATTATTTTTTTTTATTAAATTGGTTCAGCGGTATTTTAGATATTGAACTTTGAAGTGATAAATGTTAAGTTAGCATTATGCTTAACAATCGTTCGTCAATAACAAATAAAAATTAAATAATATGCTTTGCTTCACCCTAGCTGGGGTGTAAAGTGTAAGTATTGTAATTTTAATCTGAGTAACTTTTAGTTTGAAATTACTAGAAATAGGTACGAAATAAGATTTAATCTGGGGGCACGGTAGTGCCCCCGCCAAGTCGAGCGCGAAGCAAACACTGCCGTACCATCCTTTACTGGAACCAATTCGCCGCATTTTCAGGCCCCTATTTGGGAACCTCTGGATAAGACCAGAACGCAGAAATTTTCGTCATCCAGTAAGCTATAATCACATACTTAAAATCCAAAATTTCAAGTCTGTAGGTCATTTAGTTCTGAAATCAGGCGAAAGCAAAGTTTCGCATTTTTACACTCACTCATGATCATCAAAACACTCACTCATGATCATCAAAATAGAACTAGTTCTTCCCATAAACTCAGAGAGCTGAAATTTGGTATCGAGTTAGGGTTTAATGGCCACATAAAGGGAAAACTATAAAAACTAGGATAATCGAAGAAAAAAAAAATCTGTGTCAAATAAGAAAATCTAATAAAATAAATCAATAAGCCCACGTTTCTACAAAAAGAAGTGAAATCCCACCACAAACATTCTGTAAAAAACTAGCCAAGTCTTGATGGAGCTGCTTGTTTTTCTCAAAAAAGTAATGAAATCTAGACAAAGTTGTGCCAAGTCTAAGGTTCCATACTGCGATTTCTTTATTATTACAGTTAATGTTGTGTGACTTGGCCGTTGACTTGTACCTTGTAAGGTACATAAGTAGAGGGAGGAGAGACAAAATAACAATAAATACAATATTTTACTAAATTCTATGTAACACGTTTATTAGGTACTTATCCCATCTTAAACCTCTAGGTTGGCAACGTAGGTATCTGCAATACCCCTGGTGTTGCAGATGTTTAGGGGCGGTGGTGATCTTTTACCATCAGGAGACCCACTTGCTCGTTTGCCATCCAGTAAAATAAAAAAAAAGCGGAACAACATTTTTTGTGTGCCAATCCCAAGCCCCCGGTTTTTTTGCGATAAAAAAAAGAAAGGGCGTAACTAATGGCATGCGTCGCTGCTATGCCTGCATAGCATACCTATAAGTCACGCACTGCTGGACAACGCGAGTTTACGCGAGTAAGCAAACTGCCACGTTGTAATTGCCACAACTAGCATACCATTTTTTACCTGTTTCTTGAATCAAGTCACTTCCCACCATCTGTAGGTACATTTATTACAAGCTTGTCTGTCTGTTTGTAATTAATCTTGCAAGTTAAATTTAACCAAATTACAGAAGTCAGATTGACTAGATTTTTTTATACAACATAGGCTTGCGTTTGGCCACAATCATGCCTGATGGAAAGCGAGGATGGGGCCTACGATGGAGCACGTTTGCCTAGTAATGCTCATTCACCCTAGACTTGAAAGCGGCCAAATTGCAGTGTTCAGGAAACACAGTCGCAGGCAAGGAATTGCTCTCCTTTGCTGTGCGATTGATGAAGGAAGAGCGAAAACGCTTTGTTCAGATTTTAGGAATACTGACAACGTAAGGGTGGAGACCCCGTCTACTTCTGGTTGACCTGAGGAAGAAAGGAGCAGGTGGAATAAGATCGTGCAGTTTCGAAGCACATTCACCGAAATGTAGCCTGTAGAATACCGACAGGGAAGCCACTCTTCTGCGATGACGAAGGCTCTGACGACAAAAATCCGCGTCGCAGGTGACGCCGATGAGCCTCTTCGCTCGCTGTTCTATCGAATCCAAAGCAGCTCACCATTGATTTATACTCTATGGATACGCAAGTTCATGTCAACAATATGTTCAAATACCGGACTGTCACAAGACGTCAACGGTATATAGATTATACACCGCAGACGTGACACAGCTATTTTACCTACAAAACATAATCATTTTGCATCTGGCAAAATAGATATTTTCGAAAAAGAAACAGAAACTTTTTAACTGCTTTTTTTAATCAATTGAAAGAAATTATCTTAATAAATAGGCAGATAGTGAATGAGGTTTTGAAAAAAAGCTGAAGCACTAGAAATGTGATTGAAACCTGTAATTAAAGTTCTTAAGCCTTTATCGCAATGGAACCCCTTATTGGAAATTTAAAATTTGCCGGAGCCCCAAAATAGTCAAAAATGGTGTACTGAGTAATATTATATTATATATTTTTTTGTTTTTTAGTAGCAATGTATGCTTGCTCAACGAAATTTCAGATTTTTTAAAAGCGAAAAAGATTTTCGGAATGCCGGAGGGGATTTGAATCCGAGTCTCCTGTGTAATTAATTACGCGAATTGTCATGCATGTTCAGTCACAATTTTTTACCTACAACCAATTCTGAATGGGAACGTCTGCACGTTTTAGTCTATGATTGTAAGATGGCGTAATGTCAACGACTTTATAACCTTCGATGCGTGACGTCTTATTTTAAAAAATGTTTTTATTGTGGTATTACAATATTATTAGTTGCTTAATCACTTGTACAAGATGTAATTTTACTTACTTGAGTAGTGAATTGTTACTTAAGTGCAGGTTCACGCCTATATTCGGAGTCTCAATCAAAAACTAGTTCGTCCGCCGCTCATGAATGTCAAAGTCATACTAAAGTCCTTTGCACAGTGCAAGGTGCAAAGCAGTGGAACACAATGAGTATTCGGATGGCGATATCTAGTAAGTACATATATATCGATGTAGCTCACTGATGTTCAGCAGAACCGTCAAAAAGGTAGCAGCGATACTCCATGTAGGATCGGACTTGGACTCGGTAAAGACGAATAAAATATCGCTTACCAAGCGATACCAAGGTTTTTGGCAAGGATTCGATATAAGTAATTCCCGAAATTTGGAATACTTTCTTATGTAAATTGCATGACAATGACAATGACATGGTAGTGACATCCTGGTATTCCGGCCAGGAGCGTGTCCGCAGGACGGAACTCTTCAACGGTTAATGCCATTGATTTGAAATTTGGTATGCAACCATTTTTGACATGCTCTATACCTAATAGAAAGAGCCCCATTCTCATGGTTTGATTTGCCAGTAGATGTTATATAAATTTTCTTATTACATTTAATTCTTAAATGTATCTATGAAATATAACGAGTACCTAGGTGTCGGATTAAAGTAGGTAAAAATCCAGTTAGAAATCGGCGGAATAAGTGCAATAATGTTAATTGATTAATTAAAATTTAAATATCCGCATAACTTATCATCAGATTAGATTCAAATTACGTTCCAATAGCAATAAAATTTTTAATTGATTCATTAATAATGCAAAAAGATAAAACAAGAACCTGATTGATGAAACTAAGATGCTTAAAAGAGATGTTATTTTAAACAATCAATATATAAGCTACAAGTAAAATATTAAATCATAACTTATCCAGAAAAAACAAAATGTGCTTTTGTAAAAAAAACATTTTTACAAAAGTTTTTTTGCTGGCTGTAGAATTTTTTGTTGACGGTACTTGCTTTGTACTCTTGATTACATTTCCGTACCAAATTTCAAGTCCATGCCATTAACCGTTGAGGAGTTCCCTCCTGCGGAAACGATCCTGGCCGGACTACCAGAATCTCACTACCAGATTATTGCATTTCCACCAGATTATTATTAGTAGGTATGCCAAATTTCAAATCAATCCGACCAACAGGTCAAATTATGCTTCCATGTGACATTTTTTTTATTTATTAATTAACTAGCTTGTGCCCGCGGCTCCGCCCGCGTTGTATTTGGTTATCGCGCGCTGTTTCCTCGGGAACTGTGCATTTTTCCAGGATAAAAAGTAGCCTATGTCACTCTCGGGCCCATAAACTATCTCTATGCCAAAAATCACGCCGATCCGTCGCTCCGTTACGGCGTGAAAGAGGGACAAACACAGAAACACACTTTCGCAATTTATAATATGAGTATGGATATGAGAAAAAATACAATTAATCATTTATGGCATCGTTAAACCGCATCACGATTTTTATCGATGCTGCATTCCGCAATAGTTATACATAACAATATTCATATTGTACTAACACATGCCTACATAAATAAATATTAATTTATTTATAAACAAAGCGGGCTATATAAGTAGCTAAAGAAAAGCTTGTAATAAGTACTTAAATTTTGATGGATATAATCTGACGAACGTATTTTAAATTAAAATAAACGTAGGCATTACATATTAAATTTGTGTAACTAAATAATCCGTAACCTTACAACCCCAGGAATACTAAAACACAAACCTTGAATACTCTTTAAAAGGCTTGTAACACTAAACCGGGCCGGCGGCGATCTCGTACCGATTTAACTTGATACGGAGCAAGGGTTAAAGAAAAATATTTTGAAATTTAAATTAAAACCCTTAAAAATTCCTGGCGCGCCGCAGGAGCGGACGGGAGTTTGTCATCGTGGCCCTAAGGCTGCGTCCACACGCGAGGTCGATTACGACTTGATCAGTAATAGGTATAGAGTAAATATCATTACCGTTTTGGCGCGTATTATTACAAGAGATGATGCACAGAGTTAATTTTTTATGAAAACTAAAGACAATATCGATGCTAAATCTGGCGTGAAGGCGTGATCAAACTTCTTGCGACTAGTCTTTCTGTTGTGTTAATAATCGTGGGATGGTAATGATGTTTAACCGAGCGGTCAAAACGGTCGAATGTTCATTCTGTAACTTGAGAAGGGTTCTTATTACATCTAGAAGTCTGCAGAACTGATATTATTAAGTAAATCACCTACGTATTTGTTTTTTAATTTGGAACGTTGATTTATCTATACTTCCACGTCACTATTGCAAGCAAAAGAGGCCGTTCTTAAGTTTTTTATGCACATAATCAATTAAAGACGATAACTGTAACTCAAATAGTATATTAGTTCGCAAATAGTTGATTAAACTTCTCTGCATTGATTCTTCATTAAGTCGCTTCGTTATTAATTAAAAGTTATACAGACCTGTTAAAAAGTAAAACTATACCTAATGTTTTGTCTATGTATCACAAAGGCAATCATTTTATACAGTCACAGAACACGGGACTGTTGAGCCACCTGTCAGGTATCATAAATATTGTAATATATGTATTATTGGTATTACTCAGCTAAATTATGAACAGTCGCAAGTCGCTTAACATTCCCATGGTGTGACTGTACCTATCTACCTACACGCAAAAAGCAAATTTACAATTTACTTAATCTAGGTATGTTCAGTTGACATAACCATAACATAACAAGCGTTTATTAAATACGAGAATAAGTTTAGTACCGAGTAGATATTTAAAATAGGTTAGTCTCTGTCGCTTGATTTTTTTTTCTTTTTGTTAAGATATTTTGCTGAGTCGGTTCCAAACCTATCTTGTCTTGCTAACACTAATTTACATCAAAAATCTCATTCTAATTTAACGACGAAAGTCAACTTTCAAATAAGTACTTACCAAAGTTAGATTACAATTTCTGTCTGTTAAATGAATTACAAATGGATGGTTGGATAAATACTGGGATTATAATATAGATACGGTGACATTATAAAGGTACCTACCTACCGTTTTATTCGCCAGAGATGGCATCAGTTGCGTAACTCCGCGACCCGTTGTGGCCCGGTGTGAACCCAGCATAAAGCCAACATATGGTGCTCAGGGGGGTGGTTACATTTTTACCGACCCACTACCTGCCTTTATGATCCTATATTTCAGGTGGCAACTGTCTCTTAGGCACTTAAATGATGTAATGTTAGGTTTACGTGTAGTAAACTTATGAAAGTTTAGGCCGATTACTGTGGCTACCTGCAACAAACTGCAACTTAAACGTGCTGCGGGAAATCGACTTGATTATGTGCACCGTATGGTGACATGGATATTGAATTTAGTTCTGGCTCCAAACTTCTCTATTCGTTCATTACGATATGTTTCATCGATTTTATTCAAAAATAAAGCAATGCGAGTTGCTTGTCTTTTATTGCTTCCTTTTAAAAGCCATGAAAGTAAAAACAGTATATGTCACCAATAAAGATAAGCAAGCATCCATATCTCAAGTCACTACATAGTACTTTATATTTGCAAGATCTGCTGTTAGTCAAACACTCATTGTTTCATAGGACACTTCTGCTCTCCATAATTTACATAGCTTGACGTGCGTTTGCACAACAGTGCAATATTACCCACCATTATGCCATATTATGGATAGTCACTTGTTCAGTCTCGTATAATTCACAGTCCAGCGCGACGACTATCTTCAATAATTTTAGAATCTCGTCTACAAATAGTCTTGCATGCAAGAACACTGAGATACTTATTTTCTACAATAATATAAGATTTAACTACAATAGACAAGTTTCTTATGTTGTTGTGGCTGAATATGGCCATATTAATATTGAGACAAATATGACAAGATATTTTAAATTTTTATTGCATATGTGAGTACCCATAAGTTCTGTCGCTCCGTACCCTTTGAATATTTTATAATTCTTTGAGTGAAAAATGTTACCTACATGTATTATTGTGAAAAACAATATACTTAAATATATATTTAAAGAAACGACCGGTACTTAACTAAGCTTTACTACAGTCTATATAGCGTCATAAAAGGTATTAAGTATTCAAAAGCGCAGACCTATATAGCCTAGACTGGCTAGGTTCGTTTAATGATGTGAGAATGTCGCATAAAAGTGCAAATCAGCTTCTAATGTGGAGGAAAACGACATATTGCAAATCCGCTACCGATTAAGGAAACCGGCTGTAAAAAACGTTTATGCGAGGTGCATCCATACTGGCACGTACACGTTAGGTGATCTTAGGTGTCAACTGTGGCAACTTTGTAAACCAGATGACTAAGTTCCATAGCGACGACATATTATCTAAGGACGACATGCAGGCCAGCAATATACATTTATAATGTGGCAACATTTGTCACTGTCTATTAAAGCATCTGTCCACTGTGTTGACCTTAATAGTAAAGACAGAGTGTATCCGATAAATGTTTATTTCTTAATAGTTACTCGCTTCAAATTTTTGGGACCAATGCGGATCTAGAAACTTCCAACATTTCATTAGGTAATTTGCTTCGTAGAATTTACTGATTTATTCATAATAAACATAATTTCCGTAGTCCCTCTCTACTTCAGAAGTACCTGAATCATACTTAACTACTTACAACGACATGACTTTTCATGTCATCCAGGCCATCCAGCCATCGAGCATACTAAAATACCAATTTAAAACGTCACCGATACCATACCATCGATATGACCAAGTGAACTGCAAAAGTATCTAAATAGGTATATTAATATATACCTACATATACACAGGGTTCATAAATTTACAATTTTGTTTTTAAAAATCCCATTTTAAGTAGATACTCTTTGCTCTCTGACACTACCTGTTTTTAACTACGCAAGGTTGTTAATATTTAACGCACTAGCCAGTAGTTATCTGATAATTATTTTAATAGCAGGGCTCGACGTCGCCGTTTTTGGGGACGGAGGGATATGTCGATTTAATTAGTCTAATTACTTAAACATGGCTTGCTGTTATTAATTTTAGTAAACGTCCAAATGCTGATAAAAGTGTACTTAATAGTGCGGCAACGCACCTATATCTGTCCACGTGCCCATGATTAAGTTTTATCTAGATGCAAAACCACCATAATATAGCTAGCTAGATGAGTCCTAGAGTCTATATCGCAAAAACAAACTGAAATATACATAGATGCACAGAAAAACTAGAAAATAAGACCAGCGCTGGGGTCTTATTTTTTTTTTTTTTATGCTTCTATATTTCAGTTTGTATTTTCGATATGGGTTTTACGGGATGACCGTAAAAGTAGCAAAAAATTTGGAGTTGAAATAAAAAATACAAAGACTCCAAAAACTAATCTTAACTTCCTAGAGTCTAGTTAGATAAAGTCCTTATACTGGGCAGACAACATATAAAATAGTTATTTGTTATGCAAGGCTGGAAAGTGACTGTTTGGCGCGAGTGCATAATATTGAAACCTGAGCAAGCGAAGGATTCTAGGATTGAACCACGAGCGAAGCGAGTGGTTCAAATGAAGAATCCTGAGCGCAGTCGAGGGTTTCAAAGGCACGAGACGCTAAACAACTTTACAGCCGAGCGAAACACACAAATTTTCACCTCACTACAGCGAGAAAATGGCAAATGGAAGAAAGACTGTGCAAGTAGTTTTTAATAAGTCAGTTTTATTATCCACTTATCAAACATTTTTAGTATTATAAAGGTATAATAGTATTTACAAACCAAATCGATATAACGGTATTACAGTGGGTACGTACATACAGTTACTACCTATTTTGAAAAGGATTGCATGGCATAAGTATCGAGGTGTACTAAAAATTCCAAAAAAATGTTTAGTAATAAGAATAAAATAACAGATTAATTAATAGATTTAAATATTAGGTACTTCAACAAATGTATGACGAACTTTCTTTGTGAAACGTCACTATTCAACGCTTTCTTCCGCAACCTCGTATCTACCCGAATTGTATACAACAAATAAACACTATCATACTTAACATACAGATGATTCTATAGCAATTTTGTGACCAGATACGAGGTTGTGAAAGTAAGCGGTCGATGTATTTTCAAGGGGGCAGCCGTTCACGATAACGTTCGAATTTCAAAAACTCTTTCCAGCCTAGAGGATAAAAAGCTACTTTCCACGCAGATTTCGAAGGATAAAAAAATCATTTTCGAGCTAGTGAGGTGAAAAAAATATATCGTTTATTCTACAAGTAGACCGCAAAGGGCTCTTTTTCATGTCAGTTTTTGAAACTGTACAAGCATTTTCAGAAATACCATCATTGCCAAGAAGAAGTGCGCCGCAAGAAATCTTGGCAGAAAGTAATTTTTTGAAAAGAAAATACAATAAATTATGACTAACAAAATACATAAATATTACGATGCAAAATAAAAGAAAAAAAATACAGGGATGTATAAATTAATCCGGAACATTCCAACAGATGTTCGGGAGGTTTGTACTCACTTATCATTATATTTTTATTTTATATCGTATTTATTTTTCCAGCTAGTACGTGTGTTGGTTACCATCATTTGAACCACTTGTGCGTTTGCCACCTCATGTCATAAAAGTCCCGTAAACCCAGGCAGAGACAGGTGATGACCCTACATGTGTCTACCTAAACATATGTATGTAGGTATTTCAGGGTATGTAGGTCGGTATTTAAGGGACCATCTTGCGCGGGTGGTTCAGTAGGTCTAAAACTACGTGTACTAGGCATTATCCAGCTTATCCCGTGTTCCCACACCTCGGATAGTTTAACAGTTCACCCATGTCGTGTTGTAGACATCGCTTATCTCTATCTTATTAGACCAGTCTGGAAATTAACTGGGCGTAGGTTTAATTATTAATTGCTGTGAGTTTAAGGTCTGGTTATGCTTTTAGTAGCTTTGTTTTTGTTTAGATATGGTTTAAATAAAGACTGGGTTTTAGGATTTCAGATTAACATAAAATGGGACTATCTAAAGTTGGTAGAGGTAGGTCCTACCTATACTTACCAGAAAGTAATTGATCTACTCAGAGAGAGGTAGGTAGGTACTTACATAGCTACTTAGGTATAGGTAGTACATACTTAATTCAAGGAAACGCAGCCTGCCTTATGGGCACCCTGCCATAGCGATCTGGGTGATATCTATTTGTAAATGTGTAGAATTTTAGGCTTAGTTAGAATAAGTTCGTTTTTCTTCTTCTCTTATATACTGACATTATCTAAGTACCTATTTGTTATATTTTTGCAGGTATATGGTTAAATAACCGTTCTGTTGTACCTACTTATAAATAAATTATTTTAAACGTCAGCTTGGTTAATTAGGATACGTGTGAAAAAAATGCCATATCCTACCATTTGTTGTAGTTTCGACTTAATCTAGGCCCAACCATTTTATAAATAATGGGCAGCCAACAACAGAATGATCTCTCGACTCTTCTTACTTAATGGTTTTTAATAGGGGTAAGAGTGAAAAAAGTGTTTAAGTACTAAAAAATACATGGGTTAGACTGTAAAAAAATATACACGGGTTATAGGTAATTTTGAACTCTTTAACTCCCTGGTGTCAGTGACAGTTTACGCTCACTGACTTAACGCGTACATCCTTAGGAGTAATCTCCAACATACACCCTCGTAATAGCCTCATTCCGACCGTGCCGCCGTCCCATAGGTAGGCACATAACATGTAGGTAGCTATAGGTTAATCACTTTTGTTTTCCTCTAACCTTTTGTGGCTTAAGTGACCTAATTCTAGATAAGGCCATATATAACACTCGACGCCTTAAAAAAACGATGAAAAATAGGTAGGTTACAAAAGAAACATTTAGTGGGATTCGAACGCGCCCAATATTTAGTGGTCAACTCCGGACAAGTAGAAGAATGGTAATAGGAATGATAAAGTGAACTTTATTTAAACGGCGATGAGCGAACGTTTCCGAACGGGCGCGTATTACGGCATCGCACGATACATCGGGTCAGCGTGTCGCGGCGCCGTAATGAGTCTAATTGAATCGGCGCTCGCGGCGACGCCTTTGTTTACAGTTTTACACCGTCGACTCGACACCGAACCGCGTCCTCAGGACGAATCAATAAGGCAGTCGATAGCGAGCGAGTTTAATAGAGTGAGCGAGCAGAGTCGAGCCCTCATTACCCCCGCAATTAGCGCACGGCGCTCCCGCCGACGACGCACCCCGCGCGAAAAACGAATAAAAAGAGCTGCCCTCAAAATGGCCGCCGCCTCCCCCCCGGCCCCAGCCCGCGCCGCTTCGTGATTGCATCCCCGCAGCTCTTATAAATATGGCCGTATTCCTCCCGCCTTTACTGATTGCCCGTATACCCCCCGGCCTCCCCCCGCGACCGCGCCGCCGGCGTCTGAATAGATAAACGAGTCCACGTGGACCGCCGCGCTTATAAAAATCCAACAGACCAATAGTTGAGTTTTCGCGCTGCGTTCCATCCAATTGCGGCGCAGAAACGCGTGTAACTCCGCCCTTAATAAGCGATCTCGCGTTCTGGGCCAATAGCGTGCGAGGATTCGCCGGATTCTGTTCACCGACGTCGAAGCAGTCCACGTGGACTGCGCACACATGCAAGCGCGTATAATGCCTCGAGTGGAAATAGCTATGACGGCGAAATGGGCGACAGCGAAAAAAATAAAATGCGGTCGGTCGTCGGCGGAGCGGGCGCGGCGAGTGGGTGTAAACAGGGGATATTTCGGTGCGGCTCGTTCATTATTATTGAATGCGCGGCGCTAATGGCGAGTCGCGGGTCGCGGGTCGCGGCCGCTTCCGCTCGCAACTCCGCCAAACACCAATAAAATAATCTTACGTCGAATTCTAAATAACGCTCTTAATCTTATCAACGCTTATTTAACAATGCGGACGTTGCATTGACGTCAGATGTACCTGAGCGGGGCATGTTAGAATGTTCTTTAATAACTTTAATTGAGGGTCTTTGACGAATCAATCTGCGGTATTTAACACTCCGGCCGACATGTGCTGCGAGCGGTGCGAGTCACGTCACGACATGACGAGTTACTTTTGGGCATCGCTTTTTATATCACTAATACATGTACCATAGATTAATATACGTATTAAATTATATTATCATCATTAGATAGATACCTGCAATTAGGTGGGTAGTCAGCTAAACAATATCTAATTGCACTTGGATACTTTCTTATTAAAATTTTAGTAGCTAAAAAGTTCAAATTACTAAGGTAGAGTCATATTCTTTGTGTTTATTAAACAAGTGGTAAATAGTATTTATTTTTACCCAGATTTGTAGGTAACATATGAAACCTTTATTTCAAAAGTGGTTAGATCATAAGTGGGAACTCTATCAATACTATCTAATCCTAAAACGCAGGTAAATTCACAACTCTACTCCATCTAGCCCTTAAAGTGAATTAATTAATTAGCCTCATTTAAATTGTAATGGGTAAACCAACAACATTAGCATCACAAAAATGGAGCTGCTAACAACAAAATTGATTATACACTTTACCGGAGTGGTTGAAAACTACGTAAGTTTAAGTTGCTCGTAAAAATGTAGCGTCGCGCTACAATGAGTCCAGAATTGCTACAATTTAAGGGAGTCCTAATACTACATGTTGTGAAAATAATTGACTTTTACGTACTAAAAATACAGTAAAATATTTGTAAAAATGTATCCTAACACACGTAGAAGTATACCTCTGTTAAAAAACAAGGCTTAAGTACCTAATAAAATAAATAACCACTATATTATAGGTATCTACGACACGTAACTCATTTAGCCCGCTCTACACTCACGCCGCGAACGCCCGCGAAAGCGCGAAACGCGAGTGTAGATGTTGTTCACGCCTTCGCGCTCGCGGTTCGCGGCGTTTTTTTTGGCCCGCGACAAAGGGTACGCGGCGCGCGAATGCGAACGCAGCTACACTCGCTGTTTTATCGCAGTAGCGTACAAGACATTTTCATTGAAGTTGCGAACAACACTGCGAAGCTTCGTGAGTGTGGAGGGACACAGTTGTGGGCGAACCGCTGCGTAAATTCACGCCGCGGATTCACGGAGCGACTTCGCGGCGCGAGTGTAGAGCGGGCTTTTAAAGTGAGTCATGAGTTTCATGTGATAGGTATAGAACAATTATACTTATCTAGGTGCCTATTTTTACTATGAATATAAAAAAATATTTCGTCTTACCTGACTCGATCAAAATTTTAGGTTTTTTTGTATGTAACGTACCTTAATACGTACTTACTTTGCTAAAATACGTTGTACTGCTATACTTTCTAATTTTTTTATGTAGGTACTTACAAAGTCTACTTTGTTCTTTAGAAATCAAATGTTCACAATGATAACTTCTGTAGTCAACTATATGTATAGGAACCCTTATTTATAGTTTCGCCATATCTGTCTGTCTGTCCGCGGTAAGCTCAAAGACCGTTAGGACTAGAAAGCTGTAATTTGTAAATACATAGGTATCAGTCACGCCGACAAAGTGGTAAAATAAAAAACCTCCGACCTTGTCACTTTAAAGTTAAATATCTCAAAAATGGCTGAACCGAATTTGATGAAACATGTCTAAGAACCATGGCTAGAAAACCTGCTATCCAATAAAAAAACCGCATTCAAATCGGACCGCCCGTTTAAGAGCTACAGTGCCACAGACAGACACACAGACACACGTAGCGGTCAAACTTATAACACCCCTCTTTTTGCTTCGAAATTAAGGATACTACCTCCCATAGACGTATAGTGGGGGTGGTTTTTTTTCGACTAACCCTATATGGAGCGGGGTATCGTTGGATAGGACTTTTACCTTTAACTATTAGGGGTTTCCACGACTATTTTTCGATTCAACGACCGTTTGCCAAATATTCAACTTTTAAATGCAAACTTTCATTAAAATCTAGCATCCCCCTCCCCTCTAAAATCTTAACTGTTGGTAAAAAATTGAAGAAAAAACAGGATGGTGTATATCAAATTTACTAGGAAAATTACAACGGCGAAAATTGCTTGAGAAATTAGTTGTTTAAGAGTAAATAGCAGCCTAAGGTTTAAAATATACCTAATTAAACTTGGAAGATTCCGTACACTACTACACAATACGAAATTCTTAGAAAAATTTAGGTAGATTTTTACGTAATGGCCACAGAAATCTTGGGCGTGTCCGACACGCCCTTGGCCGGTTTTTTTATATTATTAAATTGGTTTAGTCTATGAGTTCTACGAGTGCTACGCCGTATCCGTAGCACTAAGACTACCGATACCTCGGGTCATTCACTTGCGTAATGATCATTAAGAACAAACAGACCCATATTAAAATACCGATGGATGACTAAGACGATGACGTTTGTGCATTTAGTTATCGCAGACACTTAAATGATCATTAAAGACAGAACTTAAACTAACCTTTTGTGAAACAGAATAAATACAATACAATACAATACAATACAAATATTCTTTATTGCACACCATAAAGCAGTACAAAAAACTTATAATACAAACAGTTAGATTCAGGGTAGACAATAGGCGGTCTTATCGCTTAAAAGCGATAAATACAAATACTTACCTACTTTCTTTTAGATATAAATACATACTTCATTTCTTTCTTTCTTTCTCTTTTTGTGTACACTTATAGAGTGTGCATCCATTTCTAAATGTATTAATCTTTGTAGTGTAGGGACGCAGTTTCCGCTTCGGCTGTTTTTTAACCCCCGACGCAAAAAGAGGGGTGTTATAAGTTTGACCGCTATGTGTGTCTGTCTGTGTGTCTGTCTGTCTGTCTGTCTGTCTGTGTGTCTGTCTGTGGCACCATAGCTCTTAAACGGGTGGACCGATTCGAATGCGGTTTTTTTTATTTGAAAGCTGGTTTTCTAGCGATGGTTCTTAGATATGTTTTATCAAAATCGATTCAGCCGTTTCAAGATCATCAGCTCTTTTGTTCGCTGCAGTAGGAATCTTAGACGCATAATGGGTATTTACTTTACTTTCAAGCATATTTGGGACCTAAAAGTTGAAACACCCATGTATGCTATGTAACTATGCAAGATTATGCAGTTCTCGGCCTGATGCTGCAGCCAGGATATCCAGAACACTAGTAGATACACTCTTGATAAAACCATAGCAGATATATCGTGTTTGGATTCGTTTCGATCAGTATTTGATTATACATACAATGCAAAAGTGGCAATAGGATGAGCTGATGCTGCAGCCAGGATATCCAGCGCATTAGTACACTATAAAAAATAATAGCACATATGTCGTGTTTGGATTCGTTTTGATCAGTAATTGATTCTACATACAATGCAGTGGTAGCAACATGACGAGCTGTTTAAAAAACATGAAATAAAAAACTAAAATTAGAAATTTTAAAAACCCCCGACAAAAAAAGCCGCCAAAAAACGACAACTAAAAAGTAAAAAATAATTATGCAATACCTAGCTGTTTTTTATCTAAGCGTCGTCGATGTCGGGGGACCGCTAAGGTTAATACTTTAAAAAATACAACATATGTACTTTAGTTTCTGTTAACCTTAGCGGTCCCCCGACACCGACGACGCTTAGATAAAAAAAATATTACTAGGTACTTATACTAAATTAACTTAGGCTAATTTTGCGGGAAATCAGCATAGTCCCAGCGGGATAGGGATAAACGAATTGTTCGCAGATGAAGTCGCGGGCAACAGCTAGGTATTGCATAATTATTTTTTACTTTTTAGTTGTCGTTTTTTGGCGGCTTTTTTTGTCGGGGGTTTTTAAAATTTCTAATTTTAGTTTTTTTATTTCATGTTTTTTTGTCAAGACAATGTTGACCGTCAATGAACCCACGGTTCGCGCATCTCTAATTGCGCAGTGGTATAAATTACTATCGTTTGGTATATCATTGAGTCATTCAATCTTGTACTTCTTTTCAGTTACTTGTAAACAATTTGACACCATCGTGCCAGTGTGGTATTTAAGGTTCTCAAGCTTCAGTTTCAATTCAAATTGCCAGATTGCCGTTTATTGCCAGAATATAGTCAGTCTTAGTGCTACAGGATGTTCTTATGTTCTACCCTAATTATTATTATTATTTTTATTGTTCTATCATATCATCCGTAACACGTCCGCTTTTGGAGATAGGTCTCATCCATAGGTCCCATAAGTAACTTCCAGTTGCTTCGGTGGGAAGCAGCTTGCATCCGCCGTGAACCCACTGCTTTAACCAGATTATTGGCCGTCTTACACTGCGCTTTCCAACTTCAGTTACGTACGTCGGTTAATTGTCCCGAAGATCTAAAATAAAATTAACTGTTTGGCAGTTTATCGTTTCCGGTATATCCAAACTAATATTATAAATGCGAAAGTGTGTTTGTATGTTTGTCCGTCTTTCACGCCGTAACGGAGCGACGGATCGACGTGATTGGCTACTTTTTATCCCGGAAAAATGCACAGTTCCCGAGGGAACAGCGCGGGATAACCGAATACCACGCGGGCGGAGCCGCGGGCAAAAGCAAGTAACGTATATATAATACGTCCAACGTTGTGTACCTTGCGAAAGGGTTTGGATTGTAACGCGTTGTCCTAACGCTTCATTGAACTGCTTCGCATTCACAAGTAAGTGCAAGTTTCTACGCGAAGTTTTCCTTGTTGGAAAAGCTTTCTCTACTTGAAAGATTAAAGGTTTGCCACGGCTTTTCAACACAGTTGAAGTGTTTCTGGCACTAGCACGCCAGTGTACAGTCTAATGCGCTGCAATGTAGTACGAGTATGTTTAACCACGCCTCATCATTAGGTATGCTTAAAGCAACATGCACTAAGTATACCTCCACTCCTCAAGGGTCTGCCACAGCTACCTAATTAGATTAAAGCCTAAAGGCTGAAGGAAGTGCATCGATTAAGCTTGCACTCTGCCGAGCCCTGTTTTTGGGCTCTTCCGTAAATGGTAAGTTGGGTACGCTAAGACGTTAAGCCCAGAGCGTCTAGAACCTCCAATCAGGATCCTACAGTTCTTTGTTATAATAAGTGTGAGGTGTTGTTGTGACCACTGTTGTTATGACTCTATCATTTCGATTACTTGCACTAAACGGCCGTGTCATAAACATGTTGGTATCTATATTTTGTCAAAGTGTGCGTTTTTGGAAAAGTTTATTGGACGTGTACTCGGACTATACTTACATTTTGGGAAAATTTACTAATTGGAAAGAAAGAAAGAAAGAAAGAAAGAAAAATGATTTATTGACGGTCCCAACAGTACCACCACCAAACCCAAAAACAATAATATATATCACTATAGGTACAAGCATAATTTACAATAAATAACTATTAAATAAAAAATAATAAATTATTTTTTAACATGAAAGCGTGCACTTAAAATCAAAGTCAAATCTTTATTTAATTTAAGCTATAACAATTACAAATGCCAAAAAATCTACCACCAGTTTGGAATAACCTAGGTATGTTGAGAAGAACCCGGCAAGAATCATAACGAGGTAAGTATATACTATTTAAAGATTGTAATTTGGCAGAAAGGGCAAATTTTTGGTAGAGTCGTTTTTACGAGTCTATCGACAAGTCTTGAAGGTGGTGTTCAGCCTTATAGCTAGAATTTGGGACTTTGAGGGTCTTCTGCAATCTTCGTTCAGCTGCCATCATTTTACTCGCTAATCCTGTCGCAAAGCAGCAGCCGGTATAATTCCTGGCACACTGGTGTTGCAGGTGCCTAATGATCCACTCACCATCAGGTGATCCATTAACCCGTATGTAAAAAAAAAAAACAAAAAAAAACTACAAAAAATGCGCTTTTTTAATAAAAATGCGCCTCAGAAAGCCAGCTAGAATTTTTTTTTAATTCTAGCTAGATCTATGTAATTATTCTGGTATCTACATCGATTCTATTAGCTAACGACATCAACTAAACGTGTTTTGCCAACGAATTACAAGTTTGTTAATTTGCCAAGTGTTTAAATTATAATTTTACATGGTCCTCGTGTTAATGTTAATGATCGATGTTTTCTATTTCTGTTCCTCGCCCCTTTGAGATAGTCTCTAAATCATTTTACATAAAAAAACTAGTTTTATTTTTAAGGTTCCGTTGATATGTTAGTTGGATAAAATGAAACCCTTATTGGGTCAATATGTTGACCGTTCGTAAGTCAAACCTTTTTTTCTCAAAAAAAAAATGTAGAGCTAATAAGCTGAAATTAATATTCAATACTCAAGTCTGCTACTCCTTGGAGCAGTAAAAATATTTAACTTTGCCATACGACGAGGAAACGCAGCCAGCCTTATGGGCACCCTGCCCAATAGACTTGGGTGATATTTGTAAATATAGATTTTTAGGTTTAGAGTAAGTTAGTTTTAGTTCTTTTTTTATTTATTTCTGTTAATCATTGTATTGTATTGTTTGTTTATAAATAAATTATTTTCTTTAGTAAGAAAGAAAGAAAGAAGAAATTCATAAAAACACAAATGTGTCCCCGCAAAAGCGAAACGAACAAGTGAGTTAATGAAGTCAATGAAATCACATGATAGCTACAGTCATTAAATAGGAATTTCCGTACGAATTGTCAGGGAAATAAAAACCTACAGGAACAAACAATTGTTCTGAAGACTAAAGCTCCATTTAGACCATGCAAGAACTTGCGTGCAAGTTACATTATATCGCAGACTTTTGAGGAACAATGAATACAGTTGATCAAACGAATACCGCAATGTAGTGAAACTTGCATGCAAGTTCTCGCATAGTCTAAATGGGGCTTTAAAATTTGATAGCTCTATAACACAACCGATGAGAAAATCTGAGATAACGTAACAGGATGAAAAGAACCGTTTGTTAGTCAGGGAGTTTTGCTTTATACTTTATTAATATTATCAGTGAAATAATCCATACTAATATTATAAATGCAAAAGTGTGTTTGTATGTTTGTGTGTTTGTGTGTTTGTATGTTTGTATGTTTGTCCCTCTTTCACGCCGTAACGGAGCGACGGATCGACGTGATTTTTGGCATAGAGATAGTTTATGGGCCCGAGAGTGACATAGGCTACTTTTTATCCCGGAAAAATGCACAGTTCCCGAGGGAACAGCGCGCGATAACCGAATACCGCGCGGGCGGAGCCGCGGGCAAAAGCTAGTTTAATTATAATCGGTTCGGCAGTTCCAGTTATGGTGGTAACGTATACGTAAAAAAAGAAAATAGTTTATCTATTCAGTACTTTAGTAGTACATACTTATAAATAGACAGACATAGATAGATAGAGTCTAAAATGTAAGTATGCGGCTAACACATTACTTTGAAGAAAATTTGCTAGAGTTAAACATATTCTTAAACACATAATTCGACGACCAGATGGCCTAGTGATCAGAGAATCAGACTACAAAGCTTGAGATCCCGGGTTCGATTCCCGTGTCGGCGCAGATATTTGTATGAAAAATACGAATGTTTGTTCTCGGGTCTTGGGTATTTAATATGTATTGAAGTATGTATCTATCTATACAATTAATTATGTTTATCCGTTGCTTAGTACCCATAACACAAGCTTTGCTAAGCTTACTTTGGGACTAGGTCCATTGGTGTGAATTTTCCCGAGATATTTATTATTATTATTGTATATATATTTATTGGTACAAATATGGAATAAGGAAATAAAAAATATCCTAAAAATAACTTAACTAAAATACTAAATAAGTATTACAAACTAAATTAAAACTATTTTAAAAACTAAACTATATCTAAAAAAGGCCCCTGCGGCATTGTGCCGAAGATGCTGGCAGCATTTCCTCGTTGAATTATTGTTATTATTGAATCAGGCGTTACTTACTTTGCGGATGTCCATATCGATGAACTAAATCCGAGTAATTCATTTAGTTCATACTGTATTTTGAAGTTTTGATTGTTTATTTATTTATTTTTTTATTCGACTGAAAGGCAAACGAGCACGTGGGTCTCCTGGTGGTAAGAGATCACCACCGCCCATAAACATCTGCAACACCAGGGGTATTGCAGATGCGTTGCCAACCTAGAGGCCCAAGATGAAATACCTCAAGTGCCAGTAATTTCACCGACTGTCTTACTCTCCGCGCCGAAACACAACAGTGCGAGCACTGCTGCTTCACGGCAGGATTAGCGAGCAAGATGGTGGTAGCAATCCGAGCGGACCTTGCACAAGGTCCTACCACCTGCAAATTATGCCTAATGTCTAAAAAATTAGTTTCATATTTGGGTTAATATGGGCGCCTTGATGCGCCTTATTTTTAATTACAGACCTAATCTGTTTGTCAATAAAGTCAACAACTTTGATATATAAATATAAGTTGTTCTAAATGCCAATGGTAAAGCCAATAAACATATGAATGGAGATACACTCAGCAGCATTTAGCTTAAACAATCTATTCTGCATAATTAATTAGAAGCATTAGGTAAAGCGCATCGTTCTGTGTTCGCTCGGGTTTAGGTGTCGAAATGCAAATACAAACGGACAAATAGATATATGTATAGCACAGATATTTAGTAGGAAATTATTGTGTATTATAGCTGTAATTAAATCACTGTTGGGAAAAAATCAGTCGCTATACCTGGTTTTGCCTATAATAGACAAAATAAATACGGTACATTTCATATGCTTTGGCATTGATATCTGCAAAATTGAAGACTATATTTTTGTCTTTTTTAATCCGCGTAATTGATATTATTTGAGAAAAAGGGGACTCGAGAATGTAAAGTTTTTTTAATTTCACATTCGAAAGGTTAATATCCATACCTACTAATATTAAAAATATAAATAATATATATATATTATATATATTATATATTATATATTATTATTATTTATTATATATATTTTCATTATAAATATGTATGTTAGTCTGTAAGGTATTTATTGTATGGGCCTAAGTTGCCCGAAATAAATAAATTTATTATTATTATTATTATTATTATTAAAAATTCGAAAATGTTTTTGTATGTTTGTCCGTCTTTCACGCCGTAACGGAGCGACGGATCGACGTGATTTTTGGCATAGAGATAGTTTATGGGCCCGAGAGTGACATAGGGTACTTTTTATCCCGGAAAAATGCACAGTTCCCGAGGGAACAGCGCGCGATAACCAAATACCACGCGGGCGGAGCCGCGGGAAAAAGCTAGTAGGTAATACATAAATGCATTTATAATTAAAGTCATTTAATAAAATAAACAACATAGATAAAATATTGCTTTTGCAAAAAATATATCAACTTTCTTGGGTACTACCTTCTTGTCAACAGAGGATTATCGGCACCGGTGTCTATATTATCTAAGGCGTCGGTGATATTAATTGACGTTCATAATAGTGCTTGTTCGATCCTCTATGTTGAATATAGACTTTCGAATTATCTTCCACATTTCAGTGGGTTTACTGATTTATAAACATCACAAGTGTGGCCAAGTCCGCCACGTAACTCTAACAAAGAAAATGTTGACAATTATCTCGTAATTGTTAACTTTAACAAAGAAAATGTTGACAACTTTGCCAGATGGCCGTTGTTTATGAAATACGGTGAGCCTTTTGTAAACTAACTGTGGCCTTCGCCGTAGGTACACTCGACAGCAATTCAAACGGGTCAGGTGCCGTATAACTTTCCAGGTCTTTTTGCGTTAATTTTGTACAGTCGAGTGCAAAAATATGGACTTGCCTAACCCTTCAAAAACATGTGCCTACCACAGACTCGGACGCAATAAGGCCGTGGTAACATAAGTACTTATTATTGAGTGGTTCGAATAGATATTTTCGCACTTGACTGTATCAATATCAAAGTATATTTTTTCTATTCCGCTAACCTATCGATAGGTACATCAAAGGACAATTATGTATATACTATGTATATTACACCGGTTCACTAAAATGATCCGCCTCAAAAGTAATTGTTTAATTTTTCTTTCATTTCATGGTCACTTTCGTTACATTTTACGCTCAGACGTGTCACTTTGAGTAAACCGTCTAATTCCATTATAACGTATTAGACCTGTACCTACCTATATAATTGAAACCATTAAATCGATATCAGAACAACGCGAAAGTGTTTGCATTGCCTCAAGGCAGATTCACACAAAATAGGTACAGCTGAATGAACTAAACTTTTTTTTATTAGTAGAAGCTATATTATTATGAGAGTTTGTTTGCGGTCAGTTGTATATTTATTATTTTATTCTACTGCGAAGGCAAACGACCAAGACGCCGAAACACAACAGCCTTGTATGCTTGTTGTTGGCTTGTAGGTATGGTGCCTTTGGAAAATCTTCTTCTTCTCTTTTAATATATGGCTTCTATCCTAATTAATAGGACAATTTCGCCAGTGTCAAAGTATTCTCTTTCGAGAGGCAACGTTGTACGGTGATTGTAGTTTTTGTAACTTGATAGTAAATTTCCAGAAACCACGTGGAGACAAATTATTCTTCCGCTCAATGTTGCTATATCACTCTGATAGCTTAGAATAGACGCCCTGAATGCGAAGAATCGACAGACTCCTTGGATGATGAGGATGAGAAAAGGATCTTATTATTTGAGTCACGTAACCGCCACAATTCTTCATTTTTATCGACCACTTTTCTAGCATATGTCCTATCCAGAACGATAGAGTCACATCGTATCGCGCGACATGCAGAAGAATAATAACTACTAGAAGCGAGACTAATGGTTTAAGCATTCACAGAAACTTAATACTATCGCAATATGTTAATGTAGATAGATTAATTTATGTAGATATGTATATAGATTGATACTAGATAAGTACTACAAGCCGTTACCTACTTATAAGCCGTGGCAACCTAGTGATTTGAACTATATGTGATGGTTTGAATGCAACCCGCGTGAGATTTTCGGAATTTACGTACGAAATATAGTCTTATACTGTGTGCTTTTCAGTCAAAGAAAGAATGAAAGAAATAATCGATAAATATCGTACCATATATTATTATGTACTTATCTAGTCTACATCCTAACTACTGTAATGTATTGTTTGTTGTTATCCTCGACATCGTCCGCGTGGAATATATTTATTGGTACCTATTTCGCTATTTCACTTGATAGAATACTACCAACTTATTTTATTTCTCAATATCTCCTTGATCAGTTCCATTAAACATTATTAAGCGATTGTTGTAACGTAAAGAGTTAACAAACATACAGACAGATATATGTATTTTAAAGTCTATGAACAGGTGCCGTTACGTTTTCATGGAAACACTAAGAAATACTACCTAACTTATTATTTTGCTGCTTTTAAATTTGTAATGAACTCCCGGTGCATGAGTGCGACCCTCATTAGATCGGTGACACCCATCCTTTTCTAGAATTGTCAGTTGCATCTCTGTTTAATACTATCATCAATCTCCAACTACTTAGGTATACTTATTTCTTTGCATATATTGCAGGAGTTTATCGCTTCTGACATTCACTATTCTATCGTTCTAAAGTAGGCAGCGATCTCGTAATTTACTCGACACCGGCGCGAAGTAACGAGTCGCGACAAAAAACACCCTCGCCCGTCCCCTTTTTGTTTTTGTTTGGATTTTTACTTTTTAATTCTTATTCAGAACGCGACCGTTTTGCTCGACGAAGCCCACATGTTGTGACCGCAGGCGGAGGGGCTAAGGCGGTGGATGCGGCAGGGTTTTGACTGTGGTTTTGTTTAAAAATAGGGGTGACTGAGCTTTACTAATCTGTTCAGTGAGAATATATAAGTAAGCTCTATTTATAGGAACCTAACCGCGCTTACCTATATGACATTACCAGGAATTAACAAGAAATGATTATTTAAATAACGTCCATGGTAGGTACGTACATACTTTAATCGAAACCTTTATTAATGAATGTGTTTAATTAATCATTATTTTACAAATCTTTGCTGTCTTGATGTATGCCTTTAAAAATATATTTCGAGAATTTTAAAATATGATTGATCTATTTGTCACACAACAGGTAAGTTAATATAAGGGTAAAATGGATTTAGCATTATTTAAAGAAAAGAAAAGAAAGAAAGAAAGAAAACATTTATTCGTGACAAAAATAAAATAAAATACCTAAATAAAAAACAACAAAACAAAATATAGCAATATATTTAACAATTCTGTAAACACACTGAAGCTGTTGACTTATGTCATCATCATCATCCCAGCCTATATACCTCCCACTGCTGGGCACAGGCTTCCTTTCAGAACAAGAGGGCTTGGGCCATAGTTCCCACTCGGGCCCAGTGCGGATTGGAAACTTTGACGTTGACTTATGTACAAACTGCTAATACTAAATTTAAGACATAATTGCCGCCACCACTAATTCACGTGTCCGTGTATTACGACGTGAAACAGATCCCCGTGCGAGGCGGCGGGCGATCGCGATAACGAATAAATAACAATCAGCGATATCGCGCGACATCGCGCAACATCGCGCGCGATACCCCGGCTTTACGAGCCCACTGCGCTATGTCCGCCGCTTCCACCAGAGATAAGAACACTAATTAATTAACCAAGCTTAATCGACCGGTTTCCCTTTCTTATTTAAACAGCAATAAACTGAATAAACGCCTCTATCTCGCTCCGACATCTATGTAGTCCGCGATAGCTCCTAATTTCATCATAATTATATATAATTAAATTTTAATGTACTTTCATTTTATGTGTGTTAACTACATTACAAATCACGGTAATTGGGAATGAAACAACTGCCGAGCGGGCGATGTCGTGCCGTAATTCTTCGAAACTGACGTGGCATCGCATTGCACATCAGTTCAGATTCGGATTTGAACTTTGTTAACTGTTGAACCTGCGATTAATTAAACCGGAACAAACTATTTCATATTGTAGGTAAATGAAACAAGCGCAGCGCGACGCCGAGTGCCCAAACAAAGTTAACAAACAAAACAAGCTGCATAATTAAACGGCGCGAACAATTAGTTGTATAACCGGCCCATTGTGTCGCAAAAAGCGACTCCGAATGGCCACTCTTCTCAGAAGGCCCGCTCGCTCATTCTATTCCCGCGGACCTTTTAAATTTTTTTGCTCAAGAATTAATATTTAATGGGCCCAGTTGAAATTGAATGCGATCCGGGCTTTAGATAAAAGTTTATTTACATTTGCAAGCGTGTGAATTATTAACTGTTGCCTCAATGGGCCGGTTGTACGCGAGTAATGGCGGTTTGCGATTAATCACTGCTGTGTGGGTAGTTTAGTAGCGATGTAGAGAGCCGCTATATCTTTTGCCCATCACAATAAACAAGTTATTATAATTCCACAGGTCTGAAGTGGTAACTTCAAGTGATGGCATTTTTGTTTGTAGACTAATTTGTGTTGAATATGTTTGACTGATCGGTAATGGAGACAAGTTGTTGAATTTGTAGATACTACTTTATACCCTGTCTATTTAACAGAGTTAGCAAAGCGTTCTCTCTGTTTCACTTTTGTATGCAAATGAAAGGGACAAGAAACTGTCAGTGGGCGTCAACAATCGCACGTCAATGGCGGGCTCGGCTTACATGCCGTTTGTTGGAATATTCGTAATATTTCTCGTGATTTTTGTTTGTAGTTAGACGCACCTCAAATAATTAACTTATTGATAACATGACATTGTCATATCATGTTTATTCATCTATTAATCATAATTATGTAATTTACGAGCCAGGTAAAAATTAGTAACCAAAGAGAAGCCCTCGAAAGCGTCCGCACCGTACGAGAGACAGATGTTGACTAAATTTTGACAGGCATGTAAACCTAGCTTGTGCCTGTGCATCGTCCTTATCGCTGACCAATTACGTGCATTCTCTGTTTTCTAGTACTAACTCTGTTAAAGAGACAGAGTATAGGTAGGTCCCACTTATCGTGTCAAAGTATTAAATGTCCTTAGGTAAGGTAATACAGAAATACCTTAGTAGAGATGGTCAGGTTTGGTCACGCGACTTGCGAATACGCAAACAGATTACAATCTAAGGCAAAACTGAGGTTTATTGTTCTCGTCTAAGCCGCGCAATAAAAACCATACTACGTGTTCCCCTTATCGCTACACGCTGTATAAGTGTATATACTTATACAGCCATTAAGCACTTATCGGTAATACACATGCCAACCTACTAGTAGACTTGTTTGTACTAATATTAGGCCGTAGAGTAATTAAATATTATGCATAGGCGTATATAGGGCCGTGCCCACCCCCGTACGGTCCAGTGCCCACCCCAGAATGCTGGGCTACTGATTCAAAATTCTATAATACTGATATCTTCACACAAAAATTCAGGCCAGGCCGCTCCTGAAAAATAACCCTAGATACTTACCCCAATGTTATTAGGTATGATGTTGAACCTAGTTACATTGATATTGACGCAGGAGACCTAGTTAAAACAATAAAAAATTACAAAAAATACAAATATTAACTCAGTAATAAATGGAAGAAGTGAAGATTAAATGTCTAGTACCTGGGCGACCGAGCTTTGCTCGGGCTAAAACTCGAACTTGCATACAATAACGCTGTTTATAAAAGCATCGAAATGTCGACGCTACGAGTATTTATCGTATTATCATATCAACTAAGCTTCTTCCATGAATAACTGCGTAATATATAAATATGTACGTGTTTTTGATACACTATGAGGATAATTTTAACACGTTTCAAGTTGGAACCACACCTAATTACTGACTGAAGAAACCAACTAATGAACCAATTACAATTATTATTATTATACATATGTACCTACTAGAGGAGTGTATTATATGAAGACTAGCTTTTGCCCGCGGCTTCGCTCGCATCAAATTTGGGGTACACAGATTTACTTTCTACGATCTTTATTTTCGTGTTTTAATAGATTTTTCGGAGGATTACATTTGCAAAATTTTTGACTTTAAAAATCATTTTTGAGGCCCTGTTTCACATCTTCAGGTCTGGGGTGTAATTTTAGAAATTTTGAATAGTATTCCCGTGGGATAGGAATAAGTGAATTCAATAGAAAACCACACTGTCCGCAATTGAATTTAAACAGGCCTCTATTATTTTAATAATATGCTCCCTTATACTCCCCAAAGAACCTAAATGCAAAATTTCAGTTTTCTACAACCGGTAAAATGAAAAATCCCGTTTTATCTCGTTCCCATAGGAATTTTGAAAACTCCACTCTTAATGCACATGGTTACACTCCCCAAGCAACCTACATGCCGAATTTTAGATTTCTACAAAGAAAAATACCATTTTTTCCCGTTCCCGTCAGAATTTCGGGGAATTGTTTTGTACTGCTCCCCTACACTCTTCAAGGAACCTAAATGCTGAATTTCAGTTTTCTACGACCAGTAAAACGAAAAATCCATCCCGTTGAACTGAATATAAATCCCGTTTTTTCCTTATCCCGTGGGAATTTCTAAAAATCCTTTAAAATAATTTTTACTATTGTAATCACCTACTTTTATGCCAATTTTAAAGAGTCTAGTAATTATTGTTCATGGGATTCCGTTGAACTGAATATATAAATCCCGTTATTTGCTTATCCCGCGAGACTTTCTAAAAATCCTGAAATATATGTTTTAGTTAATGTAATTACCTACTTGTGTATCAGAAGAGTCTAGTTATTATAGTTACTGAGATAGGGTCATTTGGAATCGAAGATATAAATCCCGTTTTTTCCCTTTCCCGTGGGAATTTCCAAAAATCCTTTCTTAGCGGATGCCTACGTCATAACATCTACCTGCATGCCAAATTTCAGCCAGATCCGTTCAGTGGTTTGGGCTGTGTGTTGATAGATCACTATGTCAGTAAGTCAGTCAGTCAGTCAGTCACCTTTGAGTTTTATATATTTAGATGTATTTTTGTTGCGTTTTAATTTTCTGATCTACTGGTTGATGCACCACCTGCTGTAAACTAGTCCTTCCTTTTTTCTGTAAAAAAAGTTGCCTGGAAGAGATCGCTCTTAAGCGATAAGGCCTATTGCCTGTTTTCTGTATCGCTTACTATTTCTGGTGTAGGTACAATAAAGAGTCATCGTAGTGTGTATTCTATAATATCTATTGTAATATGCTCCCTTATACTCCCCAAAGAACCTAAATGCAAAATTTCAGTTTTCTACAACCGGTAAAATGAAAAATCCCGTTTTATCTCGTTCCCATAGGAATTTTGAAAACTCCACTCTTAATGCACATGGTTACACTCCCCAAGCAACCTACATGCCGAATTTTAGATTTCTACAAAGAAAAATACCACTTTTTCCCGTTCCCGTCAGAATTTCGGGGAATTGTTTTGTACTGCTCCCCTACACTCTTCAAGGAACCTAAATGCTGAATTTCAGTTTTCTACGACCAGTAAAACGAAAAATCCATCCCGTTGAACTGAATATAAATCCCGTTTTTTCCTTATCCCGTGGGAATTTCTAAAAATCCTTTAAAATAATTTTTACTATTGTAATCACCTACTTTTATGCCAATTTTAAAGAGTCTAGTAATTATTGTTCATGGGATTCCGTTGAACTGAATATATAAAACCCGTTATTTCCTTATCCCGCGGGAATTTCTAAAAATCCTGAAATATATGTTTTAGTTAATATAATACCTACTTGTGTATCAAATTTGAAGAGTCTAGTTACTCGTATTATAGTTACTGAGATAGGGTCATTTGGAATCGAAGATATAAATCCCGTTTTTTCCCTTTCCCGTGGGAATTTCCAAAAATCCTTTCTTAGCGGATGCCTACGTCATAACATCTAACTGCATGCCAAATTTCAGCCAGATCCATTCAGTGGTTTGGGCTGTGTGTTGATAGATCACTATGTCAGTAAGTCAGTCAGTCACCTTTGAGTTTTATATATTTAGATGTATTTTTGTTACGTTTTAATTTTCTGATCTACTGGTTGAAGCACCACCTGCTGTAAACTAGTCCTTCCTTTTTCTGTAAACAAGGTTGCCTGGAAGAGATCGCTCTTAAGCGATAAGGCCACCTATTGCCTGTTTTCTGTGTTGCTTACTATTTCTGGTGTAGGTACAATAAAGAGTCATCGTAGTGTGTATTCTATATTGCGTTGGTACTAAAAAAAGGTCAAAACATATTTTGAAATCTACGAGTAGGTAGATATCTAATGCACGCAAAAGACACGAAGAATAAATATACTCAAACAACTCAGCCCCAACTTAGTGTCTAAGCTTCCTCTTACGGAATGTTCTCATAAAACGGTTGTAAAAATCCGCACCATCTCCACTCGAAGCACTTGATAGCCGAGTTTACAGTCCCACCTTGATAATTAAATATCAACTGCACTCAAAAGTGGAGTGGTCCGATAATAAAACTGTTTATTACGCAATGGCGACCACGTCATCGGCGCACTACCGACGATGAGCGTAAATATCCCACTTACCGGCCTATTCAATGATTGACACATCATTGTACCGGCTGATGCGGCCAACGGACCCATTCACAACCACTTTGTATACAAGCACCTTCTAGATTACCCCTCGAACTCACTTAGAGTAATGAACGTTGTAAAGCAAGGCCGCAGTGGACTTCAAATTAAAAGGCGCTCAGTAACTAGCGGTCGCACGGGGTGTATACATGTGTGTTATACTAATTAAGAGATGGTTATCGGCAAGTACAGTAATCGTCTTGCCGCGAGTACCTACTTGCTGTGAATTTGCGAAATTCACAGGAAATAATGGTTGTTTTAGCGGAATAAATTGTTCTCAAATGACTACATGAGGACGAGTGTTTGTAATGTTCGAGTTGTGGTTTTAATGTAAGTACATACATACAATATTTCCTTCTATGAGTTTGTGTCTACACAGATAAGCAAATAAATACGTACAAGTATTTTAGATTAACATTTAGTAAGTTATTTACATACCTATTTACAGCTGCATAATATTTGTACTAATATTAGGACACAGGTACAGAAAGGCTACTATTAATGATTCTCAATATCTTAATGAATAAGATAAATAAGGAAACGATAAATGTCATTCACTAAATTCGTTTTTAAGTTTTAAATATTTTTTATTTACTCATCAATTAAGTCGGTAGTTATAGTTAAATCACCAATTCACCCAAATTTAATATCGACTAAAACTAATATTTAATTAAACTATACTTAATCCAAAATAGGTTGGCATTTTAATTGTTGACATTATTTGACAATTCAGTAAAGTAAGTAGGTATTTATTTCACTAGATATAGGTGCCTTGTGCTTCGTATATTGTTTACTTCCATTTAAATAAGTTTGGCCTTTGCGTACTTGACCCTACTTAAGTATACGCATTAATTTACACTTGATTAGTTTGTAAATTATTTAACATAACTTCCTGCGTAAGTAAAGGTAATGTTTAATTATGATTTTTTAGCTCAAGCGCTAAACTAGAATTTGGTTTAGGGAATTTAAACTCATTTCACCTGCTTAATCTTCAGTTCAATTTTATTATTAAATAATTTACAAACAAATACTGTTTTAGTTAAAATTTAATAGAAGGTACTCGAGAAAAACCTTTATTAAATTAAATCACTAGCATTACATTGTATCATTACAAATAATAAAAATAAAGTAAAAATTTCAAAATTAAAATTAAATCAAACTAAATTAGATCAAACAATTAAACAAAATTAAGTTAAACAAAAAAAACAAATTAAGAATTAAAGAAATTAAAACTCAAATGAATAATTAAGAAAGAAACAATATATATCAAAAAACTAAAAAAAATAAAAATAAAAATCATAAAATAAAATAAAAACTACTAAAAACGACTAAATTACTTACACACTAAACTACTTTACTTACTCATTACTTATATAGGTACAAAATAATAAGACTTAAGTACCTAATTCAATTTTAACTAAAGTAGTATTCGTTTGTAAATTTTAACTGTTCCTTAAATAAATAAATAAAACATGCTGTAAAAACGGTGTGGTTCCCACTAGTTTTATTGGCAGTACTGGAATAGAGTTCTAAAATAGTACTGTCAATAGAACTAGTGGGAACACTGTAAAAACGTACAAAGTCTCAATTAAGATGATCTATCTACAAAAAGTACTTTGTGAAATCTCATAAGAAGCCAAGCCAAGTCTAGAGGAGATGAAGGGAACAAAGTAATTTTGAAATCTTGAAACTTGCCCTGTTTGTTATTGTTTTTGTTGGGTCAAAGCTTCCAAGTTCATTTTAAATAGCTTCCAGTGGCCGATTGACTTGAAATTTGGTACAAATAATGTAATTTGGACGGTAATGCAAGTAAGTACAGTCAACAAAATTCAAATTCAGCAAAAAACATGTACTTAGGTACCTATTCTTGTATCTTTAGTGGCCCTGAAAACCAGCGCCATGACTGAAGAAATTCAGACATCGGCATTTGCTGAGTGGCATCCATTTTGGTGCTTTGTTAACTACAATTGTATTTAGATTAAGATTTTATGTACAAACTTTTTTAACACCAAATAAATCTATTCTATTATATTCTATTCTATTCTATTATGCTAATAATAAAATTTTGAACAGGAACTCAATACATCTGTTAAAAAAATGTAAACAGCAATTGGTATAAATTACCGACTGAGGTATGAAAATTAGTTTGTTTTTGTTAGTCCCAGCAGTAAAATAAGGCACGCCACACACGGCGCGGGCGCAGGCTACCTGATCGCGGCGTCAAACAGAATTTATATGGCGTGTCAACATCACGCTTCGGCTTTTTTAATTAGGCCCGATGATTGTTAAAGCAAATTTCCTTGAAAAGATCAAGCGTATTTATTTACTCGAGGGGTCAGTCTATTAGATATTACGTAAGCACCAAACCCGGGTGGGGGATTCGCTTAGTTTATTTTTTATAATATGGGGGACGGGGGTTTTGGACGATTACGTCAGCAGTGTAAAAATAATAAAATTAAATATACATAAAAATACTTTATACTTAGTCTAAAAATCTAAAAATATAAATTAGAAAACTGACCTGTTTCTCCTGAAAAACAATAAATAGCTCAGAACAAATGGAAAAAAAATATATTTTATTTACCTACTTACTTTTGCTGATAGGGGGAGAGAAGGGTCATAAACTACCTACTAAAATTAGGCTTACTTACTTATGTCATACTTGTGAGACCTAGGTACGTGGGTGATATTTACCTGAAAGAATACTTTACCTACTCAAACTTTTTTTTTTTTTGTTATTAGGAGATACTCGTAATACTCATAATACTGTAATGATGTTTTATAATATTCCAAATGAACTCAGGTACAAATTAGCTAATGTATAGTTATAAAGTTAAAATTAAAATAAAATAAACACATCTCTAAGTCCCACATCCGACTGGGACCCATAATCCAGCGTATAATTACGATTTGATCCGTGATTAGTTAATCCCTGTTCCGCGCCTATTTACGGAGCAACTAGCCGATTAGAGGCCGGCAACTGTAATAGACATATCAATTTCGTAGAGGAGCCGGATTACCCCGAGCTCCCTCCTGGGCATTTAAAACGTTGCATCTACTTTGCCAAAATAACGTCGAGTCACAGATAACCACCCCAACCTCCCCTCCAGAGAATCCCCGAATAATACGTATCTATTAGAGCGTATATATCTCCGATTCGCCAAAGTATTTCTCAAACATGAAGATAGTCGACGAAAAATTCGAGTGGAGAAAATATGTATGGCAGCGGTATGCGAGGCGGTGGGTGGAGAGGAAGGGTGGGGGGCCGGCGCGGCAGTTCGCTCGCATCGCTCGTGGGTAGAGGTTGTGTCGTTGGTTCGTGCGTCCGCGTGTGACTGACCGGGATTTGGCGCCAGCTCTAGTGTTGTTGTTGTGGCTAGTGTGTGTTGTGTTTGCTGTGTGGTCGGATGATGACCGCGTGTGTCTGACGCGGCATGTATCCTAGTGCGGGCGCGATGAACGCCGCCGCCGCCGCCGCGGCCGTGGCGGCCGCGAGGCATCCGGTGAGGCTCTCTTTTATAAATCTTCGCATCTGTCGTCCTAGTATAGTGGCTCATAACCTTTTAAGACCTGGGACCTTATTCTTAACACAGACGGCAGGGCTAAAAGGAAACTAAATCGTTCGTTTTACACTGGGCCGGTCCAGTGCGCCGCGCGTTCATTCAAAGTTAAAAATCTTTCGTGGCCCTCATTTTAACTTTTGCGGACGGTTAGGAACCAATATCTTAGTACAAAACGTGGTCAGAAAACTGAATGAAAGTTCTGTAAATCGTTAAAAATATCAGGTACAAGCACAATCGTAAGCCAGTTGCCGACGGAATTCGGATGGTCTTTGCGTCCATAAAAATAAAAAAATAAATTTAATCGTCGGATTGTGTGTTTTTATTAAAAACTTTTGACTAAACGAACTGACTTAAGTTAGTTAATAATGTTTTTATTGTTAATAAAGTATGTTTTCTAAAATGACAATAAAATTCCGCTAATTTTTTCTTAAAGACCACACTAAAAGCCTGTTATTTATTTGACATCACATATGTTTAAAAAAAAAAGTACATGTATTTAAAATTTGCTGTGTCGATGTCAAATGTCACGTTGTAGGTATTCAGACTTCTGCATCATCTGCATCATATCATATTTCAAATCAATTGGCTAAAATCGAGTATCGAGATTGTTTTACATTGTTAGGTACAGTTAAAGGTAGGTAATAAAACCGTACTAATAAAAAATAAATCGATCAGAATAGACTACAGACGCATCATTTGCTTGGTAAGAAACACGGGTTACCAATAAAAGTTGTACAGATACAAAATTCCTCTTTCTTTTTTCTTGACATTGAACTTGCTGTAGACAGCATAAGGTATTTTTTTAGTCTGTGCTAATGCGGCCCAAGCTCCCCTTATAAACGGGGTCTATTCTGAGATCATCTGCCATTGTTAAGACATTTCGCGAGTTCGAAACTAGAGAGCGGTGAAAGTGCTAATTTAATGCGCTGTTTATTTCCTACACTTCATAATGGATATATTATTATGATTCGCAAAGTAGTGAAATTTTGCAAGTTGCTATGTGCGAAAAGATAGTGTGCATTTGCCTTATTTAGATAAGATTGATCTTTAGACTTTGTTATGGATTTTATCTGAGACCTAATTTTAACCAGGGCCTGCACTCTGCCTATTTAAATTTCATATTATTTCTCTTAAACATATGTATAAATGTGTGTTTTATTTTTAATGTTTTTTCTGCTGTGTCAATTACATTTGTGAGTATAATATTTGAATAGTTTTCTTGTATTTTCATACTTAATCTTTGTTACCAGTTGCCTAGTTGTATTATAGGTATGCTATGCTCTCTCTTAAAATACTTATAAGCTTGCATTTAAAGTAAAAATTTTAAATTTTGGCTATATGGTCCCATTCACAATCAAATGTTTAAAATCCCTCTGGTATTCTATTTCTATATAAATAGGTACATGAAACTGAAAAGACGTTATTTTTTATAATCGTCATTAATATCTTCCCCCGTGATAGATATAAAATTTGTCTTTACAGCGGACAAAGGCATACAAACAGACAGTCGTAAAATTAAGCAGTAGGTAGGTACGTAGAGCATGACAATAAAAGTAACCCCCGCGGCGAAGTATTGTAGCCGTCAGCGGGAGGTATGCAAAGAAACTTAATTTTGACAAAAAATCTAAATACCGGTTGGTGAAAAAACCAACCAAGTGTTAGTCGGGTCGCATTTGCGCGCCAATTTTATATCACCTTACCGGAAAAAAAACTTGTATTTACTTTATTTTTATTATTTATCGTTAAAGTCAGCATCAGTCCGTTGTCATTGTCATTATTAAGTTTCGCAAAAATACGTTGATAAAAAGCGTTTTTTTCTGTTAGGTGACGTTTCTTAAGCCGTATATTTAAATACATATTTTTTATTACTGTTGGAGTGGCCTTCGTAGGTAGGTAATATTATTATTTATTATAAACTATGTAAAAATTTCAAGTAGCCTGCCTGTAGGTACAATTCGAGAGTTCAGACTGAGAGACAGACAGAGTGACGGACAACCGAGGTATCCTGTTTACAGCCTTTACCAACGGAAACCAAAAAAATAAACCTTGGTATATACAGTCAGCAACATAGATATGAATACAGCCAAAGTGCAAAAAGTAATACACGACCTTAATGTTCAGACAATATAGTCCTGTAGATATTTTTGACGCTTCAAACGTACATATATTTTCGTTGCTAACTGTACCTATTTACCTAAAGCTGCGAGGAATGCAGGACGCAGATATTTTTAATGCTATGACAACACAGAAAGGACACTTATATTTGGAGAAACAAGAAAAAACAGCAGCAGGAAGCTGTATCTACTAATAAATATCCTGTTGTATAACCAAGGAATACTTGAGTAATTTTCGTTTATAAAAATAATTTATTGAATCAGGCGTTACTTTGCGGAGGTCCATATCAATGAACTAAAATAATTCAACTGCATGAACACGCATAATTTGCATAGACTTAGCTATCTCAAGGTCGCGGGTGAGCAAAGAAATTATTTTAGTTCGTTTATAAAAAGTCAGAAATACCTAGGTATTATTTTATGTTTAATTATAATTAAACAATGACCTTTGTTTGACATTGCCGGTTTCCATTATAAAAGACTTCAACGCGTTAAAAAGTTCTCCTATTAATTAAGTATGAACTTATGCCTCTTAAAATGTCTTTTGCCTAGAAAATTCTAAGCAGTTAAAGTTAGGTGACAGACAAATGGTGAGCTCCTTTGTGAACCAGGTAGTTAAGAGCCCGCTTTCTGATCAATGCTTGTCAGACACTCAATTACCCGTGAAATTGCTTGCAACGGATACGTAGTTATTATGTATACCTACTTAGACATGTGGGAGTTTATACGAGTAGGTGAAATGTTTCAAGTTGACATATAGGTATCCTTGCATACATGCCTAATTAATTTTTCATCACAGGTAGGTACTTAAAAAACTTACTTAAGAAAAAAAAGACATTGTTTTAAGCTGAAAGTTATTGCATCTAAGTTTTGTGAATTGCTAGGTGTTATTGACGTTTTTTTTTTAATGACAAGATATTTGTTCATGCACGAGTATGATAAAAAAAATTTTTTTTTTTCTGGTGAGTAGGTAAGTAAGTATATTTTATTCGGTGGTATCGGTTCAGTATACTATATTATTTCTGTACTACCGGTAGTAATTTTTGATTAAAAGTAAAACATTGACAATCATAATAAATCATAGCCCTCACCTCAATAACAATTTATTCTTACACAATCTTTATTTTTAAACCCCCATCAATTCCGTTCGGTTAATTCACATGCGCGACCGCAAACGTCATAAAATGCCAGCGCAACTTGGACCCTCTGCCCTTGGGTTACGGGCTATTAATGCGGACCGCAACCGCATCAGTGTGACACACAATATGTCCCCATGCTAACCGCAAATTAAATCAATTTGTGTTCGACCCGTGTAACTGTTGGAACTGTTTAAATGTAGTCGAATTAATAAAAAAATATATTATATTATAATGACAACAATACATTATAATACAATAACTCTTCATTGAACACGTAGTCGCAATGGATATAGAAAACACAGGTACTTACATACATAAATATTTACTAAGGTAAGCAATAGGCGGCCTTATCGCGTCACAACTATCGAACAAACTAACAATAGATTACAGTAACAGTCAAAACTGTTCATAACAACACCAGTTAGAACGATTTATCGGATATAACAACCAAAAAAAATCTCCACACGATCTTATAAGATAAGTACACCAAAGTAACACTGGTTATAACGATCAATGTCGTTATAAACGATTTTGACTATAGTAGTAAAAAAAATGTAATGTTAGATAAAATGTTAGACAAATATCAAGCAGTGAATTAAGAGTATTAAAAAAAATTGTATTTAAAATGATTTTTGTACATTAATTATAATTAATTAACTCGTTGAAATCCTACGTATTCTAATCCTTCCTCACTAATTCCGACTGTCTGTCTGTTTTGTTATTTCGAAAAGTAACACAGTTTCTACGGAATCACGTAAAAATAAACTAGAGTTTATTTTATTCCAATCAAACAACTTATTGATCCAAACTTAACATACAAACAAAAAAGATACTTATCCCAATTATATTATAACGCACAAGGATAACGTGCAAATTATCAATATCTAAATAATCAATCTGTATTGATGTAATAATTTCAAAAACAATAAATATATAAAACCAATTTGAGACTGCATAGTTAACTCGCAAATGAGTGTTATTTATTGACGTTTTGTCACCTGTTTGTTTGCCCGGCAATTTGCCCGATGATCACGCGAGCTCAATTATGAGCGCGTAATGAGCGCGCTATTATAGGTCGCTGTTCCCACGCGCCTGTGAATAGTCGGCCTTATTTAGCTCGCGATTCTACGAGTCAATGTGTAGCCGGCCTTATAACAGTTAGGTTGGATCTTAGAGTAAGTATACATAGGTTGGATATACACGGGCGGTTATCGACAACCCAAACCGAACCATTGGGGTGTGAATGAACTAACTTTGCGTGAGTACCTTAGAATAGGTACGGTGGATTAGTATGATAATGTATTCCATTCATGAACGCGTATCTAAATTACAAGCAAATCTTAATTATGCGAGGTTAATGTATATCATTTTTTTCACTCAAAGGTTTACTGAAAGGACGGTATCCCTTTTGAGGCATAAGTTCGCATGTTTAACTTCTTACCTGGTAAACTTAATTTCATGTTTTCTATATACAGTAAAGATTTACATACACACATACATAGTGTAAAAAATGTAGTATTTTCTTATTGTTCACACAATGACGTGTGATACCTAAAGTATGACGAGTGATAGCGCTTAACTTATCAAGGTATGTGCTTGTTTGCAAACTCGAGTGTAAATGGATCTTGTGATTTGTGGGCTTAACAGCCCAGGCCGTACTCATTAAGACTAGATCAACACAAGTTATACAAATCAAATACGGCATTAAATGATAGTTGTAATTTTACGGATTTTCCAATGCTTGAATTAGTATTTTATACGTCGCCCTCTTGTTTGCCGCGTCATTTGTAGTCATGTGTGCGCCGAGCTGTTTGTCAAAGAGCTATTTGTCTGTTTTCTCGAAATCCGTGTCGTGTCCTACTGCGTCAATATTTGACTGTATTACCTTGGTATTACCGCTACATACCTACATACAAATTGGATTCCGTCTCATACGTACCCGCTTTTCTTCAAACATATCACGCGCTCAGCAAACATTCACGTTTAATTCTATAAATAAAAGAAACTGTGTCATTAACAATCGTATTTGAATACATGATGATTATGAACAACGTTGGCTTGTTGAAAGGGGTTATCAAGGCTGATAAGTGAAGTGCCTCGGTGTACGCTTGAGTCAATGTTCGTCCAAAATAATTCCTGACATTCGTAGCGAGATAGTGTTATCGGTTTGCACAAACATGGCATTTGGAGTAGGCAAACAGAGCTTCGTCATCGTCGAGATGCCGCGGCTGCGGAACTGGCGAGACTTATTAGCAAGACCACAGACCGTATAATAAGATAAATAGAAATGTCACGCGAGGTAAAGGCACAGGGCGCCAAATCATTTATTTATTTTCCCAGCTCAGCCACAGTCAGCAAGAATAATGTGTCAGTTGCACGAAAAATGGGTTGTAACAGTGCGGTTCTAAAATAATAAGGCATTTTAATACCTAGGTAGACTCGAACCAACTGAATCGTGACCCTCTGTGGAACCTTTTCGCAGAAAAAGACATATTGACATCATATTGCTTAACAAGAGAAAATATTATGACACCTACTGTGAGAACGTTCTAATGTGGGTCAGAAATCAAATGGTTCGACTGTACCGTGATTTACTAAAACTTATGAAAAGATAAAACACGTTTTAACTTTACTTCTCCACCTTGCACGACGTTGGAGAAAAGAAAAATGGCGACATCAGAGTTTTTCTTTCTTCTATATCTCTTATTGGTAATTCTTTGACTACCATCGGCTCTAGCTTTACCTCGAGTAAACTGTAGTTGACACTTTCTACAAATACCAAAAAAACAATTCACAGAAAGGTCGATATCAATCGCCCCATACATCAACCGGTCGCGGTGAAGTTTCTTAGAAAATAAAATCAGTTTGGTGATCCCAGCGCTACCATATTAGTTTACTAGAGATTTTTTATTTCTCGTCACAAAAAGCCGTTGAATCTATCCGGGTAAGCTTTGTGGACTTTCAGCGTACAAGAATAGGGTCTACTTTGGTTTGGTATGTCGTGAGTTAAAGCGTTCTGGCGCGGAGCGGCTGGGTACACTAGTGAGGAGTTCAAATATTTGTGTATTCTTGTTTGATTTGTAAGTGCGAATGGTGTTTAGATGTTGACAGAGTCGCTGAACTTGGGCGTCGGCCGCGGCGGACTAATGCTGCTAATAAATCGTTGACATCGATACACTTTATTTACTTATTCACAGATAGAATGCTAAAAAATACAGCCTTGTTTTTATTTAGTTAGCCACCACAGCTAACCTTTTCCAATCAGAACAACAAAAGCTGGTTATTTTATCTCAGCAAAATACTGAGAAACGTAAAAAACATTACCAAATAGATATTCTCTTGTAAGTAGTTTTTGAGCAACTAATTCTCCGTAATGGCTAGTAATTGAATAATCTTGTTTTGTGCACGCGAGGGCTGCCCCGCGGGCAAAGCGTTTAAAAAAAACTCCGATTTCCGATCCCAATAAAAGAAGCGAGTCCGCAGGTAGACGTGGGCAGACGTATTCAATAATTTGAAGTAAGAACACGTTTTTCTTTTTATATCCGTTTAAACGCGTTCTGTTTAGTTTTGTTTTTGTGAGCGGCCTGCATGCGGGCCTTTCATCCGGCCCCTACACAATACTGCCACTCAAAAACTGTTCATTGTATTTTAATTTGACCTTTTCGGTGATAATTCATGGGAATCTTTTTTTCTCAAGACGAGGGGGAACGTTTATTCAGTCTATTATTGCCGTCGATTATTTTCATTCCTTTTGTGATCGATTTGAAGCTTAAGAATGATATTACTTACAGCTATTACTTTATGTGTACATGACAGACATAATGTGGGGCCGTAGAAGCTCACTGAACATTACAAATTGTAAAATTATTCGTTACCGCCAAAATGTCAACTCACAAAACGAATTACGAACTCCGCGGTGAGGATATAAATAATTATTAAACCACAGTTGAGTTAAATAACCGAATAGCAATTAATTTGGCCCGCATTAATTTACCTAGTGCGTAATGTTTTCAGTTTTAATCACGCCAATAAAACAGCATACAACGTGTCGGTGGAAAGCGAAAACAGTGGGTCGCGCTCGCGGTCGCGCGGGCAAATAATTGAATCCAGACCGCGATAACTATTGGCTTCGCGCAAAACAACAGGGCTGGTGCCAACCCTATAGTGCCCTTCCCGACGTATTAACAACCTACATGTTAACAAAACATTGTAATTACAGATAAGTACACAGCCACAGGGTATCATGAAACTTCTAATTAATTTAAACATCCAGTACACGTTCGAGCCCCGTAATCAATTTGTTAATCTGGTGAGGTAAACGTGTTGGAATTATACTAGCCTTCGTGATCGACCCACGTGTTAAGTGAATCGCTAATTATAATCGAGTGTGCACTCGACCTTAGAGACTTATATACACACTTGAGTCTCTTAGGGCGGGTTCACATTGTCTCCGACAAGTCGTCGGGCCGGTGTCGTGGCGGCGTTCGATGATATAAATATAAACGCTTGCCATCGAGCGTCTCGCATCGCTACCGAGCTTGAACTTTTCCTTTTGCCTTCAATAATGCCATGTTCGTAATGTAGCTGTCGATTTGCTTTTATTCCTCGATCGTGAGATGTGTACACGGATAAATAATTGCATTCGCACAAGTGAAACGGAATATAATTGCCGTGCAAGGCGTAATGAAAACAAATGGCTCTTGTTTATTTTTATTGATTGCTGATGAGATTGAAAACGGGAAGCTTCAGTAAAGACCGTCATTACGGGCTACACTAAGTGCCGCTGATAACAGTAAACGAGTGTGTGCCGTCACTGTCTCCGGTCATGAAATAAATATTGATGAGGATTATAAATGTCACGGCATCAACTGAACGGTCAGCGCGGCAGGCTGGTTTTTGCCGCGGTACCTGCGGCCGCGCGCTATCTCCACCGCAAGCTACATTCACTGAATTCCCGGCCACATTTTTCCCGAGCCCGATTGTCCGCAGCTCCATTTACAACGTCTACACGCTGCGCCAGTTCCTTTTACGCTTTTATTTACGCTCCTTTTATTATTTTTAAAGTCCGTTTGTTCGTAGCGTCGGCTCCGAGCGGTTATTTATTTTTTGCCGCCCGCCCGGCCTCCCGGCGACCGTGTGTTGTTGTGTCCCTCGCTTTATTTTTATTTTCGTGCTTCTTATTATGGAGCTAGTTTTTTTATTTTGTTTTTACTTTATTACGTGCTCGCGTGTTCGCGTTACTTTATTTGTGTTAAGAGGCGAGCGGTGTTTTTTTTTTCATTAAAGCGAGGCTCACACCGAATTATGGTCATTAAAGGATAATTTGTATTACGATAATTTCGGATGCGTGTAATTTTTGTTTCGTGATAGGAATGTTTTGTGTCGAGACCGAGATTGATGAGTTGTTTTTTTTACGCCTACTTACGCGTTGACTCTTGAGCGTTGCGTGCGTGCTAATCGCGCGTTTCTGACGATCATAGACGATGACGTGTACGCATATTATAGCTTTATATCATAAATGTTATAAGACTTGTGTTTTGTTCGCAGGGTCCCCCGCAGCCGGGGCAGCCCATCAAGTTCACGGTGGGAGAATCCTGTGACAGGATAAAAGAGGAGTTCAACTTCCTCCAGGCGCAGTATCACAAGTTAGTATGAACATGCATTTAAACGCCCCCTAGCGATCAAAAGCACGTAGGTATATCTTTTCACGCTTCATTCACGCGTGTTCAAAGAAAGGCAGACTCAAAAAGCTACATTATTAAATTCCATTCGCCGAGTGAAGCCATTAAAGTGTCGCGCAAAAAACTGACAAGATTATTAAAGTAATTCTTTGTTCGTTTAGCGAAGCATCTGCTGATAGACCTAAATGACGTTAATTATTATAATTAAGCACTCTGGCTTGACATATGAATGCTTAAAACGTACGAAGTTAAACTTATCCTTATTTTAAAAATTCAATAGGTACAGAACGCAATAAACAATTTAATACATTGTTGAAAATTATGACTCAAACCTTATCATTCCTACTTGTAATAAATTAATATTTATCGAACCCCTAATAATGCGTACCAACGACAACATTGTGTTCGTTAAGTATAAAAAAAAAAGATCTGGGAAGCCGCCTGTCTTCGGGCGCCATCCCTACCTGCTTGCAGAACACCCTTTGTTAACTATCAGTTTTTATGTCCTATTGTTATACAAAAAATATCTAAGCTCTTTTTTGTAACAATTAAAAAAAGTAACAAAATCAACCTGATCATGATTCAATCTGTCGAAATGCTTTGAACGAACGTAAAGGTGTAAACTAAACCTAATAGCGAAACTTGATAAGGCGACTACAATTTGCTATAGTAACGCCTCTTGTTTAGTTTTTGAAGAGTTTAAAAAAACAGGTTAGGTGTAATCTGTATCTATTTATATTATTATAATAAAATAAAGTTAGTTAAGTGCATACTTCATCTCTTATCTTAATTATTAAGTAGATACTCACTGATCAAGTGCTTGTTGTTAAAATAACAAGCGCTCTTGCTAACAGTGTATGTAATATTTATTCAAAAACAATTATACAGTATCCAAGTGGTTTTCCGGTGAAAAGAAAATTCTTCATGCATAGTACTTATTTTAAAATAATTCTATTTTGTTCCAGTTTAAAATTAGAATGCGAAAAGCTGGCTAGTGAAAAAATTGAAATTCAGAGGCATTATGTCATGGTGAGTTGACAGTTATGTTTCTTTCGTTTCTTTGTATACACTCGTCTAAATCCCACTTAAATAGTCGGGTGTTTGGAGAAACAAGATGTTTATCGAGACACATTATTGTTTTGTCATTCAATGTGAAATAGATTGTCCCCTCCGCCCGCATGCTATCAATATTGTTCCCTTGGCTGAGTGAGTCCATTGACGCCCTATCATAATTTATTTGGAGATTAATATCTGTATAAGTACCACGTGAATAGTCACGAGCATTTTCCCTCGTGAAACCTTTTATACTTTCGCTAGCAATTTTACTACAAAGAAATCCAACCATTACTAATGGGTCTGCGAATTGTGTGATCGGTATATACAAAAGTATTTGGCATTCCATAATCCTCAAATGCGCGTTCCATTCAGAAATGAATCACGATTAAGTGTTGCCAAATCGCTCGCAATTTATTTTAATACGCTTGGGAGGAAATTTTTCTCAGTATTTTTATGTGTCGGAAACACTTCTGGCGGCCGTCCAAACTGAGCCGCTGCGGATGTTTAGTCACTCGCCTCCTATAATTTGAGGAAGCTTATTTGTGCCAAATGCTTTCCGTATCACAGTTCGGACGTTTTTACAATTTTAACACTTGTAATCGAATCTGTTAATCCGTGTTTTTGTGTTTCAGTACTATGAAATGTCTTACGGCCTCAATGTGGAAATGCACAAACAGGTAAGTGAATTATGAATTTACACATAAATCTCGAATAACGGCAACGATAATGTTTCTACGTTCCAAGCGTAATTCCAACATAAATATAACTTGAATAGAAAACACAAAATACAAGCGAGGGAACAACTTTTTAAAAGTAAAAAAGTGTGTTATAGTATAGCGCGGGGCTTGTTTGCTGGGTAAATGTTGTTTGACAGCGCGCCCCCGGCTGGTAGAGGGTGGCCGCTCGCAGGTTGACGTTTCGGTTTTTAAATTAACAAACATTTCCACTGAATTTCTCGTTCCATTAAATTTTTACGACGGCCTGTAGACGATACCTGAACTTTTAACTATGTCGCGTAAAAATAATAATTTGTCAACAATCTCAGCTGGCAGTTACGCGTTTGTGTTGTGACGCCGTTTATTTCAATATATTATTATGGAGTATTGCGGGGAGAGAGCGGCTCCCCTAATGTGCGCGACTAAAGTGGAGACAATATATCTGTGAGTTACGAGGCGCTTGCCAGAATTCACAAGGAGGGACGTCGCTTTAGGGCTGCTAAAATAATAAAAAATACGTTTTTCTCTTAATAACTATCTATTATTCAGTTGTAATAGGATTCATATAAAATTATTTACAGCGTCTTTTTACCTAATTAAGGAAAGAAAAACATTAATTATGACATTTAAAAATTTTAAAAAGAGAAAAACTATTCAACTTATTATGAATTAAATATTCGCTCAAAGCCTCGAAGCAGACAAATCAGTGTTCTTTCATCTTTTCACTGTAGGTATAGCTCCAATCTTTTTCTATTGCCATTGCTTTTCAAATAGGCATCCATTGTATTTCGTTTAATTTGAATGATTGTATTTCTACCAAGTCTGCACATGTTACGCCGCTCAACTGCACACGAAAGGCCGCGCAAACTACAAATAATCCTGCATATTTGTAGTCGACAACCCTAACCGCAGCCACAATAGCTATCGCAACGACTGGATATTATATGCGGCAGGGGTTCCTTACGGTGAGGGGCGACCCGCGGGGGTTCCGCAGTAATCTGTTGATTTTACGCTCGGCCGGCCGCCACGCTTCGACCCCGCTTTTTAATAATAGCCGTACTTTAACACGTCCTCGAAACGGAACCAAAACCAATTTACGTAGATTCGACGTCAAATAAGAAACAATCACGTTCGTTTCACACGTTAGTTACGTCGTGCTTTTGGTTTATTTTCAATTATTGATTTTACAGGTAAGGTGATAGCCGATTTATATGTTAGTTATTTAATCTAATCAGAATTGCTTGGTCATGCCGGAGCTCAATTAAATATGATTACGAGATCGTATCAGTCGTTTGAAGTTGAGCTTGTGTTGTTGGTATGCGACGCTGTCGTCGTGGAGTGAGGGTCGCAGGGTCGGGGTGAAGGCGACGGGCGCACGTTGGCGCCCGGACAGATGGCCTTACCAGCTCAACGCTCGAATGCGCTACTTAGCGTTCACTGCCGCGCTTCATTGTAATGGATTATTACATTAGCACTTAACACGCTCAGTCGAGCGAGAATTAGAAAGAACCGTACCCCTCCGACTTTGTTAAGCTTTTATAGCGAACGTAATGGCACAACAAGTAATGTTTTCATTTTTTTGTTCGGCTTTGTGTTTGCTATTGCGTGACGGTGCCGGATTAAGCTCTCAATAAAGTTTGAAGTAAATGGCTGAGCTGGTGGGTTTTTGATTCAAGGTCGGTCGGATGTTCCTCGCGGAGTAGCTAGCGGTGTGCGGAGGCGCGGGTACTCCGCGGAGGTGTTAGAGTGCAGAGTGGCGTGCGTGCACGCGTTCCCGCGCTCCGTGACGCGGCGTGACCGCAGCTAACGCGCGTTTTCCGCTCTTTCTGACGACGACTAATTGCTTAGATTTTCTTTTGTTAGTCGCGGGGCTAGACCGTACTGGGACCGTGCCGAATCGCACCTACTTACGCCGTGAATTGATTGTTTCGTCTTTGTGTAGCTGTATCGACACGGAGAGTTATTGTTCTGTGGACTTCGACAAATTATTCATGCCGGCTGACTTTCACGGTGTTGATTATTGCAACAGTTTCTGTGTTTATATTTAGAAGGAAATGTTCAATGCTCCAGTATTATTATTATTCCAGTTTGACACTACTTTAAACATGCTTGATAAATGATAAGGCTTCTTGCCTGTATTTGCCTATAATGGAAACGATTATCGTAGCCAAACCCTCATGACATGATAGGTGCTATATTTTTTATTATTATCAGCATTGTTAATAAATCGATAAGGTTTATGGAGTATCAAGCTGATAAAATACTCAGTCAATAGTGCAATGAATAAGGTGTTAAGGGACTCAGGGTTGTGCTTTGTCGTTAAAATACGCGCCGCCGTCCGCGCGCGGTTGCTCCGGCGCACATCCTCCACCCCTCACTCGCTCGTTACGCTACAATATCTGTAACATAAACTTTATAAATACCATCCTGAGAGCCGACTCAATTGTGTTCGCCTCGAGCTCATGAAAGTTACTCGAACGTACCTAATTCTGATTCCGGGACGAACGGACCGAGTTAAAATAACCTCAAATTTCAGCTCACGTACGCGAATGTGATCTTGCCTACTTAAACGGTGAAATATTAAATCGCTTCAGAATAAGTTCGGGAGCGCTCATAAAAAACAACATAAATCTTCCCTCCCGTCGGCGCGGAGTCAGGTTCGGTATAATTCAATAATTTACTGGTTATTCCGATTCCATACGAGCGGTCCCTCGCCCTTGCAAATTATTCATGTGCGGGCGGAGTGGCATAGGGGATGCGCCGCGGACAAAGAGTGCACGTGCGGCGCGCGTAACGACGCGCACGCGGCTCTGCGCCCGCGCCGCACCAGCCCACGACCTCTTTAATCCTGTTTGTTTTTCTGTCACTCTGTTATCGTCAACAAGCATGGATACCTACGCACCCGATTTTTCGCCTTTATCTCTATTGATAATAAAAACATTATTTTCGAATTGCATTAACACCCGATAAAATCTTAATTCCGAACGTTCCTTATCTTAACGATATGAATTTATTTGGTTACACGCTTTATCGATCCTATTTAATCGCTTTGTCAACTGCTAATTACTCATAAGCTTTGATAGTAATAAAGTTTGATCAGTGATACCTAATCCGTTTTATATGATGATTATCAACATTTCAATGTCTCATACAGGTCACCTACTTTACATATATACCTCTACATAGATAACCTGCATAAACTTTACTTATATATTATATTTTTTACCTAATTGAAAATATTCGAACAATGGCGCGATATGGCGGATAGAGTGCAGTACGGCGTGGCTTGTCAAATGGTGTAATAACGTGGTGTTGAGTGCTTGCACCACACCAGCGAGCAGACACTCGTCAAGGGCCCGCATAATGGGCGCGCTATCTCCTGCATCTACAGGCTGATACAGCGTTGTGAATTGTTTAAATGAACGCAACAACTTACAATGAACGCTCGGTCGCCCCCCGCTTTAAAAGCGAAATTATCTCTCCATCTACAGGGTGCCTCGCGCAGCAGATGGCGCTTGCAATAAAACCACTAAACGCGATATCGCTCGCTCGCTGCTCGCTGCCCCTCCGCTTTATTATTTGATCGGGGAGCCAAATTAAAGGATTTACTGTAACCCCTCGCCAGCGACCCTCGCTCGCCAACAATCACCTCTGTATTAAGTCTAATTGTGTTTTCAAATTCAGCCCCTATAATGCCAGGGGAAGCGATGTGCGCCATGTGAAAAAATAGGGCGTTTTCACCCCAGTGGCTTTATTAAATTCGCTCATACAGCGTGCTCTCGAATGGCTATTAGTATTTGTTATTTGCGACGTGACATTTATCAGTAAAGAATGAATAAATTACACAAACGCTGTTCGTGCACGGCGTTCCCGTGTAACGTGGTCGTGAGCACTCGTGACTGGTAAATATAGCTTTATTGCTAGCCCAAATCACGCAATGAATCGTCGTAATAACACAATCATGTACCTCACTCCGACGCAAAGTGCGCTATCTCTAATACACGTTGATTATCTCGGGCTCGTCTTTGTTAAAGCCGTCGATAACAATCTTCTCTCATTGGTTTTTATTTGGACATAATCTTGTTTTAATTTTAACGGAAACGTGACGATCGAGACGTGATTTAGGGACATTCTGTTTATTAGGAGCAGGCGCGGCTCCCGCAGTTCGCTCTCTGCACGTTTAACGTCATTCTAGTCGTTTATTTACCGCCCCTCACCGCCGGCGACGGCGCGAAACTAATTACATTGAATACGGCCCCTGCTCCACGGGCCGCCTTAATTGCACTGATTGAGACACGGATATTGATTTCGAAACAGTTTGTTGATGCCAGTCTGTACGTACGTGGCAGGCGGTGGTGGCCGGGCGTGAAACGGCCCTCATGAATAATGTACGCCTTGTTCGCTCCTTGACTTTTCATTTAAAACAGACGATTTCTATTCGACTCGTACTCCGCGCGCCTATGACTCACTCATTTTTCATTCACTGTAATAGTCCGTAAAACTGCAGCTAGCGCGGTGTAGGAATTTTAAGAAGCGCCGTTTCATTTACTTGCGTAATAATAAAATTTGCGAATTTTGTTTTCTACATAATAATGGTGTTTTTGTGTTTAAATAGCATAAAATAGCACGAGCCTCACGACTTGTCTCAGGTCAGGTCATTCACACAACAACAAGACACAAAAACAACTCGTAGAAGGATATTTACCTTTGATTTATTTCGTACCTACGTATTTTTTATCCACTAAGACAGGTACTTCATAATTTATCCGATGCCAGCATTAGATTACAAGTATGTTATTTCGCCATCGAGTGTGAAAACACGTAAGTTTCCAAAGGATTAAAATAAAGATTAAGATAAGGCATTGGCGCTTCATTTGTTCGCCGATCGCCAGTAAATTAAACGCAGAAGGTTCGCACGGATTTTATCATTAAATCTCGTTTACATATCATGGAAACGGTAACAGTTGTACGGCGGTGGGACGACGCAGTCTATACAAATAGAATGAAACAATGCAAACAGGGCGAAGGGGTTAGTACAAACACGGGGGTGGCGACCCTGCCGGCTAGAGAAGGGTGACACCCTCGTAACTGACAGTTGCTCAAAATACTTCGGAATTAAACTTGCATTTTATGAGTAACAAGGATTGTTGTATGAGTTGAATTGCTAATGAAAATGTTGCCGACTTCGGTATTCCATTGTGGCGAATATATTTAAATGGAGCGTCATTCTGAGAACGCGGCAATAAAAAGCGAGCGCTCGCCTCAATACGTAATTGATTTTTTATTGATCATTCGCATGATTAAACTATAATTGATTAATTAAATTCTCTTTCAATATTAGTTCAAGACATCCATTACAACTGATTTGGCAGTAACGAGTAATCGTTAAATCAAATGGCAATCGGAAACGTTTAAATTAATTTGTGTGTCGTAAATCTTCATCCTAAACTACTTAGTCTTAACTTTCTCTAACGTGGTTAAATGTTAAACTAGACCGCAGAACACTTGATAAGTTGTGCACTTAAGTGGTAATTGGTAATGAATACTTGGGTTTGATGCGTGTAGCGAATGGCCGCAGGAAATGTTTATAACTAGTACAATAATTGCATCCGTGACATGTGTGCATTAGCTGCAGCATGCATTCGCAGCGCAATCGATGCTCGCGATGGAGTGGGCGTCTCCGATCACGCAATTAACATTGATAAGTGCTAATGGAGCTAAGCTTTGCCGCTCTTGGCTGGTCTGTACCACTAAATGGATACCGCTAGCTAATGGAGATTAGTTTAATTATCACTAAGTATATCATGTGTGTCGTCTTTTCACTACATTCAATTAAAAGTTCTACTCTTTTCAGTTTTACCTATTCCTTTTAGTCCGTTATTTTAAGTACTACTAGGATGCTGCAAATTCCATACGATAAAATCTAAATTTTTTGCACAGAGGAAGATAAATGCTAATACGCCACTAGATACGATCTTGTTTAAAATATTACACATGTACAATAAATATCAATTTAATCGAATGGCATTATTTTATCAATAATTCCAATTAAAAAGTTAACAGCAAAAAGTTAAATCTACTGGATTACGTCGTTTCCCCCCAGTCGAAGATACTTGGCGAGCAGACAATGCCGTAAAATATACTGCGAAATATCGCTAGATGGCATTAGTATCAAGAGGTCTGTTTGACGTTAGAGTCTTGCTTGCGATTGGTTCAAGCGTGACACAAATGTCAAATATATAACTAAAGCAGTATGGAAGCTACGAAGCTACGATCGATTTGTTCGTAGCTTTAGCTTCCATACTACTTTAGCTTATATGTATGGATATATACTGTGATACTAGCGTCAACTGCCACAAAAACCATAATTTAAATAAAAAAAACGTCGCTCAAATAGCTTTATACATCAATTAAGTACGTCCAACGTAACGCTCATTAATCACGCTTAACACAAGACTAAAAGAACCCTTCCCTTTTTCGGCATTTTTTGGCGGGTGTTTGCTCGGCAGTTGTCGCCGGTTTCCGCGAAGAGCGTTTTCCTTAGTGTTGGTATCTCCACGTGCTTCCTGTGCGATAGCGATCGACGCCGGAAGCCCGCGACGTGGGGCCACTACCGAATTTATACTCACCCTGTACAGTGATAACGCATCTATCAAAATTATATGTAGGTATGTAGGTACACCCGTCAAGATTTTGTGCTACAGAAAATATCTTTTGTAAACAAATAATAATTTGCCTCGTGTTTATATTGTAATCTTTGTACTTTTATCTAATACACAGCGAACCATGACGAGAAAGGCCTATGTACATTTTGGTAAACTTTAATTTTTTAAGGCTTTAAATAAATAATTTGCTAAATGTCACAATTACGTCAACTTTGAATATAAATAGGTATCTTTTGAAACTTGCTTTTTCAAAGTTAAATTGTCTCTTATTTAATTTTCTGTCCTGTGTTATTGCAATACAATTACAAACTTGTCCTTAGTTTTTAATTGTTTGTAATCCATTGCTAAATAATAATGACCTTAGAATACTTAGGTATTTACATAAAAATTTGCGTCAAAACAAAAATAAAATACTTATTTGAAAGTCGATAACAGTGAACCGCGCGGTCAGAGATCGACACCTTGATCCCGGAATCGTGGTTTGGAGTTTATGTTAAATTCAACTCCACTAATAAATTTGCTTCTCATTTCAGACCAACAATATTCGTGTTTACGTCTGTTATAACTATACACTATGTATTAGCAAACACAGTTACAAAGCGTTCGCGTGTGGCGCCAAATGTCATTATTCCTACAAACACGGCCTGCACCACCGTTGAAATAAAACCGGCTATAACTCAGGAGATTATCATCCTGTCGCGCTTGCCCTTTGGTTGTTCGTACACGGGTGAGAGGGACAGTGTTAGGTCGTAGTTGGTCTGGCCGAGGGTCGGAGCCAGTGCCCGCTAATGACTAATTCATCGCGTAAATGAATCGCTCGGCTGTAACTATGTCGGAATTTAACGTACTTACGCCCTCTGCGTTGTTCACAGGCCTAATTATAACACCGCCTTTGTTTGCACTTTGACCACTGAATTAATTTCTTTAGCCATGTTATGACGGCCTATGTCAGTTTTCAGTGTAATTTAGTTTTAGTAGAGCTTTCTAGCGAGCTTTTTCAAATAATTATTATACCGACGTTGTAAATTAACGTAGGTACTCGGTTTTGATCAATCTTTAATTTCAATGCTTAGTAAAGTCATCATTCTCCAAGTGATATATTTTGGATCAGACGCTATTAGAGTCGACAGTTTTTTGCAATTTCATTTGTTGTCTTGTTCGTCTCTTATCTTATCCAAAAATTAGTTTTATTTGTTTATTTATACCTTCTCTTTATTCTCCAAAAAGGCGGACAATTTTATTTTTTTATACATACTTATGCCATTTTTTGTATACATGCATATCTAAATTTTACAGCGCATTGGTATTTTTATTATTTATTTATTTATTGGACCTAATGTTGTGTTTTTTATTCATCACCATCATCATCATCGTCATGTCAGCCGAAAGACGTCCACTGCTGGACATAGGCCTCCCCCAAGGCTCTCCACTCAGACCGGTCTTGTACTTTTCGCATCCACCGTGATCCCGCGATCTTAACCAGGTCGTCGCTCCATCTTGTTGGTGTTTTTTATTGATAAGTCAATAAAAAATCCTTCTTCATTTGAATAAACGAGCCGTCGAAAACATTTTATTTCAATGATAAATGTAATTCCTCCTCAAAGCACGACTGTAGAAATAAAGCTTAGTTCCATTTAAACAGATACACCCGAAAGTCTAATATTAGAGCGGCCGACGGGAGAGCGCGACCGCGGCGGTTGCGGTTCGCCGCTGCGGTCGCGGTCGGACCCGGGATAAATAAGCCCCGACTTTGAATCTGAATTTATTTAATTGTTGTACTTAAAACGGTTTTAATTCGAAACGCGTGCGTAAAATGCTGTTGATATTTACGAATTTATTGGGTTATTTGTGATAAGTAAAATATTATGAAGTTTGACTGTGGAAGTTTGACTTCATCTTGTCATCTAAAGAGTTTGAACATTTGCGACGAAACGATGAATGAACCAAAACTGCAACAGGAAAAATACGTTGTTTTCCAAGTTACCTAAATGAGACGATTTTAATAAGGATCGGTTTTTTATACCTTTAATATCCATCCAAACCTACCTGCAAAGGCGAAGTGGAGACATAGTGTATAGCTAGCTACTTTATCATTGATCATACCCTAGTTAACATCATCATCTGAAAAGACCTATACACAATATTGGGACGTATACAGGCTAGGAAGTCAGAGAAAGACACACAAATACCATGCACTTGGGTGTTTGCTGGATTACAATGATTTTGTAGTTTCATCACATCAGAACTACAATACTGTATCAATAGATAAAAAAATAGTTTAAATTCTATACCATTCAAACTGTCGAACACGGAACGTACAAAAAGTTTAGTTCTAGCTTCCGTTGTCTCAAATAATATCAATAACGCAGATATAAATAAAAATATAAAAAAATGGTCTTAAAGATAGCCTTAAATTTTGCACTGATTTAGTACCAAGGCACATCAAAGGTTGGGTATGTCAAATATACTGAGCGGCAAAAAAAACTGGCTCTCAAATGTATGCAGTGATAGGTAATTTTGTATGTAGAGTGGGCCAAATTTTGTGAAACTGAGTATGACTTTCGATATCGGTATTCCTAAACATAACAGCTACATATAAAACCGTATAGTAAAGTAACGTACAGACACGCGGCTCGCCTCACAATAAGCATCGGTGTGCCAACAGGCTGCGCAAACACAGCTCTGCCCCTCTGACTACAAACCAGCCACCATAAAGCTACAGATACTATTTATTCCGCTTTATGGGTGCATTTGTTGCATTGTGAAATTCCTGATTGATTTGTAGCAGCATTATTTTCAATTCTTTGCAAAATCGCAAAACAAAGTATGTATTATTTAAATACTGTGTCAAAAGTTTCTAATTGAATTGTATTTTTACCTGTGATATAATTGGTTGAAGCTACTTGTAAAAAAACTTATCATATGTGCGGCTCTATTTTTATAGCGTATTATTTTGTTGCTATGCTCTTTTAATTGTCTCTTTCTCTGTCTATCTCCGTTGTCTCGATCATCTATTATATAACGAAAGAAATACATTGATCCATCTTGTTTTACTCTGTGTGCGATGGCACAACATCAATATTTTGTTCTGTCGTCAATCCGCATTCGTTATCTGCACGGCGGAGCAAGAATTTGCCGTTCCCGTAGCACAACGAGATAGCAAACAGAAACAGTGCAAACGTTCTCCGTAAACAACCAGCTTCTATCTGAACGTAGACATTGCAGTTTCGTTCGAACGTACGGCCACAGCACCTGAGTACATATTTACGGCGTCGGTAGCCCACCCTTATCCACCTCCGTAATTTATCTAGTGACGTGGACACTTTTGAAAAAATCTTCGGAGAGGTCGTGTCGTCCAGTTGCTATTGCAAAGAAAATATAGTTTTTAGTAGATACACAAACTTTTACTATTATGTCAATACTTTAGTAGGAACTCCATGCAGTCGACTATATAAAATGTTGTACCTACCTATATTTTTTTTACCATCTAACTTGCTCTACAATAACAATAGGAAAAGTGGATACATTATCTTTTTAGTAAACTACAATAAATACTTGTATGTGTCATATGAAAAATATATCTACTGTGTCTTATAATGTATATCACACTGTTGAGTGGATGAAGGCCATTATTCAAAACACAATAGATTGCACACTGTTTTGTTAAGTGCGTATCAAACAAAAAATCCAATATTTATAACGTTGTGCAACCCTCTATCTCTATCAGGTTTACCGATCGCACAAAAATAACACCGATAGCACAGATATCTACCAAAAACTTAGTGCCTGGATTTATCATAATCAAGTAATCAATATCATCCAGGACATGAAACACGATAATACGATATCTACTCTTGAAGTCTGACAATGGGATCAACAAATCTAACTTAAGGAGCTTGTAACTGCACCCCTACAGGGAACCTAATAAAATCTAACTGATTATGATGATGCTTCTTACTGCTAATACTTATATCTATCTTGTGCTTATAATTAACTAATTATTTAACATACTTATTGGTAAACTTAATAACTCTTAATGTAGTATAACTTAGTTCAGGTCAATGTCCTGCTACTTATGAATATTAGTTAAAATGGCCATGTGAATCGTCTAGTGCTATATGTAGAACCTACGTTGTGAACACTTAGTAACCCAAAGTAATTTAAGTGAAAAGTAAGAATGGAATAATTATTATATATCTAAACAACCTATGTAGAAAAGTATTTTAGTCGGGAACTTTCTCTAACTTTAGTATATGAATTGTAAGTGTATTATGGACTGATACCGGGGGCGCAATGCCCCCGGGGGTCCCACCTTTATGGTTTAAAGCCATATTCCATCCCCTACGGACCCTCCAGCGCCTCCAAATCTACAATAATTCCCTTTTAGAAGAGGCATATTGTAGATCAGAAATCTACGCACTAACAATGGTGCATACAAAGTCTTTAGTACAGATACAATTCCTATAATAAATATAATACTTAGCTTACAGTAGGTTACCAGTGAACTCGCCTAACCTTATGACTCATTCACAGCAACCCAACTGCAAGATATCGATGGAAAGCCTAACCTTATGACTATTCCATCGAGTCCCTACTGTTTACAATGAATGGCCTAACCTTATGACTCATTCATTGCCAGCTTACCAGTGAACTTGCCCAATTTTCCGACTCCTTCACCAGTAAACTTTACCGTAGATTGATAATGTATATATATAGGTCCCTATAGATACCAATAATTGTCTAATCTATTGACTCATTCAATCAAGTAGTTGAAATACTTCTATTTACTTTAATAACTCAAACAGACAGCAGTCGATCACAGAGGCCACTCTCCAACGGTAAGTCTTTTATGCTATAGAGGTAACTATCACATCATAGATGATTCATATAGTACGAGCCGTGTCAGTGTCTTCTCCTACAGGCAGTAAGACAACCAACGGGGAGCTTCCCTGGCTGCACCAAATCCTCAATCTATAATTTTCAAGCTAGCTTTATAACATGATAAATTATAGTTTTATTGGAGCACAGGGCTGTCTTAAGATAGAGCACTCTTAGGAGTTTCTTATGTATTCAGATTGAGTTTGTCAACAGAATCTACAATTCCAGGAATAAATCAATGATGTGTATGAATTTAATCTGTCCCTAGCTCTGTGAAGATTTCCAAACTAAGAGAATTGATCTCTACAATTAAACGTGAGGTGTGTGTACATAAGGCTCGTCCGGTGTGAGACTCGCCTCGCTAACTATTCCTTATCCAAATTCCTACCTACATTTCCTATCAACCTATCTTGTAATTTACGCTTGGCTCGAGCCCCCTAGCTTTGTATGAAGTTGGCAATACTAGGGAAACGCCTTTTTCCCACATTTACATTTAGTGTAATGTAAGGCCGCGCGGTGCAATGCATTGCCTTGCTAGCTATCCTATAACGAAGACGGTGTGTTCCTGCCCTACCACGCAGACCTAAATGTTGCTAGCTCCCTGGCAATATAGCCCCTAAGAAGAGGGAGCCAGCGGACTGGATACTTACAGGTGTTCATAAATAAATATATAGATACGGGACCGCAATACTGAATTCCAATTATACAGAGACATGCGCCTAAAACGGCACGGTCTAGATTATAGTCCTACATGCTCGTTATAACGTTAGACAGTATTCCGTATGGGTGACTAGACAGATCGACTTTCATCTCTCTGCCTCTGAAACGCCCACTCATTTCAGGAAGACAGGTGACTTGTATTACCTTACGTTGACACCATGTTAGGTTTCGAGTCATACAAGCTGCCTAACTCACCATATGTTATGATGAGCCAGACGCCACCCGTTTATCAGGGAAGGACACAGAAAATATAAAAGGGTTAGTACAATTGCGTAAGAAAATAATTCACTATCTATAGAAAATAGCAAATCAAATTCCCACAGAAAAGTTCCTCTAATAGAAACTAAACTTAAATATTTCAAATATAAATGAAAGGAATAATAATTTACCACTATAATCAGTAGCAAACTAAAACCCATGTGACTAAATATATCCATTTTATAAGACAATACTCACTCAGCAATTTATATTAATACCCAAGTAGACTATGTAAAATTCTCAATAATAAAATGTCACGTAATTTAGAAAAATCCAAATAAATTTGTAAAGTACAAACCCCCAAAGAACCCGCGTAAATTTAAAACCGCTTAAGACTGAATTCCAATACCCAAAAGAACCCTCTGCGCTCAAGTTAAAAGTTAATGCTCTCGCCCTGAAGACCAAATTCTGAATGCCCCGGGCTTCCAATTCCACCCCTATTTATAGTATTTTAGCCCTTTCAGCCTCAACGTCATCATTTGACATAATCGCTTCTTTTTACATAACGTACTCAATGAGCACAATCAACACAATGCACTCAACGTCTTCAATCGCCCACCAATTTTAATCAATACTTTTAACAATTTAACTACTTTTTTTATAATTTAAATATATGAATAGTTTTCCAATATTTGCTAAATAAAATCTAAATATATATCCAAAATCAAGTATGTAAACCCCATTTCTTTAATTAATTAATGAATATTTAAGATATTCATTCACTCTTAATAAATGTCCGATACCCGCTCAATAAGTACTAAATAACATCATAACTTTGAAGTTTAATTGTGACTTAACTAATGAACAGAATGAAACGAAACTTGGATAAAAGAAAACTCATCTCCTATAAAATCTTATTTAATAATAATTTTCCTTGCATTTTGGATATATTCCATGTGATGATGACAAACATACAAACAAACATACTCAATATGATAATAACTGTGATTCAAAACATATTCGCGCCTTGATGGTTTCCAAATGTACTTTGAAACCGTTACATCCGACCCTCTCCATTTGCATAGATGCTAAATTTTACAAAAATTGACAATCAATGTAAATGGATCCAACAAAAATAATAATATCGCGAATACAAGTTTTTTTTTTTTTTATAATTTACCAACGTTTGCCTTCGAAATGTATTATGTTGTATGTTTTTAAACCATGATTTATCTATCATTGCCCTGGATGAAACCTCTGAAACAAAGTGAATCATGTAATGAAATAAATATCACCAAAGCCAGATCTTTGAATTTTTCCAGAGGCGCTGGGTTGTGAGGCCAACGTACTAGATGAGCAAAATGTTGCCGTCATCCCCCTTCCTTCGGCTCAGAAAATAACAACAACATATCCCCTTCTAAACCAAAGAATCTGTTATGCATTACAATGCTATAGTGATAAGTCTCCATTAATTCATCACCAATCTCAAAACCTCCCCTCCAACACATCAACAAATAAACCTTGGAGAATGTGTAGTGTGGGCCATAACGTTTTCGTACTAGTAGAGTAATGAACTATTCGTAAGCAATATTAACATTGATTATGCGATCTCGCCTAGCCTAACACCTTTCGAACAAATAGTTCATTTGTAAGTATAGTGATTCTTGGGCAAACTATTAGTAAATGATCTGTCTTAACTATAAAACTGATGAGATATTAAAACCCTCACACCTTTAAATAATATTATTCACTCTTTACCTTGCATTGGCTTGCACATTCAAAAGCCCCGACCAAACTCTTACATGAACAATCTAAACACAACACTAAATCGCATTGAATCACTCATCGTTATACACGCTGTTTTACAAATCATCAATCACCTTAGTTAGACAAATTTCTTTTAACAAACTCGACAACTTTGTTATGAATAAGACGTTACTTAGTTATGAATAAAGTTTTAATCAATCAAGGACATGAATCCAAACACTGATTGCCAATTAACGAACATATACAAACTTATCACTTCAACTGTAATATTATTCCCTATTTATATTGTAATTTTTTCCAAAATTTAATTAAAACATATGCCGATTGCAACAATTTCAAACCACAATTTTTTCTCAACTCAAGTTGTTAAAGTTTCGTCCCTCACTGAACTGTCAATGTCACTGCCAGGACTGTTCGAATACTCAAAATCCGCTACCACCAAAATTTCTCCTAAATGTAACAAATACCTTTCTGAAAACCGCATCATAATCGGTTCAGCCAAACGCGAGACAATCACGGACAAAAATACATACATTACCGGTCAAACTGAAAACCTATTCCTTTTTTTTTTAAGTCGGTTAATAAACGTATTACCACTTACATCCTAACTTAAATTCTATTTTATTCTACAATATCTTACCGAATAATTACTATCTATTAAACCTATTTTAATTACTAATGAAATAATAATTGACTATCACCACCATGTCTTTTATAAATGGACTACCTCAACTAATTTACAACCGCCAACAATTACTAATCTGTGTCAAAGTTCCTTTCTCTTAGTACCTATCTACCAATTTTATATTACCTACTACGTAATCGTTGGAGCATTTTCAGAGTATTCCCGAGACCCAAATCAGCCTCATACAAAATCTCACTCAAATCGGCCCAGCGGTTCGGTTCAAACGCGATGAAGCAACAAACAAACAAAGCAGCAAACAAACAGACCGACAAACTTTCGCATCTATAAAATTATATTACCTATAAACATTGTACTTGTTTTTTACCCTACTATTTCTAAATTAATAACATAAAATTCATACTTAATAGAATTTTTCCATACGAAAACAATTATTTCTTCTATAGTCTATGCACAATTAGGCTGCATGGCTATAATGCCTTTACTTTTCCGTAACGTGACAGCACGTCAAACATTAAAAATGTTGTAAGCGATGTGTTTCTTGTCTATGCTTTGCACCACTAATCAACGATGATAATTTTATTGGTGGTCGATATATTTATTAAAACCAAATCAACGCAATGTTCAAATCAAATTATGTTTAATTCAACCTTTCGAGTTTGACCAAACATATCCAAGGATCCTACATAACAGTGGTAATAGTGTTAGTTCAATTAAGAACTTGAACTACCAAGGTAATTAATGTTCCGTACATACATTCTATTGTTTTTGCTAATATTATTCAAACAAATTCTTTCCCATTCTATAAGCATTCAATAGATAGCCGCTACTTATTATCTTTTATTTCATATTGAAACTGTTTATACTAATTGTAAGTTAGTAAATTTGAAGTAATAATGATATTTTGCTTTCAGTCACTGAAGAAGTTATCATGGATTATGAACCACTGACGTAGTTGGTAGTTTACCTATCGCCCTTTATAACCAATCAAGATGACATTCATGTAAAGTGAATCATCACTAATTTGTCTCGAAGACAACCTAAATGGAATCTCAACTACACCTGCCTTCATAATGTTTATTTTTGGTAAGTTATCCTATGTTGTCAATTTGTCATTGAATCCTTTTCATACATACATACATACTCAAAATAATATTCTTGTAACCTACCATCTCATGAACTAATTTCCTAATCTGTTAGTTTTCTCAATATTAAAACCACCATATTAAATCTCTGTGCCAAGATTCCAAACAAAACCTGTATTAATGAAAAATAAACTAACATAACTAATCCAACCTTTCTGCTTGTTTTATTGATAGTACACTGTCATCAAACCTTTTAGATTTCATCATAGTTGATTACCTATTTTTTTATTTGTTTTGTTTACAGGTAAAGAGAAATCCAATCTTAAAATTAAAAATCCTCTAGGAGTAACAAAGTGCCTACACCTAAACACTAGCAGATGTCAATAAATTTTAATTCTGGGGACCTAGTGAAAAAGGGGTTAATTCTGCAGAAGTTGAACAGCTGATTTCGACTTAAACCCCTATACACATAAAATAGAAAATAGCTGTGTAATTTCTGCAGACTTAACCCCATTTTCACTAGGACCCCAGAATTATGCCAGCGTGAAGTCTGTCAAGAGTGAAGTGCCAAGACGTCAAATGTCAAAGATGTCCTAACTGCCACCACTGCCTACTACTGTATTTCTTCCCTGTGCTTTATAATCGATAGAGTGAATAACCCACCAGCAACCATTTTATTTTGATGAAATAAACTCAACATACTATCATACTCTGCAATGCATAAGCAACTAAATTAAATCCTTTATCTTACTGCATACTAATAAAAAGCTTACTTTTTTTTATTTATTCCCTAAAATGTCTATTGACTTTCCCTATACTGTATTGTAATAACTGCAACTTGAAATTTGCTCTATAACTATACAAGGTAACGCATTTCTTTACAAATTTAACTCCTTTTAATCAGGCGACCCCCATTCTTTTAAAATATTGGCCAATTGTTTTATATGCCTACTTCCCTATGACCTTGATAAAAAATAGTTGTATTACCTAACCGTTAGGCTTTACTTGACCTGTTAACCGCTGTCTTCCTAAACTACACAACTTTCATGATTTTACTGTGCAGCCTATCTCTTTGCTATTGAATTAATCTTCCCAGCTATGCTTGTCTAAGCCTCAAGTCAAATAAAATGCTAAACCGATTTTGATAACTAAACTTGTTTTTTAAATCTCAATAGCTATCAGGTTTCTGAACCTTTTATATTTGCATTATTTATCTATGTGTGGGCCTATTCCCTACCGCCAGGCACAGGCGTCCTCTAAGAGCGAGAGTGCTTGGATTAAATAATCTTGCTTATACAATGCCTAAATCAAAGCGAAATTTGTATATGCATAAGCATAGACATTTTTGTACATACATACTAATACTCTTTCCTTTTACTTTGAGCTTGTCCCTATTTCTAGCTTAATCATCATCATCCCAGCTAGACACAGGCCTCCTCTCAGAATGAGAGGGCTTGGGCCAAATAGTTTTATAGAATTTCTTTAAGTTAAGGGAAAATATATACCTGTCATGAGTGACAATATTATAGCCTGCTAATCCCTAATTATTATTATCATAACTTTTAATTTGCCCTAATTAAATTTCTAAAAATGCTCGTTTAACTCACATAATTTGTAAAATAGCCTACTCTGAATTTATTCAAGTTACGACCCCCCGTATGTAAGACTAAAGCCTATTTTATGCTACTTTTCTAGTGAATAGTTTTTTTTTTTATTCGACTGGAAGACAAACGAGCAAGTGGTCTCCCGCTGGTAAGACATCACCATCGCCCACAAACATCCGCAACACCAGGGGTACTGCATATGCGTTGCCAACCTAGAGGCCTATAGGTAATTACTGCCGACCCCCAGATTACCAAACCAATATAACATTTGACATACCTACTTTCAGCATTTATCTACCTATATTTTCCGGTTTCTAATAAAATTTAAACAGCTTAGCTACTAATAAATAAATTATTCTCTATGTTTTAACTTGGATCTCTGGAAAACATCGCTCTGAAGCTACAAAGGCCGCCTCGTCTGTCATGCTGGTTAAGAAAATTGCTATTTTCAGATGCCTATGTTCTTCATACCACTCAACACCTGCTGGTGCTTAACAAGGAGTCATTGTATTGTATTGTAATTTTATAATGACTTTCCTAATAAAGATGATAACAATAACCCAATTATGTGTAAAATTTAAACTCATTCTCTTTGTAGTAAAATGGAACCTTATGACGTATTTGATTCTATCTCGCATCTCCTATCGGTTTCAGAAGTTTCAGAACATGCGCACCGCACGTCAAGTCACAAGTCACTGTCACTTTGACTTTTCTGTAAATGGCGGGCGAGTGGTTACTTTAGTTTTCTAATTTATCGTGATAAAATTGTGCTATAATTAATTATGATCCCGTATTAATAAAACTTAAAGAAACTAAAATCTGACAATCGAAAACTTCCAAGTAACACAGCAACGTCAGCTGGCTATTGAACCATGGTTTAAAGTGAATCGTTCCAACGTCAAAAATTAACTGATGAAATCTACCAAAATTTACAATATATTATTATTTTCAGATGGAGATTCGAATAACTATAAGTGCTACAACCGTGAACGATATAAATTTAAGTGAAGCCTACCTAAATCCTCATCCTGCCTAGTGACAAACTGTACTATTTTCATTAAACTTCAATGTCTTGTATAACATTTTGTTGTGTCAACTTAATTTTCCTTACTCCTATTCCTAGTGTGAACTATAAATTTCCACTCTTACTTTCACCTCCATTCCACGAACAGCAAATTGTGACTGTTTATGAGAAAACAGTCACTTGAAACTTAACTAATGAACTTAATATCTAAACTAACTTAGCATGAAATTTACTGATCTAGTAAGTAACCTTAGTTCGCTATCCTATCTCATAAATACTAAGTGTCAACAAACTGTCAAAGAACCTACTTTTTATCAAACAAACACCAAACACTAATTAAAATACAACTTTAGTTCATCCTGTCACGGCTAACCCATATTGTAACTGCACCCCTACAGGGAACCTAATAAAATCTAACTGATTATGATGATGCTTCTTACTGCTAATACTTATATCTATCTTGTGCTTATAATTAACTAATTATTTAACATACTTATTGGTAAACTTAATAACTCTTAATGTAGTATAACTTAGTTCAGGTCAATGTCCTGCTACTTATGAATATTAGTTAAAATGGCCATGTGAATCGTCTAGTGCTATATGTAGAACCTACGTTGTGAACACTTAGTAACCCAAAGTAATTTAAGTGAAAAGTAAGAATGGAATAATTATTATATATCTAAACAACCTATGTAGAAAAGTATTTTAGTCGGGAACTTTCTCTAACTTTAGTATATGAATTGTAAGTGTATTATGGACTGATACCGGGGGCGCAATGCCCCCGGGGGTCCCACCTTTATGGTTTAAAGCCATATTCCATCCCCTACGGACCCTCCAGCGCCTCCAAATCTACAATAATTCCCTTTTAGAAGAGGCATATTGTAGATCAGAAATCTACGCACTAACAATGGTGCATACAAAGTCTTTAGTACAGATACAATTCCTATAATAAATATAATACTTAGCTTACAGTAGGTTACCAGTGAACTCGCCTAACCTTATGACTCATTCACAGCAACCCAACTGCAAGATATCGATGGAAAGCCTAACCTTATGACTATTCCATCGAGTCCCTACTGTTTACAATGAATGGCCTAACCTTATGACTCATTCATTGCCAGCTTACCAGTGAACTTGCCCAATTTTCCGACTCCTTCACCAGTAAACTTTACCGTAGATTGATAATGTATATATATAGGTCCCTATAGATACCAATAATTGTCTAATCTATTGACTCATTCAATCAAGTAGTTGAAATACTTCTATTTACTTTAATAACTCAAACAGACAGCAGTCGATCACAGAGGCCACTCTCCAACGGTAAGTCTTTTATGCTATAGAGGTAACTATCACATCATAGATGATTCATATAGTACGAGCCGTGTCAGTGTCTTCTCCTACAGGCAGTAAGACAACCAACGGGGAGCTTCCCTGGCTGCACCAAATCCTCAATCTATAATTTTCAAGCTAGCTTTATAACATGATAAATTATAGTTTTATTGGAGCACAGGGCTGTCTTAAGATAGAGCACTCTTAGGAGTTTCTTATGTATTCAGATTGAGTTTGTCAACAGAATCTACAATTCCAGGAATAAATCAATGATGTGTATGAATTTAATCTGTCCCTAGCTCTGTGAAGATTTCCAAACTAAGAGAATTGATCTCTACAATTAAACGTGAGGTGTGTGTACATAAGGCTCGTCCGGTGTGAGACTCGCCTCGCTAACTATTCCTTATCCAAATTCCTACCTACATTTCCTATCAACCTATCTTGTAATTTACGCTTGGCTCGAGCCCCCTAGCTTTGTATGAAGTTGGCAATACTAGGGAAACGCCTTTTTCCCACATTTACATTTAGTGTAATGTAAGGCCGCGCGGTGCAATGCATTGCCTTGCTAGCTATCCTATAACGAAGACGGTGTGTTCCTGCCCTACCACGCAGACCTAAATGTTGCTAGCTCCCTGGCAATATAGCCCCTAAGAAGAGGGAGCCAGCGGACTGGATACTTACAGGTGTTCATAAATAAATATATAGATACGGGACCGCAATACTGAATTCCAATTATACAGAGACATGCGCCTAAAACGGCACGGTCTAGATTATAGTCCTACATGCTCGTTATAACGTTAGACAGTATTCCGTATGGGTGACTAGACAGATCGACTTTCATCTCTCTGCCTCTGAAACGCCCACTCATTTCAGGAAGACAGGTGACTTGTATTACCTTACGTTGACACCATGTTAGGTTTCGAGTCATACAAGCTGCCTAACTCACCATATGTTATGATGAGCCAGACGCCACCCGTTTATCAGGGAAGGACACAGAAAATATAAAAGGGTTAGTACAATTGCGTAAGAAAATAATTCACTATCTATAGAAAATAGCAAATCAAATTCCCACAGAAAAGTTCCTCTAATAGAAACTAAACTTAAATATTTCAAATATAAATGAAAGGAATAATAATTTACCACTATAATCAGTAGCAAACTAAAACCCATGTGACTAAATATATCCATTTTATAAGACAATACTCACTCAGCAATTTATATTAATACCCAAGTAGACTATGTAAAATTCTCAATAATAAAATGTCACGTAATTTAGAAAAATCCAAATAAATTTGTAAAGTACAAACCCCCAAAGAACCCGCGTAAATTTAAAACCGCTTAAGACTGAATTCCAATACCCAAAAGAACCCTCTGCGCTCAAGTTAAAAGTTAATGCTCTCGCCCTGAAGACCAAATTCTGAATGCCCCGGGCTTCCAATTCCACCCCTATTTATAGTATTTTAGCCCTTTCAGCCTCAACGTCATCATTTGACATAATCGCTTCTTTTTACATAACGTACTCAATGAGCACAATCAACACAATGCACTCAACGTCTTCAATCGCCCACCAATTTTAATCAATACTTTTAACAATTTAACTACTTTTTTTATAATTTAAATATATGAATAGTTTTCCAATATTTGCTAAATAAAATCTAAATATATATCCAAAATCAAGTATGTAAACCCCATTTCTTTAATTAATTAATGAATATTTAAGATATTCATTCACTCTTAATAAATGTCCGATACCCGCTCAATAAGTACTAAATAACATCATAACTTTGAAGTTTAATTGTGACTTAACTAATGAACAGAATGAAACGAAACTTGGATAAAAGAAAACTCATCTCCTATAAAATCTTATTTAATAATAATTTTCCTTGCATTTTGGATATATTCCATGTGATGATGACAAACATACAAACAAACATACTCAATATGATAATAACTGTGATTCAAAACATATTCGCGCCTTGATGGTTTCCAAATGTACTTTGAAACCGTTACAAGCTTAGTACAGTAACATTGATGAATTACCTACGCGGAAGGTGAGTTGCGGATTCTGTGCTGTAGTGGAACGCGGTCGATACTGATTAAACTGACGCTGGTATCACTATGTTCGACAACGCAAAACACCTGTTGTATGTGAGTAACGCATTATGATCTAAAACGTATACATTTACCTACTAATCTTTAGTCCCTTCCGCCTCTTGAATCTTTTGCAAGTTTCATAAATTCATAATGTACAAATTAACTGATAGGTACTCAGTTTAGTTTAACTCCTTACTTTATGATAATAATAGTTAGTTTACTGTCGTAAAATAAGTTGTGTATTACTTCGTGTTCACGAGTCCACGTGGACTGTTACAAGATAAAAGCTGTAGCGAGTTTGTTATTTTCGTTCCAAATTATCGCAGGATTATTGTTCGAAATAAGCGTCTGATATCAGGCGCGGTAATAACTATGGCGTGTCGGAGTCGTCGTTGCGAAACTAAAAATATAATCGATGCGCGTCCACCCGGCACTAATTCGATGTTCGTGAGCGCCGAATTTAAAAACATTTTTCGGAAGTTCAGCATGCACAATGACATTCTACAATTTTAAATAAAAGACACCAATAAATAAAAGTTTTCAGTTTAATGTTAAACATTGCGCTGTTGATTTAAAATATATCAGGTCATTGGTGGCATCGGGTTATCTAGAGCCGGATAAGTAACTTTTACTCTTTTCATTATCATCGATGAGCTCAGAGTTTGAGTGATGAGCAGAGTTGTTTGAATTTGTTTATTTGATCCGGAGCGTTAATTGCCGTTATAACTGTACAAATAAACTTGTAGTTATGAAGCGTAGTTATCGCGCTCTATTGTATTCTTGTTCGTACACAAATACACGTGTTAATCGATCGGAGCCCGCAGCGCCGGAAACGCGAGTCATTACGAGCGGCTCGTTAATGCCGGCAAAAAATCTCTTGTAGCCGCTGATTGGTTTGAGCATAGAAACCGCTTGTGAAACTGTCTAGAGTCTACAAATTGGTCAATTCACGTGCATCGAGAAACTTGTTTGTGTTGCTTTATTATGCTCACGCAAGCGTCGTGCGGTTTGGCCCACCGCGCCGCGACTCCGAGACTACGGCCGACCTATTCATTTGTTTGCTGATCGTCTGCGCCGTTAAAAAACAATTTCGTTTGCTCATGCAAAATCGCCGTCTTCCTTAACCAAACATCTGACGGCGTTGTTTTTAGAAAATCGAGTAATCAACACCGGTATAAGCGCACTTGTAAAAAGTGCCGAGTCAAAAAGGCTTTACGCTTTAGCGAAAAGCAAGATACACAATGGGCAATAAACGTTTGGCGAGTCCTAAACAAACAAGGGTAGCTAGGAAGCTGGCTCTTTGTTTGGCGAGAAACATTTGAGTCAACATGCGAGCACCGCGCGCCGCTCCGCTGCCCGTGTGTGCCCTCTTCGCTGCAGCCTCCCGCGTCATATCTGCATATCTATTGCCCCAAGCACGCAAGAAACACATCAACATATTGATGAAACAATGAAATGACAATAGCATAAACCAATTCAATGGAATCGATCGCTCGCGTGACAAGCGACTACTTTCGTTACTTTAAATACAAAGCGCGACTTAATCCTTGAATACTGATTTGTCATCAGTAGTTACTAGAGTGTAGTAGTTCGTGTTAAAAGGCAATCAAGATTTTAACGACTTACTTGATATTCGCAAAAAACTAGATACTCGTAAGTAGTTGTGAGTCGGTAATTGCGGCACCCGGCTCGCACCTCTGAGTTTTTCGAAATTCATGTGCGCAATTTACCACGAGCTTTGTGGTGAAAGAAAACATCGTGAGGAAACCTGCACAAACCTGCGAAGCAATTCAATAGTGCGTGTGAAGTTCCCAATCCGCACTGGGCCCGCGTGGGAACTATGGCCCAAGCCCTCTCATTCCGAGAGGAGGCCTGTGCCCAGCAGTGGGACGTATATAGGCTGAGATGATGAATTGCGGCATGAAACACGATATAGAAACTTTATACCTCTTTCATCAATTATTAACATTTTATAGCCTTGAATTTATGATTACGACTATTACGTAGATAATTTAATACGCATTGTTATTTCTTTACTTACCTAATCGTTAATAGACTGAAAGCTAAACTGGTACATGGGTGCCAGTGTATGACATTCTATTAAATATTGAATTTATTATATCTAGAAGCTGTGTGGTAATGATTGACAGCGGCTCTCGTGCGCTCCCCGGTCGCGATCGCAATTACAACCTGATTACGGACGACACCGCGCGGTCTCGATATCGATGCCGAGATAATGATCCCCGCACTACCCCACCCGCTCGCTAGACTGCTTTGAATAAACTTGTCCTACATAATTACACACTTTGCTTTAATGAATATCGACGGTCGATCGCTGGGCTCGATCCGGTTCTTAAAGTATCGAGGCGTTCGAACACCAATTATTTTAAGTAATTTATAATGCTGTCTACCAGTAGCACTTTGCTAGTGATAAATTGATGTGTTTTCTCATACATTATTTGTCTATCCGTGCTAGTGGAATTATTTTTCTCATTTACCATGGACGTAAATAAATATTTAAACAGCTTTTAAGTAAGTTAAGTAGGTATTTATTATGGTCTAAGTACGTAAACAGTTATTAATATTATAAGGTGCAATTGGAAAGCTATCCAACGAGGAGCGAGGACAGCGAGTAGTAATAGGCATCTGCTTTACATTATTGATGGCCGCCATATGCCCGCCATCCCGCCACTAATGTACCGCGACAGGCTATGTTTAAACAATTATTGCTCGGCGAATGCGATACGAATCGATGATAATGTTGGCCTCTGTCTGCTGCAATAATAGCCCATTTATCGACTCGACTGCCATTTCGCTGGAGGAATTATTTATTGCCGCGCCATAAGAGCGACCGCATCGTTCGCTTATAATACAATAGTGGCCTTTACGATCGGCTACAACGGTTTGTTTAATAAAGTGTAGAAACTTGGCGCGAGCGCTGCGAGAAGATAACGTGCATAAAATAATTTATGAAATGGAGCTGGGAACGTAATGAAGGACGAGACCGCAGTTTATTGGGGCGCGGCGTCCGGTTTAATTTCGTAAAACAATCGCGGTAAAACTTATCCGGGTGAAGTGGTCGGGACGGAAGAGTTACGCGCGAGTTCGCCGCCCGTTTCTTTCCCGGCAACCGACCCGTGGGCGTCACGTTGCCCCTTACGTAAAAGCATAAAACAATCCAACAATTTATTTCCCGACGCTTGAGCGCTTACGCCCGCTTATTGCCGCGGCATGTGCGAAAGCGTGAGCATTCGTTCTGGGAGGGAAGACAATAAATTGCACCACGTGGCGCCCGCGCCGCGCCGCGCCCCATTTGGGTCAGCCGCGGTCGCGGCATGCGTTGCATTGCACTTGTAAGATAAAAGCGACGAACACTTCTAATATCTGTCACTTTGCTTAATGAAAATTTACAATAAGTACCAAGCAAGTGCAACACATAACTTTATGTAGTTTTTAGTAGCGAGATAACAACGACACTGCTGTATGTAAACCTGTACCCGGCACATTTTAATTTCCTAAATGAGTTCCGTTTTAATCATAAAAGCTTCTGCAGCCAGCGACTCCGATTAATTTAGATATGGAGCTTGAAATAGAGGGTAGTGCGGGGACAAATGGAGCGTCACCGCAGGCAAGATGCAGTTCCAGATTAAAAGCTCAACCGACTAAACCACGTGAAAATCGTGCAAAAAGAGGAGTCACCCGCGGCATTAGCGGATGAGTGTCGGAGCCATTAGTGCACCCCCGCCCCACCCCCGCCCCCAAACCCAACGTTCCTCTTTTATTTCTCGCGCGGGGATGAACTCCTTAATGACAAACCGTACTATATCTTTTGTGGAGAGCTCGCAAAAGTACGTATTTTTGCGGCTCTTTTGTACGCCCGCTTTTATTCCGCCGCCCGTGGCAGCCGGTCTAGCTACCTATAATTATGAAGGTAGTGGTACAAATGGGACGAGATTTTTCGACTTAAAGTATAAGAATGTTTTAATTTGGAATTTGAAGTACGGTCTCTGTTTTTATTGAATTGTCGCGTAGGTGCCAACTGATGTAATGGGACCTCTGCGCGATTATACACTCGTTTCGGTCGCAGCCGCCTAGTCTACAAAGCCGTGAAATGTGCTCTCAATCACATTATCTACGCATCACGGATGATCCAACTCGAGCCATTATGGCTATAATAAATTTCACTTTGCATATTTATTAGGTCGACCAACTTAGCATAAATTCTACTTTGAAATGTTCAAGTTTTCAAGAAGTATAATATTCTTTCTTTTGAATTATTTATTTCAAATATTTAGTAACTTGACTAGCAAGATAATTATTACTGCACGTATACTACAGAAGTTTTTCTGAATTATTTATAATATGAATTAGTTATACCTACTTATCTAGTATACCTATAATTTTGAAGTCCTTTACATGATTACGAAAAACCTAAACAAACAAAAGCATAACAACTGCACAGAATTTAAAACATCTGTCTATAAGTAGTAAATCGCGTAATCTAACAATAATCACCATCCATCCGTCGATTTGCTTTACAAGCAAAAGCGACTAAAACTCCTTTACTTTCAATCTGCGTTATATCAACGCAAGACGGTACGGAAAAGGAATTATGCGTTTATACAAGCTAAGTCAGTTTCTCACGCTCGGAGGGAAAGCCTAGGTCCCATTAAGGCAGTACACGATGTCAGTGCAGGCTTTGCCGTAGTCATCGAGAATGAAATGTAATTTGCGGTAATTCGGGCGAGAGCTGCGGTGCCGTACCCGTGTCGCTTGCCGAGCGCCCTTTGTATTTAAACTAATGGTTATGTTAAAAATAACATGATCGTTTTAGTTATCGCTTTTATCTTAAATATTAGGCACTGGCTTTTTCCCACGGCCTTGCTCCAATCGAAGAATAAAAATTAGCTAGTTGAATCCGGTGATAATTTTGAAAAATCTCTTCTAAAGCACCTACCTACTCAACTGCACATTAGGTATGTCGCTTGAGAAGTGTAGGCTGTGTATTGTTTGTCAGTCAATCACACGAGTCTCTTGTATGTAGGCATAGGTTAGTAGGTTAACTACGGAAATACTGGATAGTTATTTACTGTGATAATAAATTTTTCTGTTCTCATTAATTTGAATTAGTGAGATCAGGCAGGCGTCGATTGTACTGACAACGCTACAATTGAGAAGCAATTGTAGAGTAAAGTGTATTCGAATTATATTTATGTGGGAATGAGGGTGGATTTTAGTAAGAATGATTTGATGTAAACGAGCGACCGAGTGATTGAAGATTTCTGTTGAACGAATGAGACGAGCAAATGAGTAAGAAAGATGGAGTTACGATCGGGTGAGCCTATGCGCTAGTTGTGTTTTCTGTTCTTTGCTTTTTTTTGTTATTTTACGTATTCACTAGTGTTAATTTTTTTAATAAACTTTTTCATATTTTTATTTAAAAGTTTGTTTTCCTTCGCACGATCCCACATTTTTGGGGGTCGTCCGGGATCGGAAGGAAAGAATTGAACCGTGAATACGAACGACGACGACGGTGTGCTACGTGGTGTAACGAGGCGGTTACATTTTTTGTTACGGCGGTCGCTAATTACGACGGGCGGCCAAAATAGCAGTGACGACGAGTTTCTGCCTGCTTCGGGAGTAAGACGGTGGCTTCCGAGCAGCGAGAAACTGCACATCAGTGAGATGCAAGAGGATACGATGTACGAGTACGACGAGGCAGCTAGCGAGGCTCAGAGTGGAGGTGAGGACGAGGCACCAACACTGAAACTCCAAACGACAACGACGACGACGAATACTACGACGAATATGACGACGACGACTACCGCAAGAGTGATGACTACGAACGACGTCAGTGAAAGCTTGCGGTACATTAATGATCTTGTACCGAAATTTAGCGCGCAAGACATGACGTATAGCGTGACTAAATTTATCGACAACATCGACGACAACGCGGAGATATTCGGTTGGACGCCATTGCAACGGCTAATTGTTGCTAGGCGCAGCTTAACGGGCACCGCGGCGCTTTGGTTCCAAGCGGAGGGCCCATTCAAATCATGGGACGAGCTGAAGTACGCGCTAAGCGAAGAATTCCCCGACACGATCGACATAAAGGCGATACACGAGCTAATGGCAGCGCGTAAGAAGAAGGAAGACGAAAGTTGCCTAGACTACCTACTTACGATGCGCGAATTAGGCAAACGAGGAAAAATGCCGGACTACATGGCGATACAGTACATAGTCGACGGCATTCAAGACTTGGAGACCAACAAAATTATGTTTTACGGCGTTACTTCGTATAGTGAATTAAAGGAGAAGATTAGAATATACGAAATTATCAAAACTAAGACGGTACCTACGCATTTACCACACAATGAGATGACGAAATACCGGCCTATTAAACCGGTTTCCCCGAACTACTGCACGAATTACTACGGCTGTGAAGAAAAAAATCATGTGTCCAGCGTGTGCCCGAACGAAGAAAATGATGCGAAGAGTTATCAATGTAATCAATTCGGGCACATATCGGCGCATTTCAGTGCATTAACGACATCAAGCGAATCAGCTGACGGGGAGCAAGATGGCGGTGCGAGCGGAAGAACGACGAGTTTGTTCGTGCCACAAACTATCGGTCACATTCACTCGAACGAACAGCAAGAAGAATGTTTTCAGAACGAACGAGGTGACCGAGAACGACTTGAACAGGGCGGCAAAGATGGCGGCGACGGTTGTCAAACGTCACATGACAAGGCTGACATTGACAGCTGTGACAGCTCAAGCAGTTGTGAACGAGGTGATCGAACTCAAGATCAAAACATCGATCGGAAGCCGACAAAGAAGATTCTATTGTTTGATCGATGTTTTGACGCGTTTGTGAAATCCGGCAGTGACTTTAATCTTGTTTCGGACAGTAATTATGAGTTAGGCGTGCCGGGCTACACAAAGTGCGAACGGGTAGTGACAGAACTTTGTGCATCACGAGTTGTATCACCGAGATACCAGAAGATGAACGTTGCGACTAACGACGAGGGTTGTGATGTGGTTTTACCCCTTGTTCCAAAAGAAATTATCCCATACGGTATTATTCGAGTCCAAGGACTGTTTTATGACGTGACTGTTGTCATGAACAGTAGCCAGGTGCAATTGGTCAGCCGGGTGGAAAGTTGTTTTGATAGTAAATTACTGTTAAAGGCGCCTATCAGACTGTGTATAAAAAAATTTATGACTTATTGGTACGGTGTTAAATTTAAGATTGTTAAAGATTATTTCCATGGGTTTTCTCTGTTGGTGTGTTATTGGTACGGAGTAAAATTTAAGATGGTTATGGTTTTTTTTTGTTTTTTACAGTTGTTTAAGTTTTTTTCCCTAAAATGATGTTTTTTTTTCTAAGGTGATGTTTTTTTTGTGTTTAAAAGGATGGTGTTTTCTTTTGTTTAGTTTGAATAAAGATGTTTAACTGTTAAATTAGTAAGCTAAGCTGTTTATGGATATGATAAGCTGTTGTTTTGGAGTATTTTAGAAGATGTTCAGTGTTTTTTTTTGTATTGAGTTTTGTAACAACGGCTACAGCACACATGTTTTAGGATTAAGGTATTCCTAGGTTAAGATGTTAAGGTGTGTAAGATGTTTTGTTTGAAGGATGCCTGGGGACAGGCATGTGTGTAGGATGGCCGAATGTGGGAATGAGGGTGGATTTTAGTAAGAATGATTTGATGTAAACGAGCGACCGAGTGATTGAAGATTTCTGTTGAACGAATGAGACGAGCAAATGAGTAAGAAAGATGGAGTTACGATCGGGTGAGCCTATGCGCTAGTTGTGTTTCTTGTTTTCTTTGCTTTTTATTACGTGTATTCATTAGTTTAATTTTTTAATAAACTTTTTCTTATTTTTAATTTGAAAAGTTTGTTTTTCCTTCGCACGATCCCACATTTATGCCTATTTTATTTATAATTAAATTATGTAGCTATAATTGTACATGCACTCTAAGCGGTCGGGGTATTTAAATCTATAAATGGTCTCGTTATAATTAACCACTACATGAAAAAACATTTACCCAATGTATGTATTTCATTCCGTATCGACTTCATTCCATTAGCTATATCGAAACAATTAATTAATATTTACCATAAATGAAACAGGCATTTAATTTATTCAGTTATTGCTTCAATAATAAATAATGATAAGTTTTGATGCTATTCCAGAAGGTAAAATGCAGATCCATTTGCATACCGGTTATAAACTGTCATTAAATAAATAAATAGTCCTACTTGTCAGTGTTTTCATTTTTATTACCGGTAGAAATTAAGTTTATAGGACGAAGTAAGGGTCCTACGTACGTTTAAGAATCTTGTCTCGTTTTTTAAACTGCTACCATGTTAAATAAAATTAAAGCAGTAAAAGTTACTGATAAATTTATATACAAAGTTACCTACCTGCGACTTTACAAATATCGATGTCTCGAAATCTTCTTCAGGTGCGGCATATGTTTCCAAGTCCCTGTAACATCAAGGTTTTCTTTTAATTCCGACGACGAGAATTTAGTTAAAACAAAATACATAATAACAAGCCTAATGAGACCTATATCCTTAGACTGATATGAAGATGAAAATAATAAAAATGTGCAAACTCTCTGATTTCAATGGTTTCAATCAAACCATAGCCTTTCCTAAAACAACCACAAAGACATAGCTAAAACTAGTTCTAGCATACGTGTAGCACAATAGCACCGAGTCGGAGCTATTCGACAGCATTCGAAACTGCAGATATTTGCAAACGAGTCTTGCTGCGCTTTGTACGGCGCCATTTGCGGCTGCCTTGCAGGCGGCGGCGACTCACAATTGTTCAGTATACCGTATACAACATCTGCATAATAGTACGTAATACAAGTACTATACTAGGAATTGTTAAAACTCTTCAATTTATATTGTTTGTTTTGAGCTGATATCTTGTATAAACTTAATGTAAATGTATGTGGTGCTCAGCCTTTTTTAAACTTTTGCACTAGGTAATTTCAATTCACTGTATTACTGATTCAATATTATGGGACGAGAAACAACATATTTGAATAGGATCCGCAGAGCCTAAACATTGACTTTCTCGTACTCTAACAAGTTCAAAGAACTAGACTATTATAGCCGTTTACTAGACTTCAAAATTTGTCACTTAATATCAGGCCACAATGGTAGTCGTCTTAACAATCACGGTCATTTAAGTAAATTTACAAGGTAATAACCTAACCAATAAAAAGTGCGAAAACCCCCGACTTTGTCACTTCAAAGTTCAATATCTCAAAAACAGCTGAACCGATTTTGATGAAATATATCAAAGAACCATTGCTAGAAACCCTTATTTCAAACAAAAAAACCGCATTCAAATCGGTCCATCCGTCTAAGAGCTATGGTGCCACGTAGTGGTCAAACTTATAACACCCCTTTCTTGCAACGAGGGTTAAAAATACTCTCGTTGTCCACATTAAACCAATGACTATACCAGCTATCCATCCAAACATCTGAAAGCACTAGCTATATCACAGCTGCAAGTACGAGGAACAAGTGACACAGACGCAGCTACAAACGGTCCGGCTATTTAGCGGAGCGGAATTGAAGTGCAATTTGCGGCTGCGACGCAAGCGACACCGTGCGATGCCCTTTGCTGCGCCACACTTCGGCAGTCGAGTGGTACGGACTATTCGGTGCTACGAAACGGACATTGAAATTACGATTTGGTGTTTGAATGTGGCAAAAATTTACGAAAAGATAAAGATTTTGGTCATGATTTTAATCTGCCAAAAATTGAATTTTTATTCCGTTTTTGACAGATTTATCTTCTTATAGTCACTTTCATAGTATTCTTGAATATACAAAATATCTGTAAATTATTCAGAAATATTTCATTTAGCAGAGTTTGGGTTAATTTCAATATTTACAGGGGTGTTGTAAGTATTTTTCAGTATTTCTTGATGCTGATTGACAAATCATTCCGATCGTTCGATCGGATCGATGTTCAAAGTGTACCTACCGCGTCAAAGGCGTGACCAAATTTAGGATCAAAAAGCCCAATGAGAAACTTTTACAGGCTGCACTGCAGTCAAACTAAAACCCGTTAAATTATTCCGAAATAATTAAAAAACACCTTGTATATTTACTTTACATTCGTTTTAATTCCAAACGTGATACTCAAATTTTTCATAAAAACATGGTTGATATCGGTTATTGATTATACCTACCTATATTTTGTACGATTAATAATCTCAATGATTATAAGATTTACGCCTATCTACCCGTCTGCTATTCCGGGTTGCGACACATAATCCGATTATGGTATGGGATTACAAAATGGGCAAAACCGATGATATACTTTACAACACTGACATCGAGTATTCAATAACAATTTAATATCACAAACATGGCGGGTAATTCGAACAAAGTTATAAAATATGAAACGGCATCATGTAAAACGCGCTGACGACTTCGTGTTTACAAGGGTCATATTAAACGCATCATACTCCGTAGCCTCATTATGTTAATTCGTGCTCGATGCACCGTGGATCTGTGAATAAAATTATTGTGTATTTAAACGTAAAACACCCAACGGACAGAGCCATTCAATACGTGGCCAGCAACAACGATTTATCATTTCCACCGCGTACATATTGTTTATAGTGTTAATTGTATTTGTTATTCTACTATCCGATTATCTGTTTAACAAATCCGACGTTGATGATGCTAGAATTTGTGTCTTTAAATACAATATTTACATAGAATAAAATGAAGCGAGCAAAGGCGAAACCGAGAGCTGCCATTATTTGAACACAATGTATTACAAGTTTCGTAAACGCCGCTGAGATGTTACGTTACGCCACAGTTGTAAGTACGGCCTCTTCTCTACAAATATAGAGCTGGCTTTTGTTACGAACTAGAATCACCATAATTATTCTAATTTAGTTTAAAATCCTTTTAAGAAATGACTCGCATTCATAATAACAGCGACGCAGCAGGAATAACATAAATAAACAATTCAATTAAATAACGTTTCGGAATGTGGAAACATTTTCGTGTGACAATTTGTATGTAAAACATGTCCAGTTAGCGGTTAGTAATTTAGCCGATGACAGCTTTTATTGAATGTTAATATCGTTATTATACCAAGAAATAGATCACTGAATTTAAATTGCTCTCAATCAATCGGTGGGACCGTTTAAACGTCATGTTTATATTCATGTTATTGGAGCTATTTTATGGCCCCGAATTCGACTGCGTGATCTTTGTATCATGGTATTGTTGGCTTGGAAACATTTCGGAATTAATATCTATTAACGATTCGTCGTATCATAAGAATATCACCGAAGCTTGTTCCATCGGTATTTGATGCGACTTAACAATGGCCAATCAGCCTATGGCCATGGAACATTTGCCATCAATACTTTACGTTTGGTGATCATGAACATACATTTAAACTAACTTTAATTATTTACTTTTCAGACGGAGATAGCAAAAAGGCTGAATGCGATAATAGCACAAATCCTGCCGTTCCTGTCGCAAGAACACCAGCAGCAGGTGGCCACAGCGGTGGAGCGGGCGAAACAGGTCACTATGACAGAACTCAATGCCATCATTGGGGTAAGTAACACTGTTTTGACCCAGGCAACGAAACTGTTAGCCCTTGTTAAAACAGCTCTCAATACTGGCATTTGAAACTGGCAAACGTATCGATAGTTCCTCTAGATAATCTAACAATGATCACGAAACAATGAAAACTTAATCGACGGAAGTATAACTAAGCAACCGGCCATTATTGTAGTGTAGAGCAAAAAATTGCAGTGAGCAATAGACCGTGTAATCAACGCCCTGAACTCAGCCTAAAACGTTATATTACGCTTAACATCGTTACCGCAACAGATTCACCGGTACCTACAGCATTTCATGCGAAACCGATTAAATCTACACGTGTCTTGTTTGCACAGCAGTAGGTTGGTTGTAAACGCGAGTGTGGAATGTTTAGCGACGCTGCCGGCCGCTGCGCTGTATGTGGCATCTGTCCAAACAGTCCATTCGTTGCTTAGTTATGCGACCGATTGCACGCATGAGCTGCGGCGTACAAGCCTGTCCTAACACAGCTAATGACATACTTATAGACCTACTAATTATTAAAAGTAACACGACTTAGGAGACTGAATGGAGCATGCATTGCCAAAGCTATAAATGCTTCAGCTCAGGTAGCAAAAGGTACCGCGACACCAACGTAAAGTTGATGTTACAAAAGCGCCGCTTTCAACAGGTCGAAAGTTCGACGCTCGTTAATTAAACGATCTAAGACGAGTTGGCTGCGAGCCAGCGGCGGGAGTTGATAAAATGACTACAAACTACCACGCCATCCAATTTATAAGGAAAATAATAATTTATTCAATTAATTTGTCTTGACGCGATGACCCCGTTGAATAATTATTAGTGCATGCCGAGCCATGTTTTACGGCTTTACACATGTGAAGCAGCCATTTGTCACATGCGTGGGCGAGGTAGGACGTGTATATCTGCCTAATGACTGCGCTGTTAGCATTAACATACGAGATGCTAACCACACCTTTCCAGGCGCGAATTAGAACCTGTCTTTAAATTGTCGTCCTAACTAATTTCTCGATGCTCTAATTGTACTTTTTAGAAGATGCGTATCGTGAGGACTTCATCGCCGGTCTATTATACTCCAGCTCGCGCGCATTCGCGCTCGGGTGCCAAGTCGTTAGTGCGACCTATTCTCGCGATGTGTTAACGCTTGGCATGTGTTAATGTAAATAGATACCTATCTATTAGTTTTGTAGATACGACGACTGAAATAAATCACTTTAAAGATAATGAGGGCGAAAATAAAGTGGTGGAAGTCACTCGACGCTCCGCCGTCTGTGGCCGAAAGACCGCCGCTGGCGCTGAGCCAACTCGATCGCACACGTACGACATGTTACCACCTATATCCACTCATCTATCCCCTGTTATTTTTGAACGAACCTAAAACAAAACCTTCAAAGACTCATTAATTTGCTTGGCGCTATTTAAAATCATAATAGACCGTCTTTAAGATTAAATTAGCCAAAGATTTGCGTAACATTGTAGCTCGCAACATTTTGGCCGCGTATCAACAATTATATGGATTATTTACACGTATTCGCACACTTGAATCTCAGAGTTACGAGCCAAAATAATCTTAAACCGTATCACCAATCACTCAAATAATTCCGTAATTCTTTTTACCCGGCTGCAAAGAAGGAGGGTAATTACGAGTCAACGATATGAAACATTCGATTTAAAAGAGCGTTTTGTGCCGCGTCTACCATTTAAAAGTACCTTGAATATGAAAGAATATACTCGCCTTAGAACCCCCTAAGTATTTGCAGTAGGTTCAACGCCCCCGACTTCGAGGATTTACCTATAGATTTACTGAACAGCTTTTAAGATACCGGCAAAACGCAATATCGTCTCCCCCCTATAAAATACTCTAATTTAAATAAAAAAGCTGCGCCACCTTCCGTATGTCGGTCCTTTTTTTATTACGAACCTTTTTTATTTTCGGGTCAGCTAGGGATCAAAGGGGCTCTCCCCGGAGAGTGGCCGCCCGCCGCCCCGTCTGATTTGCGACGATTCCACCGCGCGCCGATTTGTGAAGAGGGAATACTCTTCAAATTGGGGACTCTGTTTGCCTGCCTATTAAAATCACTTACCGTCTTGCAGAGTGCTCCGTTTCCAAATTTAAACGTCTTGCTTTTGTTAAAGCTTTTGTTTACGATCCTCTTGTTTCCCTTTAGGTGCTTTTATATTTGCTACCGTTGACTTTAATCGTATTTCATTAAAAATATTTAGAATTCTTTTCGTATGAGTTTTGTTGGTACAGTTATTGATTAAATAGCGTCTTTCAGAGATGTTTTCCCTTGAACGGGTAACAAATAAAGCGGCTCTCGAGTTAGGAGTGGGGTAAGGTAGCGACAACGCGCGGTATAATGCGGAGGTGAGTGCGTGAATACGGCGACAATAAGTGCGGGTAGACAGCGGAGCAGAGGTCGCGCCGTCGGCGCTCCGTTATCGGCGGGCACATCATTTCTCGTTCTGATTTTATTCCGCGTCGCCGGCGTTTGAGGGGTGGCTCCCGACCTCGGAGGTAATAGCTTCCAGATTCTCGCACCCTCTCATGTTCACCTATACATGACACAAATGTTCACATTGAAACAATATTCACGTAACTTCTGCGGATCGATACGGCGACGAACGGCTCTGTGTCACAGATACGCCACTAGAATCCGGTATCAAAGCTCTTTATGACTACTAACCTAATCACGATCGGCGATACGTTTATTTGTAATTGAAAATCCATATCTATGACAAGTAATTGCATGGAATAAACAAGTGTAGGTATTATATGTCTCGTTTATGCAACATTATCTGGAGAGATAGGTAAGCAAACACGAGTGCTCGTGTAAATAGAGCGTATCTGTTTCCCCGTCGATGGCTCTATAAACAAGCGAGTCGTGAAAACATTTCTGTCTAGTTTACGTCGGTTCTCGCGCCCTCTGATAAAAATTACGACGGGAATAAATCGGGGCGAGGGGCGGGGGCGGCGGCGAGAGGGGAAACATGAATTTGTCATTTTTTCCGAGGCACGTTCGCGGGCGGGTGATAAATATTGCATGGGATCGTGTACTAGGTTCTCAGTATTTCTTGTGCGTCGTCTGCCGAGCTCCGCAGAGCCGCATTAACTTTTTCCCCGTCGCTTAGGCGGCTGCTTGTTTTTCAACGCGAGTGAGTTAGGGACCGGCCTGTCGTCGCTTCCAATGAAATTATGAAATCAGTTTTACGACTCATCCGGCTCACGAGTTTTTCTTTTGGCCAAGAATTTATTCATTCTGTTTCGGAGGAAAATGGCTTATGATTATTGTAAAATGTTGTACAGTCAGCTGCAGAGAAAGGGTACCCCCCTGTAATGGCGGTAGTATGGATACCGCCGTTACAGGGGGGTACCTTTTCTCTGCAGCTGACTGTACAAATATGAACAAACTATTAGTATAAGAGATAAGAATAGGAAAACTAAATGTCATCGATTACCTACTAGTTAAACATGTTGGTTTTTGACCAACACAAGGCAAAGCAAACATGATTAATTTGATCGTTAAACTCACTTGGCTCGTTGGCTCCTTACTTCCGGTCTATGAACCTTCACGTTTTAATGCACTATTTGTATTTAACTGTAAGTGATAAAAGCAATTATGTTGAAAGTGTAACATGTGTGTTGGCGTGGCGTGACGTCGCGTGATCCACCTCGGGGTTTCCTGTCTAATGGTGCGTTAGCTGCACCCCCTCCCCACGCCACCCTGTCTCAATAAACTACCCTCTTTGTAGCTTATGTCGTCGTTTTATGCCCTGTGTTCACGGGCGAGCGATTTAAGGCCCAATATCGATAGTTATCGACTCTGATACAATGGGGACGGACCTGAGTTACGCGGATATCAATGTTGTCATCCTTAATTCTAAGTTTGATAGCCTGTTTTTTATTATTTATACAGGGTAGAATTCCTATGCGAATATTTTATATTTATTCAAGAGAATGGTCGTATCTGTAGATAGGAATAAGAATCATTATACATTACGCAGTAGACTAAAAAATAAATAGTGACTGAATGGTGTTTTGAGTTTGTATTATGTTTATGTTTTAAGCTCTTCATAATTAATATCACCCGAGATTTAATCACGACTTACACCTATAAGATATTCAGTCACGAGTAGACCTCCGCTTATGATTAGATACCTTGTATGTTTGTCCGTCTTTTTGAACTTAAATAAACATGATTGTGTCTGTCATGTCTGATTTTAATACGAACTTCTGCCAAAAGCTCATATTTATGGGTCATATCGGTGAAAGTAAATAAGAAGATATACATTTTGCTGTTATTTGCTATTGCATCATAACTCATAACGGCAACAGATGTAGCGTATTGCGCGCGTCACCTTCTAGAGTTGCAACAGTCATTTACGACCGTCTAGCCCATCAGATCTCCACGATATATTTTAATTGCCAACAACTCCGGACGTCAATTGGCAAAATATACAAGCAATCAATCAATTATTTTAAAGCAGTTAGGCAATATCTTAATCCGTCTCCGGCAGACCGAGCCCCAAGCAATCGCTGATAATAGCACTTTAATGTGCTCTAACCACAAACTAACTGCTCTTAATTATTTGAGCGCGTTAGAATGGAAACTTTCCTCGTCTCCCGATAGCTTCTATTAAAACGTAACTAATTGTAGGTTAATGATATAGAAACAGATTACCGGGCCACTTACGTTACTTAGCCTCACTACTTAATTGTTAAAGCAATAAAAATGCAATAAGAATTATCGTCTGATGAGTCTCTTTTACGATTATTGTTATGTTGGAAACGTACTACGTGACATCATGTTTTTAATTTGTAACATGTGTTCGTTAGCGTTTTCGGAGTTATCGTGTATTTAAAAATGTGAACACTCGTTTGACGTAAACAAATAACGGGGTTGAAAAATGTAGCTGTATTTATTAATAATATATCGATAAACATTGGTGCGTTGCGTGTGTAATACTAATAAAATCTCTTACCACCGATGTTTTTAAAGATCATTAGTAGGTACTTACCTACCCTTAACATAATTAATATGATTTATAAAAAAAGTTTTCAAATTATTAATTCATCCCATAAGACATCAGGAATTCAGGATGCTCTAGATACAAAGACGTATATACCAATAGAAATTAATCATACCATTTAAGTTCTGCAATGAGCCTTTGTTTTTTAACACGGTCTATTTGCTAAGTATTTTGTAACAGACTGATAAACACAGAATACCAATACCCCAGCAATTTTGCCTAGCGACAGGCAAAAAATAGACAAAAGCTTAAAAAATAACACTTTTTGTAGGTTAAAAGCATCGCTATTTTCGAGGCAGATGTTTTTCACGCAAAAATCTGTGCTTTTCGCGGCGGTATCCATTTATAAATGGAGAGTAATCCCGAGGAGACACAGCCAGCTAATGCGGTGTGATGCTCGCACCGCGGCTCAACCCAACATTTTTCTCATCACAAATTCTACTTTATGTTCAATTCAAATTCCTGCGAGGCCTACATTCTTCCCACCCACATTTAAAACGTCTTAGAGATCTTGTGAATTCTCATTCTAATCGCTCACGTCTGAATAACATATTGATTCGTTCAAGATACGCAGTGGGTTTTGATAGGCTCCATATTGTTTATTAATTCATCGACTTGTGTGACCTTTTGCCATTCTATGAATTTACGGTTTCACTGTCACATATGCTTGGATATATTTGCATAGATTTGCTAATTAAGCATTGAATGAAATCTACCGTAGGTATACTAAACACAATTCACCTCTTGGCGGCTTAAGAAAATCTCATCTAACTTCTGTTCGTAATATAAAGTGACAAACAGCAAAGTTCGTTAAAGATAAGCAAAAGTCGTTAAGAGGAATAAGTTTTAATCTTCAAGCTCTATCGTCGCTATTAATCAAATTAATTAATCATGCCTTAGTATGCGGCGAAAATAATGCAAGTTACAACTCCGCTGTCATTCATGACAAACAAACAATCAAGTAGGCACTACTGCCACCCACCAGCAGACAAATAAACCGCTTCTAGTCAACAGGCAGTATACTCGTAACTATCCCGCCTTTGCCCCAAAACATAATATAAACATTATGGTACTAAACATACACATTCAGATTTCAATTAATATTACGTCGAAGTTTCATTACGAACAATGCCCTCCGGCATTATATGATGGCATAATCCTCCGGCGATTAAATGTTTTGCCGAATGCCCTTTGTTATACGATATTTATAAAATATCTATAGAAATAAGCGGCTACCTTAGACTAAAAACAAAGATTAACGAAGGCTCGCGTAGACAGCTAGCTACTCGTAACATTTACGAATTACATATGTCGAATTTAATCATTACAGCTAGAGGGGGTATCGGTATGTTATTTTATGTAGCGCACGTATCTATAGGTATCTTGCACGACATATGGCCACAGTATATATATATATATATATATATATATATATAAGCTAAAGCAGTATGGAAGCTACGAACAATCGATCGAAACGAACACACTCACACAGACGCGCGCTCTACACGGCCTCTAAAGGGGTCTCGCGGTACTGGCCTTTAGTTACCATACGTTTCTTTGACGTGTGACTAAATATTCATTCTATTAACTAAAAAGGGTTCATCAGCATTATAATTTCTGTAATATTTAGTCATTTTAACTAAAACATAATGGGAAGAGTAATTTACCCAGTCTATTGCTGGCTACTGACAGTGTCGGGTTGTCCTCAAGGGTGGCAACAGGATCGTCACGAGCGGTAATTACCGGCTTTGTTTGTATAATTCCTACCCAGGACAGCGGCCCACGCCTGATTAGGATGCAGCGGACGTCTAATAGAGCGAGGTGAATGCCTGACCTGAGAATTTTATTAGAGATTATGCGCTGTTGCTGGATGGGTGACTGTTTCAATTAAAAGTGCTAATGCCTACATTACTGTTGACATACCTATTATTTTTTACCTAGTACTGTTGAGGTTTAAAGTACCACTCTTAGCTAAGACATCTATTAGTGGTCCAGTTGATAATCCAGTAAATAGCAAGCTAACCATTTTATTGATAGCGAACAGTTGTCGTGTATCAAATAGAAGTTAGTATTTAAAATGAAATAAAACGTTCATTACCTAAGTCCCCGGGGACCCAAACAAGAGGACGTGAATCAAAAACATAATACGAATTAAAAAATCCCCTTTTGTAGGAAAGCACTCCAGCTAAGTGGCGCTCGCCACCTTTTGACACACAATAAATCACAGCCGTGAGCGGCCAATAAAAAATATGTTTCACCCTCGGCGAAAATCCAATTAATTTTCGGCCGCTAAAAAAGAACGTGCTCGTCCGACCAGAAAAAGCTTGGCGAGTCGTGCGAGGGAGAGCGCGTTGGGCCGGCGGACGCGGGCGCGGGCGCATGAGCGGAGCGGGCGCGGAAGCGAGCGCGGGCGAACAGATGGGCGGCCGACCGCTCGCAGTGTATAATAATAACGTTAAACGAGACGAGATAGGAACGGAAGCGCGGGAAAACGGGAAAAGTGGAAAAAGGGGAATAATGGAGAAGGAGTAATCAATTTCGCTCAGTCGCCGCCGCCGGCGGAGCTCTCATTTAAAATTTAAAATATCGCGGCTCGCAGGGGGGCCCATGGAGGACTTTTAATTTGGCCCGGCTACGTTTAAAAATGCACGACGCTCTGCGGTGACACATCAATTCACTTTGACTGTCGGCACCTCTAGCTAAAATGCATTTTTACTTTAATCACAGAGCTAATTTGTGAGTGAAACTCATGCATAAATTTGGTTTCAGGAAGATGACCTACCGAATGAATTTGCCGCCAGAGCTCTATCATTATCTTGTACCTAGCTACGAAATTCGGCTCCCGCCCCGGTGTCAAACGAAATTACGCGATTCAATGCCTTCTTTTCGTGAATTTAAATGCAGCGTTACTGTTAAATTACTTATTTTAAAATACGAACTAACTACTTAACCGGCAACTACGAGTATACCGAGTTACCGCCTATGAAGAAGTATTTATTTTTATTTATTTTTTCCACTTTGAATGCGAGGAAAAAAGAATGTAGTGTTAAAATTTTGCAATATTACTTTTTAAAAACGTACGCTTCACTACTGGACAGGCCATCTCTTCAAAATTCAAATAATTCACCTACTAACCTTAGATTCGTCATACCGCAGCAACAAGGTCCACCTACCTTGAAATCGACCTAATGCACGCCTATGGGCCTTTGCAAAGTAGCCCCTGAATCCACCAACTAACCTAAGTATCCTATCGCAGCCACATCGGTCAACTTACCTTGAAATCGACCAAACACACGCCTATGGGCCTTTGCAAAGTAGCGCCTGAATCCACCAACTAACCTAAGATTCGTCGTATCGCAGCAACAAAGGTCAACCTACCTTGAAATCGACCCAACGCACGCCTACGGACCTTTGCAAAGTAGCGCCTAAATTCACCAACTAACCTTAGATTCGTCGTATCGCAGCAACAAAGGTTAACCTACCTTGAAATCGACCCAACGCACGGCTACGGACCTTTGCAAAGTAGCGCCTAAATCCACCAACTAACCTTAGATTCGTCGTATCGCAGCAACAACAGTCAACCTACCTTGAAATCGACCCAACGCACGCCTATGGGCCTTTGCAAAGTAGCGCCTAAATCCACTAACTAACCTTAGATTCGTCGTATCGCAGCAACAACGGTCTTACCTTGAAATTGGCCCAACACACGCCCATGGGTCTTTGAAAAGTAGCGCTTAAATCCACAAACTACCTTAGATTCGTCGTATCGCAGCAACAACGGTCCTACCTTGAAATCGACCCAACGCACGCCTATGGGCCTTTGCAAAGTAACGCCTAAATCCACTAACTAACCTTAGATTCGTCGTATCGCAGCAACAACGGTCCTACCTTGAAATCGACCCAACGCACGCCTATGGGCCTTTGCAAAATAACGCCTGAATCCACCAACTAACCTTAGATTCGTCGTATCGCAGCAACAACGGTCCTACCTTGAAATCGACCCAACATACGCCTATGGGCCTTTGCAAAGTAGCGCCTGCCACCAACTAACCTAAGTATCCTATCGCAGCAACAACGGCCAGACCTCCCGCGGCTGCTTCAGCAGATGCACGCAGCGCACCTGCCCACGCACGGGGCGCCGCCGCTGCCGCTGCTGGGGCAGGGCGCGCTCCCCCCCGCCGGCCTGCTGGGGCTCGGCGTGCCCCACCACCCCCTCTCCGTGCTGGCCAAGCCTCCGGACCTGCATCGCCCTGACGACAAAGGGAATGGTAAGTGATGAACTACCGACTTTTAACTTACTCTTACCATATGTGCGATAGCTACGTACGTGTGCACTGTCTCTCCCCACTTCCACTTGAATCAACACATGTAAATTAAACAGACACAAAGCGAAATGCTGGTACGTTTCGATTCTATAAGAGCTCATTTTCAAATCAAGAACGAGGACACAGTCCTAAACATCAACTTTGCAACGTCATCAGACGATCAACAGTCCTTTGCTTATATCCACTAGTTTCTTAGAGCACTTATTCTTACCAGACTATGGGCTCACATTGTAAGGTAAGTATATGCAGTTTCATTGTGAGTGTTATGGTTCAGCTACGTAGCATCTCCAGGATGCTGCTAATCCTTTATCTAGTAACATAGGTACTAAAATCTCCCGCTATAAAACTTAGCGCGCCACGTTTATAGATAAGTGTAAAATAAGGACCTAATCTTTAAAAGGAGCAACATTGTTATACAGCACGAAAATGCGGCAGCATTTGCGGCTGTGCCGCGGGAGGCTTATGTATTTTTTTCTAATTTAAGTTTAGTTGTTAGATGTTTTTCTGTTATTTTTAATTTAGTTAAGGCAGTAATGTAACAATCAACAATTATTTTCGCATAGATTAACAAAATCCTTTCATTACAATCAAATACATTATAATTAATTAAATCATTTCTTATTTAATTAATCTCTTTTGAAAAGAAATAAAATTATTACTTATTGAAATTCATTATTAGGAGGACTATGTTCAGCAGTGGTTATCTTTTGACTGATAAATGATGAATAAAATGTGTCTTAGGATATCGAATTGCCATTCATATTAATCACATAACCCCGTTGGTCTAAATGCGAATTATACTTGCATTATCACCAATGGAGTCATAACCTAACCAACAAAAATTTGGAAAACCCCGACTTTGTCACTTCAAAGTTCAATATCTCAAAAACGGCTGAATCGATTTTGATAAAACATGTCTAGGAACCATCGCTAGAAAACCTTTTTTCAAATAAAAAAACCGCATTCAAATCGGTCCACCCGCTTAAGAGCTATGGTTCCACAGACAGACTCACACACAGACACACATAGCGGTCAAACTTATAACACCCCTCTTTTTGCGTCGGGGGTAAAAAGAAGCATGTACTTACTTATAATATTATCGTATTGTAGTATAGTTAGCGGGGTGCGGTGTTTGCGCGGGCGGTGTTTGCCGCGAGGCTCGGGACTATTAGCGCCCGCCGCGGCTGCCGTCTCCAATCCCACTACTGTTTCAATATTTACCGGCTTCGAGAGGCTTTTTGAACTCACTGTTTGCGTGTTTTCGGATCGCTGACGGCTATATGGCTCGCCCGATATTGCTTTGAGAGTATGAAAAAGTCACTTCCCCGAATTGAACCTACTTGTCAATGTTTGTATAGAATAAGTCAATAGAGACCGTGAAGCTTGGAAAACATGTCTCGATCCGACCGTAATAATGGCAACGGTAAAGCTTTAGGCGTGTAGCAGTCGCTATAGTTTCAGTTGTAATATTATTCATACAAACAATGGGGAGCGGAGCAGAGGTGCGGTTTTAGTGTAGCGCGAATAATCCAGGCACGCGGGGCGAGCGCGCCGCAAATGAAAATGTAACACAGAAATGGATTTGGAAGCCGCCCGTCGCTCCGGTTAATTACAAAAGCAAGCGGTAATCTGCGCTCCGGGATGTTCCGGCTTAGCGCCCCCCGCCCGCGCCCCCGCCTGCCACTTCCCCGGCTAATTTGTGCCATTATCGGTGTACTGATGTAAGAGTTACCGCGCAGGTGCCCCCCTCCGCCCCCTGCCCGCGCTCAATTAATTATTCCTTGCTGGTGTGAGCGTCGCGTGTTTTAGTCAATTAGTAACGTAATTTTGCGGGTGACTTGAGTGTATGCGGTCGCGAACCGACTCAGCCGCCGCGTTTTAATGCTCACTAAATTACATGGATTAAAATAAATAAGTATCTAACTTGCTGCCGTCGTCGCTCCTAACTAAATACTAAACGCTTTATTGCTTTGAAATATTTGACTGCAAGATTTAACGACCTATAATTTTTACTTTATTATGGAACCAATTGTAAACTACAAAATCAGCATTAACGAGTCATTAACGAGCGATTAGTTGTATTATAATAATTGTCTGTGCGCGGCACGCATTCATTATCTAACGTACGGACTGACGGGACGCTAACTGCCACAGCTCGTGATACCGTGGCCAATAATTGAGGCTATTGCATTTAAATTAATTGTAGCGATGCATGCACTAATACCCCTTATGTTGCCTATGCACAGTACAAATGTACGTGTATGGTGCATGGTAATGGGATTGCGCTGGCAATTGCTTCGCTCACAAACTGAGGCGATGTATTAAATGCCTTTGACGTGCACGTACGTATTGTACATAGTGCTCCGTTGTTTCATATAATTGCCGCAGCGATGCAAAAGACCTTATTGCTGGTCCAGTTAACAAAACAAGTGCGTTCATCAAATAATCAGACAGTACTGAAAATTAGTGGTTATTTTAATAAGTACGAAAGCCATCTAACTAGTGATTTTGTTTTTGAATTTCCTGACACACATGATTCTTAAGGTAAAACAGTTTCTGAAAAATATATATTTTTTATAGTTTTAAATTTCAACTCAATCGTAATACCTTCAATGAAGTTAATTTGGTATTTCCGTCATAATTAAACTTATCTAACTGGCTGAACAGTTTTAATTGAACTTATATAGGTACTTAAAGGTAAGGTTGCCTGGAAGAGATCGCTCTGAAGCGATAAGGCCGCCTATTGCTTACCTCAGAAAGTCTCTGTGTATATACCTGTTTTCTGTAATTTTTTGCTATATGTTGGTGTGCAATAAAGAGTTATTGTATTGTATTGTATTGTTGTACTTTCCTATACGTTTTGTCTTTATAGACACTCATTCGTATGTACATGTACATACAAGGTTGATTGATACTCGTCGAGAGCTAATTCGAGAAGCAAGTCGCGATGCAGACGAAGTGCCCGGGTACAATGCACCACACGTGACCTGACTCCGCTCGAGCCGCATTAGTATTCCCCACGAACCTGTGTACGTTCTATTGCGCCCACTGTAAAGTTAGGAATAAAATAATTATTAGGTTAGGTTGGCGAGGGCGCTCTCAGTTGGTTTGTACATTAACTCGGCTATTGCTTTTGAAGAGATTAGAGAACGAAGTTAAGTACTACAGTTTAGATTTACAAGAATACAGAGTGAGGTACTTAGTACAGACCTCGCAGTACTTATAGAAACACAATTCTTCTAGTATTATGAGTCGTATTTTATCTCAAAAAGAAGATGCGAAACGGCTACCTTTATTACATTCGTCTTTGAAGTACCTTTAGAGCTCTCGAGATCATAATATTGCATTATCTGGCCTAACCGTATTGGTTGGAAAAGGTTTGGTAATTATATTAGCGTGCCCCTACATCGTGGTTAACTTTCTTCCGAGGGCTCCGAAGGCATCTGACAAGTTCGTGAGGCGGGACGGGCCTCCATTACCGCACATTCTACAACTTCGAGAGTATTTTGCGACAGCTTCTATCGAAACTTCGTAAATAACTAAGTGATATAACAACAAAAAGTAACGAGACTTAAACTTTACTTACCTATATCTAAACAGTTCGTATATTATTGCGTATAAAAACAATATCCAAATGGGAAATAACTTTGTCATATTATATATTTACTACACATGAAACCACTGGTTTCAAACCAGCTCCATTCCCTTTTAATTTAGCAGTAGGAACAGCTTTATGAGCGTCATTATAATAATTGCTATTAGATAGTATGAGTTTCGTGGGTGGCAACCCTGCCGGGGGATGCGTGACGCGACGACAGCCTCTGCAATATTCATAGAGCACTTTACACCCGGACCTGCGACCCGCCTCAATTTATACCCGGCTACGCGGATCGCCGAGATTATACCTACCCGGAAAGTATCCGCTTTATAATACGTTTCAATTTCACCTCTTCAACACTTTATAGATACCCTTCCGGGGGAAATACTTGCGACTCGTCTTTTTTTCTGCCCATTTTTAACCTGAATTCTATCTATTTACAGGTATCAGCTCAGCAGAAGAGAGGCATGTGAGTACAAACCTTTTTATTTTACCAATTTAGCCGGGGTTGTAAAATATTTCGACGTCAAAAATTTGCTTTGAAAAATTCCCAACAGGCGTTCCCGCTTTTTCCATTTGGGAATGCGAACGTGGAGTGTTTCGCTCGAACACGCTGATTTCATAACACGGTTCTGACTGAAATAAGTGGGTGGTGCAATGCAAGTGGCACACGCCACACCCTGCTCTAGGGTTCGCACAAACTCGTAAAAATTTAAACCGTGAGTGCAGTCATCAGAAGTAATAATGGTCCTGTTACTTAATGTCTCTCAAACAAAGCGCATTTTATATTTCGAATAGACTTGGGTATTTTTGAAAGTTTGTTGGAGTCAAATAGAAGTGTCCTGACGCGCTTTGGCGGCGTAGCGAGGTGTTGTGAATGTCGGGTATCGTGTTACCACGGCACGGTGGGGGTGGACCCCCCCCCTGTTGTTGTGCTCGGTTGAACGCGGCACACCGCACAGATGTGCCACCGCTGCCACCACTCGCAACTCCAAACGAAATGCATGCGAATCGATCCGTGGCTCTACTTTATAACATTGTCTTTGTTCACCTAACCTACTTCTGTCGGAACGTTCCACAAATCTTTCGTTTTGACGTTCCGATTTCAATTCCGTTTTCAGCGAAAATACAAACAACTCAACCTTAATGCATTCAGTCGGTACAATTTTTCACTGCCGACCCATTAACCACGACCGCGTTGTTAGGCGTAATTCTTGTACCTTGCCCATAAAGCGTTCATTCGCGAATACGATGAAACTGTAAAAAGATTACAAGAAACGAAGATTTAGTTAGTAAGTCTCAGTGTAGTTTAGTAAGTTAGTCAGAAAAGTGGACTTTATAAGTTGAGAGCGGCAGTTTCCCGGTGTGACCCGGATCGGTGTCGCAGCGCATGGAGCCGGCGATCTGTGCAAACGGCGGCGAGCTGAGTAATGCACGGACGCGCCTTACAATTTGAAGTGAGGGTGGCTGGGGCCGGGCGGGGGAACTGCACTCCGTAATAAAGTTTACATAAACCGAGCGCGTCTTGGCTGCGGCGAGGGGGTGTCAGGTTACACTCCTGCCGCGCCCTTCGGCCGGCGAATGTTTTTACTGGAATCACGCCGCTGACACACTGTTGCAGCCGGCTTCTGTTTATTGGCAAACACCGCTCGCTCCGTGTTTGATTTCTCCATACGTAAATTTGCAGTTTATGCAGTAACATTGTATTGAAAACGGTTGTTTTCTTTAAAAACAATGCTTCGCAGCAATATGCCAACTTTTAGAACAATGTTACAAGATTTCAAGTTAAATCGTGAACATTTATTCTGCTCTACTCAATTTACTTACTTACTCTTCAATGGTATCAAGCACTAATTTCAATTACTTACGTAATTGAGTAGGCTATGACAGGACCCGAAGTAATTTTGTTAAATATTAACCGTATAATTTCACTCGCTACCTCCTTGCGAAAACTCCTTAAAATCTCCCAATATAATCAAGGTTAGGATGGTTACGTCTGGCAATTTACACCGACGTGAAATTGAGCAGCGGCCTCCAGCCTAACAGGGCGAGCCTTCCACAATCTCATTTGGGTAGCATAATAACCGCGGATTTATTTCCGCCGCCCGTTCATTCGCTCTCAAATCGCGCCTAATATTCAATTTGGACGCCCGAACCACACAAAAACTGCTCGGAGCCGGTTCATTACGCCGCGCATCTCGCCTCTTCATCCTCCTCACCTTATCTAAGCCACTCGCGACACCCGCGCCACCCACCCCACCCAGCGCCGCTTCGAGTGGAAAACTCACAGGGCGAGGGCCGCTCAACCTTGTTTAGCATTCTCCTCGACTTCTTTATTTAATAGATGATGAAAAAACCCCGGTCCGAATAAATTTGCGTTTGTTCTTCGACATGCCTCAGTCGGTGCGTGTTTGAAGGTGCGCTTCTTTAATTAAAGCGGCAGCGGTGCGTGTAAATGACGTCCGTGCTGCGATATGGACCGGCGCCCTTCATTAAAACATTAAAGCAGAATTCAGAGAAGGCGCATTTGTAGCCGGTGACAACCCTAGCGCGTCATGTTTACGCGCGGTAGAACAGCGCTCGACACAACCCTCGCAATTTATCGCCCCAGACTTTTCTTAATTGGAAGAAATGGCCACTTGTAATTATTAAGACGCCGTAAAGTGAAACAGATTGCGCGGTAGTCGTCTCCGCGGCAGTTCAGAGTTTACTCTTTTACCTTTTCCTTACATTTGATATCGGTACCTACCTACTAAAATGTTTACGTAGTACTTTATACCATCGGAGTTTATTTTTCGCTTGATGTTTATTACCGTTTATTTTACGAGACGAGCTTTTGAATTCACATTGCGTTTCAGATTGCCTTTGTCTTATCTTATTAATCAAATGTAGCATTCAAAGCAATAAACGTTCATTGTAGTACCGGTTTGTATTGAGTGAAACCATCTGATAAAGCTTGGCATGCCTCGTGTAGATATCGATGTGGCATATGCATCCGAGGGCACAAGGCCGGCAGCTTCTCCAACACCGCACACAAATAGCAGCGCAGCCAAACAACACTAAACTCTCTTAACACCCGGCGAGCTATAAAACTTAATTAAGTGTGGGATAAAAGAGGCAGATAACATCCATATTTACGTTTACTAATATTATAAAATAACATCGTTTTTTGTGCGTGAGCGCGTGAGAGCATCAGGTTGTTTGCGTTATATTTTTAACGGTTTATTTCCTTGTTTTAAATATCGTATAAATATAGCACAATTTAATTTGGAAATAGCTACATGTAAGTATGCGATATAGCGAGTCACAAAAGTGTGAAGTAAAAATCTGAATTACCGAACTAAATCAATGAACCCTTTAAGGGATAAGTTCGCCTTTGTACATTATGTTTCTCTTTTTATCTGTTAATTTCATGTGTTTGATGTACATAAGCAATATATATATATATATATTTATATATATATTTAGCAATACTGATGGTCTAAGAGTACACAGCTAGCTATTAACGGTAAAATACAAAATACTATTGAAACGGAACTACCGCCGAACGTTTCGAGTCGTTGACATCTCCGAGCATATTGGTTGAACGGGCTTAACCTAAGTTCGCCTACGTTCTGTGTGCTCGCATTAATCTATTCAGCAGCGTTGCAGATACATTTGGATTATGCTCAGCGAGGTGATCGCCTCGGCGCGGGGCGGAGACGTCTAATGCTCGAGCCGAACAGCGCTAATCTTCTTACTCCTCAGTCTTGATACAGAATAACAGATTATTACGTCGGTGCATCCCGACAGATTATCTATCTCCGTATCCCTGTATAGTCACGGATTTACGTCTCGCTTAAATTTATAATTACCAGCGGAGAGTGAATCATGACGCGTCTAACACTTTCCCTGGCAATAAATGCCTTAATTAGTTGGTAACAGGTCTATTAAAGAATTTTACGCTTATTTAAGTTTTGTACGTTCAATTTTAAACGAGCTTTTACGATGGGGTAATTTAATTATAATTAATAATGAGAAGCGGAAAAGCATTGCAGCATACCTACAGTATGTTACCGGTAGCGAGGCTTTTTTAAAGGAGGATAAAGTAATATATTTCTGTAATTTAACCGTGACATTGATTTAATTAATTAATAAACTAAAATTCAGATTTTGTTAACTTTCTAAAAAAAATAATTGCCAGAAATGTACAGCGAAGTAAATTGACAAGTAAGTTTAAGTGACAGCTGACAGATACTTTAGTTATTACTTATTAATTTACTTTGTTGTACATTGCTGGCAATTATAATTTTGTTAGAAGGTTAACAAAATCTGTATTTTTGATTATTAATTAAATTTTCGTGGTTAAGTTACAGCAATACGTTACTTTAACCTCCCTTAAAAAAAGCCTGGCTGCCGTTACACACTGTATAACTAAAAAAAATTCAATTACAAATGATCTGAACGAAATCACTGTTAATAACGTTATTATTATATCGAGTTAAGAAGTGAACTCCACGAAGGTAGATTGTGCGGTGCCGGTAAGCTCGCGAGCGGCTTTGTTCGTCGCGGGCGTATCGCATCGATTTATGCAAGCTTGATCGAATCGCAACCGCCTCCCCTACACCCCCTCTTATAACAATACCTCAGCCTGTCGCTGACTCGCTGCACTGTACGTGAAGGAATGGAATATTCAATATCTCAAACCTATTCCTTCTCAATGCGTACCTTAAGCATTCCTTCATTCTTTCATAAACAATATTCGATATGAGACCGAGACGAGAGAATGATTGATATTTTATTTATTCCCACACACGCTCGTACAATTTACAGATTGTTGGAAATTCCAATATCTGGGGTACGACGCGTAATTGATATAACGTTATTTGACACCCACTCGTGCAGATTAGGCCAATCGTTTTTTTAGTAGTACGAGGGAACTCTATTGTATGCGATCCAACATGAATAACTTTGTCTAATCATTAACTGTGTATACATCAGTCAGTTTGACAAATTTATTCATTTGTTTCTATGTTGCGTCTCTACCGTGCCGCTCTACTGCGCCACAATTCTTAGAACTAAGTGCAGTGCACGGTGCAGTTGCTTCAATTGCATTGCATCTCAAAGGGTCATTGTTTTGCGTTCTATTCAGGAGTCTCCGAACAGACGTACCGTGTCGTTAGGTCCCTGCGCTTCCACTCCCACAGATTCAATATTCCAAATGAAATATTCAATACGTATTGGATTCGCCGATCGTATCGAAAGTGCAATATTTTATAGGTGCCGGTTCCATAAACAAAACGAAAATTTAAATTCGCAAAATGCTCACCGTTCCTCATTCCGTGCATTCCGAATATTCCGATCCGGTGCTTAACTGCAAACGTTTTTAATAACTGATGAATGTTAAAGGGCTTGATTAAAAATTTGAGCTCTATGTTTTGGCTTTGCGATATCGAGAGTTTAATGAAAAAAACAAGTAGTGAGAAAGTACTATGTTATGTATTAATGTATGAGGCTTTCATTTAATGACACGTAACGGGAGAGGGTCCTTTGGCGCAGTCCACACTATAATTTCGTCAGGACATAGTCAACCTTTTACATACCTTTATTGCCCGATTGCCTTTTTTGTGCCTTTTTACTGACTGAGCGAAGCGACCGAGCGAAGCATCTAAAGTCCATTTCAGCTTCGGCAGAAATACATTCGCATGTCTTTCCGGCTGTTCGCCTCTACAACTAGCATTTTATCAACCGATAGTCGTGAAATTTTGTGAGCAGCTTCGACAACTCAATCAATTCGGTTTTTAGAACAAGTTCAAAATGCCAAAGCCATATCGGTCGACAACGTAAAAATATCGTAACTATTTTAACCATTTCTGAAAATTCACTTGGTTTATTTAGCTCACAATGTCACCAGTAAAATAATAGGTAGATACCTACCTACTTACAAATTATTATGTAGGGTAGAGTCTAGGTATATTTGAACAAAAATGAATCATAGATAACACTATTCATAAGATAGCGGTTTGTACTCGTACCTACTTACTCGTAACTGAGTTCTCACAAGTTGTAATCCGAACTTATTAGTCATATTACACCGCCCTAGACACAAAGCTTCTTGCTCGTGCTACCCATGCAACATGTTAGCTGTATAGACTTGTACTCGTACAAGAGTATAAAGCAAGGTGTTGTCACAGCCAGCGCGGCCACATGCTCTGTTGCGGTGGCGGCCGCAGGGCTGCCAGTCGCAATATGCTGCTTTAAGACCTTTAAGTGGAAACGAATCCTTTTTTTTTCTTTACATTTTAAGTATTATGTTGTAGTTTATATACCTACCTAATTTGTATTGAAATAAGTGCCCGGATAATGGCTGAGTCATTTAATGTTGCTCATCTCATATCAGCTTAGAAGTGCATAGGTACGTTTCATTGTATCTATGTATACTTTCTCCATTCAATACATTTCTTAGAAGCCATTGATTGTTTTGCAAACCCTGGCCGACCACCAACGTGTGTGGCCGCGCCCCGCATGCATAATGGCTACTGTCTGCCCTCCACTTACCCACCATCAACACTTATTGCATTCACTTCATTACACTTTTACGATACGCTAACCGCTGACTTTAATCGCATTATTGTGGCGCTGTAAAAGGAAACGATGCTTTTTTATTGATTTTATAACCGCTGTGAACTTAAATAAAGTAAAAACAAAAAAGAATCGCAACGTCCGGAGCTGGTAATTGAAATCGCTGCATGTAATTAGCAGGTTAGGCGGGCGATAGCTCGCGGCTCGGTGCACGTCTTCATAATTTATCTCAATTAGTCGCGCCGTAATGAGCGGAAGGGCGGCGGACGCGTCTCCCACCCCGCTGCAGTTCTCGCTCCGCGCTCCGGTGATCTTTTACTCTACTCTGTTGTCGCGTTTATACTTCGTATATGGTATACTAGCTTTTACCCGCGGCTTCGCACGCGTAAACTAATCGGTCTGGTTGCCTATCCAAATTCAAATCATTTATTCAGTAAAAAGGGCACTTTTATACGTCATTTTTTAAACTACCAGCGCTTTCGGAAAGACCATCATTGCCAAGAAGAATGCGCCGCAAGATAGGTACTTGGCAGAAAGTCATTTGTTTTCAAAATAGTTCAAAACTATCCCGTGAGAATATCCGGATAAAAAGTAGTGTTTGAACTACGACATTTGAATATTGAAAATAATTAGCAAAACCGAATTGGGCAAGATATAGGTTTCACTTACAGTTTGTTCTGGCTCTTTTCCTCAGTCCCAGGGACACATTTAAGACACAATCACAGCACTTTCAGAGTTTTTATGAATAATTTAAAAGAGCGCGCGCCGGCCGGCATTCATTTCGAGCTGTCAAATTTGCGCAACTGACTGGTGGCGCCGCCGTGCGGGAGAAAGCGGAATGTTCATTCAGCCAGTATGTTTTTGATATGTGCAGGAGGTTTTAATGCACATATTACTAATTATATCTGCCCAATGTAACGTACATAAACCCCCCACCGGGAATCTACCCCAGATTCCCCAGTTTACAAACAAAACCAGGGATGGTATTGAATAAGGTAAGTGGACTGTATAGTGTAAGTATTTGTTGACTTAGTGAACTAAACACGTGTAGCTGTAAATTGAGTAAAATAAATGACTTATTTCGAACCTAAAATTGTCATAAACTTGACACCTTCTTGCGTCAAATTCATGCAAAGAAACAAAGGAAAATAAAAATTATGCTGAATCTAATTCCATTGGAAGTGGTCTAAGCTTTACAACGGGTCGCGTGTATTCGCCATTCTGGATTTTTACTTTTACCACCCGTACAACTCCATCAGCTCCTGGATAAAGTTCCGTCACATGACCGAGATGCCACCCAAGTAGCATGACAAGCTGTATAGAAGCTGTATATCGGTTCCTGTTTATACTTAACGCTGTTTAAGTAGGCTGTATAAAGGCTGTATAAGCGCTTATACAGCCGTTATAAGTGCAAAAAGGGCCCAAATTATTCAGCTTTTAGCGTTATAAGAGCTGTATAAGAGCTGAATAAGAGAATAAAAGCTGAATAAGAGCTGTTATTCGGTGTAATTGGAAACTATAACACTACAGATAGAGTCTTACCAGCCTCTTGTAAGAATAATAGCTGTATAAGAGCTGTTATTCGGTGTAATTGGAAACTATAACACTACAGATAGTATCTTAACAGCCTCTTGTAAGAATAAAAGTTCTAAATAGGTTTTAAAAGATAATTTCAGAAGAATAAAAAATATTTGTTGTGGATTTAAGACACGAGTGCTACTTATAAGCTGATAATGGCGAAATCTTTTTTAATTGTATTAGAAAAAATAATATCAAAGAATTATCAACGCGGTTTGTGATGTTGGTGAATGTGCATTTTACATGCAAATTCATATTTATTGTGAAGCAGTGTGTGTTTTTTACCAAATATTCACGCGCCACCAAGAATATTGAAAATAAAAATAAAAGAAGACAAATAAGGTAAGTTAAAGAGTTTTGTTTTATAGGTTATAAAATCAAAGAGTTTTAAATAGAGGCAAGGAGGACACAGTCATCATTATTTTAGCTAATAATCACGATACGACCTTAGTTATGGCCAAATATTGTCAAGTATTCCTTTAATTATCTTTTCAAATGTTCTTTGTTTAATAGAAAATGGCGACAATTTTTTTAACAGCCTTAAGAATATTTGGAGAGACTTATAGTCTCAGTAGCTGTACTACGGAATAAATGGAATCTATTATACAGCTTTTGGTTTTTAATCAGTTTTATATTAGAATATTTTTATTCTTTATGCTGTATTTCGGTTCCTAACACATCAACTATAATTCTCCTTAGAGATACGTATTAAGATATGAAAAACCCTGCAGAGGTCAAAGCGGATTAATTTGCAATGGCGTAGTATGCAGGCAATATAGGTATATGATTAAAAATAGCGTATACTCCGAGGGTTTCCATTTACTATATAAATTTGGAAAAATTCGGATGCCAACCGAAAGGCTAAAAACACTGTTTAGTTAGCCTTTCGGTTGGCATTCGCCATTTTTAAAAATATCGTACTTAGTGGCGCGGCCATTTAAAAAAAAATCCGTTGAGTGGTCATGACACCCGCGGAGATTTCAAGATTTATTTCGAGATTTTATCCCTATCCCGTGGGAATATTGGGATAAAAAGTAGCCTATGTATTATTTCAGGATATATAATACCTATATGCTAAATTTCATGGAAATCCGTTTAGTAGTTTTTGCGTGAAAGAGTAACGAACATACACCCAAACAAACATCCATCCATACAAACTTTCGCGCTTATAATATTAAATATATCAATAATATTAGTAGGAAGGAAGTAGGATACTTATCACCAAAATAAAAAAAAATATTTGTAGAAAAAACACTGATTTAATTCGTAAAATATTAATTTATTTACGGTACAAAGTATAATACGAGGTTTTTAAAAATACCAGCGCACAGCAGCAGTGAAACTTGAGTAAATGACAGAACAAAATTTCTTCCGTAGTGTTGTCGCGACCGTTAATGATTGGCATCCTTGTCTATTTAAGAACGCATTTTTCAAGAATGAGCAAGCTAGACATGGGGGATAAATAACGTCACGGTGACAATGTCACCGTGACTCGCCGTCAGGAGCTGTCACTGTGACTTTTCACAAAAGAACAACGTTACAAAATCACATCCGTTCCTACAGTTCCTAGCGCCTAGCGCAGTCTCCGTTACTTTGGCGCGATTTAATTTGACCGGTGGCGCCATCTCTTGGCATGGCAAACTTCAGCATCAGGTTCCAAAGATTTGTCTAAATCCACACACAATTTGTCACAATCACTATGTTTATTTTCACTGTTTAATATTTCTACTGCTACGGAACCTTCGTTGGATGTCGATGGAACTGACACTGGATTATTCGTTGTCTGATTTTCACTGTTTAATATTTCTACTGCCACGGAACCTTCGTTGGATGTCGATGGAACTGACACTGGATTATTCGTTGTCTGATTTATTGGTGTACTATGGTTTTCTGATGATGTTGATGGTCTATTGTCATTTGTGTCGTAGTTTTTTATATTTAAAAATTCGTTATTAATGCGTCTTTTGACTGCACCAGACAATTTCCTTTTTTTCCACATTATTACAGCTGCAGTAGCGATTAACAACAAAATTTCCAAGCAGGGCGGCAGAAATTTAAGCACATGCGCAAAAACCATTTCGTAACTGTCAGTAATCTATATATATAAAATTCAAAGTCCTGACTGACTGACTGACTGACTGATATATCAACGCACAGCCCAAACCACTGGACCTAGAGACTTGAAATTTTGCACATGGATACCTTATACAATGTAGGCATCCACTAAGGAAGGATTTTTGAAAATTCCCACGGGAACGGGAAAAATCGGGATTTATATATTCGATTCTGAGTGACCTTATCTCAGTAACAATAATAACTAGACTCTTCAAGTTTGTTACACAAGTAGGTATTACATTCATTAAAACATTAATTTCAGGATTTTTGGAAATTCCCACGGGATATAAGGAAAAAACGTGATTTATATATACAGTTCAACGGAATCCCATGAACAATAATTACTAGACTCTTCAAATTTGGCATAGAAGTAGGTAATTATAATAGTAAAAAACGATTTTAAGAATTTTGGGAAATTGCCACGGGATAAGGAGAAAACGGGATTTATATTCAGTTCAACGGGATGGTCTTATCGTTTTAAACGAAATTTAGCATTTAGGTTTCTTGGGGGGCCCAGGGGTCTATCACAAAAGGATTTCCCGAAATCCTGACGGGAACGGGAAAAAACGGGATTTTTCATTTTTCTGGTCTTAGAAAGCTGAAATTTGGCATGTAGATTGCTTGAGGAGTGTAGGAAAGCATTAAAGAGATAATTTCCCGAAATTCCTACGGGAAAGGGAAAAAAACGAGATTTTCCGCTTAATGGATGCAGAAAGCTGAAAATGGCATGTAGATTGCTTGGGGAGCGTAGAGGAGCATTGAGAGTGGAGTTTTCGAAATTCCCACGGGAACGGAAAAAAATGGGATTTTTCGTTGTACTGGTCGCAGAAAGCTGACATTTGGCATACAGGTTGCTTGAAGAGTGGAGGGAAGCATTAAGAGTTAATTTTCCGAAACTTCCACGGGAAAAGGAAAAAACAGGATTTTTCGTTTTACTGGTCGTAGAAAGCTGAAATTTGGCAAGTGGGTTCCTTGGGGAGTGTAGGGGAGTGTTGAGAGAGAATATCACGAAAATTATTACGGGAACGGGAAAATTGGGACTTTTCTTTTTCTTTCTTACTTATTTTAAAAATATTTTTTTTATTCGAAAAAGTATACCTACTCCCAAGGTGCTCCATTGTCACCAAATTAGGATCTGATGACGGGATCACAGGGAAATCGAGGACAACCCTCAAATTTTGTAAGGACGCATTACGTTTTTCATATATTTTCTCAAGCTATTTAAGTATTTGCGTCTGATAGACATCATCTCATGTTGATGAGCTGATGATGGAAGGTAAAACTCCTTAACGGTTAGGAGTTGAGGTTTTTTTTAAAGTATTATAATATGCAGGTATAGACATTTAGTTATTTTCGTTCTGGTTACTCAGGTGAGGTGATGTTGGAAGGTATAACTCCTTAACGGTTAAGACACATTATAGTACCTACGCCAAACCAATCAACTGATCAGAAAGTAAGAAAGAAAGAAAGAAAGAAGAAAAACTTTTTAAACTTTGTCTGTTTCTTTGTTTATTGGGGGTAATCTCTGAAACAACTGAGCTGAATAAAAAAAACTATTAGTGAAAGCTTTTTAAAAATCGATACCCTAAATAATAGAAGCCTGTTTCAATTCAATCGCGGACAGTGTAGTTTTCTATTGAACTCACTTATTTCTATCCCACGGGAATCCTATGTCGCACAGGTACGAAGTCGCGGGCAAAAGAAACAAGTAGGTTTTCTAAAATTACACCCCCCTGACCTGAAGATGTGAAACAGGGCTTTAAAGTCGATTTTTAAATTCGAATATTTGCAAATATAATCCTCCGAAAAATCAATTAAAACACAACATTGCCATACAACGAGGAAACGCAGCCAGCCTTATGGGCACCCTGCCCAGTAGCAACGACTTGGGCGATATTTGTAAATATAGATTTTTAGATTTAGAGTAAGTTAGTTTTAGTTCTTTTTTTTATTCATTTCTGTTAATCATTGTATTGTATTGTTTGTTTGTTTATAAATAAAATATTAAAACACGAAAATAAATATCGTAGAAAGTAAATCTGTATTACCCCAAATTTAACGCGGGCGAAGCCGCGGGCAAAAGCTAGTACAGACTAAAGCTGTACTATAGCTGTAATTTATTTTTTTAGTTCTTAAATGTCTTCCTAGACAGAAGTTATAAAACTACTGTACTTATAAGAGTGTAAAATTACGCGATAAGAATTAGTTTTACAACGGAGTTGGCATATACTCTTGTAAAGAAATAAGTGTCAGATTATACTATAATAACACTTAGAGCTGAAATAAGTAAGTAATTACATGCAAAATACAGCCTTTATACAGCTTTAAAGATAAAAGTAGCTTGCGGTATCCCACTATACTTAAAGTGTTATAGTAGAGTTTTAATATTCTATTAAAACACCATAAGCTAACGCGGATTCCTTAATAATGCTTTTATACAGCTTGAGCTGTATAATAACTGGTAAACCGCTCTTATAAAGACTAAATCTTTTTGTAACTCTCTTGTAAGTCTCCTAAAGAACTTTAAGTTCTAAATGCGCTGGTTTATTGATGTTCACGACACTTAATTGCTGCTTGGGCATTGAAGCGGAGGAGCGTCAGCATGCATAAGAACGAGTTCATCAACTTGAATATTACGACAATTCCTATGCCATTTTGTCGCTGCTGCAGCGTGTGCAAATAATCGTTTAATTGCAATGTACGCGGACCGATATGTAAATAAATTTTATGAAAATAGTCGATAAGAATTTTTGTAAAGTTGCACTTTTTAGGAAGCAATAATGGATACTTCTTTTGATACGGTAGTTCGGCGAAAGACAACCTACCCCCCACCCTGAGAAAACCGAGGGGGTCGACATAAGGTGCTAACCTTTTAAGTGAAGAACTACAGCTGTAACCATTGGAAATTGCTTGGATATCAGCTGCAAAATGCTCTCGCTGAACGGATTTAATGAGCACATCGTGTGCGTTCTTTAAATCTGATAGAGACGAAGGACCTGTGTTCCTATTAGACTTCGTCGATCTACAATTGTTAATAAATTGAAAACAACGAGCTAAGACATTTTGAAGTTTGCTAAAACTCGAATATTTTTCAGTTAAATTATAAACAAGATTTGAGTCACGTGTTGTGTTTTGCACGCTAGTTTGAGCCAAAGTCGCGCATGGAATTTTGAGTTCTGGCACATTTGCCGATTTAAATTGATCAATTGATTTTACTGGCCAATTCTCTCTTGGTGCGTCTAGCCAGCTCGGTCCTCCGAGCCACTCCGCTGTCGATAACAGCACGGAAGGTAGCGCTCCGCGCGAGCACACGTCAGCGGGGTTGGACGCGCCGCTCACGTGAAACCAACAATCGCTTTGCACGGTCTCTAAGATTTTGGAGACACGCGAAGCCACAAAGGTTTTGAGGTTGTAACTGGGTGTATTCAACCAACTCAGCACCACAGAGGAATCGGTAAACAAGAGTATTTCATGAACAGGAATTCGTTCAGACAATATTGACTTCGTATATTTGACTAACTTGACTAACAAATGCGCAGCCATTAGCTCGAGACGTGGAATGGTCACTGTCTTCAAGGGTGCAACCTTGGATTTGCAATGACCAGACTGACCTTCGAATCACCTTGATTGTTAAAACTACGCAAATAGATGACCGCAGCTATTCCTTGAACTGAAGCATCGCAGAATCCTAGTATCTGGTAGTAGCTGTGCTGTTTGACAGTAACCTGGCGCTCGTGGCTAAAATTCGACAATAGCGGGAGCTCTGACATGTAGGTGAGCCACTCCTTTTCTAGTTCCGGAGGCAGCCGCTCATCCCAACCCAGCTGTTGGAGCCAGAGTTTCTGCATGAAGCATTTCGCGTAGAATATGCAAGGAGCCACGAAACCTAAGGGATCATACTGACGACCTATCTGTGACAAGACACTACGCTTGGTGATCGCCTGTGAAGCTGGAAGTGGATGGAATACGAAGGAAAACACATCTTCGGCGGGTCGCCACTGCAGACCTAAAACTTTTATGGATAGGTCCTTGTCATCCTCGAATGCAATGGGCGTTTCGCGGTGATCAGCTGGAACCCGAGCCAGTACCTGGGGACAGTTGCTGGCCCACTTACGAAGCAGAAATCCTCCTCCACTCAGCAACTCTAACAGTTCATCCTGTAGCCTAGCTGCTTCATCATAGCTGCTCACTGACCACAGAAGGTCATCGACGAAGAAACCCTTTTTTAGAACCTTGCTCGCTAAAGGATACTTCTCGCAGTCGTCGTCAGCCAGTTGATGCAGGACTCGGATCGCTAGGTACGGACTGCTAGCAACGCCGTATGTGATCGTGTTTAACTCATACACCTTTAAAGGTTGATCAGGTTGAAACCTCCACAAGATGTGTTGGTAATTGCGTTGAGATTTTTCGATCAAGGTCATTCGAAACATTTTACAAATGTCACTTGACAAGCAAATTTCATGTATACGAAAATTTATTAAAATCTCATTAATATCTGCTTGAAGCTTAGGACCGGCGTAAACGACTGAATTTAAAGAATTATTATTTGTCGTTTTGCATGAGGCGTCAAAAACTACTCGGAGTTTTGTCGTGGTACTTGACGGTCGGAGAATACAAAAGTGAGGAATTATGTACTTAGAATCCACAGTACCAAAATCACCTACGCAAGTCATGTGACCAAGGCTTTCATATTCGGACATGAATTTATTATATTCTTCCTTAAGTTCCGGAAGACGATTCAGCTTTGTTTCTAAATTGTTGAAACGACGTAACGCTTGTGGAGTCGAATCGCCGAGATCAAAACTGGGTTTGAACGGGTACTTCACTGTATAACGTCCCGTAGTATCGCGACTGTGTTCGTTTTGGAACAATTGTTCGACATACAAATCTTCTGGTTTTTTAGTGACGTCATACGGCACGTTTTCAGTCTCCCAGAAAGAGTTCATGATTTTATCGATACTACTAGTTTTATTAGCAGAGAACAAGTTGAGCGAAGCTGTATTTGACTCACAATCGTCACTCAGTACTGTCTGACCAGTAATGACATATCCGAATATGGAATGCATCGCGACGGGCAAACCCGGGTCACGTGGTAGTATATTTTGACCGTCATAAATGTAGGGAAATAAGTCACCTGCGATCAACAAGTCAACTGGAGCCGCCGAAAAGTAGTTCGGGTCAGCTAACTCTAGATTTTTGAAATTATTGATAACTTTGTTTGATAAGGTTACTGTAGGTAAGTTGCTAGTTATATTACTTACGACAACAGTATCAGTGCTAAGCACCGGACCAAATGAGTTTCGTGGTTTAATTGAACATGTAACCAGACCGAAATCTTGCACTGGCGCACCTCCCAGACCCATGGGTTCAAACTGACACTTGCGTCGAGACAAACCCAGGCGCTGGGCACACTCTTTTGTCATATAACCGGACATGGCACCGCTGTCAATGACTGCACGTACGGCGTGGTAAGTTCCCCATCGATCTGCGACGTGCACCATGGCAGTGCCTAACAGCACGGTTGAATTTGACGAACAAGTCAAGCCGACGTTTGGCATTGACCTTTGACTTTGATTTTGACCATTTGAAACGTTTTGAATACTTGAAATGTTTTGACTATTTGAACCGTTTTGATTAATTGATGAATTTTGAACAGTTGGAACTGTATCTAAGTGAATACTGTGATGGTGCGGTTGTTTACACAGCACACAACGCACTTTTGACGTACACTCGGACAACGAATGCTGACGAAAGCAATTTTCGCATAATTGAAGCTGTTTCACTTTGTCAAGACGCTGCACCGGTGTTAAATCAAAAAACTCGAAACATCGATAAGTTGAATGCGGTTTGTCGCAAAATAGACATCTATTTGATCGTTCGCTATTATTCTTACTCACAGCTGACAAGCACGGCTTTTGGAACTGCTTTGGTGCACTACTGTAATTAGCAGCATTATTATTATTTTTTCGAACACAATTCGGCTTTGCAGAGGTGTTAGGGACACTCTTAGGCGTAAACTGAATTTTTGATGTACTAATTTTAACCTCCGACATTTCCAAAACACGCGCCTGTTTCTCTACGAAATTAATCAGCTGTTCGTAAGTAGGTATATCGGTTTGATCTACTGATTGTTCGAATTCGCGCCTAGTGACGGGGTCTAAATTTCGCAATCCCATATAAAACAGTATGAAACTCGATAGGTTACTGATTTTCAAAAGTTTCAATGCTTTAACACACTCTTGATACGTTTGTAAAAATGTGTTTAGACCAGTAGCCGACTCAGTTGACAAAGGCTTAAATTGAAACAGCCGATCTAAATAGCTCGTAGCTAAGGCACGAGTGTTCTCAAATTTTTTGACTAGCAAAGCCCATACTATCGGATAATTATCGGCCGTCACTGGCATCCCTTTGACCACAGTCAATGCCGAACCGCTGACTGCGGAGAGCAGGTAATAAAACTTCTCAATGTTCGTAATATCATTGTTGTTATGAATTAAACTCGTAAACGTGTCATAGAATGTTTGCCAGTTTTCTAATTTGCTATCGAAATGGAACAATTCTAGTTTAGGCAGCCGCGGCTTAGCCGACCGCGAGTCTGGCCCGGCAGCGCCCGGGCCGCGGCCCGCGGAGCGCGACGAAGGTCCGCTACCGCTGCCGTCACACGATTGCCAAGTGTCGCTATTAGCCTCCGCTACACTCAGAATACGGAAATACATGTCGTCAAAGGTTTGAATTTCCTGATAATTTGGTTTAAATTTCGGGTTTTGTTTCTTATTGTAAGAATTTAACTCGAATATGCATTGTTCGAAACATTCCCGAGTCGAATGAAGTTCTTTGAGTCGCAAATTAAATTCGGTTAAACGCTCTGGTGGAGTTGATTTGGATAGTTCAAATAACGTTTGACATCGTATAAAAAGCAGTTCTTTTTTGTTAATAAGTTGTTCGACATCGAATTCTTTTTCGTCCATTTCGAATTAAAAAACAAAAGACGCGCGCGACGCGTTGCAAAGAACGAAAATTGAAAACGTTTATTTTATACGTATTATTCTAGGTAAATAACTTAGATTAGAAATAAGCCTGTTACCTTAAAACTGCGTGAAATGTGTGTTTTATGTGTATGAATGTGTATTTAGTTTGCAAACTGAGGATGCGGTTCGATTGACCAAAATGTTTGAACTACGACATTTGAATATTGAAAATAATTAGCAAAACCGAATTGGGCAAGATATAGGTTTCACTTACAGTTTGTTCTGGCTCTTTTCCTCAGTCCCAGGGACACATTTAAGACACAATCACAGCACTTTCAGAGTTTTTATGAATAATTTAAAAGAGCGCGCGCCGGCCGGCATTCATTTCGAGCTGTCAAATTTGCGCAACTGACTGGTGGCGCCGCCGTGCGGGAGAAAGCGGAATGTTCATTCAGCCAGTATGTTTTTGATATGTGCAGGAGGTTTTAATGCACATATTACTAATTATATCTGCCCAATGTAACGTACAAGTAGCGTATGTGTTATTCTAGACATCGAGTTACCTTCATACCAAATTTCATGACTCTTAGCCCAGCGGTTATTATTTCAAGATTTTATCCCTATCCCGTGGGAATATCGAGATAAAAAGTAGCCTATCTATTTTTCCAGAGGTCCAGTTACCTACATACTAAATTTCATGGCTCTAAGCACAGCGGTTGTTATTTCTAGATTTTATCCCTAGGTATCCCGTGGAAATATTGGGCCAAAAAGTGGCCTATGTGTTATTCTAGACGACCAACTACCTATATACCAAATTTCATGACGCTAAGCGTAGCGGTTATTATTTCAAGATTTTATCCCTATCCCGTGGGAATATCGGGTTAAAAAATAGCATATGTATTATTTCATTGGTCCAGCTACCTACATACCGAATTTCATGGCTCTAGTCCCAGTGGTTGTTATTTCGAGATTTCATCCCTAGGTATCCCGTGGGAATATCGGGTCAAAAAGTCGCCTATGAGTAATTCCAGACGTCCACCTACCTACATACCAAATTTAATGACTCCAAGCCCAGCGGTTGTTATTTCAAGATTTTATCCCTATCCCGTGGGAATATCGGGATAAAAAGTACCCTATGTCTTAATCCAGGTTATAAACTAACTTTTTGCCAAATTTCATAGAAATCCGTCCAGTCGTTTTAGCGTGAAGAAGTAACAAACATACTCACTCACTCACTCACTCACATCCTCACTCACAAACTTTCACATTTATAATATTATATAGTAGGATCTAAGTTTATGCTTAGATAATTAGCGGGTGCTGCAGTGGATGCGGTTATCGTGTAGTACGTAGCGCCGGCGGTCGTGCACGATATCGGGGAGCGAGGGTGCATGGGCGCTGCGGTTGTCGTGTCGTGTCGTGTCGTGTCGTGTCGGCGGCCGCGCGCCGTGTCGCCGCCGCAGCCTCTCCGCCATGCCCTGCACGTCGATGCCTCCGTGCTTATCACGCATTTACATATGCTTCGCCTGCTCACCGCCGTGTACGGGCATCGAAAATGTTTCATGAATAAATTTGTAATCCAATTTGATGGTTAGGTAACTTTCGACTCTACAAACACGCCAACGTCTTCGTGATCGGCCAATAAAAACAAACACTCCAAATACCACTCGACAAACAACCGGGATCGAATCGAATAATCTCCGGTTCGCTTAAAACGATTATTCATAAAAAAAGAGAGCGGGTCGCAGCCCTTTTTCGAGTTTTCCTCGTTACGGGCTAAGACGAGAATCATTAGGAATTAAATTTCCCCTTTCATTAGTCCCTCAACCCTCGTATAATTCCGGACGCGGAGCAATAACAATATAAATCCCCCGTCGCGCCGAGCGGGGGATTACGGCTTGTCTCGACCCTAATTTAGGGCTGCCCCCGCCCCGGATTAACGAAGTGGCGGAATCCGCTAGGGTTGTCGCTGCGCATAAACTTGTTACGTGTTTAATGTTTTATTGACGGGTGGCGAGGGAGCTCTCATTTAAATAAGCGCGCCGCGACCCTCCGCACGCGCGGCGACGCGCGTCGCTGACCGCGCGCCGGCCCCAGGGACAGCGGCGACCTAGGGACGACGTAAACTAAACCAAGATAACAAACAAATTAAAATACATACATAAAAAGTCGTATCGATCGGCTTATAAATAAATTTGCATATCTTTTTAACACTCTTGTGTTCCAATCTGAGCGCGCGTGGGAGGTAGATATTCAATTCAGATAATTTGCATCGAGTAGACATTCCGAAACGAGTTCATTACGCCCTTTCGAAAGCGTCGAACGTTTCACTTATCTGTAACACGTCACCGATGCAAAGCCATAATTTAAGAGGTTGAACAACAAGCGACTTTACCTGCAAATTAATTTAGCTATTACGTCGCCGAACGGAATCACTTATGGAGACGGAACGAATTGTTTATCCCCGGTATTAAGCCGCGACGACGGAGTGTCGACGCACATATTGCCGGCGAGGAATCCGTGAGGGCTCGGGCCCTCCTCGCCCTCTCTGATTTAAGCGAAGGGATCACAATTAAAGGAGCCCGAGCATTTGTCAACACGACTCGCATTCTACCGATACATTTTATTACCATAATAAAGCCATAGGTATTCGTCAGGGCATGATTTGTTAAACATTTATATTTACGTGAATTTTCTAAGAGTTTAAGTAGTCATTTATTTACTTGTAGTGATAACAGAATTAAGTAACGCTATGTACCTACAGAATGTTAAGTGGATAGGCAAACGGCTCTGTATGTTTTTCACCGGTGCCAATTTTCCAAACGAGCTACCTCTCAACTCGACGCGGCGACGAAACTCGATTCTGGGTAATTTATTTAAGTAATTTTACAAAGCGAGGCCGTGTACACCGTATTAAAATTTTGCCTCGAGACCGCAAAGTAGACGCTAACACAAAATTAAAGTCGTCGACACTTAAGGGCTTCGTAGTTCCTGGGGGGAGTTTCCGTGAAATTTCTCTCGGAATGTCGAAATGGCGGACGAGTTTCGCAAGTCAACTCAATTATCGTTTTAATTAAGGCGCCGTGCCACGTGACATTTGTTTGCGTGCGTGAAAGCGATCGCGCCGCCCCCCGCGCCTTCTCCTGTTAATTGTGCTAATTACTCCTGTAATGGAGCGAGGAGCGAGGGTGGGTGAGATTGCTTATCGACGACGCTCCCGGAATTTGCTTTGTAAGATACATCTGCCTCACTTCAACGTCTGCTTGTTAAGTGATTATTATTTTTAATGTATGTAAGTAGATATAAAAGATAATTATAATTTATTTAATCTCTGATGTATTAATTATACATCAGAGATTAAAATTTCTTTCTAACTAGAAGATTTAAAGAATCAGTTACCGGTAACAAATAAAGCAGTAATGAACATCGGTTCTGTCGGGCAAGTTTCCAAGCTGCATTTGTGAGTGGTGCGGAATATGGCGGAGTCGGAGTTCCCTCGGAGAGCGCTCGTAACGCAGAGTGGCGGCGTAATGGCCGGGCACTTCACTCGAGCAGACTGCTGGAGAGCGGAGCGGTAGCGGAGATTGGAGCGGAGGCGGGAGCGGGAGCGGGAGCGGGAGCGGGCATGGTACCCGACAACGAGCGCCGGGCAATTTGGTTATTTGGGGTCGGCCATAAACCGATAGCGCGCGCAGTAAACGCAATCCTCCACTCGCGACTATAAACTTTACGAGTCACGTAAAAACGCGCTCGAAACGCCGAGTCGCTACCATAAATTTATGCTAATGTATTCTTTATAGGAGTTTAATGTGTATTCAGAAATTCCTCCATTATTTATGTATACGAATGAACCGGTAAAAGTTAATTTTAAAGTCGCACAGCGGCCCGCGGTTTACGCGCTCGCGGCCGATTAATTTTTTGGTGCGAGTCTAACGTTTTTGTGAGCCATTTCCGATGGGGCTGTGGATGCCATTTATTAACGACTTTTAGAGGTTGGTTTTCGTTTAGAGAATGAACGTTTATAGAATTACGTTTTTAATTCAGTCAGGTCTTGTCGGTCGTAATTTCGCAAAATGAAAATCGTCATGTTATTTTAACAATGCGATAGCCCGTTTCCTTGTTTACCAAACTTTATTACACCAAGAACCTCGTCAGGGTCACGAGCACAACAAACTGAACAAAGTTGTAAATTGACAACGTAATGGGACTTTAAAAGTAAATGGTGCGCAATAAAACTTTTCGATGACAGTATCATAAAACGGAGTCGTATAAAGCTGGTAGAGCCGTAGTTTCGATAAAAGCCGAAAACGTCGCGTGTAAATCACGTAACTTTTCAAAACTATTATGCCTGAAATATAGTCCGAACTCAATCCGTACATTTCCGAGCGGCGGACGGTCTATTTATCTATTTCCCCCGCTTCCGCCCCCGAGCGTCCGGTTAACCGCCCCCCTTCCGGTTAACCGGGCGGCGGCGCGGCGCGGCTAAACGGCTCGTCGCGTGACCGCAGACAATAAGCCCGGGCGGCGTTAACAGCGCGCCTGTGTGTTGCCACTTTATACGTTACGTCGGCCCGGCCCCCGCCCCCGCCCGCGCCGATAAGTCGCGCGCGGCTTGTAGCTCGCAGCGCCGGAGCCCCCGCGACCCTCGTCCCCGACTCAATTGCCTTTTTCTTGAGGTCGACCCGCGTAATCGGATAAAGTAAAGATTAGCTCTGTCCGCTTTTCTGTTGAAAATGGAAAAAGGTTGGGTAAATGACTACTCAATACATTGTTAGCTTTCTATTTTAGGGACATGAATTCTGTTACAACCCATGCGCTGGGCATGTTTTGTTTAATGGTCAGCGGCTTATCTGAGTTATCTGTATTGCAAAATCTTAAATATGATTCAGCTGCCTATCATTACAAATCTACAATGATAAACTTGAACTATTTTAATATAAAGCGAAGTCGCACACACCGTTTAATACAATGGATTTAATCCACTATTAACCGCAAACGCGTACCTTCAAGCGAATTCCTCGTACGGGCGACATAAAATCCGTCCAATCGAATCCGACACGTCACATTACGGCGGCACTGCGGTTCTCGAAATAGCCCTACTTGAAATTCGATATCGAATGCTGTGGAGATCGGGTGATCGTAAAATTAAGGCTCGAACACACGTCCTACCCCGCCGGTCGCCACACACCGCCTCTTGTGTGAACGCAGTTTTATGTCCCCTTCCGCGCGACTTGTGCCAATGATAAAAGTTTATTGGTTACATTTCGACTACTATCAAAATATCCAATAACAGGCCAGCCATAAGCCACGTTATTTATCTTACATACTAATACCTATATAACGGCCTCCTCGACTCATTTTATTGTTTCTCTAGTCTTTAACTGCGGTTGAGCTCTTACGAACCTTATTTATTTTAGTGATACTAGCTAGGGGAGATATTTTCTTTATCGTATATTTTACATTGCAAGTGAGTGGGGGAGGATTGCGATGATTGCTACTTTACTGTGCATAATAATACGTTTTCGCTTCAACGGAGTTTAATAATGTTGTAAGCAATAATATAATAAGCACTACCGCTGTCAACTTTATGGCTCGAATACGCGTTGTAATATAACGAGTACCACCTATCATCCGACATTTTACTGACAAAGCTGTTCGTGAGTGGGAATAAATGAGTCGAAAGTAACGTTGAACAGTTACAACAGAACATTAAACAGAGTCAGTGTATTGTGATGTTAACTATCTCGGCCGACGATAAATAGATGTGAATCCGACATAAAGTGTTATTGTCTGGGCGCGATGCGAGCGGCAGTAAGTCACAGCGGGCGGCGACAGGTCGGCGTGGCGAGCAAATTAACAGCCGCTTGCCACTCGCCTCTAACTTAGTGCCTCGTAAAATTAGGCCCCGTTACACCCTCCAGGCGCGCCGCGCTCCCCGAGGGCCGAAGATTACCCGGCCCGTTTCTCATTCATGACCAGTTGCGACATAAGTAATTAGAGTACGGCCACGCCGGCCGTGTGACAAAGACGAACGTGAGTGTGTTAGATAGTAGCTGCCACGCAAAATTAAATTTATAGCTACCGAGCACGCCGTGCCGAGCTCGGGCGAGGATATCATCTCCCTCGGGACTTATGGAATCCTGCAGTGTGTGCGCTCAGCGTGATCATATCGAACACGCACGGTCGGGAAGCGTAAGCCTTTTCGCTCGAATGACCGCACTCACGGTTGCGTACACTTGAAATAGCATCTGTCTAACACAACACGCTGCGCGCACTCGACCGAATATTGATAATCCGAATACGTTCCGATATCTGCCAGCGAATATTATACGTGATATGGCTACGTCAACATGCGGGATCAGACAGAGCGGGTCGCTCGTCACGTATATGATTATTTCATTAGTCCGTATTTGCGCACTCATCCAAATGTTGCGGCCGCTGTCCCCACCGGCGGGGGGCGATGACCACTCCCAGAGCTAATCATGCGGTCAGTTTGTTCTGCCTCAGCTTGTTTTGATATTGATATTGACTAGCGCTCGCCTCGCTGCACACCGATTTATTTGCGAACAATGATCGATTGATTGCTTTACGTAAGCCCGACCGTAAACGGTTTGATTATGTTTACCCAATCGTATTGTTGGAAATGAAAACAATTTTCTACAACGGTTTTGTTTCATTGTTACAGAGGAATTCTATATCACCCGGTGAAAGAGAGAAATACAGGACGCGAAGTCCAGCTGAACCTGACCACAAGAAGATGAAGAAGGAAGAGAAAGACATGGGCCACGTAAGTGTAAAGCTTCTACATCCTCTTAGCCTTTCGTGATTTTTTTATAGCCAACTTTGCTAACGGTTATCAATTATACGATTTCTAGGATCTAGTGGTCGACGACGCCAGTGAAGAACCAACTTCACCACACAACGGAGCGCCGTCTCCGCGAGAAAACGGCTTGGACAAACTACAACCAAAAAAGGAGCACCCGCCACATAGCCCCAGGTATGATTTTATCTTCTAAGCAAATGTTTTCTTCATGTCAAATAGCTGGCAAACAAGCATGTGGGTCACCTGATTGTAAGTGATCACCTCCGCCCATGGACACCTACAGCATTATTAGAACTGCGGGGGAGTTGCCGGCCTAAAAGGGGCTAATGGGGGAGTGAGGAGGGGGGAATGGGGAGGGGAATTGGACATGTGTTAATAATTACAACGTTTCATTAGATTAGAGTTTACACCTCACGGCATTTTCTCTGCTTAAGCTTTATGTAGAGCACAAATACGTTATAATAGCTTTATCCTTTTAAAAGAAGCCGTACTGTGCCAATACATGCCTCTAATAGGGTCAGCGTATGTATGTACTTACAAGTCGACCAGCCAAACGTTAATCCCTCTTCGCACTAAATCAATTACTGACACGACTGATGTTTAGTGTTACTCCTAATAACTGTAATGAGATCAGACACGCTTTGATGGATAAACCGATGATAATCTCGATGCCAACTTCTTTTATGTCAAACGTGGTGTTAGCACACTTTCTAGAGTTTCATTGTAACTTGAGTAGTTCTGTCCTTGTTTTCGCTTCGATTTCTTTATTTTCTATTTTAGGTCGGGTACGTCGAGTAACGCATCAACACCGTCAGCAAAAAAGCTCGATGAGAAGCCAAGCACGCCTATATCTAAGCCGGTGACGCCGACGTCGGGCGCGAGCGGCGCGGGCGCGGCGGGCGCTCCGCTGAAGGCCGCGGTGAAGCCGCCGGCGCTTCAGTACCCGTACCTGGGGAACGGCGCTCACGACGCCTATGGCTTGGCGGGGTACTCTGCCCGCGCCGCTTTGGCCTACGAGCCCCTACGTCCGCCGATCGGCCCGGCGGCGCTGGCGCCTATACCTGGCGGCAAGCCGTGAGTGCTCTTTTCTTTTCTATCTTGTAGCTGAGGAAATTGTCTTAATATGCAGGCGTATATTGCTAAAAGACTTTCACATCCAACAAACTCTACCTTTGCACCCAGTCGCAGACAAGGACTTATTATTTGTTCGTAGTAGACAACATAAAATTAGTTGGATCGGCAATATGGCGAATGTATATCTCAAAACATTTCCATCAAATGATGATTGACACAGGCAGTAACGTACGATTTCCCCATTTCCAGGGCCTACTCATTCCACGTGTCAGCGGAGGGCCAGATGCAGCCCGTCCCTTTTCCCCCCGACGCCCTGATGGGCCCGGGGATCCCGCGGCACGCGCGCCAGGTGTCGGCGCTCGCGCACGGCGAGGTGGTCTGCGCGGTCACCGTGTCCTCGCCCACTAAATACGTGTACACGGGGGGCAAGGGCTGCGTGAAGGTCTGGGACATCAGCCAGCCCAGCAAAGCCCCCGTCAGCCAGCTCGACTGCTTGGTGAGTGGGTAACTGTCGCGGTTTGAAGGGTCTTGGTTTTTGATTTGATGATGTTTAGAAAAAATGCTTAGAAGTGAAAGTAAGTTACGTTAAATCGAATCTCTTAATTTTAAAGATCGGACCTAAAAGGTGGTGTTGATTAAGTGTCCTAAAATTATGAAATTTTTAACGACACTAAACGGTCATAGGTTGACACTGAATAGTTTTTCATCATCAACATCTTAGCCTATATACGTCCCACTGCTGGGCACAGGCCTCCTCTCGAAATGAGAGGGCTTGGGCCATAGTTCCCACGCGGGCCCAGTGCGGATTGGGAACTGAATAGTTTTTACATACGTAATTATCTGACTTTAATTTTGTAAATTATTCGATCCGTCATCGACAAATTTCAGTCCAGAATATCTGCTTTTTAGCGCTCAGATTCCCACATTCACGACGTTCGCTTGTGTTAAACGCACTAACGTGTATGAGCACAAACAACATAAACAAAATTTTGGATTCATAATTCATAATCTTCACAAGCTAACTTTTTTTTTCCAGCAAAGAGACAACTACATTAGGTCGGTGAAGCTCCTCCCGGATGGCCGCACGCTGATTGTGGGAGGTGAAGCGTCGAACCTCTCCATCTGGGATTTGGCGTCGCCCACGCCGCGCATCAAGGCTGAACTCACCTCCTCCGCGCCTGCCTGCTATGCTCTGGCCATCAGCCCCGATTCGAAGGTACGTTTAATGATCAGGTTTCAATCAAGCCTAGGGTGTAGGCAACAAAAACGAACTAAATGGAAAACTTTTGAACGCAAGTTACGATGTAAATTAACGATAAAGTATTCGTATTAATCATCATCATATCAGCCGTAAGACGTCCACTATATAGGGCATAGGCCTCCCCCATAGACCTCCAGTTGCTTCGGTCGGAAGCGGCCTGCATTCGTGTAACCGGGTCAGAAAATTGTTACGCGAGGTAGCGTATGGGTGTGCAGTTTTTTGCATTCATACTTCATTCGAAGCGGTAACGTTTCGTGTGCTCTGCCTACCCCATTTGGGAATACAGGCGTGATGTTTGTGTGTGTGTGTGTGTAATTCTAAACGTTAGTGCTCACGTCTCGTCGATGGCGAGCGCGGCGAGGTCGGGGAACTGCGCGGCCAGGTGTATCAGCCCCTGCTTGTACTCCACACAGCTGTCCAGAGTCTTCTTCTGCCACAGCGCCAGCTCCGTCTCTTTGCCGTGGACCAACGTGTAAATTATCTATAATACACTTAAGACACTGCCTTACCAAAACGGCTAAATCATTAAAGCATGCGTTTTCGAGTCCTGTTATGGCAATGAAACTGTTAATTTGTAAAGGAAACATCCAATTATGGCTTTCTGGCTCCAGAATTGGGGTCATAATTTAAAAAGACTGATTGTAATTAAAATTCCTACCGACTTAACGGTTATAACATTTAATTTTAATGAACGCTTCATTAATCGGACACTCGTATCATATACTAAGTGCTGATACGTTTACACGTAGGCACTTCAATGAAAATAATTGCGAACCAAGATCGTTAATGCCTTAATGCTAGGAAATTGCCTGTTTTAATCTTCATGCGGTGAGGTCGCGAAGGTTTGTGGTTGGAGAACCGCTTCGACTTAATAGCTTAGTCGTACTCAGCTATATTAATTAGCACTTTAATCTTCAATTGAAGACTGTTCTTATTTCAAAAAATCAACAGTCTACTCGTAGTATCTTGGGTTCCGAATTCAGAAACATTTCACATGTATATATAATAGTTTATTGATTTATTTATGTTGTAGTTTATGTATTATATTGTTTAAAGGCCTCCCCTCCTTCCTCCGGCCAAGGGGGAGACCTTGGTCCAGCAGTGGACGTCTTCTGATGATGATGATGATGATGATGATGATGATGATTGTTTAAAGGGCTGTATAGCAGCTTCCACTATTTTTGACTCTTAAACTCACTCGTTGTCGGACCCTAACTGATTATTCCTCTCATCTAATCAAAGGTAGACTGGTAGAGATCCCTTAAAGGAATAAGTTCGCCTTTGTACAGGTATCTCAAAGTTTGTCAATTGTGTTTTGTTTCTTTTCTTTTGTACAATAAAGAGTTTACATAAATACATTTATAGATGAGTCCCCGAGTCGCGATTTCGGGAACGATATCTGCTAAACCACAAACTAATAGCAATGACTGTAGCAAAACTTAAAATGTGATGAAATTAAATTAACTAGTGGCGAAGGGTGGAAATTTTAGTTAGATAATAACCCCTGTAGATAATGGACCAAAAAATACCGACCACAAAAGCTGCGAGAGAGATGCGTTAATTAGATACTCAAGTCTTAGGGTAGTTTCCATATTTATCATCGTTGACGTTATTTTAGAATAAAACCTATGAACTACCTTTATTAACTAATCTACTGGTTTCCAATCTTCCTTCCTTCTTTCAGATTTTATTAGACTGATTGTGTAACTTTTTTATTCCAGGTGTGCTTCAGCTGTTGCTCGGACGGCAATATCGCGGTGTGGGACCTCCACAATCAGACTCTGGTGCGGCAGTTCCAGGGGCATACTGATGGCGCCTCTTGCATTGACATATCAGCAGACGGCACTAAGCTCTGGACGGGAGGACTCGATAACACTGTGCGGTATGTATACATTGTATTCCAAACCTATCCATGTCCCACACATGCTTTTTTCTGTGTAATACTGTGTATGTGACGAAGTCCTTGATGGCAAGTGAGCCCTATCGGGCGATGGTATCACCAAAGAGTTGGAGAATGCGTTGCCAGCTGCGGCTCAGATAAAATACCCCATGTGTTCACAATTCCTCTTTCGCTGGAACACAGCAGCAGCAATGCTGTTTGGCAGCAGTATTAGCAAGTAATATGGTGGTAGCAATCCAAACGGACTTTGCTCGAAGTTCCAACCCGTTTATCAGGTACACCAACCTGCACAATGAACTCGTTACACAATTTTTTATTTGGAGCGACATTGTGCATCGTATTCAAGATTGCTCCATCTTTCAGTCATGTCAGAAAAAAATCAAAACTATCGTCAAAATAAAGTTTTTTTTAGTCCAAGCGGATTCCTATGTTGTAGCAACGGCATCAGTCCGCGTGCCTGTAGCGTCAAAATAAAAATAGAAACTTAACATCGTTTTTAATCAAAAGAACGAGCCTGTGGCATTATACTGCTGCAATAACAATAGTAAGTAAATTATACTTCCTGTCGTGGCTACAGAACATTGAAATTGAGTTCAAAGGGTTCAATTAAGACTTCGTTAATGTTCACAAGAGACAAGGACTTAGGGTTAACTAATGTCTAGTTCTAGTTAGTATTAGTGTTGATTGAACTTGACTTTGTGTTACAGATCATGGGACCTAAGAGAAGGCAGACAATTACAGCAACATGACTTTAGCTCCCAGATCTTTTCCCTTGGATACTGCCCTACAGGTAATTTATGTCTTATAATCTTAGTATCTATAACAATTTGACAGTCAAATTCTGTCATGAGTTAAACATACAATATCACAAAAGGATTATGTAGGTAACTATTATGGGGCGAGATATAGTCTCTGCTTTACACTTGGATTGCGAATAAATTTTCATGCATTACTATTTCTATCATAACTAATTACTTATAGAATTGTTTAGTTTTATCAATTTCTAAATATAAATTACAGATACATAGTTATACCTAGTGCCATCCACGAAGACCTATCTTTAGATGAAACCTATCTCTACCTCTGTATACTTTGAAGACTTATACTTTGGAGAATAAAAACTCTTTTATAATTTTTAAAGTTCGTTGTCTTTCGGACCTGATTGTATTGGTCTTAGACGAAGATTTTACTTTTTACACTGAAGCATATAAGTCATTTTATAGATTAGACAAAATGGATATCCAATATAAATACGATGTGAAGTCCATTTCTTCCGTGGATGTCGTAAGAGGCGACTAAGGATATAGGTTAAGGTATACCGTAGGCGACAGGCTAGCAACCTGTCACTATTGTACCGTTTTTATCAAACTTTAAACCTAAAATTGCTAAAAGTGGCTCCGAAGCGGTAACGTTTCGTGTGCTCTGCCTACCCCATTTGGGAATACAGGCGTAATGTTTGTGTGTGTGTGAAGTGCGAGAACTGTTAAATAACAAATGCGCATTATTCTCCAGGAGAGTGGCTCGCTGTGGGCATGGAGAACAGCAACGTGGAGGTTCTCCACGCGGTGAAGCCGGACAAGTACCAGCTGCACCTGCACGAGTCGTGCGTGCTCTCGCTGCGGTTCGCGTCCTGCGGGAAGTGGTTCGTGTCCACGGGGAAGGACAATCTGCTTAACGCGTGGCGCACGCCCTACGGTGCTAGCATATTCCAGGTAAGTGCCAGGAACGCACGATTGATACCCTAAGCCGTACGCGAAAGTTGCATTTGCTCGTACATTACTGTTCTTTGTTGCAAAACAGAGTTAATAATCCTCTGGTACTGCGGCAAATGACTTTATTCGTCCCGCAACAGTAATTCAGCGGGAGTGCGCCGCCGCCATCCCTTATTCGCAGCGTTGGCGAGGCTGAGGACTCGTAGAGCTAGGAACTGTCCAACGACCAGGGCAATTGCGCTACTAAATAAATGCTTTAGAGTTCATGTTTCGATAATTTTGATCACCTTGGCAGCTCCGAAATCGCTGATGGCGACTGTACAATAAAAACTTAACCTAACCAACAAAAAGTTGGAAAATCCCCGACTTTGTCACTTCAGAGTTCAATATCTCATCGCTAGAAAACCTGTTTAAAAAAAACCGCATTCTAATCGATCCACCCGCTTGACACCCGTATGTGACACAAAGACACACAGACACACATAGTGGTCAAACTTATAACACTCCTCTTTTCGCGTCAAAATATAAACCTTTTCTTTCTTTCTCTCTTTTCTTTCTATCAATATTTAAAAGCCGTTCTTTGTCCACAGTCAAAAGAATCATCATCAGTACTAAGCTGTGACATCTCGTCGGACGACAAATACATCGTGACGGGCTCCGGAGACAAGAAGGCAACGGTCTACGAAGTAATCTATTAGTGACAGACATTGGAGCGAGCGAACAAACTAGATCAAGTGACGTGCCTGTGAGTGACGTTCTCTGAGCGTAGAGTGGCAAGTGGTGATATAGCTTTAGTGTAATGTATAGATTATATTGGGAAGCCTGTATGTACTTATGCGACTTGTTTATATAGATTAGTGTGCGCGGTTTATGTTTATTTGTTGAGCGCCCGTAGTGTATGTTGGCAGCAGATCTCAAAATGATGATTTCGTTTCAATATTGTTGTAAAATGCTCGTATTAAAGAAAAAATATGCGCAAATTAGTATTTTGTTTTCTTTATTACTTCATACTGCGTAAATGATTAGACTTGGCATAACATTTATTACCCATTAGCTTTTGCCCGTGACTTCGTCTGCGTAAATTTCGATATTTACGCAATACTCCATAGTACCTATAGTCGAACTATTTGAGTCCCGGGTAGGTACTACCTTTTCGCAACTCTGTAAATATTTCTGGATTCATTTCAGGGCCATCGTGTAGAACCCTTTAGGTTAGGCTAGATTAAGTTTTATAAAATTTCTGAACAAATATTAAACAGTTGGGAAATTAAAAGTTGAGGAATGAATCAGGTTGACAAACGTTTTTCGCCGAAATATTAGTAAACCTTTGAGACGTTCAGTAAGAACCTTTGAGACGTTCGTCACAATAAGTGTCATAAAAAATCCCTTATCAAGCAATGCGATGGCACTATAACTTTTCTACGAAAAGGTTGCAATAGTAGATCACGACACAGTTGGGTCGATAATGAGGTTTTCTCGTACAAACTTAAGTGTCCGACATTACTGGAATTACTGGCACTTGAGGTATCCCATCTTAGGCCTCTAGTTTGGCAACGCATCTGAAATCCCCCTGGTGTTGCAGGTGTCTACGGGCGGTGGTGATCTCTTACCATCAGGAGACCAACTTGCTCGTTTTCCATCCAGTCGAATAATTTAATAATTCTCAAGCAAACTTAGCCGTTATAGTTTTCCTTGAAAGTTTACACTACAGACAGACAAACAGACAGAAAGACAGAGAACGGGACAGGTGAAACTATATAAAAACATGTAAAATACGAACTTAGACCAAAGACGGACCTATCGGACGAATAACGAATGAGACTAAAATAAGAGATAGATTGATATCGAACATGCCCAAAGAAGATGAATACTATTTTTTGGACTATTATGTAATATGTATATGTAATACCGGAACGACCCGAAATAAGAAAAAGACAAACAACAAATTTAACTAAAGACGACAAAGACTACCAGCGAAAGTAGCGAATGAAGAAAACGCGCAGCCAAGTAAATTGGTACGGAACCCTGCAATGTCCACGATGGACCGACACGCACTTGTCCGGTTTAAGTTATAGGTACAACACATACTTACTTACAATAAAAGTTTTAAACAAACTGATAGCTTCAACTCATTAATAACATAGCAACACCAAAACGAGCAGGTGGTTACCTAATTGTAAGTGATCACCGCCGCCCATGGATACCTGCAGTATTATTAGGACTGCGGGTGCGTTGCCGGCCTTCCAATAGACGATACACTCGCCTTTTGAAGGTACCCAGATCATAGCTAGATGGAAAAATCCCAGCAGTGAATCCATTCCATATTTTACACGTGCGAGGTAAAAAGGAACGATTAAACCGCCCAGTGGAAGAGCACCAATAAACGAGATCATCATCTCAGCCTATATACGTCCCACTGCTGGGCACAGGCCTCCTCTCGGAATGAGAGGGCTTGGGCCATAGTTCCCACGCGGGCCCAGTGCGGATTGGGAACTTCACACGCACCATTGAATTGCTTCGCAGGTTTGTGCAGGTTTCCTCACGATGTTTTCCTTCACCGCAAAGCTCGTGGTAAATTGCGCACATGAATTTCGAAAAACTCAGAGGTGCGAGCCGGGATTTGAACCCACGACCCTCTGCTTGAGAGGCGATAGGTCAAACCACTAGGCCACCACGGCTTCCGATAAACGAGATGGTGCAGGTGAAAACCACGGAAATGCATCTGAATATCGAATGTTAAAATATCGAATAAGTATATTAAAATATCGAATGGGTCATAATATCGAAAGGTTTATTTTCGAAAACCATAAACTTCTCAGGATTCATTAAATCGGCATCGTATAGAACCCTTTAGGTTAGGTTAGATTAATAACAATCTAAAAAAAATTCTTAAGAGAAATACCTTTTTGGATATTATGACCCATTCGATATTTAATACATTCGGCATTTTAACATTCGATATTTATATTCGTACCCGATAACCACCCTTATGCCGAGTGTTGCGGTGATGGAACTTACCAGCTGGGATGAGATCAAAGAGTTCTTCGGAACACCCCACTGCAGATCCTATAAAACGCAGAAAGAACTAACATCTCTGCGTGGGCCAAAGGATCAAGTTTCCCAGCAAGTATTAACACAAAACAAATATGATATTTATCCTTAACTAGCTTTTGCCCGCGGCTCCGCCCGCGTGGTATTCCGTTATCGCGCGCTGTTCCATCGGGAACTGTGCATTTTTCCGGGATAAAAAGTAGCCTATGGCACTCTCGGGCCCATAGACTATCTCTATGCCAAAAATCACGTCGATCCGTCGCTCCGTTACGGCATGAAAGAGGGACAAACATACAAACATACAAACACACAAACACACAAACATACAAACACACAAACACACTTTCGCATTTATAATATTAGTATGGATTACAGACAGCAAGAAAACTATTATAACTGTCGAAGGTTAGCAGCTCCAAATAGCGTCCAAGGCAAGTGAAATCAGAAGTTTATAGTACTACATGCGATATTATAAACTCCATTCCTTTATTCATAAATGCTCGTTATCTTTTACTAGCCTCAAACAGGCTTCAGTAGATCTGCCTGCTGGCTTTGAATTGAAATTCCGGGAGTTCCCGAAAAATCCCGTAGAATTTCTCAAAACTTACATGCTGATATTTATTGGCGTTGCTGGAAACACCTGAGTCCATATTGCCTAACGTTTCTGACACTCGCGATCGCAATAAAATGTCATATTTACGCTTACAAAAACTGTCATTTGATTGCGATCGCAAGCATCAGAAACGTTAGGCAATAAGGCTCTACTCAATTTCAAGGCTTCTGCCAGGTAGTGGTTGAGATTTCGGGATTTTTTCCCAATCCTCTGGGAATTTCGAGATACAAAGTCTCTGTATACCAAATTTTATCTTACTTCATCAGGGGCGGATATACTTAAAGGCTTCTTGGGCTGCAGCCCAGGGCCCCGTGAATACAGAGGGCCCCCAACCTGAACTGAAAACAATAGACGATATTGTCAATAGTAAAAATTATCTAGAATTAAAAAATAAAACCGATCATGAGGTTTGAGTAATTAATTAGGGCCCCTAAGCAATATTAGCCCAGGGCCCCACAAACTCAAGATCCGCCCCTGTACTTCATCCAGCCGTTTTAAGGTGAAAGAATAATTAATAACTGGTTTTTAACAGTGTGCATGTGTACACAGTCACAAACCCTTCGCATTCGTATTAATTTTCACCCGAATGCCCGAAGGAGGGTCATGTTTTTCGAGCGTATGTATGTATGTGTGTGGGAACTATGGCCCAAGCCCTCTTGGTCTGAGAGGAGGCCTATGCCCACCAGTGGGACGTATAAAGGCTGGGATGAGATAGTATGTATGTATGTAGGTATGTATGTATGTATGTATGTATGTAGGTACGTATGTCCATTTCTTTGGCCCTCGCTGCAGCCTAAACGGCTAGACGGATTTTATCATGTGAGGTAAGTATCATTGGATTCGTCATAGCTGTCGGAGTGACATAGACTATATTATACTAGAGACAATTCGTTTATCGCCGTAACGGGGGAACTATGCAATTTTTCGGGATAACAACTATCCAATATCCTTTCCCGGGACTTAAACTATCTTTAAACCAAATTTCTCATTTACATCGGTTTGGATGTGAAAAGGTAACAAACAAACAGACTTAAACATAATCATTTATAATACTGCTAGTGGAATTTTATAGGTTTTTTCTGTATCAATCTATTTTTGTAAGTAATTTGACACTAAACCGCACTAGGCGTTATCACGGGTTTTCTGTCCACGTGACCACCATGTGTTACTAACGATTGTTTTATCACGATTTGTGATGAAATATGCGACAGCTTCATTTAAGCTCATCTTTTTACCCGACTGCCCAAAGAGTGGATTACTAATGTTTGGGCAAAAAACTTTTCCCAAAGTATCACATTCCAAAATATTTTAAGTACTCAAATTATCATTTGACAAAATATCATTTGCCAAAAAAACCTATCGCATTTTACAGTTAGTAATTGTTTGGTACTCGTAAGTTATTGTTTCACAAATAATTAGGTACTTAGTCATGTTTCATATTACCAAGTAGTACCAGAGGCCGTATTGCGTAATGTTTCTGACACTCGCGATCGCAATCAAATGACATATTTCGCATACAAAAACTGTCATTTGATTGCGAACGCGAGTGTCAGAAACGTTAGGCAATAAGGCCTCCAGTCCTTATTTGTGACGTTTATTTAGTTTAATTAAAGAACAATATTATTGATCTGGTATCTACTAAAGAATAATTATGACGTAGATATTGTTTTGTCTACGCTGAAGTAAACAAACACGACGAAAATATCAACCAGCTTTTAATTCCGGTATTTCGCAAAAATGCCCATGGGAATTCACAAAATGACGTCGTGAATTTCATTATCGCTGCATAAAAAAACCTGCGCTTATATATCCTAGCAGTTGTTATTTACATTTGAAAAGTTTTTATAGTCATTCAGTTTGTTTTTTTTTTTTTCTGCGCAACTTCCTTATTTTTTGTCGTAAGTATATAGTAAGAACCCTTACAAAGTACTAGTACTTTGTAACTTTTCTAGAAAACTTTTTTCACTTCTCATGCTCTTAAAATGTTACTTTAGTCTCTGTACCTATATTGGGAATAAAGCTCCTTTTTTTTAAGGATTCCGTTGTTGCCATTTTGGCTACGTTTATATATTTTGGCTACGTTGGCTATGCTTATAGTTTCGCCATGTCTGTCTTTCTGTCTGTCTGTCTGTCCATCCGTCCGCGGCTTTGCTCAGAGACTATCAATGCTAGAAAGCTGTAATTTTTCAGGAATACCTATGTATACTCATAAACTATGCCGACCAACATTACAATAAAAAATGTTAAAAAAAATTTTTTTTAGATTACTTCCCATAGACGTACCTAATGTTTCATTTTTAGGGTTCCGTAGCCAAAATGGCAAAAACGGAACCCATACACCTAGTTTCGCCATGTCTGTCTGTCTCTCCGACCGCGGCCTTGCCGCTAAAAACATAACCGCTATAGTTTTCCCTGTAAGTTTGAAATACTTACTACCATCCTTTTTTTTAATTTTCCACCCACCGATATAGGTTTTAGAGGGGGGGGACGCTGGATTTTAAAGAAAATTTTCACTTTAAGGCCGTTCCCGTACCCAAACGAATTCTAAAATCGAGCCCCTCCCCCGCGCCAGCCGTCCCGCCCCTCGATACAATGCCGATTATTGCCGATACAACAGCGCCACGTAAGAAGTGGCGACTCAACTGAACTAACAGGACACTGATTTGTAAAACGTATTACTAGACCGAAAAAAGCATGCTGGATCGCATAGATGGCGTTAAAGTCAAATTGAAGTAATAAAATAGAGCATAGTGTAAATTAAATATTCATTTTAATGAAGTAAACTCTTATTTCAAAAAAACAATATTGTTTTTACACCGAAACATAAATTTTGATGTTAGCCCACGTTTTAGGTACTTCTCCAACGAACTGCATCTTTTGAATACCGCATTCTAAGGGTCCATGATTGCAAATAGATCGTAATTTTGTAAAAAAAAATACTAATAACTGCGACAATTCTTCGATCAACTGTTTTGTCAGGAACCTCTTCTTCCACATCGAACGATATTTGTAACTGAAAATATATTAAATGTGTTAGCATTTACAATTTGTCATGGACATATTGTATAAAGCACCGGTGGCAAAAAACTAACGAGAGAAACAGAAGTAAGCCCTGCACGATAGATTATAAGAACTTTGTGATAAATCAATTTACGACGCAAATAGAGAATGAAAAAACCAGTGAAAACCAAAAATCGGTTAATAACCGTATTGAGGGATTCGAAACTGGTTAACCGGTTTTTAGCAGTTTTTCTGCAAACTATTTCAAAACGATAATTTTACTATTCTTGGTTGCTATTGGTGTTAACGGCGTATTTTGTGAGATTTAAATAAGTATTTAAATATACTCTGTATTAATAGGGGAAGGTGGGTTACAATGGATCATGGGTAACAGTGGATCTTTTGGTATAATTTTATGTGTATTACACGCATGCCCGTGAGTGGATTCGAAGTTGTTGCTCTTACGCCCCCGCTTGCCAAACTAGTCATCGTCTCAGTATCGAAACGAGAGGTAGTGTTGCGGTGTATAGGGCACGGGTACACTACATAAATACCGAAATAAATTCAGAAAAAGAAGAATTAAGAAATTCCGAAAGTCGGAATCACGAACTTCAAAATACCGATTTTTATAATTCCGAATGTTTTAAAAGTCCTACTATGACTATTCCGATTTTTTATAAATCCGAAACTTAAACATCGTCATCCCGACTTCTAAACGTAAGCTATGGATAGGTTAGGTAGGTTAGATTGGTCTAAAAAAGTAATAACTGTTATTCATTTTCAGCAATGTGTTACACCGAGCTCCTATTCCGCGCAGTTAAGGCGCTTCGCGCTTTGACGCAATTCTAACCTAACCTGTCCTATGCAGTTCAATTTATCTAAATAAATTGATATTTATTCAAGATTCGAAATTCAAGTTTCCGATTATTAAAACCACGAAGTTTATTTTGCCGAATATCATATTTCCGAATTGGCGATGTCATTTCGGAAATTTGCTAATCAGAATACTGTACTTCAGGCCAATAACATTTCGTGTTTTTAATTTTTCGTTGTTTTAAAAATTGGATATAAAAAAATCGATATTTTGAAATTCGGAAAAATGAAATTCGTGTTTTTAAGTAATCGGAATTATATGTCTTAGGAATTGTGAAAATCGGAATTAGCGAATTCGGAATTTAATATTTTGGGAGTATTTGTGTGTTCCCATCGGGCACCTAGTAAGTAAAAAAGTACATATTTAAGTTCTAAATAAATGAAATTTTCTGTGATTCCGGTTGAATGAAGTTTTAACTAATTTATTTATAAAATTATTTAATAGTCTCTTATTACAAGTAAAAACAAACCTAACCCACTAATAAAACATCACAAAAAAATATCAGTTAAAATTCGTTTTTTGGACGGAAAAGCGTGAAGTTGCAAAATGTTATGATAGAGTTTCATATCCATTATGCCATTGACTCTCACGAAATCACCAACCTTATCACCCGCAAAACATCTCCAGACTATAACTGATCAGTTATCCAGACCTCCACTGTTGGCATCACGCATAGTGTTGCCTTTCGTTGGCCTTCTTGTCGTCGAATATATTTGATGATGTCTCCCCCGAAAAATTGCAATTTCGATTCGTCGTAAAATAAAACTTTAGACCACTGCTCAGGCGTTCAATCTCTGTATGTTCGAGCCCATTACAATCTTTTACCCATATTCTGTTTACGTAACATACTTCCACCACCATCAAAACGGATACAGACTGATGGTGGCGTTGAGTTCTTCGCGAATTTCTTTAGCAGTTCGAGTTTGTCGGCGTTTGCTCTGGGCGTAAATAAAATTGTCTTCGCTTTTTGACGTGACTTGGCGTACCTAAACGAAATCGACTGAAATTAAGATCACGTTTTCGTTTCAAAGCACTTATGACAGCAGTTTAGGAAACCTTCATTTTTCAGCAATTTTTCGTGTCGTGAACTCGTGAAGCCTTCATTGGACAGACCTACATTAAGAGCACGAGTTTCGACACTCAGATCAACTTTGAGGACCCATTTTAAATAATTGCGGAATTCATAAAATTTCATAGGAAATACAGAAAATATTATATTTACAATAGAACAATTCCTCGAATTTATTTTCTTACTGGGTAGTCATGGGCCCAATGAAACGTATAAATTAAAAGTATATGCTATATTTCAATATCAATATAATTTAATGTGAAAACCTAATGTCACAGAATGAAGTTAAACTTTTGACCGGTATTGTAGTTTCAGCAATGTAATTTTTCCTTTTGGCTCGTATGTTTTATCAGCACATTGATGACGAAATTTAATTAAAAAGATGAACCAACTTCTTGTTGTCCACTACACGAAGAAATACAAGTGTGTATTCTTGTTTAAAAAAAAAGTTCCCACGCTATATTCGTCGTTTTCTAGTCTGAAGATTATTCTGGGGTATCTATTTTAGGCAATTTACACATATTTAAGGACTATTTCCAATTTGGTTAATAACTGCCGAAAGTTATAAATAACCGGTTTTTAACCGGTTTGTTACCCGGTTTGCATTCCCTAGACGCAAATCTGGTACGCGAAGTTAAAACAATGTTATTCTAGCTATGTATTAAATACAAAGGATAATATTATTCTCTGAATAATAAGACAAAGATACAAAAATACAAAGATTGGACGCCTGAGCAGTGGTCAAAAGTTTTATTTTACGACGAATCGAAATTGCATTTTTGGGGGGAGACATCGTCAAATATATTCGACGACAAGAAGGCGAACGAAAGGCAAAGCTACGCGTGTGCCAACAGTGGAGGACTGTTAAAAAACAAAAATAAAGTTGGTGATCTCGTGAGAGTCAATGGCATATTGGATATGAAACTCTATCATATAATTTTACGATTTCACTGATTACACTTGATTACACTGAATTTCAACTGATTTTTTTTTTACATCGTGATTTTATATTAGTGGGTTAGCTTTGTTTTTACTTGTGATAAAAGACTATTAAACAATTTAATAAATAAATGAGTTAAAACTTCATTAAACTGGACCACTGTTACCCATGATCCACTGTAACCCACCTTCCCTTATTAGTAGAGAGTATATTTAAATCTCACAAAATACGCCGTTAACATCAATAACAACCAATAATAGTAAAATTATCGTCTAATACTTTAATTTTAAACAGTTTGCAAAAAACCGGTTAACCGGTTTTGTATCCGTCGATGTGGTTATTAACCAGTTTTTAATTTTCACCGGTTTTTTAACTCACTATATCTAACTTGCAGGTGGTAGGACCTTGTGCAAGGTCCACCCCGATTGCTACCACCATCTTGATCGCTAATCCTGCCGTGAAGCAGCAGTGCTTGCACTGTTGTGTTTCGGCGCGGAGAGTAAGATAGCCGGTGCAATTACTGGCATTTGAGGTATTCCAACTTAGGCCTCTAGGTTGGCAACGCATCTGCAATACCCCTGATGTTGCAGATGTTTATGGGCGGTGGTGAACTCTTACCACCAAGAGACCCTCTTGCTCGTATGCCTTCCAGTCGAATAAAAAAAACTAAGGTTTACGCGACCATTCTTTTCGTAGGTACGCGCCGCTGTGGGTAGTAAGCTAGGTAGGTAGGTATTTTTAAATTTATAAGGATAAATAAAGTCTATTGGAGATTAGAACTTACTCGCTACAGGTGCCAGCGGTTGATAAAATCGGAGATTCCGTTACCATTTTTTTTTATTCGACTGGATGGCAAACGAGCAAGAGGGTCACCTGGTGGTAAGAGATCACCACCGCCCATAAACATCTGCAACACCAGGGGTATTGCAGATGCGTTGCCAACCTAGAGGCCTAAGTTGGAATATCTCAAGTGCCAGTAATTTCACCGGCTGTCTTACTCTCCGCGCCGAAACACAACAGTGCAAGCACTGCTGCTTCACGGCAGGATTAGCGATCAAGATGGTGGTAGCAATCCGGGCGGACCTTGCACAAGGTCCTACCACCTGCAAAAATTTGCACCATTTGCAGTCTGTAAATAAAGATACCTAAATTGTTTTGTATTGTGTTACGTAGCTAGGGATAAAAAAGCATAAATCAAGTAATTTAATTATACTCACTCGATGGAGTCCGAAGATTTTGTATTTTGTTCGGCTGTAAAAATATCAAATTTTCTCTTTTACCTAAAAATAAAAAAGCAAAAAGCTTAGTTACGAGTTGTGATTCGAACTCTCGGCACATTTGACTGAATATGGTCGCCTACTTCCTATATATCCTATCGGTGAAACCACTACGCCACCAATGCTTTCCTGTGGCGCGTGAAATTCTGAACTATATGCATATTCATGATTGTAATGTTTGTTCTGGTTTGTTCAGAGAAAATTAAATTTGCAAATCAGTAATTTTATAACGAAATAAATACTATTTTCACTGTTTATTAAATATATTTTTTTACTTACGTTAGTTCCATCGTTTTTTAGTATCTTATGAGTTGTCTTTCGAGATTTTTCCTTCTTGTTCAATTGTTTGTTGTTACCCATAATACACACGCACACGGTGGTAGATCATTAGGACACACAACACAGTTTTTACAAGTAACACTACAATAATATATTTGCAAGGCAAATTAAATAAAATCTTGTATTTTTTTGGGGAAACTTAGTACATGTCTGTCTAGCACGAGCGCTCAGCGGTCACTGTCACATTTCGAAAGAATGACGGAGATAGACATTGCAGGCCGTAAGTCAATATCTTTTTACGATAGAATTTGTCGATTTTTATTTATTTTAAAAATATTGCCTCAAATTATTGAAATTCGGAAGCTGTCAAAGGACTATTTAAGTTATGATAGATTTTTCTCTATTTTTTGTTTCATAGTGTCACGTAGTAAAAAAACAAGTAAAGTTGGAATAAAAATTCGCATTGGAGGTTACTTTGGGAATTAATTGTATCGAGCGAAGTGTGATGAATCGTGTATCGAAAGCTGTCTTTGACAAGATAATATAATCAAGAATGATATATATTTTTCCCACGTCTACAAATATCAACGTTTCGTAGAAAAGTAGGATCATTCTTGGGCTACTTTTGCATATTTGGCTCAGGGAACGGCCTTAAAGTTGAATATTTTTCAAACTAATGACTAAATTGAAAAATCTTCTTAGCAACCCCCTAATGGTTTAAAAAGACCTACCTAACGATCCCCACACTACAAGGTTGGATGAGAAAAATCACCCCCAGTTTATGTCTATGGAAGGTACTCTTATTATACCATTTTGTCGGCATAGTTTACATATTCGTGAAAAATTACAGCTTTCTGGAATTAATAGTCTCTGAGCAAAGCCGCGGACGGACAGACAGACAGACAAGGCGAAACTAAAGGGGTTCCGTTTTTGCCATTTTGGCTACGGAAACCTAAAAATTACTCATTATTTGGGTTTTTTAGACTGACTAATTGTTTCGCGTAAACAACATCATTGTCCGATTCCAAGTAATCGAGATCGTACTCGTACCGAACTATTCTATTTATACCTTATCAGTTTTTGCCCGCGACTTCGTCTGCCAAGAATACAGTACCTATAAAAAAACTACCTAAATATGTAAGTAGGTATATGCCATATACCTACCCCTACCATAGTCTTCGTGTTAACTGTAACAAGAGCTTTTGTTACATGAGTACAATAAATAGTAAATTAAGTACCACATTCCATAACTCAATCTTATTATTAGAAATTTTGAAGATAACGCAGAGATATGTATGTGTACACACTTAGGTAAATTCTACTTTTATTTCACTTGCAATGCCCGTATTGCAAGTGAAATAAAAGCTTTTAAAAATAGTTATATTTCAAAATACAGTCTCAAATTAAAGCAATCTGGCAGTGTAACACAATTCGCGTGGACATTGAAACGGCAATAAATCCGTCGCGATACGCGGCAGATGCCGGCGGTGCCAGCCACCGGCGCCGCCGCGATTGCGCGCGCGCCGATTACGGATTTTTACGTGAGTGTGTAAACCCGCTTTCGTGTGTTGTTTTTCCACCAGATTATGTGCTGCTGCATATGAAATAAATGACCCTTTTTCTAGCAGAATAAACTATTTCATTTAATTATGTCATCGGAGCGGCGAATTGGGAGATTGGCTTGATCGCACTGAGCGAGTACCGCCTTTTCGCAACGTAACGTTTGGCAACCTGTTTCATTTCGCAAACTCTAAAACTGTAAATATTTCAGGATTTATTTTAGGGCCATCGCGTAGAACCCTTTAGGCTAGGTTAGGTTAGTTTTATAAAAAATCCTGAAATATTTACAGTTTCGGAAATATTAAACAGTTGGGAAATTAAAAGTTGCGAAATGAAACTGGTTACCAAAATAATGTTATTCGCCGAAACATTAGTAAACACGCACTGAGGGTTGTTTTACGGTCCGGTTTTGCGCCAATTTTCACACAAACCGCTTGCGCATGCAAGTCGCTACGACAAAGTTAACTTAAAAGCTTCCTGTTTCGACCATCGACCACTACTAGACTATTAAATTGTCACTGGATTAACATACATAAGTATGAAAGATTGAAATTTCAGCTACATAAATCGAATACATACGAGTACTGCACTAAGTACCGAAGTGGTCGAAAAATGACTTGCAAATTTTCGCAAATCTCAGGTACAAAACTAGTAAACAAACTAATTCGACAAGTTAAATGAACAAAAGTAAAAAGCACATATTACCATCATTTTCCAAGACAATCTGTCAACCTGTCACCTAGGATAAAGATCCACCCTTTAGCTACACCCTGATGCTCTACCCTTATGAAATACTGTAATATTTGCCATACAAAGTTACAATTTAACTATTCAAAATAAGCTCGTATCTAGAAAGCACAGATCAACTGTTCTCAATTTTATTTGGAACGGAACCCTATTGGAAATCTAAATATTTATCGGAACCGTAAAATAAAAAAAAACAACCAATCTATAAAGGGAGATTTTACAGTCACCTACATTAATATCTGCCACAGCGGAGCTTGAAAACCTATGTAACACGTCCTACCGACCCTAGAAATAGAGTGGTATCATACATTTATGCACGCTTCGTTGTGTCAGATACTGATGCTATTTACTATAGGTAAGTACTCTGTAACCTAACTTAGGGCATGCACCCGGTTCTGCGAGTACCTCAAGGAACCGGGTATTACCCGGTTCCTTTGAGGTATTCGTATGTATTTGTGGAACCATGTGCATGCCCTAAACCTAACAGTACATCATATACAAATAAATTATGGTCAGTACTTATGTTGCGCCTAAAGTTTCACGGAGCCCCTTGTCACCGCTGGTGACGCTTTGAGAAAGGCTGGCCTAAACCAAAGACATTATAGGTATTAAAACCGCAACAAGCATATGCTGTCTTCAAAATTGTTTTGTTAAGTAGCCCGTCTCAGTTATCAATTTTTTTTTAACTTCTCATGCTCATCAAATTCGTGTTTATGCTATAAAAGTGAAAATGTGTGTGTTTGTATGTTTGTCCGTCTTTCACGTCGAAACGAAGCGACGGATCGACGTGATTTTTGGCACAGAGATAGTTTATGGGCCAGAGAGTGACATGGGATACTTTTTATCCCGGGAAAATACCCCTCCAATAATAACCCTCCTATAATATCCCTCTCCTCGACTACGGCGACATAGCCTACCTAGATCTCTCTGAGCAGCTGCTCGACAAGCTTGAGCGACTTCAGAATGTGTGCATACGCTTCATATTCGGTCTCCGAAAATACGATCACGTGTCTAGTTTTCGTGCTCAGCTGAAGTGGCTACCAATTCGTCATCGCCGTAATATTCACGCCCTGTCGTTGCTCTTTAATGTCCTTTTTAATCCTCAGTCCCCTTCCTATCTTTCAGAAAGGTTCAGTTACTTTGCTGCTGGGTCTGGAAATCGGCTGCGGTCGAGTAATAACCTTTCTCTCGCTTTTCCAGTTTCCAAATCCAAATCCTACTCTAAATCCTTCTCCGTGCATGCTGTGAGTTTGTGGAATCGGTTGCCGGGTGATATCAGGCAGGCACAGTCGGTTGCCAGTTTGCGGAATCGCTTAAGGGCGCACTGGCTTGACAGTTCATCGTAAAATCTTAAGGGAGGCAGTGTTGTATGCTCTTTTTTGTGTATATGTGGTGTATATGTATATTATGAACTTTGCATGTAGTTCATTTGTGTTGATATGTATTAGTTTATTGACTTTATTATTATGTATTAGTGTGTACCTATATATTTATGTGTATTTATAATGAATTTTAATGAATTTTTTTTAAATGAATCCCGGCCGGGGCAGATATTTGTATGAATAATGCGAATGTTTGTTCTCGGGTCTTGGATGTTTAATATGTATTTAAGTATGTATTTATCTATATAAGTATGTTTATCCGTTGCCTAGTGTCCATAACACAAGCTTTGCTAAGCTTACTTTGGGACTAGGTCAATTGGTGTGAATTGTCCTGTGATATTTATTTATTTATTTATTTATTTAATTTTTGAGTTAATTTAAATTTGTGTTCTTTGACCTTTTCATTGTACTTGTAGTGTCTACTCTTATGTCTGATATCCTGTCAAACGTTCAAAGGTTAACTGGAAGAGATCCCTTTAAGGGATAAGTTCGCCTTTGTACATCTTATTATCCTGTGTTCTGTTATTATCATGTGTTTTTATGTACAATAAAGAGTTTTACAATACAATACAATACAAAATACACAGTTCCCGAGGGAACGGCGAACGATAACCGAAATTCGACGCGAACGAAGCCACGTGCAAAAGATACTTTTATAATAAAAACTAGCTTTTGCCCGCGGCTCCGCCCACGTGGTATTCAGTTATCGCGCGCTGTTCCCTCGGGAACTGTGCATTTTTTCGGCTTAAAAAGTAGCCTATGTCACTCTCGGGCCACTAAACTATCTCTACGCCAAAAATCATGTCGATCCGTCGCTCCGTTACGGCGTGAAAGGCGGACAAACACAAAAACGTACAAACACACAAACACAATTTCGCATTTATAATATTGGTATGGATTAAAAACAAGTTCATAGAAATGATACATACCACATGGACATAAAAAAACAACTGCCTGCGCAGCGGCCGGTTCACGCAAGAGTAATCTCATTCCGTTACATTGTTGATAAAAATTGATTTATTTATTTTTCACTCGTCATGCTCATAAAGTTCTTGTTTATGCTGGATCTAGGCGACATAAAATGACTTTTTATGCTCTAGTGCATAAAGTAAAATCTTCGTCTAAGACCAAGGTAATTAGGTGTCAACACTAGAGCATAAAAAGTCATTTTATGTCGCCAAACCAATAAAACTAAAAATTTATACTTATATAACAAATAATGCATGAAAAAGAAAAGGTACCTAGTAAGTGAAGAATTGTTTTCACTGTTGCTATTTCATTTCCTCCCAATCGAAGTGAAAAGCAGTGGGTAAAACTCGATCATTAAACCCATTTTCCCCTCGACGTGTCTATCCAGCCTCGCCACTGTACTTACCGGCTCGGGTGGCTATATGAACGTCTCAGATAAAATGGCTCGCTTTATGCTCTTGGTGTACTATTTACTATTTCATTATGAATGATACTTGTACTTTACTATCAGTATCAGAAGTGGAAGTTATGGAAACTTTTACGTAGGTACATACAGTAAAAGACACGGCGAACCAGGGTAGAACCTTTAGGCCACTTACTCGTAGGTCATATCATGGGTTATATTGATATTCCATCCCATATCTGCCAAAGAAATCACAGCGGAATGATTATGAAATGGTCCCACCTTGGGATTCAGCTTCTTCGATTTTACATACACCTAGTACCATCCACAAAGACGCGTGATTTTGACAAAATTAGACATATTAATTTAATAAGAACCACGGCACGCGTCATCGTGAATGACTCTACCTACTCGTATATGTACCTACCTATCAAATTATACTTTGCTTTTTTAAAGCAATGGACTCACTTTAAATTGCAAACTAAGGTCGTAGTAAATATTATGATGCCTATTTACTACCCAATTACTTTTAACCCCAATTTTTATTGCACGAAAACTTTTTGAAGATCTATCTATACCTATTCTTAATACTTGTTAATCGTCATAAAATGTAATTCCACGTTTTAAGTAAATAATAACGTAAATCGATGCTGTAGGTACCTTTTATTGCTATACTGCTGTATTCTGGACAAACGGTAATATTATTCTTTTTAATGGTTGCCTATTGTCACAATTATAAACTTGATTTTGAATGAAATCTTATTTAATGTGTTTTGTGGCAATAAATGTTTCTTCTTCTTCTTCTTCTTCTTCTTAATCTAGCAATAGGTAATTGAAATATTAACGTTTAATTTAAGCTCTCATATCAATAATGGGACCAAAATAGGTTCCCACTTTAATGTCACGAGACAACACTTTTACGTATTGGCTTTCCCGTTCTCCGCTATTCTAAGTAATATTCATTCTGCCTGTGACGTCACAGTGAATCACGCTTTAGGCAGCCGCTCCGTTCTGGTCACAGTATAAAACAGTATGTAATCGCCACTTGTCTGCAGCGCACCGACAAGCTCTTAGCCATGCGCGCCCGTCCTCAAAAATACGCCCGCGAAAATACTATTCAAAATTAGTAAAAAACTGTGTAAGTTATCCACAAAACTACAGCTCGAATAATTTTTCGACTGGTTTAAAGATCATGTAGAGCTGTAACTTTCTGTAACTTTTTGCTATTTCTATTTGAAATTCATAGTTACAATTTTTCACCACTTTCGAATGGCACTATTCATAAATGAAAATCGTGGGACGTCCTACTGCGACGAATGAGCGACGGACTGTCGTAATAATGGGATCCTTTCGACTGCCATAATTTTATAAGTCATAGTGTTTACCTATTTGTCATAATCATTGTTAGTCATAATTTTTTTTCTCACTGAAAGCCTGCATTTTTCATAATTTTTTAAATGGTTATCATGTAGAACTCTACTCTCTCTACTCTCTGTTATTTTTTGTATTTGTATTTTATTTTTATGGTGTTAAATGAATGTATTTTCTTTCTTTCTTTCTTTCTTTCTATAGGTTAGGTTAGGTTTGTTTAAACAATTCTGAAAATTAAATGGTTTCAGAGAAGAAAAGTAATGTCAAACATTACATTATGACAAACATTACATTATCACTAAAAATATTCGACCCGTCGATATAGACCCGTAATTATATGTATATTGTACGAATGCATATCAGTGACCTGTGTGTAGATTAAGTTATAGCAACGGACAGCGTTAGTTAGGTATACCGGGTGTGACCTAAGCTGTAAAACGAGCAAATAATTAACACATAGATCGTACTCGTCAAACTAAACAACATTAGTTTAGTGACTTTTAAAAATAATGGAGTCTTTAGATTTTCCTTTTTCCATACAAATTATATACTGCAGTCAATATACGCCATCCTGGAACACAACTGACGTCGCCTATCACGCTACAAACATCAACCATTTTGCTTTTATATTGCTTTTTCGAATAAACTTTAAAGTGTAATAATTAAAAAACTAATTATTTTCAAAAGTCGCCGAACTAATATTGTTCATTTTGACGAGTATGATCTATGTTTTAATTATGGGTCCATATTGGCTCGTATACAATTTTTTATTCGATTATTTATAATAATACCGCTTTGTAATCATAATCATCATTTCTCCGAAAATTGTTTATTATATATTTTTAAAATAATTATTTTTACTACTACCTATATTGTTCATAATGATACATATTTCGATTTTTATTACTCATAATGTGAACACTGAGATTTTATCTATACCCATAATGTTATTTGGGAGAATTTCTTTATTTATATACTTATTTCATATAATTATCGCAGTTAACCTAACCTACCCCACTTTTCTGGCAGGATTTCGGTTCTGTGAGGGTCACAGTTCTAACCTAACCTAACCCACTTTTCTGGCTAGATTTCGGTTCCGTGAGAGTCGCAGTTCTAACCTAACCTAACCCATTTTTTGGATGCATTTAGATTTTGAAGGTCACGATTCTAACTGGCTTTTCCGACTTTTTTTTTTTAGTTCCTTATTTTGAATTTACTTGCATTTACGCATAGATTAGGAATAAACAAATGTATGTTCTAAAATATATATAATATCAAATTTTATGGCCTGAATTCGATATGTTGAATAATGATATATACATAAATTGTAGTAATAGATGTATTTATGTTGAATGACATTATGAACATAATAAATTCGGAGTTCCAATGATTATTATCTAAAATAAAAATGTATAATGATCATTAGGATGTAAAATTGTATAAGATACATTTTCGAAGTTTCAATAATCGAAATTGGAATTTTATATGAACTTTGGCGCACCCTTTAATTATGTCTCATATTACAGGCCACACCCAGTATGTTCCATGAATGCATAAGAGTTTTGTTCGTAGATTAAATACTGCATTTATTCTGTGCCCGGGTTTTACGCAGCGATGGAACGTCGGAAGGAATGTTATCTCCGCGAACCTCGTGTAATGGCAATGGAAACGGATATCCTTAGTGGACTTTTGCAAAAATAACTCTGTATTGTTTATTAATTACATAAATATGTCACCTAATGGGTTTTTGTTTTATTTTGTGATTAAGTAGATTTAATTTTTTTTTTATTGGAGATCAACTCAAATCAATGATCAATAAAATTATATTCTGTGAAATAATTTAGTTAATTGCAAACAATGAAGCTGCAAAGCGAATTTATAAATATGTAGGTTATATCAACTCTATATCTGATTTAAGCGTAAATTCAGATTCTAGATTAGGCATTAGTACTCGTAGATACGTACGCTAAATAAAATTTAAAAAAGAAATAGAAGAAAATTTTTCGCTAAACTTTCTGGATTTAACAATTACAAGAATAAATAATAAACAACAATTTAAAATTTATCGAAAAACCACATACACAGATGCTGTGATTCCAGCATCATCTAATCATCCGTGGCAGCATAAGTTAGCAGCCTTTCATTGTTATGTACATAGATTATTAACTGTACCACTCACTAGGGAAAATTATAATTCAGAGTTAAATACTATTTATCAGATAGCAACGTCAAATGGCTATACAAAATCAATGGTAGATGGTTTGGTTAAGAGGAAGCAGGCACGGATAGTAAATAGCATGCTTCACGCCGGGTTGCCTTCTCAGTCTACAAACAAATATAGGTGCAGTATTTCATATGTTGGTCGTTTGTCTGATAGAATTTATGACATTTTAAAATCAAACAATGTTAATGTAGCCTTTAAAACTAACAACTCTTTGTACTCTAAACTTTGTAACCACAAAGAGAAGGTGGATAAAGGAACTAAATCGGGTGTATACAAGCTCACTTGTAATGACTGCAGTAAGGTATATATAGGTCAGACCGGGCGCAGTTTTAATACTAGGTTTAAAGAGCATGTATCGGCATATAGGAACGAACATCCTGATAGATCTAATTTTGCCAAGCATCTGTTAGAATTAAATCATTCAATATCAGACTCAGATTCGTATGAAGTGTTGCATTACTGTGATAAGGGGTTTCGTCTCGACGTGTTAGAATGTATGGAGATAATTAGGTACAATAGTATGGGGTCTATTATTAATGAGCAAATAAATTTAGTGTCATCTCCCTTGCTACGGCTTGGGTCTAATTTTAGCAACGATAGTTAGTAAAACATGCCTTGACTAAAAATAAATAAAAATTAAAAAATCAAGGTAGTTTTGTAGCATAGTTAAAATTTATTAATATTTTGCGGGTAGTTTTTTGTTTTGTTTGGCAAATTAAAACAGTGGTGGTGGTTTGTTAGTCTAACAACTGGTAGCATGGTGTACGGTTGTGTCACTCTGAAGATGAGCTCTGGTTGAGTTCGAAACGCGTCAGTGTGTTGTGGTGGTGGTGATAGATGGGTTTGTGTAATTTGTGTGTGTTCTTACAGTGTGGAGGTGGAGGAACTGCATGAACACGCATAATTTGCATAGACTTAGCTATCTTAAGGTCGCGGGTGAGCAAAGAAATCATTTTAGTTCATTGATACGTACGCTGTAAAATAAAAACTGAACATCGACCGTACACCAGTCACTAACACCAATATTTGACACGACAAAGCGTATTAAATATCTACTTAATACGACTCTATTTCTAAGTAGTACGTGTCAAATTTTTGCACGCTCCGCTGTGGAAGAAATGAATGCATGTGACTGTACCTACACATTTAGGTTACATCAGTGACAAAAATAGGTACGGACAGTCGAGTTCATAAACTTCTGAGCAAACATTTGATCAAATATATGTGTACACGGCTCTATTGCTAATGGCGTAGAAGCGTGTTCAGATATTTTTGAACAAATTTTTGCTCAGAAGTTTACAAACTCCACTGTAAACAAGGTAATGCCCACGGTTATGTGTTAATGAAAATTTAAGACAATACCGATGCTGAATTTAGCGTGATTAAAATTCTTGTGACTTTGTCTTTCTTATTTATTTATTTATTTATTCACAAAATTCTTGTATATATAAACGTCGAAACGCTCGAATATTCGCACGTATATGAATACAAATAAAAAATATAGATAATTAAATGTAGTAGGAATTTTGTTTAGTTCCCGCGTACGAGGGGTTAGTATTAGGTACAATGTTAAGCTAGTTGACGAGGTAAAGGAACTGTCACTTAGGTCAGTCAACAAAACAATACATTGATAACAACACATTGAGAAAAGTGAATGATCCGCCATGTTGTTCATTAAATCGTTCTCATAATTGATATTTTTCTGTTTGTTATCTAAATAAGTACACTTGTACCGAGAAAATTGCATGGAATTTTACAATTTTAATTATACTCATAAGTCTACTCTGCAGTGGATTATTTATATACGGATGGGTATAAAGTACTTTGATGCTTTATCATAAAAAAACATCTTTGTGTGAACCTATAAATAAACATCGACTTAGATTAGAGCTTCATTGAAATTTTACTAATAAATATTATAATGTATATCCAAACAGCATCTAGGTACTATTTTAAGTCGACCATATTTCAGAACAGTTTCTAGGTAATTATAAGTTACGTTAGAATAGAAACAATACCTAAAGTCTATTATTATGTTTGCCTTATTGACTTGTACAGTCAAAGGCATAAATATCTATACAGCCTTAGCGTCAAAATATGAACTTCTATATCGACCATATCTTATAACATAAAGGTTCATAATATACCTAGGTACAGTGTGTTACCGGCAACCAGGCTTTTTTAAGGGAGGTTAAATAACGTACATACGTACGTACGAAATACATGTTTCTGTAACTTACCCATGACATTAATTTAATTAATAAACTAAAATTCCGACTTTGGTAACTTTGTAGTAAAATTTTAATTGCCAGCAATGTAGGTACCTTTAATAGCCGTACAATAACCGTAAGGTGGTTCAAAGTAGACAAAACAAACAGAATTTTTATAAAACATCTAATAAGCTACTTGTTATTATTATTTGTGATTTTGTCTGTACTCTTAACAGAGACAAAATCGACAAGCCAACCATCATGATCATGCGCGTGGCGACTGCTTCAGCTCATGAAACTTATAATAATATTAATATAAGTAGTGAAATTAAACTTCTACGGAAGCATTAGTGAGAAACGACAATTGATTTGATTACTGTTTACAAACAAATAATTAACGATGTACCACCACGCTGCGTCTAGTGGAGTGATACTGCCTAATCTGTAGGGACTAGCGGGCGCTGCGGACATGCGGATCCGCCGGCCGATAATCGCCGATCGCCGTTATCGCGTCCGCCGCGCTCACTCCGTTCCCGGCCGCTCCACAGCCGGCTGCCTGCCGCTCGTGTCGCTCCCCTCACAACCCAGTCGAGAAGATACTTCAAAATACAGCTGGAACCCACGCAAGCGTAAGTAACAACCTTACTTTCTAAACTTTAAGTCATCACAAACCTGTGAAGTATATTGTTTATATTTTATCTTCAGGATCACCATGTTCCTCGAAGGCAGCGGTTCCCTCTGCGAGGATGTCCTCCTCAGTGATGAACTGCTCTTCGAGTACTCGCCGGCGGAGAGTCTTATTAATTTCGAGCTGCCCACCAACCTCAACCTAGATGTCGAAGACTGGCAGTTTAGTGATCTGGACATTAATTGTGATGCGTTCGTGAGCAGTGGCAGCGAGAGGTACGCGGACGACACGAGTCAATCTCGATCGCCAGTACTATTCGATTTCGCTGATCTGGACAATACTTTCGATTTCGATGAGTTTCTTATGGATGCCGCCTTGAGCAGCGACCGCTCCAATGACGCGCCTCACTCGGGAAGTGAAACTATGGACAGCAGCGACGACGCGGCTCTGGGGAAGCTCTCAGTACTCGGTATCGATTTGGTTTCGATAGACCCGAGCTACGAAGCGCTGCAACCGAAAAGCCCATCAGACGAGAAGGTGGAAACGAAGTCTGAGAAGGTCCAATCGTGGGGCGAACCTCAATTTTGCGCCGCGCTGGGAGTGTTCCGGTGTCCGGTGGAGGAGTGCGGCAAGGTGTACGCGAAGGCGTCGCACGTGCGCGCTCACCTGCGCCGGCACAGCGGGGAGAAGCCCTACCACTGCACGTGGGGCGGCTGCGCGTGGCGCTTCGCGCGCTCCGACGAGCTGGCGCGCCACCGCCGCAGCCACTCGGGGGACAAGCCCTACCGCTGCGTGGAGTGCAGCAAGCGCTTCGCTCGCTCCGACCACCTCACCAAGCACGGCCGCGTGCACGCGCGCCGCGCCGCCGCCGCCGCCGCAGCCGCCGCTGCCGCCACCACCGCCAGAAGACCCGCTTCCTACGGGTACCGGACGAGAAGACTCGTGTGATCTAAACAATCTCCTAGGATATGGACCTTTAAAATATTTCGCGCGGGCGCGAAACGATGGCGCTGACAAGGATTTTACAGTGATTGGCAGTGATTGGTATTTAATTATTTTCCTCTCAAATTTTGTTGCTATTATATATCGTTGTACAAAAAATGTACGAAATTGTGCGGAAACGTTATGTATGTAAGTATATAAACTCTTTGTTGTATAAAATAAGTTTAGTAAACAAACACAATTGAGAAATATGTACAAAGGCGAACTTATCCTTTTAAGGGATCTCGACCAGTCAACCTTTGAGTGGATGAGAGGAGCGTTATATTTAAATTCCGACGATTTTTCGTAATTAAACTGCATAGACGTCGAGGGGCAGTTAAAATAAACTATGAAACACTGCGTGTTAAAAATATTTAATTTATGAATTTTAAACATTTTGTACAATTTAATTTTTTGGTTGCAGGTGTCAAAATCAAGGTCATATAGTACTTATACAAAGTCAAATGTTAATTAAGTAGCTATAGATGTGTCTGATTCATACTTAATGCCGAAATGAACTAGATAATTCCTCACGTACAAAGATAGAGCAGCGTGCGTGCGCCGGAGCATTGATAGATAATTTCGAAAATATTATTATTTATATAATAAGACTAATAAGATAACATAAAGGTGCCATGTACAATAATTACCTCTATCAAAGGTCAATGCACCTGAATCCTCAAAGTCATAGAGTTGCTCAATAAGTATATCTACTAAGTATTTTACTAAGTTTTGTCTGTTACATAAACGATAAGAGCAATGAAAAGTTGTTTTGATCTGGATTTAAAAGCTATAAACTCATGCAATATCTTCTCGGTGTCCCGACGACGGGCGGCGAAGAAACTCGCTGCAATCAATCAATTACCAACATTATCTACTAACGTCCCTTCCGCTTCATTCACAAGTGACAAAACACAACATATTCTCACGCTCATATCATTCTTCTCTTTTATTTTACTACTAGCTTTTGCCCGTGGCTCCGCCCGCGTGGTATTCGGTTATCGCGCGCTATTCCCTCGGGAACTGTGCATCTTTCCGAAATAAAAAGTAGCCTATGTCACTCTCGGGATCATAAACTATCTCTATGCCAAAAATCACGACGATCCGTCGCTCCGTTACGGCGTAAAAGCGTAACAAACAAAGAAACAAATTCACTTTCCACTTTATAATAGTAAGGACTAGTGTTACCCTTCACACGCGTATAAGTAGCAGTTGAATGAAATGCCTGTGGAAATTCCCTATACCCTAGTACTTATTCATTGACGTGGCACTAAAGACCGTGCCAAACGGCGATTAAGATTTAAAGATTTTATCCCCATACGTGGGAATATTAGGATAAAAAGTAGCGTAAATGTTATTAAAAATGTCCAGCTACGCATGGCCGGCCACGCACCTGTGATACTCCTCATGTTGCGGGTGTCCATGGGCCGCGGTGATTGCTTCAACCCAGCAGGTACGTCATTTGTTTCTTAAACTATTACATTACCACAGAATAAGGAATACAGACGATTTTGAGGAGACCTAGCAAAAAAAAGACTTAACCGGGAACCATTAAATTAAGTGCCGGCGGAAAGGTACGATACGAACTTCGATTTTCGAATTTCGTAGGAGCCCTGCTAGCTGGTCCGCGCCTGAGGACTTTTTTTTTTTTTTTAGTTTACTTGATTGATATTTGGTTCAAATTGTGAAAACACAAATTTTACATCGGGCCTCAGAAAGTTAACAATGTACAATGGTTCTCTATCGTTTGCCCGAATTTCATAAGCCCGAAACGAGCATTTTTCCGTAATAAAAAGTAGCCTATGTCACTCTCTTGTCCATAAACTATCTCTATGCCAAAAACCACGTCGATCCGTCGCTCCGTTTCGACGTGAAAGACGGACAAACATACAAACACACAAACTTTCGCATTTATAATATTAGTATGGATATGGATATGGATTGGATATAATGTTAGATGGCGTATTAAGCGGGACGCGAGTCGTATTTAACCGTGAAATAACCTAACCAACAAAAAGTTGGAAAACCTTCAATATTTCAAAAACTTCTGAACCGATTTTGATAAAACATCTCTGAGAACCATCGCTAGAAAACCTGCTTTCAAACAAAAAAACCTCATTCAAATCGGTCCACTCGTTTAAGAGCTACGGTGCCACAGACAGACAGACAGACACACAGCACATAGCGGACAAACTTATAACACCCCTCTTTTTGCGTCGGGGGTTAAAAATGTATGAAAACGGGCCATGCTTAAAGTATCTATGTAGTATCTATGTAGGAAGTCAGCCGATCATGATGAAATTTGGCAAGACATAGCTCAAGAGTTCAAGACCCTGATAAGTTAAAGGATAATTTTTATCCCGGAAAATTGTTTAGCTCCCTTCCTTTATAGAGGGGGGTGTGCGTGCCCACCCCAGGATGTTGGACTGATGAAAATAAAAACACGTTGATTAGAAAGGATAGTTTCATTTTATTTAAATTTTCCGATTCGAAATTCTATAATACTGATATCTTCACACAAAAATCCAGGCTAGGCCCTAGATACGCCAATGTGTTCCCGCTGCTGCGCAGACGAAGTCGCGGGGAACGATTAGTCATTCATGTTTGTTGGTTTATTTGTTACACTACACTTTCACGCTTAAAGTATTCAACCCATCGTGATAAAATTTGATACAGTGATAGTTTTGAGACGAGTAAATACGAAAGTGTGTGTTTGCGTGTTTGTCCGTCTTTCACGCCGTAACGGAGCGACGGATCGACGTGATTTTTGGCATAAGTAGAGATAGTTCATGGGCCCTACAGTGACATAGGCTACTTTTTATCCCGGAAAAATGCACAGTTCCCGAGGGAACAGCGCGAGATAACCGAATACTTACCACGCGGGCGGAGCCGCGAGCAAAAGCTAATATAATATTGTAAATGCGAAAACTGTGTATTTTTATGTTTGTTTGTCCATCTTTCGTGTCGAAACGGAGCGACGTGATTTTTGGCATAGAGATAGTTTATGGAACAGAGAGTGACATAGGCTACTTTTTATCCTGGAAACACAGTTCCCGAGGAAAGAGCGCGTGATAACCGAATTCCATGCGGGCGAAGCCGCGGGCAAAAGCTAGTCTCGCATAATAAATATCAACGTTTGTAGGTAGTTACATAGAACAGACAAACCTATAGGTAGTGCCACCACAGTTGAAGTCAGGCACACAACAACATGTAGTCATCGAAATAGTAAGTACTCTGGAATGAACACTCCAAAAACAGACGAGCAAAAACCGACCTAAAAGACATAGACATAAGAACTAATGGGCTCCGGTCCGGGTGAAATAGCAAGCACGGAGTCAGTGTGTCCCTCTCTAACTATTGCCAGGAAATAAATAATAAATAATTAGTAAATTTTAGTTTCGTGAGTGTTGTCTTTTAAAAATATTGAATAAAATTTATACATTTATAATAAGCAATAATTACACGATTTAATATTTTTTTAATGAAATATGCTTTAGATCTTTTTTCACGAGCTAATTTTAACTTGATGGTAGGTTTTATTAATTTCTCAATGGCCACACCAAACAGTAAGATGGTAGCTTCGTTATTGAGACTAGGGTGACAATCTTTTCACGATGTATCCAAATGGCTAATATTTAATATTTATTATAATATAATATTTTATACCCATCATACGTATTGTCTAATACATTATATTATATTATATTATTATTATAAATTTTGAAAATTTCCAGGGGAATTTGGAAAAATCCCGAAAATTTCAATTATAACTACCAGATCGATTCAGTTTACGCGTGCGAAGACGCTGGTAAAAGTTAATAAATAATGAATAAGTAAATAATAGTGTGATATATATATATATATATATATATATATATATATATATATATATATAGTCACTTAGTCTTCATTCATTTATTAACCTAAATGATAGAGCATCTAATATCGGTCGTTTTTTGCAATATCGGTATTTTTTCAATACCGATATTTCGGTTTTTGGTATTTTTTCGATATTCGTAAAATGAATGAGTTTCGCACTTCCAAAACCTTTCCGGTTCCGACAATCTTAGGTACGAGTAGGTAGCTAAGATTATTTCAAAAATATCTAAGATTATATTAATGAAATAAGTATATATTCTCCGGGTCGTACCTGGTTCAGCAGGTAGCGCTGGCCATTCAGCGGGGTAATGCGGCCGGCATTATGGGCACCTTTGAGCCGGGTACGACGCGGAGTGGTGGGTTTTAGGTTAGGTTTTAGTTAGTTAGTTTGTACGTTTACTGTAGTTTTAAGTTTATTTTATTTGGTTTATATTCTGTAGTTGTATGAATTTGTGATTAATTATTTTGATGAAATAAGTATTAATGCATTTGTGACTTGCAACTTTTGAGTGTTGCGACTCTATTTAATAACAAAATAATTGGTATTTAGAGATCAATATCGAAATACCGGTATTATACAATGTCAATACCGGTTTTGCCATTATCATAAGTTTTACCTATAGAAAAGTGAATACTTATGTTACTAGCACCGACGTACAAATCTAAAATTTATTTGCTCTAGGCTCTACCAGCCGTATCATAAGGACTTGGTATACAAGTAATAAAAATTCTGGTTATTGCTACTTAGTATATTTTTCTGACAAAGAAGTACTAGGAGGAAGGAATGTCTCATTAATTGCATAAAATTATGGTCATACTAATAGAGTGAGATAAAATAACCCTGTGGTAGCTATCTCTATCGGCAAAAAGTCGGACCGTGATTCCTGCACAGTGCACATTCCAGGTACTTACTATTTCGATGCATGTAGTGTAATGACAGCGGGACTTTGACAATTACTCAATTCATTCATTCATTAATTCCTCTTCGGTGCAATCAGAAGGGCTACTCCGAAACACAAAATTCGAAGGAGTAGCCTTCTGTTCTTTTTGTAGCTCTGTGTGTGTAATAATTCACTTCCACTCTCGTGGCCAACTCTACCCTTTCAAAGTTTCATCAGGTCAACTCTATACTTATAATAGAAAGTTGTTTAAGATGCAATGTGGTCAACTAGAATGTGGCGGGAAGCGGAGACTCAAGAGTCCAGGTTAATTTCATATGTGAAATGTGATGAAAATGTATGCGCAGACAAACTGGAGGATGAAAACATAAAAATAAAAAATACATGTCTAGTGTAAAAGTTCCACAACGACATCGTCTTATTAGTCTGTGGACATCGTTGTATTAGGCGTCTGTCAATATCCTTACAAACCGTCAAAATATATTAAGCATCTCTCACACAGTTTAAACTATACTACAATACATAGTTGATTTGTAACATAGAGCTGCAATAATTTTATTTCTGCTAGAGAAAAGTAATAAGTCTAGATTTGATTACTAATAAATTATTTAAATCTAAATTAATCTAAGGGTTATCAAACAACTGATAAACTCAAGTAAATAATGTAACATCATGTGCACCAATATAAGCCTAAATATAAACCACAGATAAACGCACAACTAGAAAATAAAGAAACGTTTCTAACTGTTACGTGGTCTATGCCGATTTCTATAAATATCTGTGGTATAATGCTACCAAATGAAGAATGGCAGTGTAATGCATCAACTCTCATATATTGTAAATGAACATTCAGACAATCCGGATTAAATACACGATTCAATTCTACCAGACAAAAATAAAAATGGTGGTTCTGTAGTTTAGATTTCTCTAAGAAAACAATTACTCCAACTTGAAGTTTTAATATTAATGTCATCTCAAGCTTTTACAGAAGTGAAAAGCATTTTTATTGCTGCGAAAATTGCAGAAGTACCACTGGTGCGATTACGTGGTGTGTTAACTAAAGTCCTATTTGACAAATAACAGGTTGTTGGAGACACCGATTTCGCTGCAGTTTTATATTGTGTTATTTTTATCTGTAATGAGATTATTTTATTAGCAATCGCTTGTGCTTACCAGTTGATAAATCGGCAGTTGGAACAGGACAGTGAACTGAACTGAGGATTATACACAGAGTAATCCGAAAGACTAATTAATCAGCATGTGACCCAAATCCAAGATTTCTCTTCTTTGTGTTCCAAGGATTTGAGCATACTACGTGTAGAAAGACACTAGGATAGCAAAGAAGAAGAGCTGGCACCGAAAGTTTCCACTGGGTGTCGGGATATGACATTGTGTGGACCTGTCACGGTTGAGTTCTGCTCTCGGCGGGTCAGGTGCAACGAGCTCGGTTTTCGGCGATATTCTTTGAACAAAACTCAAACACTTTCAGATTCCTCTACAATTGGGTCGTGTCTTGCAACTGCATAGTGAAGTGGTTTATAATAATTAGTAACAGTTGCATAGTACTCTGCAATGTCCATTCACATGTTTATATGTGATCAACAAGTGTACAGTGGCAGTGCAAAATGAGGATTATGGATTTGCCTCTACATTCAAGCCGCGAGGAGTAGAAGGATGCCACAGGATGGCTCATACAGAAAATCACAGATACATTGTGCAGGTCAGTGACATGACATTTTCAAGGCTACCAAGTACAGGATGCTTAAAAAGCACAGATAAACTTCTGATACCTACAGGCTTTATAAAACGAAAGTACTGGCTACAATGATACATTATTCTGCTGCCTTGGCTCAAAGCTATTTCAATGTTGGCCTGAAACTTTTATCTTTAACACCTGATCTAATAGTGATAAAATACAATAAAGCATATTTAATCTCTTAATTGTAGATAAAATTATATTGGTATTCAATAATTCATGAATTACGATTATGTCAAGCTTAGCTGTTCAACTTCTGAGTACTTCAAAAATAATTAATATTATTTAAGCTCTGTTTAACTTAAATAACTAAAAAAAATGCTTGCATCCAACAGCTAGTTACAATGTTATAGTTATATTCAATAATACAGTAAGTAAAGTCAAGACACATTACCCAAAAATATGTGAACAAGTTCCAATTGGAAAGATTTTTTTGAAATAAAATCCTTGCTATTTCCTCTATGAATATACAAGGAAAAGCAGACCACACCAATCCACACCTGGGATCAGTCTTGGATTGGTTCTGGAGACCTTGGGGCAATAAAGGGGTTGAAGCATCTAAGGCGCAAAAGACTGAAATAAAAAGTTTCTGAATGGTTTAAATTTGTTTATTTTCTAATCTTTATTTTGGGGGCCATTACCCATCCCCAGCCTCGGATACCTTGTCTTAAATGCGACCCTGGCTGAGATAATGTTTAATGAAACCATATTTCAAAACGGATTACTTACAAAGTTAATTTTCATACAATAATTACCAACTGCTGCAGCTGGATAGTTGAATGAAACATCTGAAATGTTATTGTATATCAGCAATCTTACTAAAGAAAGTAACTGGGTCTGTTACTTCTTTATACTTAAACCACTGAACTGGTTCTCAAAGGATAGTGATAAACAAATTCTTAGCAGTCGCAGGTCGTTAGCCTTTACATAAATGTAAAAACTTAGGAAGACCCCTCCAGTGATATTTAGGAATGCATAGAATAGGCAAGCATAGAAAAACAACTTACCTAATGTTCATTCCAGTAAATCGGTTACTGTAACTGCTCAGTAATATGTGCAAGAATGGGTGCTTGGCAACCTACTGTTTAGTAAAAATGGTACTCACAAGTGTGCACAGCAACTAAAGCTTTTGAACTACACTCAAAACCATTATTAAGGACAGTAAAGGGAATTATAATAATATTTTTTTGTTGAAATATTCTAATTTAATCATGCAACCCTTGATTGAAACAAAAAAACTTGCTTAATTTCTCATAGTAAAGCAGGGTTCGAAAATATCCGATATTTATTATTAACCTGTATATGTCCCATTGCTGGGCACAGGCCTGCTGAGAACATAATAAATTATTAAAAAAAACTAAAATATTTTTAATGTTTTATTTATATATATAGGGAGTATGTTTTAACTCTACTCCATCCAATGCTATCTACATTTGGGAAGTAGAAATACAGTAACAAAGGCCAAAAATTACTTAATAATATTAAATTTTTAAGCCATTTTTGTATTGTATTATATATATCATTAATAGTAGATTGTACAACAAGAGCATAAAACGAGCCATTTAACGAGGCGTTCATATAGCCACCCAAGCTGGTACGGCGAGGGAGGATAGACACGTCGAATTAAAAAATATTTTAAAAATATAAAGAAATGTTTTTTGTTTGTGGCTGTTGACACCGGATTACCTTGGTCTTGAGTTCGTATTAGACGAAGATTTTATTTTATGCACTAGTGCATTTTATGTCGCCTAGATACAGCATAAACACGAACTTTACGAGCATGAGAAGTGAAAAAATCATTTGATATATATGTCCATTGATATATATCCTCGAACCCTGCAATAAAAATTAATTGATTATATTAACTTATTATTTGATTATAAAGATCACTCTAGCTTAATCTCAAAACAGCTACATACTACTTAAATTTTGTTTCTAATTAATAACCACCTTTTTTAACTGCTGTTATTGGAAATGAAGCTACCGTGCCAACGAAAACAAATCTCACTTTACCGCATAAAAATAACACATTTAATGCTCAACTCATACATAGCTCAATACAGTAAAAAGTTCGAGTGCCACATTGCTGAACATTCAGTGATTTAGCCGAATATTCTTCCAAATACGAATATTTGGTTAGCTTGCCGAATATGCTGAGTACCGAATATAAAACGAATATTCGGCCCATCCCTATATATTTGTAACTGGTGCTGCTATAAATGGTTTAGACTGTATTAATAAGTTAATATATTTTTAATGTTAATAATGTAACACTATTGTTTAGGTGTTTGTGGGTGCACTCTCAGCACAATATGAAGCATTATCAGTGGAAGCATCCAAGCAAACCAGCTCGGATGAAATAGTTTGTTGCATAGCTGACAAACTAAACCTTAACAATGGTTCAGGAGGACCTTATGAGCTGGCAGAGGTATGTTTAACAATATATTCATCTTATTATACTTTAAATGCTTTTAGGATGCTAAAAGTCTTTTATCCATACTAATATTATAAATGCGAAAGTGTGTGCGTTTGTATCTTTGCCCATCTTTCACGTCGAAACGGAGCGACGGACTGATGTGATTTTTGGCATGAAGGTAGTTTATGGGCCAGAAAGTGACATAGGCTACTTTTTATTCCGAAAATGCACAGTTCCCGAGGGAACAACGCGCGATAACCGAATTCCATGCAGGCGAAGCCGCGAGCAAAAGCTAGTTGAAATCTTTTAAAAACTAATAAAATAATTTACCATTTATTATAGCTGTTTACTCAAAAACACCAACCAACCAAAACAATCTAGATTTTTTGTTGTTTATAAAAAAATTATCTCTGTGCAAAAAGAAATAGTTAAAATTGACAGATAAAGTGTTATTATGGAGTGACAGGAAATTAATGACAAACTATTTTTTTTTCTCTTAGTCATATCTAATGAACATGTCCGTAGTGTTGGTCATACAGCTGTACATAGTAAAGTAGTATTTAACTGACTCACATTAATCTGACCTGCATTCCTCTGATTTACACCTGTGTGTTGGAATATAAGTCAACAAGATGACCTTAAACAATAACTGCGACAAATGGATTGTGGGTGTCATCTGTTATGCTAAACATGTTGATTAGCAAGGCTGGCACTTGAAGAGATACATTTCATATAAAAAGATAAGGCACAGAACCGTTTTAAACACAGTTTCTTGTGTGTTATGAAAATAAATGAATATGTTCTAATCTAAACCCAGTTACTGCCTGCCCTGGAATTGACCCAATCCACGCCACTGGCTAGCTAGGATTACTTTCAGGTGTTAGGACCTCGTGCAAGGTCCGCCCGGATTGCTACCACCATCTTGCTCGCTAATCCTGCCGTGAAGCAGCAGTGCTTGCACTGTTGTGTTTTGGCGTGGCGAGTAAGACAGCCGGTGTAATTACTGCCTCTTGAGGTATCCCATCTTAGGCCTCTAGGTTGGCAACGTATCTGAAATCCCCCTGGTGTATCAGGTGTCTATGGGCGGTGGTGATCTCTCACCATAAGGAGACCCACTTGCTCGTTTGCCATCCAGTGGAATAAAAAAAACTGATGTTTACCGTTAAATAATTTAGGTGGTGGGAGACATGGTCAGCGGCGAGTGCAAAGAGCGGCGGTTGGGCGCTAACGAGTCGCCCGTCGCGGTCATGCTGCTGTGGCCTAACAACACCTCTGGACAGTACTACAGGTAATGTGCCATGTTATTATACCTCCATTCAATAGAATACATATCTTCTTTTTTCTTTAAACAAATCCTGATGTGTGAAGGAAGCCCTTTGCTGGTTGCATAGGTTATGGAAGCACTGAAAAACGGTTTGTTTTTTTTGTTGGAAGGGAGATGAAAATTTTGTATATTTTTTCTGTGGCACATTAATTTTTTTAAACGTAAATCGATGAATGTCTACTTTTACCATGACAGATAAGTTTTGAAAGTATAATAAATATCTGATAAGTAACAATTTATTTCTTATTTTTTTATTTTTGGTATGAGTTTTTATACTTAAAACATTTGTATTAAAAAAAAATTACGGAAGGATAAGGAAGTAGCAATTTATTTAATTTAATATTAAGGATGTTTAGGTTGTTAACGTTTGGAGTTAATTTAATATGATACTTTGAACTATTCTTTAATTTTTAACATAACTTTGAAAGGGTAAACAATGCAAGTAGCTTACCTCTACTTGATAATTGGTAACCTTGATATTTCTTACAATGTATAATGATACTTGAAAGGTAATTGCGATACGTCATAAACAGTGACTCAGTCATATTAAAAACTTGATTTAAAAACGAACTAATTTGACTGTATATTGTCAAATATGTCGTATCTTCGCTCTATTCTGGGCATTTACAGCTTTGCCGTAACTTTTTATGGGTATACTCGGTGTTTTAGTCGTTTTCTATATAAAAATATTCATTAGATTTCACCATGATCCGAAAGGAAACATATTCGTCTACACTCGACAGTCTAATAAAATGTTATGTTCAAATATGTAACTGTGAATTGGGGAAATAGTAGATATTTACTAGTATTTATTATGTTGGACATTGTCCTGAAGTTAGCACACAGTTCCCATCGTGTGCAATATTTTCCCCCTACCTACAGTAAAGTACAGTAGTCAGTATTTAGTAGCGTTTTGTAATAATAACAGTTCTAACAAACATTTAATGGAATGTAATTATTTAATCGTAGTGCTACAGCTCTACGCACTTGCATCTTATGCGAGACCTTGGTTATACATTTTTGCATCAACTGCACAGTTCTGTTGACATATATGTATGATTGACCACTTACGCCGCGATACTATTTATACGCGAACGATCTCAACAATGTCTAGGTATGATTCACACTCATCTTGTTAATTATAGTATTATCTGTCTCCGTGTGCGGACGGAAGTGATAGTACGGTAGGGGAACGCGACATCTTAATGGTCCATATTAATTGTCAAGCGCCATTGTATTTAAAAGTAGTGCATTTGACTTTAAATGTTTTTAAACGAAGAAGTTGAACAGTGATTGAGGATAATGTCCCGCTCGGGGTGATTCACGCATCCTGCCGGCGGCCGCGGCTCGATAACGCAATTCCTTCCTGCCTGTCAAACCGAAAGTCAGCCACTAACATCAACTCTAAAATAAAAATACATCGCAAAAATACCCCAATGTTTAGATTTCATCCCGCTCATATGACTCAGAAGTAAATCGATATTTGTAAGCTTGTCTCTCACACTTGCGTATCGTGCAATTGCTTTACGTGTGATTTGTTTATTTTTAGGTTTTACTTGCGCGAGAAAATTCCAGACGAGCCATGGATGGAGAACTTCTCAGTCGACCCTCAACTGATAAAAGACTACTTCCAGAGGTTTCTGTACCAGCCGAAAGACCGCGAATACCCTGACCTGTGCCAGCTGCCAGAGCTCAACGAACAGACGCTCCTCGACAACTTGAGAGCGAGGTTCGCTGCTGGCTATATATACACATACGTCGGTTCTATACTAATAGCTCTCAATCCGTTCAAATTCTATCCTATTTACAATCCAAAGTATGTGAAATTGTATCAGAATAAAAGGATAGGTTCGAGTCTTCCGCCGCACATATTCGCTGTCGCCGATGCGGCTTACCACTGTATGCTCCGCGAGCGCACCAACCAGTGCATCGTTATCAGCGGAGAGAGCGGCTCCGGGAAGACAGAGAGCACGAACTTCCTGCTGCATCATCTCACTGCCCTGAGCCAGAAGGGCTCCCACGGCAGCGGCGTCGAGCAGACCATCCTCAGTGCGGGACCCGTGCTCGAAGCGTTTGGGAACGCCAAAACCGCGCACAACAACAACTCCAGTCGTTTCGGCAAATTCATACAGGTTAACTATAAAGAAAATGGCATGGTCCATGGTGCTGTCGTGCAGAAATACCTTTTGGAGAAGTCAAGGATCTGCAGCCAGGGCCGAAACGAAAGGAACTATCATGTGTTTTATTATCTGTTGGCGGGTGCATCCGAGCAAGAGAAGGAACAGTTGCATCTGTTGAGCGTGGACAAGTACAACTATCTGTCGCGGACGGGCTGCAGCGAGGTGCCCGGAGTCGACGAACAATATGAGTTCTCGAGACTCAAGCAGTCCATGGAAATGGTTGGCTTCACTATGGACAAGCAGAGGAGATTATTTGCTGTACTATCGGCGGTGCTATTATTAGGTACGTAAAAAAATAATAGTATGTTGCTGCAGAGGCTGCGAAATAGGGAATTGCTGGCCGAGTAGTTATAGATAACTAGATACGAGACCGACAATCCCTGTTCGCGGACGAAGCTTGTATGGTGCTTTTCTCCAACAAATCCAAAGAAATAATGCCATGTCACTTGATGATGAACTCATATCATCAGAAACAATAACATTTATTTTAGTTAATAACCACTAATTTTAGGTATAACCGTATAAGTATTTGTTTTTTATTTTCTACTTCCGCCAAAACAATCCTTTTCAACTACCAAATCTTGTGTTGATTTTGTATATTTACCTTAGTAATTGGTTATTTTAATAGGTACATTAGTAACAATAAATGTTTATCTTTGTATATTATATTGAATTTAATTTAATCAAATAATGTAGTCGAATAAGAAATTAAAAAGTAAATACACATACGTGAAGTATGTTTTTTTAATTGGTAGTATGCCATAGATACTCATTAAAAGAAATACAAACCCACTGAAACAAAAGACAATCTCTTTGCTGGCCATTACCGGCAATGTTGTATGAAATTCCATTACTATCCTCTAATTTGAAATTAGAACGAATTCGATAAGTGCTGTACAAAAACGTACTTGGCGTTCTATGGTCACGAAGATAAGGATGACATTTCCTTGGATGTTTGAGAAAAAATATTTAATCGGTAAGTTACCAAATAAATATAAAGAAGGAGAATTAAACAAATGCCTTCTGTGCAATCCCGAAATCAACAGATTACAGAACTGTGAGTGGATTTGTAACTACTTAATTTGGGATTGAGCTGCATTTTTAACCAAATTTAGTCTTTATCTCTACACTACATAATTATCTTATGATAAGACTAGATAGCCCTGTCGATAAGCGTTTGTTTCGCGGGATTTAATTACATCTGTCAGCTGGTACATATTTCGTGATATTGATATCTATAATCGGGTCAAAGTATTGGAATCCATACTAATATTATAAATGCGAAAGTGGATGTGTATGTTTGTCCGCCTTTCACGTTGAAATGGAGCGACAGATCGACGTGTTTTTTGGCTCAGAGATAGTTTGTGGGCCAGAGAGTGACATAGGCTACTTTTTATCACGGAAAAATGCAATATTCCCAATGAAACAGCGCGCGATAGCTTAATTCCACATGTGCAAAGCCGCGGGCAAAAGCTAGTTAAAAATAAATCGGTTTATTGAACCTGCGTATTTCCTTGATCTAGATGTGCACAAGCATTTGTAGGTAAATAAGTATGTATTTAATCGTATGAAAAAATGAGTAAACAGGTAATTAGCGAAGTTGGCAATGAACTAACTGAATATGTTTACAGCTGAAATGACATGCAATGTTACTGTATTATATGTTTAGATTTAGCGTATAGTACTACCATTAAATTGGCTCGAAAGTAACTGAAAACAAACTAGAAGTGTGACAACTTTTAACTCATGTTTAGCAAAAATAGACTATTCCTTTCATTTTAGATATCACCAGGAAAATATCATGTCATATAATAAGCATGATGACTGACTCCGATTATGTTTTACGGAGTATCTCTCTTTTTTCTACCAGTAAATTAGGTTAAGTTAGCTTAGAACAGCGACCCTAACAGAAACAAACTGCTGCCAGAAAAGTAGGTTTGGTATGTTAGAACTCTGATCTCAACTAAAACGATCTACTATTATTATTTCTATTATTGGTCGTTATTGTGTGTTCTAAATCTTGTATATATACGTTTTCAACGTTATAACTTAAACTCAAATAATATACAAAGTGTTATATTTATAGTTCAGTATGTTGTATGTAAGTAGACATTTTAAAATTCTATTTCATTTATTATAAGTGTTTTATATTTTGTTCCTATTTGCAGGTAACGTGGAATTCCAGCCACAGCGCAAATCCTATCATCACGACGAGGCTGTGGGGGTACGGAACCCCGAAGTGGTGTCGCTGATATCCTCGCTACTGCGCGTCAAACAGGAGACCCTGCTGGCGGCGCTCACGTCCAAGCGGGCCAGGGCCTCGGGGGAGACGCTAGTTATTAACTATAGGTGAGTCAAACTTCTGCACTAAAACATACACCAGGGGGCGTATATCTACGAAATAGTGTGGGTGACACTCTTTCCCGGCCCGGATAATACCGACATGTAAATACCGGCCCTGTTTTTCATGTACACGCCCATAGAAGCTCCTGTCAGTTTCTGCGGGCGTGTACACAAAAAACAGGGCCGGTATTTACATGTCGGTGTTATCCGGGCTGGGAAAGAGTGTCATCCAATAATGTCACTAATACCCTCGCTACTCCGGGGCTAGCAGAAAACCCTGCTGATTGGCCTCGTTCAAACGAGCCAGGTCCTTGGGGGAGATACTAGTTATTAACTATAGGTAAGTCAAATTTAGACAACCAGATGGCCTAGTGGTTAGAGAACAGGACTACGAAGCTTAAGGCCTTCCAGTGCATTAGAACCTAAGCTCAAATTACCCTATTGCACAGTACAACCTAATGTCAAAAACACATATTACCATATAAATATAAATGTGGCACTCTAGTTTGTTTCTATGGTTTTTAGGATGCCGGAGGCGATAGCGACGCGCGACGCGATGGCCAAATGCTTGTACGGCGCGCTCTTCGACTGGATCGTGATGCAAGTCAACCACGCGTTGCTCTCCAAAAAGGACACCCTAAGGGAGCACCAGGGACACAGCATTGGTGACATATTTTTACAAGCTTTCATTTATTCGCAGTTTTACCGGTCCCATTGTCTATCAGTCTGTAATAAAATCTTGCAAGTTAAATTTGACCAACTTCCAGCGGTCAGATTGACTTGAAATTTAGAATACTTATGTAAATCACGTGACAATACAATAATCTAGTAGTGATATCCTAGTAGTCCAGCCAGGATCGTCTCCGCAGGACGAAACTCTTTAACGGTTAATAGCATCGTCTTCAAATTTGATATGCAAATGTAGTTTGGGTGACAATGCAATTATAGTCAACGAAAAGTACAGTCGGCAAAAAAAAGCTTGTATTAACAATGAAAATTTTATGTTTAGGTTATTTTATTGATGTTTATAAATGGCTTGTATGTAATTTTCTCACTTGTTGCTTAGTACGGTGGGTTCCCTAACTTATGTATCTTTTTTTTTATACTAGTTGTATAGAAAAGATACTTATGTTTGAGCACCGACTGTACTATCATCACCAATAAATTCGGATACGACGCAGCACTCTTGAACGTTTAAAATTTTATGGACCGTTCAAATTTTGTATACTTGCTCAGACCATCAATCTCAACAACTTTCAGTATGAGAGCAACTTTGAAATCACGAAAAAAAATCAGCTGTTTCATACTTTTGGTCAAGTAGGTAACGAACTTTTGTATGAAACAGATTTTTTTATACAGGAATGTACATGAGAAGAAACTTGTGCCCAGCAGTGGGACGTATACAGGCCGAGTTGATGACGATTACAATTTGAATTCCAGGCGTCCTCGACATCTTCGGTTTCGAGGACTTCGGTCCCAGCAACAGTTTCGAGCAACTCTGCATCAATTACGCCAATGAGCATCTCCAGTATTACTTCAACCAGCACGTGTTCAAGTACGAACAGGAGGAGTACCGGAGGGAGGGCATCCGGTGGACGGACATAGGCTTCTCGGACAATACGGGGTGCTTGCAGCTCATAGAGGGGAAACCTGGGGGGCTGTTGTGCGTGTTGGATGATCAGTGCAAGTAAGTGAACTTCTTGTAAAATCAAGTTTTCTCTTATGATACCTATATCTGCCGGTTTTTGTTATTGGGATCATTGCTTGTAATTAAATCCTATACATATAAATACCTGCATGTCCTGTACCTATATTATAAATGTGAAAGTTTGTGAATATATGTGTGTGTGGGTGTATGTTTGTTACAACATCGCGCCAAAACGGCTGGACGGATTGGAATGAAATTTGATATGTAGATTCAGGAGTTGCCGAATACCGTATTGTAAAACTTTCCTAGTTTCCTCTTTTTTTTACAAAATACTCAAATTTGTTCCAGTTTCCCGTGGGCGACGAATGATACGTTGTTGCAAAAGTTCAACTCTGTACACGAAGAGAACCCGTTTTACGAGAAGCCGCAGCGGCGAGAGCCAGCGTTTGTGGTGCGGCACTACGCCGGCAGAGTCAAGTACCAGGTTAATCTCCGTTCAACTATTTAAAATAATCGTAATTATACAGGATCTTCGGTAGGTCATGCGACCAATAACTAGAGTGGGTCACTTGCAACACTTTTTTGAAAATTAACACACACCAACTGCGGACGATTTTTTTTCGTGAATTGTATAGTTATGTATTTTTTTATGTCAAATGAACACGTATTCTGTTGACATCTTGTTTTCATTCAGATAATACATGAAAAAATAATTTGAGCTAACGACGTTTTAAAGCCAGAAAATCATATTGTGCGAATGGAAACATCCAACTCTGTGTGCTCCTGAGAATTTCTTCCCCAGTTGTTTGCACTGCGACCAAATAGGGAAAAATCCCAGTCCGCATTGAGCACATTCGGATTTTTTTCTACGAACTGGGAATAGTTCGGCAAAAGGTGCTCAGTACTTCTAAACAACATTGATCTTATCGCTCTATCGCGTTACTGAAGCAACTGACACTTGCTTCGAACGTCCACCTTTCGTGAAAACGATTATTCGGTTGGTAACAGGCGACGGCGATGCGCGAGAAGAATTTGGATCTGATGCGGCAGGACATAGTGAGCGTGCTGAAGAACTCGTCACTGGCGTTCGTGCGTGAGCTGGTCGGGGTCGACCCGGTCGCCGTCTTCCGCTGGGCCATCGTGAGAGCCTTCTTCAGGTAACTTGACAGTTGTTGGACATCTTGCGGAACTAATCAGGAAAAAACAAAATTGTCATCTGAGTAAAAGTCGACCACGCATATGGCTAGAACGCCATATGTTACTGTTTCCAGCTCAGTCTGTAACAAAGTTGCCTGCTCAAGAAATGGGTTATGAGTACCGTAATCAGTTCATCAATTCAAGCAAGCCGCGTTCCTAGCTAAGCAATGTTATAATTTCGTAAAATCATAACATTATAATTTCGCTGACCACGATATCGAAAGCTGTTAGTTTTTGTTTCGCCTAAAAATAAAAAATCTATGTCGGTGTAATAAGGATTTTCAACGGAGATAATTTATTATTTGTATTGTATTGTAAAACTCTTTATTGTTATTGTATTTGTAATGGTACTTTATATCATTTTTCTTGTAACTTTTCTTACCGAATATTCAAATAGTAAACAATTGAAGATTTAAATTAATATTTTACATAGGTAATTGTCAAGGCTCGGACAAACGCACGTCATTTTGAAAATTTACTAATTGTTTACATACATGGTTGTTCCTGTACATAATTGTTACCATGTTTTTGTCCTCAGAGGATACTTCGCGTTCCTAGAAGCTGGCAGAAAGCACCGCGTGTTGCGAGTGGACGGCGCCTCGCGCGTCCCCCGCGCCTCCATACACGCGCCCAACGACAGCCTCCTCGTGTGAGTATCACTACCACTACCAGCCACTACCTGCATACAAACCCCCATAACGACTAACTGCAACCTGTCCATGTTGATGGTAACATTCTAACTGAGGATAACGAACCGGATTGGTTTGACAACGCATTATTAGTTTCCGATTGAGAATTAGCATGTTATAAAAGGTTCAGGGTTCAGTACCGCCTGTCCCATTTGACACCGTTGAAGTATATTAACTTTATGTATTTCTTTCAATATTACTGCATGCTTTAGATACCTAATGATGTATCGATATAACCCCTTTGTGACTCGTAGGATGGGAAGGATTTGTTTGTACTAGTTCCATAAAATACGAGCTTTTGTTAAATTTGTAATGTGCGGTGTTGTGATAGTTCAACGAGCTTTTTTTTTTGTCAATGCCTGGGAAATTAATATTTTATGGTAAATAAGGTTATATGACGTCCTGAACCCTGACCATCATGATGCAAAATATTAAATGTTACCGACGAAATTATCAATATTATGATTTATATGTACATGTAAAACTATGTATTTATGTAAGCTTAAGCGAGTAACGTTGTGACGTAATGAAATGTGTCTTGTTGCTCAGCCAACTGGCGACAGTGTCGTCAATCAATCTAGCAATCAACCGCATTGCGTAAGTGACCGACTGTACGGCATGCTTATACTTGTTATATGTGCACTATAACGCATGACGTCAGTTTATATCTCCAGTATACTTAGTCACACCCCTTTATACTATTCTATATCTAGAGGCTGTGTTTAGATAGTCCCTTTGTAGCGTGACACCAGTATTCTTTGGATTTTGAAGTTTAAAGCTTTGAAGCCGCTTAATAAACGCTTCAATGCATAGGTACCTATTTTATTCTTAATTCGCTTTAAACACAGCCTAATGCTCTTTTTATTATCTGTTGGAAACGATAGCTCCCTGACTATAACCTATACGCCACCGTAGATCCTCGTAAGCGATATTGCATCACCACATTTACCGGCACATAGATATGCATGCGCCATGCAAACTACCCTACTTACACTTTAAATCGATTTGATTTTATTGAATTTAATTTCTTTTACATTAATTTTGTAATTATCATTTCCTTTCTCACCAAACTCACGAAACCAGAACGCCGCATAGAACGCCCGCTAAGAGTCGCGAGGCGCCGTGTCGAACCAACAACGATAGTAAGCGCGCCGACATGCCCGCCTCCGCGCGTCCCGGTGCGAAAGGGACAAAAAATTACAGAATCGCCGAGACTCGCACGCGAAGAGTCGAGCGGGAGCGAGACGAGAGAGCGTTTGACGACACCGACGTTATGCAACGGGCCAGCCAGATTGTTATGTACGTGCGATGCTACGACCGATTTTGTATGACATGCTCTCTGTCTGCCTCGCACTTCAGCGATCATCAAACAATGCTCTGACGCGTATTATCCGTCTTCCAGCTTACATTTCCTATATTTTGTTCAATATCGCGTTCAAATAGAACAATTTGTTTTTCATTCGTTTAATTTTAAAATCTGCATGTAAAAGTATAAATTTTATTACATAAAATTATTTTTGTCGTTCAATAAGTTGGTTATTTGCAGTCAATCTCAGTTCAAAGATTTTGTTTGATGAATTCGCAACTATTGGTTGGGGAATCTACACTTGTTCTGTTTTCCGGTGTTGGCTATGGGTTTTAATTTTCCATGCATTTTGTGTTTCCATGTAATAACTCGTTTTGTATACAGGGTAACTGTTGGTCATTGAAAAATTCTTGTATAAATTGGGAGTCATGAGTAGAATACGTGCGTTTCCAAAGCGTATTACAAACACAAATAAGGTTCTTCAAAAAAAACGCCAAAAAGCTGTTCTTTTAGCTGTTTGTTACCTGTCAGTAAAGTCCGTTTCCCTGAATAGCAGTTACGGATTGCAGTACGGGAATCAACATATTTTATTTTTAGCTTTACGCTTTAGCTCAAACGCTTTCGAAACGCGTCGTATCCTCATCAAAATAAATGTACAAAAGCTTGTTCGGGGCACAAGTAACTCACCAAGCATGCACGACTCCCCTTCACTAGTTCAATAGTGTGGTTGCGCGCAGGAAGTACAAGTCGTTTAGGCCGCGGGAGCGTGCGAAGAAAGGCCTGAAGAATTTGCAGAGCGTGAAGACACTGGCCGGGCGGACTGCCGCGCCCGCCGGCAAGAGGAAGCAGCCGCTTACCGTGGCGGCGCAGTTCCAGCACTCCCTCGCTGCGCTTATGGAGACCCTCAACCAAGCTAACCCGTTCTTTATAAGGTAAGCCTGCACGTGAGAAACGTATAGTAACAAAAAAAATAACACTGCCGATTTTATTTCGTGAATATGACATTATAGGTTATTGTCTGGTTTCTATTGAGATTTAGGGCCTGTTTCACCATTTGTCGACTAAGTTTAAGTATCTGTGCTGCCGTCTCTGTTTGTTTTGTCCGAATAAACGAAGACGGCATTACTTTTATTTGACATTTAAAGTTAGCCGACCAGTGGTGAAACAGGCTCTTAGTCTACATCTGTCCGGTACTTTTGAATTAAAATAACTTGATCAATGAATTTGAAAATATCAGCCTTCGTCGGTAATAAATGGGTAACATCCTGGGTAAAAAATACTGTTCGTTTAGTCTGTCGGTTTGACTATCAGAAAATATTTGACTCTTATTTTCTTAACGTCACGACGTCACGAATTTTAACGTGCTCCATCTTGTCATTTTTAACTGACGGACAATTTTTTTTAGACTATCTCCCATAGACGTAAAGTGGAGGTGTTTTTTTTTCTCATCCAACCTTATAGTGTGGGGTATCGTTGGATAGGTCTCAAAACCATTAGCAGGTTGCTGAAACGTTTTTTTGATTCAGTGATTTGTTTTCAAAGTATTCAACTTTAAAGTGCAAATTTTTATTAAAATCGTGCGCCCCCCCCCCCCCCCCCCCCTCTAAAATGTAAACCGGTGGTAGGAAAATTTAAAAAATAAATCAGGGTGGTAGTAAGTATATCAAACTTACAAAGAAAACTATAACGGATAAGTTTTCTTGAAAATATTAGTAGTTTAAGAGTAAATGCCGCCTAAGGTATAAAATATACCTAAACTTGGAATATTCCGTACAAAATATGAAATCCTTTGAAACAGGCTAGGGAACCCTATTTCGGGCGTGTCCGACACGCTCTTCGCCGGTTTTTTTTATTTTAGCTCTATCATAACAAATACAACATTCCTATATCTCTACCCTCGCAGATGCATAAAATCAAACAGCGACAAAGTACCAAACGTGTTCGACGAGGAAACCGTGCAGCGCCAGCTCCGGTACACGGGCATGCTCGAGACGGTCCGGATCCGGCAGGCCGGCTACAACGTGCGGCTCACGTACGAGGAGTTCATACAGCTCTACCGGATACTGCTGCCCAAGGGGCTGCTGAGCTCGCAGAATGACGTCCGACACTTCTTGGCAACGCTAAACTTGGACAGGGATAATTATCAACTAGGTAAAGAATTTTTACTGATTCAAAATTTATGGGGCTGTTTCACCATCCATTGATTAGTGTTAACTGACGGTTAAATGTGATGCCGTCTCCGTCTATTCGAACAAAACAAATAGAGACGGCATCACAATGAACCATCAGTTAATACTAGTCAATGGATGGTGAAACAGCTCCTAAATATCCAAAGGCAGTATTGTTAAATCTTTCGCATTTATAATATTGTAGGATATTGGAAGTCGACAAAAGAGAACTCACTATGAAAATTCAAAAGTGCCACGAAAATTCCGGACTCTGATCATTACACTCTGCCACAGAACTGTAACTGGGGGCACGGCAGTGCCCCCGCCAAGTCGAGCAAAACAACGAACCATACTTTTCTCGAAGCCATTCGGGCATTTTCAACATTCGCTTTTATTTGCACACCCTTCCTAACTCTTACCCTCTGTTTCCATCCATGGATTAAATTTATGTGACGAATAAATGTGATGCCGTCTCTGTTTGTTTCGTTCGAATAGACGGAGACGGCATCACATTTATCTGTCAAATATAATGGGAGGTGAAACTTAGGGGCTAAGTTATAAAGTTGTCGATATCAGGTGGCACGAAGATCTTCATGCGCGAGAGTGAGCAGACGAAGCTGGAGTACCGGCTACACCAGCAGATCATGGCGTCCATCATCACGATCCAGCGCTGGTTCCGCGCCGTGCTTGAACGCCGCCGCTTCCTCGCGCTGCGCCGCGCCAGCCTGCTCATACAGGGCTTCTGCAGGTACGCAAAAACTGTCATCATCATCATCATCATCTCAGCCGTAGGACGTCCACTGTTGAACTTAGACCTCTAGTTTTTACCCTTAACCAGGTCGTCCGTCCATCTTGGTGGACGCCCTACGCTGCGCTTGCCAATCCATGGTCCCCATTCTAGAACTTTTGGCCCAATGGCCATTTGATCTCCGTGATATATAGCCTGTGCCATTATCACTTCAACGAGCAAATTTACTTGCCTATGTTATGTACAATTAAATCTGTACTGGCCAGCTAAAAGTTCGGTTTCAGCCTAGAAATCTAGTTCCGTCCAGTTTCGATTTCGAGCAATTGTTGGCGGAAACTCAATATTTGTATATTACAACGTTTCGTTCAGTTAAATAAAAGTGACACTACCAGTTGGGAGAATAGTCGTCAGAACAGTGGTCGTTTTTAGGCTGACGATGTTAATGATGAATATAACAAAAACAAAGACAGATTTAGTGAATAATGTTTATCCATATTTCGTTGGATAGTTCGTATTTATCTTGTTTTCTCAATGAGGGTTTTCATAGAGGCGAAATATCGCTAGATGACGTTAGTATCGTGAGGTCCGTTTGACGTTTGCTTGTGACTGGTTAAATATCTAAATGAGCCAATCGGAAGCAAACGTCAAACGGACCTCACGATACTAACGCCATCTAGCGATATTATCCCTCTGTGAAAACCCTCATTAGCTGCAGTAAACTTCAGTAAGCTAATTGAGAAACAGGGATAAATACGATTTTTGCCAACAAAGTACATACTATGGCAAAACATTCACAAGATATTATGAATAAACTTTATTTGCTCCTCTGCGAAAAAGTGCAGTTAAGCTGTGCAAAACAGCCGCGCTGGCGTTGAATATTTGTTGTTATGCAATTAATTTTCGCATTTTCAGAGCTTTTGTTCCTATAATAATTATGCCAGTTTTTTGGGTATAAATCAAAAGTCACCGTTAGCCATGACTAATTATACGTTTTGTTTCCGAAAGGCAATGGCTAGTGGCGCGTCATGAGGCCGCAACGAAGGTGCAAGCCTTCTTCCGTGGAAGCCGAGTGCGGCGCTGGTACCTGCGGCTGAGAGACTCCGTCGTGGCCTTCCAAGCCGCCTCCCGAGGGTACCTCCTCAGGAAAACCTTGCCTGCGCTCCGGCGGAGGCTTCCGTCCCCTAGGAATAGAAACGAGGTGTGTGAGAGACGGAAGAGTAATGTTTTGTTGACTGGAATGCACACGAAGCTTGATGTGTATAAGTGTTTAGTGATTAGTCGGATCTTGACTGAACCAATAGGTGCTAGGGTGCCGGTACAAAATCAAAATGGAGTGCTGGTAGTTCGAAAAACGCGTGCAGCTGTACGAACTTGATACCCGATACTTCACTCTAGTCGTGCCGACGACTGCTGCAATTTCGCCGTAATTTGAACACTAATTCATACATTACGTGATTTGATTAGATCTGGTAAATGATCGTTCATTCAATGATGTGCTAATATAAATGTCAGATTGACAATCGCCTCTTTGGCTAACCGCCTCTCTATCGCACACGCAATATAACTTTTAAAAATACTATTAAGAAATAAACACCCAAAGACTTCTAAAACTACCGTTTTAACAACAAAACACATGAAACTGACATATTCGCAGCAAGCTTAGGGAGAGACCTACTTTCAGCAATAAACTTATGTTAGCTGATGGGTTCGGTAAAATGAGACTCAAAAAGCTGCCTTGATAGGGACTTTTTATGGAGATATTTCGAACATTTTGAAATCATGCAATATTGCCTCAAACAGCTGCCTTACTATGTATTTTTATCAACCTCGCTCTGTTTGGTTCCGGCTAATCGCACAAGCATATTAGCTACTAACAGTTTGAAAGTATGTAGTTTTTTTTTTTTTAAACATAACTTCAATTTCTCCTATTTCAGCACACCCTCTAATTTTTAACTAATATTTAAAATTCATATAAATGTGAACCCGTGTATGCCATTTGTATGTAATACGGTGTGATCCGTGTGTTGACAGCATGACAGTAAAGCAGCGCTCGCGGCGTCCGAGGCGGAAACGTACAAGAACCGGCAAAGCATCGAACAAATTAGGAATATTATTGATTTACAATTGTAAGTATCTCGATCCACATTCAGATTAATCTTGAATGTTATTATCTAGTCACAATATATGTAAACCTTTCCGTTGTATCATGTCGACCTTTTCACAAGTCCTGCTAATAGTACCTAAACCTAATTAGAAACTTAAGTCAAATGTACATAGATCACTTTTACTTCTTGGAGCACCCCAAAGCGCTAACATGATAAGTAATAATTCGTAGGTACAGTACAACTACAATGGTAATTTCGCTCGTGACGTGTCGGTTTCATCGTTTTTCTGAAGATTAAAATTAGAAAGAGATAAAAAACCGATCTGTTGTTTTTAACACCGAACGGCATTATCAAACTAGTTTAAATACAGCTTTTAGCATACTGCAGTTTTACAAGTTGGTATCGATAGTCCGTCAACAACAACGTCAGTATTGTATCTTTAGGTAGATTGTTTATCTGAAGCGTTTGTCTGTTCCACTTATAGAAACATGCTCATACAAGAGGAGGCGGAGAAAACGAGACAACTAAGGCAGACCCAATCATTGCCTATTGCAAGGTAATTATAATCATTAATTATCATTATAATTTGTCACGATAATCCATGTCCTCGTTAATATAAAGGAACTCGCAAAAAAATGTGTTCATAGTCCAGTAATAATAGTAATAATAATAATTATTATTATTAAACTGTATTATAAATATAGGAATAATTTTTCTATTCTGTCTTAGTTTGGAGAAAAAGCGGGAAAACCTCACTATAGAAACTTCAGCCACTCAAGTTTTTGGCAAGCGGAGAGTGTCCAAAACGCACAATATCACAGAGCTTAAACAAAGTAATATAAGGTAATTCACAATTCTCCATTTGACCACGAAAATTCAACATTGCGTTAATATTTTAGTATTACTGCGAACTAACTGCAACCACGCATGAGCGTAGGTCGTAAACCCGAATACAGTACAATATAAATGAATCAACATAATATATTTGAACGCGGCAGTAATCTTCCGATGCACCGCCAAAATGCAGGTGTAACAATAGAATCGAATCATGCGCTTTGTGGCGCCTAGCTTAACGCGTCACTGACATCTGATCTACAACATAAAATATACGTCAAATTTTCCCATCAATTTTGACTGTTTTATTATAGCGTCAACCAATCGGAAGCCAACGAGTCGTCTCCGGACGAGAGTTGGAGCGTGAACAGCAAGAAATACCCTCAAGGAGTGGCGCCGCCCAACAAAATAACGCCTGAAGACTTGGCCAATGAACTGCTCTGGCTCAGGATAGACCAAAACTACTTGATGGCTGAAAAGAATAAGGTACACTGATGTTTTGTTTGTGTATTTACATTATTTTATGCTAGCTATCGGCGAAAAACGGTTATTTCGCAAACAGAAAAAGGGGTCTATATTTTAGAAATAAATGAGTTGAAGTTACTTCCATGTAGGTATGGTTCTATTTTGAAAATTAATGGATGGTGTTTTTTAGATATATTCTGTACTTATTAACAGGAATGGAGCCGGTTCATAGTTAATTTATGTTAGACTTCTACAAGATAACTAAATAGGAACTTTTCGGCACACATAGCACAATTTAATTTTAGATGAAAGCAAATGAAAGTCGGCTTCAGAGAAAAATTAAACCCTGTTATGGTTTTATGGGCAAGTCTGGACCGCGACCGTTCAGTGCAAATTATTTTGAACCTATCAAGTCGTGACCCAGCGTGGAACCCCTGTTTGCTTTGATATCGGTACCGACTCCGCTTATAGACTTCGACTTCTTTATTGAATCCGGTTCTTTCGAGCGATCACTAATTTGTCTATGGCCGATCCAGCTCAGTACCAAGGTTCTGAAGTATGTAACACTAGCATTGGTCGAAGTTAGTAACTCCTCGGAGTCGATAAGGGATTCGGATCCGTTTAGAGATCTGACTCTTTTGAATCTAGAAATCCGGATTTATCCATCTCTAGTAGGCCCTAAGTGAGATCACTTTTAGATCCGCGACCGCGAGCGCGAGCTGGCGGAGTCGATCGCGAGCAGCAGCGAGGAGTACCTGCGGCACGCCAGCGACAGCAGCCCCGCCGACAGCGGCGACACCAATCGCAGCGGCTCACGGTAACACACACACACGCACACACACACAGAATTTAAATCAGTGTTTTGCAACCTTTTTCATGACACGACCTTTTTAGTATGAATAAATATTTCACGACCCCCTACCCGTTCTTTTTTTTTCATGTATTTTATTTTTTGACAAATATTATTAGCTAACGCTATATTATTTAGCTTCATAAAATTTTTCAACCTTTTTTTTATCTGCAAACACCAGGGGTATTGCAGATGCGTTGCCAATGTAGAGGCCTAAGATGGGATACCTCAAGTGCCATTAATTTCACCGGCTGTCTTACTCTCCACGCCGAAACACAACAATGCAAGCATAGCTGCTTAATGGCAGGATTAGCGACCAAGATGGTGGTAGCAATCCGGGCGGACCTTGCACAAGGTCCTACCACCTGCTTTTTACTAAGTAGTGTTCCTAGCATCTAATTGGGGCTTCGTGACCTAAAAAGTCTTTGCGACCCCCCAGAGGTTGAAAAATACTTATTTAAATTAACATGGATTCCCGTAAATTTATCTTTGTGTTTTTAACTAAACGAATGAGAAATAATTAATCGGAAAGTTCATCAAGTTCTGAGGACAGCTCTCTCATCTATATCTCTTTCGAATTTCCACCACGTGTTGGTGAAAACCCACTCTGTCCAATCAACATTGTGTGGGCGAAGTATGCGCGAGGCGGGGTGTTTAGTGGAACGCGCCCATAGAAACTGACAGGAGCTTCTATGGGCGTGTTCACAAAAAAAAGGGCTGGTATTTCCATGTCGGTGTTATCCGGGCCGGTAAAGAGTGGGACCCTAGTGGAACGTGTCCAATGTTTCGGTTGTGGCAGCAGGCGCGGGTCGCCGGGCTACCAGCGCAGCCTGTCGAGCACGACGCTGGAGCCGGCGCCGCCGCTGCTGAGCCTGCCGCCCGTGCGCCGCGAGCCGCGCGACCTGCAGCCCCGCCCCCGCCGCATCGCCAACAACCAACACTCCAGTACGTTAACCTCACTCATAATAAAAAGAGCCTTCGCACAGCGCGTTTTTCTTTCCATAGAGCAGTCGCTTTGGTATGCAAAAACGCGGTGTACAAAGTTCCCAAAGATAATTTGACGCCATTAGCAAATGATTCCAAGATTGGAGCTCGAATAGACATCTATGTCAACTCTCAAATGTATATGGTGCGTTTACTTCTTGATTGGCAGCCATTAATTACAATTTGCTGCTTATTTAGGTATATGTAATGTTCAAAGATTATTCCAAATAATAGGTTAACTTTTAGTACAAATTCATTTCTTTTCAATCACACGTGAATTGACCACGATGGCAAGAGACTACTGAAGCTCGCCTGTGTCTGTAGTAAGTTGTAATACTATAATAAAGTCATACATGTGTCGCTACACTTACGCTACACTTCTTTCTGCGTTTGTTCTAATTAAATAACGTTAAGATACTTTGAACCCGAATTACCGTTTTCGCATCTAACGTTCCTGTTATCTTATCATAATTCACTAATTAGCCAATTTCATTTGAAGCAACACTAAAGTCGTTTTAATGGACCTTTTAACAAATTTATTTGTCTTTTGTGTTATTTTCCTTAAATCTTAGTCATGTTTTCAAAATGGCAGTCATTGATGTCGGGAATGTCCTATCCTCAGTATGTCAGTGAAAAAGCTAGCAAATCAGAAATCCGATGATGAAAAATGTTTCGTGTATCTTCTATTTCTTTTAAGTATTATTTTGCTGATGGGACATGTGAATGTGTGTATTAAGCTGATATTTTATATCTTTGGTGAGTGTTTTGGGTATTTTTTTGTATTGTCCATCGCTCAAGCTTATCTGGTACAGTCGAAAGCGTGAATAAGCCACAGCGTCAAATATAGTCTTTTTTGGTAAGTAGCATGAAAGTGTATATATATTATTGACGTTTTTGTACTTACATACATATAATTATGCCCTTGATTGTACGTTATATCACAGCAAAAATAGAGGATTTAGTTTATTTTAGTCTTATAATTATTTTAGTTGATGGGGTGAAGTTATAAAATTTAACTGACTCTGACACCAAAAGTATTCTTCAATCAATGAGCAATTTTTAAAAACAAATATTCTAGTCAAATAATAACCCGCCCCTTGCCGTTCCCGACACGGCGCAAAAGTGCCCATAACACTCACAGCATTTCCACGTTGGAGCCTTGCACCAAAAATGACTCGGAGTGAGGAAGAGGGATTTCTTCAATGAAATTTAATGTTTTATTAAAAAAAAGTCCTTTGTATACAAATGTCATTTTCTCAAACATGACATGAAATATCGACATTGTGTTACATATAATAGGCTGAGAAGTATCGCGCTGCAGGCGCTGCAGCTCGGCACCCTACGTGCGGTCACTCTAGCTGCCTGCAAAGAGATTTCATACAACTTTGCAGGCCGCTTCCCGGCCTCTACAGTAATCTTCTATTAACAAAAAATGGTCGTGGTCACTCGTGTTAACGGTGTGGTGTGGTTGCAGCGTTGAGCGCGCTCCAGCGATCGGCGGAGCCCCCGGCGCTGGCGCCGCCCGCCGTGCCGGCCCGCGCCGCGCGCCGCTCGCCGCGCCGCGCGCCCGACCAGACCGACGCCGAACACAACGATCATCAGGACATCAAACGGTAACCTTTGTTTTACACCTTTACATTTCAAAATGTTCGTTACACTATATAAGATTAATAATCTCAAAACATACAGTTTTTCGTAAATATAACAGCAGCTTATATATCCGACGCACTCAATTTCATTCTTTCCGTTAAATATCAAACATTTACAATTTAAAACGCTAAGCAGTCTATGAAAAAAGTAAAAATATTTAACTGATCTTTACAGTTATTGTTCTAGTGTGGCCTCGGAACTGATGACGCCGCTGTTGGAGGGCGGCGGGCTGCGGGCGGCGGGCGGCGACGCGGCGCTGCGCCGGCGCAACTCGGACCCCGCGCCCTGCGACCCGCGCCCCGCCGACCCGCGCTCCACCGACTACATCGGACAGACCACCAACGGACTGTTCCGGATCGCCGGACACAGGTCACATATTAACTTAACACCCTCTTTCGTATGCCTTGTCCCGGATCACTCCTAAACGTAAAGCTAACTTTTTGTATTTTAATCTTAATCTTATTTGAAACAAAGGACGTTATATATTGTGTTAGACAGTAAACCTCTGGCCCGACGTAGGCAGCCAGAGAAATTACAGCCGACAGAAACATATTTTAAACCCATCGACGCACCTTTAAAATTAAATTGAAACAATTCGAAATGTTCATATTTCCAAAATAAATTTTAAATACAACACAATCTAGTTGAATTTTAAAATGAGAAAATTTCGAATTATGTATTTTAGTTTAATTTTGAAGGTGCAATGTCATGTCTAGCAGAAGCCCTATCGTCTGAAACGCGGACGCTCGCGGATCATCTCTTTTTCTTACTATTATTGTTAACCGTTTGGCAGAAAAAAATATATGAATGCTATATAGTTATATAGTTTTTTAGTGATCGTCATTCGTTTTGTGAAAATGGACGACTTTTTTTACATTACCATCATATTGTTTTATCGTTATAGGTTTCGAAAAGGCACGCGGTTCGCGAAAGGTGACAAATGCGTGTACTGCCACCAAGCGATCGACGCGTTCGTCACTCAGGGCCAGCGCTGCATCGACTGCAAGCAGCTGTACCACACGAAGTGCATACAGAACAAAGGCGTCATCACGATGCCTTGCAACAGCCCTGTCTCCGCCGCCACCAGGGGGCGCCACAAATACAGGAAGCCCTACATGGGCACCGACCAATCTAAAAGTTCTTCCAGTACAAATTTCAATCTAACTGGCACCTCGGAATTTATGGACAGAACGGATAAAATCATTTCTGATGCGACGGAACTGCATGCTATGCAGAATTTTATCACCAAGAAGATATTTCAAATGGAGTCTAGTGAAAATATTAAGCAATCGGAGGTAAGATTATCGAGTAATATTAGTATTTGATTGATACAGGTGTTACTCTGCGGCGGTCCTTATCAATGAATAACCCTTGTCCTTGCTTACCGCTACAAAAGCGAAAGCGGAAGCAATTTTTTAATGGAAAAGCTAGGTAGATAGATAAAAGCCTGTAACGAAATAATTCACACGTAATTATATCCCGTTGTTGATTTCACCCGTCGTAGTCTTTTGCAAAAAAGAAGAAAAAGGCCAGTTTTAGTACTAATGTAATCTTGCTTTCCATCCTCTTGAAATGCTTTTATTTTTTCATATATGATTTAAAATGTAAAGCCATGTTGAGGGCTTTTTCTGCGTACGAGTGAGTGTACGATTTTAGAATCACTATTTTTTTTTTCGTTCAAAAAACGCCTTGTATTCGCCATTCAGTTAGCACAGCTAATTCCCTCCACAGGTTGACAGGGTATTCAAACACGCGCTAAGAGAGTTCAAAGACAACTTGGTGGCGACGTACAGCGTGGTCGAGACGCGAGGCTCGGCCCTCAAGTACAAGGACCTCATCGGTAACTTCCTGCACGTGATGGAGACCGTGTGCGCGCGTGAGGGCTCCACGCTGTCCATCACGATGGGGGTCAACGCCTTCCGAGGGTTCATGGACGAGTTCATGAGCCAGCACGAGGCCGAGAAAGGGAGGACCAAACGGAAAAAGGAGAAGAAGAGAAAAGTGAGTAGCTTGAGCTGGGCTCGTGTACCGTTACATATCGTCACTACTTTGAAAAAATCTCGTATCTCAAATCAATAGGTCAACAAAATTGAACCTTGACGTGATGGTCATAAAGTGCACTCGGACAAATTAGCCATTTTGAGCTACGAGTTTTTAAAAAGTAGTGACGATATTGTTTAGTTATGTTGATCCCGGAAGACATTGAAAATTAATATGCCCTATTTCTGTTTTTGGGATTTTTAATTTGGGTTTAAGTACAAACTATAATTGGTAATCAGAAATCGTAATAAAGAAAGATGCCTTTGGCATACATTTGGTCTTGTCACATTCACTTGTTAAAGTTACGGAGTGAATGAATGAATGAATGAATGATAGTTTATTCGCTGAATATGGTTACAACAGGTGGAATATAACAGTACTTAGTATCTAGCATATCCTACCGGAATCCGGCGTGCGAATTTAACATATTTATGTATGTACACAATGAATTATGCACAGTCATAATTATAATTAGGTATTACATGTCAATTTTACAATAATAATAAGATACAATTTTGAGCAACAATAATAGTAATAATTTAAATTATAAGCATTACAGTTGTCAGGTTTACAAAACTTTGTATTCAATATCTATCTATATCTATTATATCTAAATAAGCTGTTGCCCACGACTGTGTCTGCGAAGAATCTTCTATATATATATATATATAGAGTGTGGCGATGATTTTCCGAAAATCGAATTTTACTACAAGTGATTTTTCCTTTCGCAAAATTTCCCAATTTTTATTTTTCTGTTAGTTTTTTTCCCGGAGGGTTGATTTTCTGGAAATCGAATTTTACTGCAAGCAATTTTTCCATTCGCAAATTTTCCCAAGTGTTATTTTTCTGTTAGTTTTTTTCCCGGAGGGCTGATTTTCCGAAAATCAAATTTTGCTGCAAGCGATTTTACCATTCCCGATTTTTTTTTCTGTTGGTATTTACCCGAAGAGTAAATTTGTGAAAATCTGTGAAAGTCTATGTGTGCGTAGCTCGAACGTGTCCTCAGTCGCAAGTCTATAGTCAGTCACGCACACTAAGACTAAGACAACATGTAAATACTCGTGCACATTGATAATAATTAATTCTAATTAGCTGTGGAGGGGCGTGCCTTCGTGAGTGAACTGATCTGTACAACAGAAACATTTAACCATATGGTGGTAGGTCCTCACTATTATACAAATAGAGAAAATTCGACCCATGAAAGTTTCATGCAAAGCCAATAAAGGTCAAAGCTCACTAGGTCCACCCGGCACGGCCGATCACCACCGCAGTTAGTATTCCTTGGATTTGTATGGACATGAGCTCATTACATCAACTCCATAGCATTACCGGATCGCCTTGCTCGCGAGGTGTCCACGCATGGACGGTGAGTAGAACACTCGGTGATAGGGCTCCCACACAAAACTGCGAATTCGCATCACATTGCAAAAATCTGCGAGCTCGCAGGACGCATCGCAAAAACTCCCGATCTGATTCGCGTCGTGCAATCCTGCGAATTCCTGCGATACTCCTAATCATATATATCAGGTATGGTGACCTGCACTAACGCTTTGCCGCACTAAATCGTATCGCAGCAATGGGGGCTATCGCGAATGAATTTTCCGCTAGAGGCGCTAGTGTAGCGTGAGGTCAACGAAATGTCAAATCTCATAGTTTTTGGGTGAGCTATGCGGGTTTATTTAAAATTAGAATAATTTTGTGAATATTTCGCATTACCTGAAATTAATTATGGCAATTATGTGATAAGGGGCAATAAACGTCTGTAATTTGAGACAGTTTTGTCTTTCGAAAACTTTTACCCTCCCTTTTTTCCGAACAAAACGGGATTACGCAATACTGTGGTTGCTCAATATGTTTATGGTACTGTTTTACGATGTATTAAATATGATTTTAATCTAAACTTTGTTTTCACGGCCGTTATAACAGACTTTTAAAAACCTCATGCAACAGTGGCGCCATCTAGTGAGAGAAAAAACGATAGCCCTCATTCGCATCGTTAGTTCCTGCAATGCGACATCGCATCGCATAACATTGCAGGCTTCTGTAGGAGCCCATAGCTGTTAGCACTGTGTAGTGCTCCCTATCCTCATTTCATAATAGACTACTTGGTAATTCGTGGACCAAGCGATGTTCACTCGTTGACTACGTGAGGTCTACTCGTTTTCAACGCACCGTCCACCCGTGGACCACCTACAGACAACGAGTGGACACGCCGAAAGTCGAGGCGGTGCTGGTCGAGTGCCGGGTGGCTCTAATGAGCTCTGACCTTTAGACTTTACCTAGGTATCGAAAAAAGAGTTAAACGCAAGGGAAAACTCGAGACTGGGAAATTTTGCGAATCGAAAAATACCTTCTGAAAAAATCTACTTTCGGAAAAAAAATACTATCAGGAAAATAATTAGATTGGGAAATTTTGCGAATGGAAAAATAGCTTCCGAAGAAATCTACTTTCGGAAAAAAAGTCTATCAGGAAAAGATTAGATTGGGAAATTATGCGAATGGAAAAATAGCTAGCAGTAAAATTCGATTTTCGGAAAATCATCGCCACACTCTATATATAAAAGGCAAACCTGACTCACTGGGTTATATATCAACGCACAGCCCAAACCACTGGGCCTAGAAACTTGAAATTTGGTACAGAGGTTCCTTTTATGATGTAAGTGAGCTCTAAGAAAGGATTTTTAGAAATTCATCCCCGAAGGGGGTGAAATGGGGGGTGAAGCTTATATGCAATTTTGTCATTTTTGGACTTAGAAGTATGAAAATAGGTGTATAAGTTCTTGATTACAATTAAAAATGATCTGTCTAGGTGAAATGGATAAAATACCCCCCTAAAGGGGTAAAATGGGGGGGGTAAAGTTTGTATGGAAATTTTCTCATTTCTGAACTTAGAAGTATGAAAATAGGTATATAAGTTCTCTATTACAATTAAAAATTATTTGTGTAAGCGAAATGGATAAAAGTCTCCCCTAAAAAAGTAAAATGGGGGGTAAAGTTTGTATGGAAATTTTCTCATTTCTGGAATTAGATCTATGAAAATAGGTATATAGGTTCTCGATTACAATCAAAAATTATCTGAGTATATGAAATGGATAAAATTCTCCCCTAATGGGGTAAAATGGGGGGGTAAAGTTTGTATGGAAATTTTCCCATTTCTGGACTTAGTACTATGAAAATAGGTGTATAAGTTGTCGATTACAATTAAAAATTATCTGTGTAAGCGAAATGGATAAAATTCCCCCCTAAAAGTGTAAAATGGGGGGGTAAAGTTTGTAAGGAAATTTTCTCATTTCTGGAATTAGATCTATGAAAATAGGTATATAGGTTCTCGATTACAATCAAAAATTATCTGAGTATATGAAATGGATAAAATTCCCCCCTAATGGGGTAAAATGGGGGGGTAAAGTTGGTATGAAAATTTTCCCATTTCTGGACTTAGAACTATGAAAATAAGTGTTTAAGTTCTCGATTACAATTAAAAATTATCTGTCCAGATGAAATGGATAAAATTCCCCCCCTAAAGGGATAAAATGGAGGGTAAAGATTATATGGAAATTTTCATTTCTTGACTTAGAAGTATGAAAATAGGTATACAAGTTCTCGATTACAATTTAAAATTATCTGTGTAGGTGAAATAGATAAAATTATCCCCTAAAGATGTAAAATGGGGGTAAAGATTATATGGCAATTGTCTAATTTCTGGATTTAGATATATGAAAAATATAGGTATACAAGTTTTCGATTACAATTAAAAACTATCTATGTAGGTGAAATGGATAAAATTACCCCTAAAAGGGTAAAATGGGGGCGAAGTTTGTATTGAAATTTTCTGATTTCTGGACTTAGCAGTATGAAAATTGCTATTAGGTAAGTATACATATACCTATTGGTATTAAGGGTCCTGATAACAAATAAAAATTATCTCCGTAGGCAAAGATAAAGAAAGAAGAAGTAGCTTTCGACTTATTAGGGGGGAGTTTTTATGAGACTTCCTTATTTCTACACTAAAAATATGGCTGGTCACAATTTAAAATGATCCGTACGGTGTTGACGACTTCAATAAGGGAGGGGGTTTTTCATACAATATGGAGGTTAATTAAATAAAACATATAGCCTGATAACTAAAGTACACGCAGACGAAGTCGCGGGCAAAAGCTAGTTCGTTTATAAATAATGATCAAGTGTCCTAACGTGTTAATTCAGGTTATAAACTATCTGCATGCCTAATTTCATTCAAAATTGTTGATTCGTTCTGGCGTGATGAAACAACAACCATCCAAACATCTAGTCATCCAAACTTAGAATACTAGTAGAATATATCACATAAAAAATAACGGTTTTTTTTTTCAGGTGGATGATCCTATACAGTACAAGGGCCACACGTTTATTCTGTCCATGATAAACATTCCGACGGAGTGCGAGATCTGTAAGACCTTCTTTATGTGGCCCATCGAACGATCACTAATCTGCCAGACTTGCAAATTGGCGTCGCACAAAAAATGCTATATAAAGGTAAGAACTGTCAAGAATTTTTTTTCGTACTCAGTGACATCATTTTGTTTGTGGTGAGATGAACAAACGATTTTTATGTCGAGTATATCTGTATGATTGCTGGCAGTTTGGCATAAAGGTAATTGCATGTTTGTTGTGTTAATTGCAGGTGTCGACGCAGTGTCGCAAGGAGGCGGGCGCGCGGGCGGCGGCCGTGGTGGGCGCGGTGGGCGCGGGCGGGCGGCAACAGTTCGGCGTGCTCACGGGGAAGGTAACTAACAAACGTGTTGTCTCTACTGCTTCTAACACAATACGATAGTGATATCATCTAGAACGACTAGAGGGCTTATTGTTCTAACACACTTGGAATTACTTTTTTCTGTCACACGGTATAATAATAATAATAATTAAGTCCCATACACTTAATGTTAGTTACAGTCTTAAAATGATAATGTTAGTAATTTAAATAATAATAAGACCACCGAGTTAGACAGTACGGCCTCGAATTGAGAATATCTTAAATCGTAGCATGGACGAAGTATAGTATGGACGTGCAGCCTCCATACATAAGATAGTTCCTCGTTGCTTAGTACGATAAAATGAACTAGATGTCGCCAGATGTATTGAACCGGTATAATACATAATTTTAGTGGCGACATTGCTCTATTTAGCATGGTGGCAATAATGTTCAACTCTTTAAAGTACCTCTGTGAGTTCACTAAACTTCGTTATGTTGTAGAAGGTAATACTAGATGGCGTTATATTCCTTCGAGAGCCAAGTTTTGAATTTTTTTCGCAGCAATTACAGAATTGTTCACGATTTACGTGTGAACTAAACTATGGAGTTTGATTTGAATCCGCAATCTGACATATTACGAGGGCTGTTTGAAAAGTACCCGGTTATGGAAAGAAAACACATTTTTTTTGTATTTATGCATTTATTTTTCTACGTAGTCACCTTTTAACTCTATACATTTGTTCCACCTATACTCAAGCTTATTAAACCATCTAAAAAGAATGATTTTGGAAAGTCATTAAAATAGGCCTCTGTGGCAGCAATGACTTCGTCATTTGATCCAAATCGCTTACCACCGAGCCATTTTTTTTTAGGTTGGGAAACAAAAAGAAATCGCATAGGGCCAAATCTGGAGAATACGGGGGGTGAGGCAATAGTTCGTAGCGTAACTGTGCTAATTTAGCCGTCACAACTCTGGACGAATGAGCCGGGGCGTTGTCGTGATGAAACAGTTCTTTTTTCTTTTTTTAATGGGGTCGTTTGTCCTTCAACACGGCGTCAAATTCAGCCAATAAATTGGCATAGTACTGCCCTGTTATCGTTTTCACCTTTTCCATGTAGTCAATATGTATAATACCCTGCGAATCCCAAAAAACAGTCGCCATGACCTTTCCAGTAGCCGATGGGACGGTTTTTGCTTTCTTTGGAGCAGGTTCACCCGGTAAAATCCACTGCTTCGATTGCTCTTTCATTTCGGGGGTGTAGTGGTGAACCCACGTTTCGTCCACGGTCACGAAACGACGCAGAAACTTCTTCGGGTTACGTTTGAACACGACCAAACACTGCTCCGATAGTCAGTCAGTTCCGTTTTTGCTCCGTTCAACTCGAAATCATGGACTGAGTCTATCTTTCAAATTTTGTTGAAATCGGAGAGATAAACTCATGGTACAACGGTAGATAGAAATGCCCATTAGGGCATTTACCGTATTATTATTTATTTAGCGTATTAATGCTACAGCTAGAGATGCATCTGTCAAATTATTGAAGAGAAAAATGTGAGACAGATGTATGTGATGACAATACTGTACTGTTTTCGATGATTGTCACATCGCTTACCTGAAATTAGCATAGCTATTTTTTTATCAATGTTCGACCTATTTTTCTATGTTGTTCAGATATATCTGATGTGTTGACCTCTTTGGTTGACTGTTTAGATAAAAGTGGTTTTTGACAGCTAAAGTACGTATTTACGTGAATAGTGCCATCTAGACATAATGTCGGGAAAATCTTCAGCGCCGTTTCCCTGGACTATGCGTTGCTATATTTGCGTTTAGTGCCATCTAGATATAATGTAGAAAAAATCTCAGCGCCATCTAGTCATAATCGTGGATTTTGGCTTTGTTCCGGTGGACGTTTTTTAGTATGGAGAATAACAATCCATACTCTATTTCATCCATGATCGTAGGTATATTATTAACATGCGATCTGACTTTTTCTGTGCCGAGTGGTGAAAATGGAGTCGCTAACGGAACGAGTCCCTCAACAGGATCGGCCGGGGTGACAAAAAGCAAACAATTAACCCTTTTCCAGGCCCTACTGATTTAGACACGCTACTACAAAATGAAATATAGTTTTATATTGTTTAACTATGAGGGATGAATTAAAAAACGGATATTATTTTTAACTACTTCTATTGATATTGTGCCATATTGTTAATTTAACAATGTCGAATATTTGTTTACATTTAAAAACACAACATTGATTGCTTCTTCCGACAAACAGAGGAAAGATAGTAAAGTCGATGTGGATGTGACCGATAAGCATATAATAAATACAAAATGCTCAAATTACCTGATTGACCTTGATACAAAATGTAATGTAAATTTTCAGGTGTTCGGTGTACCTCTAAGTGAATTACCAACAGGCGACAGCAATATCCCCATAGTGGCGGACAGGCTCATTACCACGATAGAAATGACGGGCTTGTACACGGAAGGGCTCTACAGAAAGAGCGGCCTTAGTTCTAAGGTAAGAATTCTGTTTTTATTTTGTCAAGGTAAAAATACATTTAGTGCTAGCAATTTTTGTATATTTATTTATCGAGGATTGCGGAAACGGCTAACGATTATGACAAAATTTGTTATAGTTATTGGGACTTTTGAGAACGAATAGATCGATCTAGCTTAGTCCTAACTCCGTCTCGGACCTCCTTTATTTTTATTGTTACTTTAATTTTCTTACTACGATTCTCTACTTCGGCCGCTAGAGCTGTGCGTCCACTGCAAGACGAGCGAGCTAGAATTGAAACATACGGCACCGACGGCAGCGCCAGCCTTGACTAAAAAAAACTTAATCCTCCTTAAATTATCAGTGTATGTGTGCAGCAGGTGCGTGAACATACTTGTGTGAATGTCATGTACTTTTGTTCGTAGTGAGCCTACTTGTCCTCTTTTACTATGATACTATAATTCCTTTGATGCGATACGTCCGAAACGTACGATGCGGGTCAGTGGACGCTTACCTTTAGGGGCCGTAGTATTTTTGCATAGCTTTATTTAGCGGATGCTACACACTCGATATTTACCGTGATATTTGGATCGTAATCCAGAGTCACGATGTTTATCGAGTTTGTAGTATGGCGGATGCTGTTCGCTCGATATTTATCGTGATATTTGGATCGTTGATACGGATCGTAGATTTTTAGATTTCTAAAATCCGTATCACGATACGTGATACGCCTATACCACACACTCGATAAATATCGTGATTTTGGATTACGATCCCAAATATCACGATAAATATCGAGCGTGTAGCATCCGCCATACTACACACTCGATAAATATCGTGATTCTGGATTACGATCCCAAATATCACGATAAATATCGAGCGTGTAGCATCCGCCATACTACACACTCGATAAATATCGTGATTCTGGATTACGATCCCAAATATCACGATAAATATCGAGCGTGTAGCATCCGCCATACTACACACTCGATAAATATCGTGATTCTGGATTACGATCCCAAATATCACGATAAATATCGAGCGTGTAGCATCCGCCATACTACACACTCGATAAATATCGTGATTCTGGATTACGATCCCAAATATCACGATAAATATCGAGCGTGTAGCATCCGCCTAAGCGAGGCGTACAAGGTTGTGAATGTGGTGTGCGCGGTGCAGGTGGGCGAGCTGCGGCGGCTGCTGGACGAGCGGCCCGAGCTGGGCGTGGAGCGGCTGGACGCGTACGCCGTGCACGTGCGCGCGTCCGTGCTCAAGGGGTTCTTCCGGGACCTGCCCGAGCCGCTGCTCACCTTCGACCTCTACGACGACTTCATGCTGGCCGCGGAGATCACCGACCCCCAGGTACTGCCGCGCAAACACCACACGGCCGAATATTCGGGTGTAATGCATTACCGGCCCGGCTAACACCGACATGTAAATACCGGCCTAGTTTTTCGTGTACTCTCCCATAGAAGCTCCTGTCAGTTTCTATGGGCGTGTACACAAAAAACAGGGCCGGTATTTACATGTCGGTGTTAGCCGGGCCGGTAATGCATTACACCCGAATATTCAGCGTTTTTTTGTCATTACTGTCTTCGCAGGCGTTATTAAAAGGGGTGATGGCCAGTGTGGTTTTTTATGAAAAATTAAAACAACACCGATACTGAATTTAACGTGATTAAAATTCTTGTGACTTGTCTTTCCGTTGTGCTATATAAACGTGGGACGCTAATGACGTTTGACTGCGCGGTTAAAACGCTCGAATATCGAATATTTGCCCACACAATGTTTATTCAATTTAGGCTGTAACAAACACGAACGCCAAAAAAATCTTCCAATGGTTCCGAAAAACCTCTGTTGAGAAGGACCCGGCAAGAAGCTCTACTAGGTTTTTTTTTTTAAACAGATTTACATTTTCATGTAATGAATGACTAATTACTTGTATCACAAGGTTTTTGACACAACTACATTTCTAACACAGTAGATTCGCTATTTGAAATAAGGGATCGCCAATGCGAATCGGAATTATTTTCAAACATCCCTCTCCATGATATAATTATTTATTTTATAATTTAGGTAAATACTGTGTGGTCTCAGAAGCACGAGCCTCGCACCCACAACCCACTCTTAAGAGTTCACATGTCAGCAAATCAATAAGCTACAACATCATTTTATATTTCCATAGAGAAACTATAATTATCTAATGTAAAAACAATGTTGAATTTATGTGATACCATCAAAGATTTGTTTAGCAAAATATTTAATATTTACAATTTGTTTACAGGAAAAAGTATCAAGTATATTCACGATCCTCAGGAAGCTACCCAAACCCAACTTTGACCTCGTCGAGAGGCTAATATTCCACTTGGCGAGAGTTGCGTTACGAGAAGACAGTAACAGGTAAATAATTCTGCCCCGTCAAGTTGTAGTTTTATAACTGTCCAAATTATTCTGCTCATGTACACATTGTAGAAGAGTCATGGATTTTAACTACAACTAGGCTCTAGGTTTTCTCTTTCTACCTATCTTTAGTTTGACCACAGAAGTAATATTGAAAGGAACGGAAATGTTATCTTGTGTATTTTCTTTTCATATACCGACTACATACTTTACTCCATTCTTTGAACTAAACTTAAGTTACTAAAGAATAAAAAAGTAAGAAACCCCAATCTCTACAGTAACCTAATATACTGAGCCTCAAATCTGGCCCTCAAATGTATGCAGTAATAGGTAATTTTGTATGTAGAGTGGGCCAAATTTTGTGCCGCTGAGTATATCTGAACAATTGACTTAGTTACAGACTGAGTTGTGAAAATAAATACATGGCTCCCCACTTTTAGTTCGCGTGACACTTCCATTCCTGTTATTATTGGTTCCGTGAGTTTGAAAGCGAACAAACAAGAATAAACGGACAGATCGGATCTACTTAAAGGCTTTTTGGGCTGCAGCCCAAGGTCCCGTGGATACAGAGGGCCCCCAACCTGAACTGAAAACAATAGACGATATTGTCAATAATGAAAATTATCTACAATTAAAAAAAATCCGATCATCAGGTTTGAGTAATTAGGTAGGGCCCCTAAGCAGTATTAGCCCAGGCCCCCACAAATTCTTGATCCGCCCCTGGTAAACATAATGTTATTTCGGTCAGGATGGGCCCCAACGCGCTGGCGATAGTGTTCGCGCCGTGCATCCTGCGCACGCACAAGCCGCAGCCCGCGCAGGACTCGCTGCAGGACATCGCGCGACAGACAATCTGCCTCGAGGCCATCCTCACCGACAAGATCCGGACCGTACGTACCCCAGGGAGCCGGCACCTCTCCTCACACTGCATTTATAATTTTTTTAGCATTAGAAATAAGATAAACAAGCTTGACGGGTCTTTTTATAAAAAAAAAAAAAAACATTTTTAATGTAAACAGTAACTATCACTTATGATTTGTAGGACCTTGTGCAAGGTCCACCCGGATTGCTACCACCATCTTGCTTGCTAATCCTGCCTTGAAGCAGCAGTGCTTGCACTGTTGTGTTTCAATTGATGGACAATGAGTTTCTGTTTAAATTCTCTTGGTGGAGTCGTGTTTGTCCGCAAAAAATCGCAATTACTTTGTTCCCGTGTCTCAAACCTAAAGCCTCCCCGTCCTAGGGCCCTATCCGCACTGCGAATTTTCACCCTTTTTTTCTCGCAATTCTGTAACACATTGAATCTTATATGAGTGCACTGGCGGTAAAAAGTTCGCGCGGTAAATAATCTGTGATCTGATGTAACTGGAACGCCATGCGTTACGGATTTTATGTACGCATATAATATTCGCGCGAATAAATATTGCTCGGTGAAAATTCGCAGTGCGGACAGGGCCTAAAGGTGTGACGTAATTTATGGATGACCCCTTGATGAGTGTTAATGCGACAGTAGGGATGATGACGCCATTAAAAAGTAATTCGAAAGCACAACTCCAGTAAAAAAACGCTTCATTTTAGCTCTGAAAACCAGATTAATTCTCGATTTACTGTAAAATTTGATTTTTTGTTGCTTTAAAACAAATAGTTAGTTGAATGAGTTGCCGGATAGTGACGTCATAATTCGCTATTGCCCTTGAAACTCTATGGGAGAATTGTGTTTTGACAGCTCATAAAAAGTACGTCAGTTGATTAGTGGTGTCATATCGTCCATGTTAACGAGAGTTTCCGTGTCAGGTCCGCGGCATGCTGCAAGACATCGCGACGCTGGACATCGCGTCGCACACGGCGTCGGACCGGCTGTCGTCGCTGCGGGCCGCGCCGCGCGCCGCGCAGCGCCCCGAGGAGCAGCTGCTGGTCGGACACATCGTCGAGATACAGAAGGAGAAGGCCATACTCACCTCCAACCTGCCCACGCTCATCAGGTACCCTGCTGACTCGCCGATACAAGGGACGACCACAGAACTGACGATTATGTTCAAGACAGTGGCCGTCACGCTTATATGATCAAGGGCCACATTCAAGGCTCGGAACCGGTTGATAAAATAGCGGCAAATACCGGTTTATTTCGGTTTAAGAACGAGAATGTTTTTAGGAACTTAACTATAACCTAAATAAACCGGTTTATTCGACGAGTGATAGCTGGCCGGCCGACGGCGGGCGGCGACGTTTATCCTGCGCCGGAATAAACCGGTTTTTATTGTTCTAAACCGGTTAATCTGATAAGAACTTTTTGGACACGTTCCCTTAAAAACCTATTTAAAAATAACAGTTTCGCGAACGAAACCAAAATTAAAAGGTTTTGCGCCAAGTACATGACAACGGTTTGGAAATTAACCGGTATCCGAGCCTTGGCCACATTATACAAAGTTGAGAGCTTAGGGCCTTATCACACTGGCGAGTAGCGAGCGTATTTTGTATGAAGGCGATGACGCAACGAGTTCGCCGCGACTGATATGTGATTATAAAACACGCTCGTAAGTCGCAAGTGTGATAAGGCCCTTACTGTGCGCCGCACACTTACGAATTGGCAACTGTTCTACAGTTATCTTCGTATGCGAAATTTGTTTTGAAAGCCATTACCTGCTAAGGACGTTACAAATGTCGCAGAGTGCAAAAATATCAGCTGTGCGGCCCGCGAGCCGCAGTTTGACGGCCACTGTTCTACAAGGACATAACTAGGGTTCATCGTCACACGTCGGACGTCCAGAACGTTCTTATCTGCTATGTAGTATAGCGATGATGCTTGTTGACCGGGCATTCTAGACTTCCGATTTCAATTCATTTCTATTGTATTTATTCCAGATACAGTGGCCGACCTAAAGGTAGCATTCCGATGTTGGCGACAGTGACCCGCGACTGCTACCGGAAGCCGTATTGCCTAACGTTTCTGACGCTTGCGATCGCAATCAAATGACAGATTTCGCATAAAAAAACTGTCGCTTTGATTGCGATCGCGAGCGTGAGAAACGTTAGGCAATAAGGCGACCCACTGCTCAGTAATTAATATAAAGCACTAACGGATGCTAGCTACCGCTTCGCGCAATTAAGTTCGTACTAAGGATTGGGTCGCGCGATCCGGTCGCAGTTGCCAACTTCAGAATGACATCTAACTACCACGGTCGCCACTGAGATGCCGTATTCAATGCCGACAACGCTTATGTGCGGCTTCTTGACTTTTGAACACAGTGCTACCAATGATTTCGTAACCAAAAATATATCATATATTTACAAAACAACCGAAAATAATGCTCGGAATGCTTCAACAGCTCACACGTGTTTTATGTCCTTTTGCTCATTTTAACTGACGTTAGAAAAACTTTATTTGGCGTTTAAAGTTAAAGATTCCAAATCGGTGCCTTTTTATGGTTCTCCATTGAAGTGCGTTATCAAAATTTTGTAGTACATATTTTCAAAACACGCTAATTCTGAAATATCAGATTTTAAAATATTATATTTCTAAAATACCAGAAGGTATTTTTCTTATGCACGTCTATATCACGATCTCGCTTACCGTTGTCACACGGTTATAGTATGAGGTTAGAAAGAGTGAGCTCCTGACGTGACTGCTGTAGGATATGCGTAGCAGTAAGAGCTTAGTGGATCGGCGCCGGGGCCGAACGTGTTCATTACATTGAGAGTATAGCTTGTGTATAAATTTTGAGCATTAAACCCTCTCGTCCAGCTCTGCTGCTGACTGTACTAAAGCCGTACGATACTGGGCTTTACCGTGGATATAAAGCAATCCATACCTTTCCCACACTCTAAAAAGTTGGAAAGAAATATTCTTCATATCCGCGTTGAAATCTAAGAGGTCAGTCTCCATCATGAGCGTCGGTGCTGTATAGGTGATCATAAACATTTCAACACGATCTTGTAGTCAATCGCATAAGTGCGTATTTAAAAATTTTTCACCATCCTCACAGCCCCGATGTTTATGATAGCGAATGTACTAGGGCCACGTGGCTTGTATCAAGTGATAAATTCACATTGTAAATAACTTCACATACTTAATGTTAATTAAGCATTGGTAGTGCCCATCCTAAAAGCTGAACACTGACCGTAGATAATAATCATATGAAGAATGATCAATGAGTTTCTTGAGAGATGAAATATCGCTAGATGGCGTTGGTATAGAGAGGTCCGCTTGACGTTACAGTCTTGCCGCGATTGGCTTATTTAGTTTAACCAATCAAAAGCGTGACGCGAATGTCAAAGCTGTCAAATGAACCTCACAATACTAAAGCCAAGTAGCCTGCCACATTAATACTTATCCTATCTGTTTACCTGCTTAATGTAAATAACAACCTGAGGAATACATTATCAGTAATTTTAATAAATATTTTGTGTCAGGAAACTTATCATGATGCCGGGCATCAATCATTTGTGTAAAACACAAAACTGTTTCATGATCTGTATTAAATCGCATACTAAAAATTTTTGCACTGTAAAAAAATTCTTCATGGCTTTTTAATGTCGGCGATATGTATAGAATTTGAACTTCAATTGCCCTTACCAGACTATATATTGTCACTTATCTGCTACCATGTTTATTAAAATCTTGCATGCTGCAACGTGGCGGAACATATTCATTAATTTGCACTACTGACATGACAATTTTTACCAACTGTGTATGTTTTAGCAAAATAAATAAATGAAAAAGATGATCCACACCCGGATCATACATTAGAAAAAAAAAACTAGTTAAAAAAACGTCACTACGATACACCCTTACATTGCCACACTTTTTGTACAATTCGTAATATTTACGTTTACTGGCGTGTATATGCGGTTGGTTGACTAAATGGCAGTTCACCAGAGCCCATGCTCGTGCCAATCCATTGCGATTTTACACCCGTGTCGCTTTCCGTTCCTCAATGTTGCATGGCCGCTGTTCCCACAGCCGCGCGCTGCTGACGCTGCCTTTGAAGCTTCTGCTTACATAAGGATTGACAATAAACATCTGTAAAACCTTGCCAGTCTCGCTGCAAAAAAACTGGAATATGTTTGATCAAATTACTACTTTAATGTCATGTAACAGTGGTATCGCAACACTGACATTTGAGACAGGGAGGCCGTTGGTCTTACGGGGCGTTTTTCCTATTTACAACTAATTTCAGGACCGTTTGGGATTGTGACCCGCAGCCTGCACACCTTCTCGGCTCTACTTCTATCCCTGTCTGCTGTTATAGAAGAATGTCTTCAGGCTCGGACTATTCAGTACTCGATACAAATGCAGAGGAACCGGCTGGCGACCTACAATTCTTTGACGAATTAACATAAACTATGACACGTAATACTATCTTTTTTTAATAATTGCGCACCGGTGAAGCGCTTACGGCACTTTTGTGTGTTTTAGTCAACCGCATATTCTTGCTAGTTTCGTAATACGGTGTATCGTAAGTTGTTTTTTAACAGTCTTAAAACTTATTTATACGCGATCGTCTGTGTTATTGCTTTAGTTGTAGTTGGTTTTTGAATTCCAATGAATACAATATGCATTAACTAGAGCCATGTCGCTCTACTATAACCATTATAAGTTGGCGCGTTGTATACAGATGGCATACACTTGGGCAGAGAGAGAAGTGGCCCTTAAGACTTATTACGTACTGGTCACTCACTTGTGTCGCTTAGCGATCCGTTGAGTCGCTCGAGTAACCAGCCAATCATATCAAAACTAATAAGTAACAATCGTTGGCGATCGAGTCAACGGCTATACTTCGTTTTATTTCTTTAGCATTAGAAAAAAAAGTAAACAATCTTGACGAGTCTTTTTATTGATAAAAGTTTTAAAAAAAAACAGTAAGTACCTATTGCTTATGATACTAAAAGCATGTAAATAATCATATGTCCTTGGTAATTGTTATATATTTGCTGTGACACGTCAAGATCGCTTACCTTCTTTCTAATGCCTAAAAAAACGAAGTGTAGTCTGCGACTAGTCGACAGTGCGTATATACAGATATTAATGTGTTGTTCATCGGAAGCTACCGTGCAGGGACGGTGTGGACGTATTGTAACGTGTTTGCGTCGGCAGGGCGACGTCCGACGACGACCTGCTGTCGGCGACGGACCACGACGGCGAGTTCGGCAGCACGGACGACCTCAGCTCGGGCGCCGCGTCGCTGGCGCGCTCGCAGCGGCTCCTCCACCGCCAGCTCTCCTCAGACGACCCCATCATGGTCTAACGCGCCGCCGCCGCCCCACTGATGAGCGAGTCTCCACTAGAAAGGGTTCGACTGTCGCGGAGCCCCCCGATTGCTGTTTACGAGACAACTTCGAGAAGACTTTTCAGAAGCTCGACGCTTCGAAATGGTGCAAATATGCAAAAAGCAATCTTTTGTTTAGTTTTAGTGGTTAACTAGAGTAATGCCGGAGGTTTACTATTCGAAAATGAAAGCCTATAGAAGGTTGTGTACAAAAACTCATCCGACCAGTTGCATCAATATTCTTGCCGTGGTACCTTACGCTATGGTTAGGGTATCGGTGTGTTAGTCATTAGTGTTGATGTTAACTCGTACGGTGAAATGTGATCATTGTGTCTTTATTAAGTTAATGTTCAAACGGCGCCCGTTCCGTTAGGAGCGGGCAGGCCATCCTTTGGTTCCTGGGTTTGTTAGAATATTTACACCAGAATGTCTTCGCGTTCGGTATTTCATTCCTCCGAGATGTTTGCTATTGAAGTTACTATATTCTTGCCATTTGAATCTATGTGACCAACGAAGTAGCCACGAGCCGTAGCGATCACTAGAGTGTGCCGGCCGGCAAGTTCACGCGCGGCCGAAGATAATCTAGACGAGTACTTAAATAATTATAGGGATCACCTCAAGAGTTTAATTAAAAGCGGTAATATACTTTTCACATTCCGTTACTGACTTGATAAGTTGTCACGCAGCATTCCAAATTTTGCACATATCATGATTTTAGGTCGAACTGGTTTGCTTTAAAGTAATATTAAAAGTTTGTCTCCGGCCGAAGGTGAACTGCGCGCTGCGTGTGCGTCGCTCGCCGTCGCCGCCGCGCAGTTAGACAAGAGCTTAAGCAGGACGGGAGCCGCGGCTCTCGCGTCCGACCTGTGTCCAAATACCTATATATTATGAAAAATATTTTTCATACAATGTTTATCTTTGCATCGACATTATATTTTATGATATATTTCATGTCTGTAAATATGTAAATCTAAAGTGATTTTAATTTTTAGAAAAATGATTAATAGTGCGAACTTATCTGAAAACTCTTTTTTATCTGTCTTCTTTGTTACAAGTCCATTGTTATGGAAATTCCCTAATCGTCAGTTAGAATTAGGAATAAAATATTTTTATTCAGAGTTAGCATAGTTTTGAATCTGTAGTTGCAAATTAAGTCGTTTTATATAAATTCTTATCTTTTAACGAGCATGCTGATATTTGTTTTAAATGTTTTAGTTCCGCGTATCCACCATGACATCGTTCCAGTCAGGTTGCCATATCCATTACACAAACACACGTTGATGTACCTACATTGCTTTATATTATTTTATTTTGCTTCATTATCTAAAAGACTGTCTATTAATAAGCTATTGAATTATTATTAAGTCACAAATATATTTTACCTGCTTTCTCATTAGTTAGGAGCTAAATACTTATCATTACTATACAACGAATATATCTGCGGAATTGTATGTCTTTTCTATTTATGTACCTTTGATCGAGGGGTATGTAGCTCAATTATTTTCAGAATGGCGCTTTTTTACGACTAGTTATACTTTAATAACATGTTTAGTAGGCCATACTATCCGTTCAGAATCTCACACGGCAATGACTTATCTGTAAATTAGCATAGATTGTTGAGAAGATAAAACAAGATACCATAACTTTATCTTGATATTACAAGTAAATGTTAACCAGACTTGTGGGTTCAGTACTGAACTCTTGAGTTCGAAACAATTGGTGCAAATCCGTAAGTGGGTCCTATACTCCTATATCATAGGGCTGTACTGAGGAGTGAGGTGTTTGTTTATGTATGTGCCCTTACAACTTTGTTTACAGCAATATAAGCTATTACAGTTTCATACAATTTTCTGGGGTGAACTGATATTCTTTATACTAGTGGCAATTTCATTAGTCTTTCAATTTCCCTGTCGCGAAAATACCGCGGTTTGTTTAGGTATTTTCATAAATTTCTCACTTTTTAAACTACCTATGGAGGATGGGAGCATACTCATAGATCATTTTAAACTAAGTTATGTATTTTGTAAAGAATTATACCTGTGCAATGTGGCTACGATTAGAAACTATGGACACTTTAGAAGTGTGTGTAGATAGAATAAGAATCAGTTTTAAGATTTAAGTTTTAGCTATTTTAATTATGTAAATACTTTTATTAGTTATAAATGCGATTTAGCCAAGTACCACATTTTATCTAAAAAAAAACTACTTAAATTCTTTGTTGTGTATACATTGAGTTTCTAAAAGTGCCTATCATTATTTTTGTTTCATATTTATACGCCCTTCAGGTGCCTAAGAAAATAATACCTATTTGCAAATTGAAAATTTTATGAAATGTATTCAACAGAAAGTTTGTTTCTTATCTTCCTGTTGAGATGTCGTTGTTGAATCTGTTACGTAATGTTACGCCTTATGATATTTCAATATCTACTGACATCATGTCATGTCTAACTTAAAATTAATTATTAATTATAACATGCGCTTTAGCCATTTTGCTGTAAAGTATTCTTGCTTATGGCAATAGCATTGTATAAGAACTGATTTTAAAGTATATTTGACATGATATTACTTCAATATTATCCCAATAAGTAGATCACAATCCATATTACATTATATAGTATGATTAGTGTTTGCTAAGGACCAATACTATGCCGTTCAAACATTTTGTTGTATCATATTTCTGTATGCTATTTGACTGTGAACATCCTATGTAATTGTTAATTTTGTAATATACTAATAACATGTATATTGTTCAATTTATTGTTAGGGCTCCTATAATGTGTCAATATAATGAAATGTAACCAAAATGTTATACTGTATACAAACTATAAAAAAAAATAAAAAAATGCTGTCGAATATATTTTTTTATTTTGAACTTTAACATTTAGAAGTCTCATTCTGCATTTGCCATGGCAAAAGCCCAATAGGACATGTGGACCAATTATAATTATGAGAAGCTTTCTGCCAAATACCATTCTGGAACTGATCTTCAGTAACTATGTCACATCTTACTTCAGAAGTGTCTTCACACACTTCCATGCAATCTGAATCTACATCCTGATTCTTAACTAATGCACTACTTGCTCCATATGATTGCAAGTCATCCACTGTGTATATTTTTGACGAAGGTTGTGCTGAATAGGATTCAGAAGTTGAAATCAGTTTTGCTAACTTAAAAATTTTCTCTGCATTACTTTTAGGTACACTTGGCTTAACTAAATTCAGTAAATCTTGAATAAAATATACAAGGTAAGGATTATAAGCTGAAATAATGGGTTGGATAAATTTTATATCTGTCCATTCATTGGGGATGGTTTGGTGCAAGTCCAGTAATAGTGCACTGTTCTTTTCATTTGGAAACCAGTGATTGAACAACAATCTTAATTCCTTCTTCTTCTTATTTTGTGCGAAATCTTGAACACATCTGAAACAATAAATTAACATAATCATATTTTGATATACAGAAACAAACTGCAATAATATACAGTGGCACAAAATTTGGCCCCATGCTACATACAAAATTACCTATTACCACATACAATTTTGAGGGCCAGATTATTCGCCGCTCAGTTTATTAAGTCCAATAATGTATACATACATAAATATGAATGTTTGTGTATTTGCAACTCTTTCATGCTAAAATGACTGGATGGCTTTTGGATGAAATGTGATATGTTGATAGCTGAATCTCTAAAATAACAAAAAAGTAGTTTTTTATCCTGACCAGGGTTGTTGCGAATATCAGCATCAGCATCAGCATCCGCGGATAATCAGCATGGTTTTTTATATCAGCATCAGCAACAATCGATGCTGATTTTTAATGCTGATATTCAAGTCGTAACGTGTTTGTTGAAGGCGAGACTTACCGCGAGGCACGTGGAAGTTTCGATCAATCACAGACAGTTATACAATAAAAGCTGTCACTTATTCCCTCATTTGATTGTTTTGTGAACAATTACTTGAAAGTGTTTTTTTATGTATAAATTGCCTTTTATTGTTTTACTATTAATTTCCTAGTAGGATATGATTTATTGAAGTAATTTATTAATATCAGCATCAGCATCCGCTGATATAGTAAAAACCTGCATCAGCAACAACCCTGATCCTGACATTTCCATAGAATCAGGATGTGTGTGTGCATGTACTTGACAGCTATGGTAAGAGATCTCTTCTTCATACAATCCATAGATCATAAAGTTTTTAGAATTTAAGGAATTTTCATGAAAATGGGCTAAACTGCAGGATTTAAATTCAATTGCCAAACCCAATGCTGACATAGTGACATGTTTTTATTAAAATATAAGTTTTTTTTTACTCCAGTTTTTTGGTGACTGGGTAGTTCTCACGAAATCCCGAAATTCGGTTATGACAATAAAATTAAAAATATTCTAGTTATTTATGTTTTTTTTCATATGGACTTCGTAGTAATCATAACACTCGATTTCAGAAAAATAGTGGTCCCCAAAATAAGCGTTTTTTTTTAAAGTTATAAGGCTGTTTAAAAAAAATAAAGTGAGGGAATGATTTTTGTAAGTAATTATAAACTTTTCAAAATAAAAATTCATAATTATTTCGTTATATATTTTGTATTGAATAATAAAATATATCAATTAACATTATTAGGAACTATTGTCCAGAAAATCACAAATTTATTGCAGTCTGCAGATGCCACAATTAAATGATAACTAAGTTTATTTGCTATGGCACTTAATCATAATGGCAGTACCTACGAAAAATCAACAAAAAATCATTACTTTCTTAAAAAATTACTCAGAAATAAACCTTCCTTTTAACTTAATCGATCTCAAAGTTAATAAAAAGCTACTCAAAAGAAATAAGCAAAAACTTGACAAAATAATATTTCCAGGTTTTCCAGGTTTTCCTTTTAACCCTTCTCTCTCTGGAACTCATGTTTGAAATCGGTTTTACTTGGCCTTTCTCTTTTTTTTTCAGGTATTATATATATGTAGGGTCTGATTTCATTTTTTTCTCTTCGCTTCCTATCATTTCTCTTTTTTTTTTTTTTTAGCTTCCTCTTCACTGATTTTCTTTTTTCTTGCCATTATTTGCTCTGAAACAAGAAGATAGAGTTAAATTCAAGGGTTTGCTACAGCAAACCACAATAAAAAAGAATCGCAACCCAGTCAAAATCATTAATGTCATCATTCCCTCATTGTAAATATATATGAGGGAATGATGATGAGGGAATGACGAAACGAAGCATAATTTAAAAAAACAAGTGACACGGACATGCTTTAAACAAGGTTATTTGTGGACGTAAACTACTCCCAAAATCCTACTTCATCATGCAATTAATAATTGGGAAAGTACTTACCCTTCCTTTTTTTAGGACGTGATGTAATGACGAACACAAATGTAATTTTAAAAAATTATGAATTCAACCTTTTTTTAACAAAACCTCAAACGCGTACACAAACAATTTGCCATATTGGCAAAATTACAGTGTTGCCAGCTATCAAAAACAAACGGTAGCATCCACGTTTGAATCAAACTGCGTTCATAAATTAACTGTTAGTAACGTTGTGGGGGAATGATTTAATTTTATTGGACACATGGTTTTATATATATTTTTTATTTTCTTTTAGTTTTATAATCCTAATAAAGAAGCCATTCATTAATCCATTGTTCTTAGAAAAGGTTAATTAAACTTTCATAGCTTTTACTTTATTATCTTCTTATTTGCAAATTTAAAAGTATTTGAAAGTGGGAGTTGGGACACAGTGAGGGAATGATTTTAACGGCATTATTATATACTCAATTTTTTTATTTACACATATGACTTAGAAATCATAACTGATACGCTTAGCGACGGTGATATTTATTGCAGGAAAACAATACTTGCCCCTATATATTTACTACATTTTTGTGAAAGCTTGTAGGACAAGAATTTCGAGATTTCGTGAGAACTACCCGACTATACTTGCATTGTCACCCAAACTACATTTCCATATCATGTCATCTTTTCTTATAAATATGTACAAAAGTATGTGATGGTTCCCAATAGTTTCCATAGGGTAACTGGGATATCCTGTAATGCTGTAATTTTTCTTGGAATAAATAAATAAATAAATAATAATAAATAAATCCCAATTTTTGATGATGATGATGATGATGAGGAGGAATAGTCGAAGCTAAAACTTTGTCATGGTTCATTTAAGACCCTAAGCTGTGCTTGTATTATTGTCATTTGTCTAGACAATGGAATGTGGTTGTCTCACTGGGACATCATCCAGCATATTTAGTTAAAAAAAATATAAAAATTACATACTCATCCAAACTAAAAATCAATGAAAATGGTATCTTAAAATATCATATTCTTCCCAAAAATAAAATAAAAACTATAGGTTTTTTTTTTTGGTGCATCCCAATTATGGATAATATCGATATACAAAAATAATGATATGAAATACTTGCCCTTCTATCTTATTGCTGAATAACACTGACTTCTTTAACGACTGTAATATTTCTGAAACCCAGAGGGCAGCAAGTTTGCGCTTTTGGCAGTCTTTATCCTCATCTTGAGTTAGTTTAATTAGTTCCAAAACAAAGTCCATTAATAAATCATGCTTTTGTAGAAATGTAAGAAGTACTTCAAAACACTGAACATATAGAAAACTTAGCTTGCTTTTATGGAAGAAGTCTGATTCACTTAGATAATTCAAAAGTTCAGATGAGAGGAATAGTGAATCTTCACTGGTCAACGCTTTGTTCACATGGACTGTTGTATTCTTTGACTTGAGCAGCTTCTTAGCGTTGGAGTTCAACAGATTGATCAATGACACTATTGACACAGTCTTGAGGTTTGAAAAATCCAACATATTGCCAAATAGGTCTTTCGCATCAGCCACAATTGCTTCTTGCATATCAATATCTTTTATGTCATGTAGGTTTTTTATTTTACATCTTGGACTAGCACATATACTTAATGACGAACAAAAGTTCAGTAGGAGAGTAATTTTATCTCCATCTGTGTTATCAATTTCCTTTGGACTGACAATAAAGTCTTTTATAAATTCTTTATGCTTGTCCCAATAATTGCTTTGCAGCCAATCCAGACTTATCAATGACGCTTCTCTCAGTATCTCAATAGATGGCAATACATTATTATGTGCAGTGTCATGTCTAAGATCAATTATCCAATCTGGAACGCCTAAAACTCTTGCTGCTTGATGCAAACTAGTACCCTTTGATATTTCGGCGTCTAACATGTGATTTACAAATCGCATAATTGCTGAAGAATAAGCCAAGCGCAGTACTTGATCATTTTCTACGGCATTTATGGAATCTTGAATATGAACTTCGAGTACAGAAAGCGTGGATTCTATACCAGCAGGCAGCGACGGACATCTAGTTTTCCATACTAATACTGTTTCAAGAGCTTCTTGTTTACTCGAAATTGTGGGTGCTAAGTAAATTTTCTCGTACACTTCTAACCACTCGTTGCGATCGAACCAGGGCACGGTTTGATAATTCTCACTCATTTCTGATAATTAAAGTAAATAAAAGCTACCAAACAGCGGATAAGTTGCCAACTTTAGATAGTGTCGGCACTGGATCCTGGAGGTTATAATTTCTAAAAAAAATTACACATACACATGCATATGACACTGACACTTTGTCATTGTTGCCAGTGTCGGTAACTAAAACCATGTCTACAAAGAAGGTTTCCTATCAGTTCCGTGGTTCCTCCCCAAAATTAAAATTTCTCTTCATGCATATAAGGCGGAAACATACTATTAAAACGCGACGTAGCACTACGTCTTCCGATGCATGTTTCTATCTACACCTGATCATAGTAAATATATGGACTGATAGTACTGACACGCGTTGGAAGGGGTGTGCAAGCGTGGTCTGGCGTCGGGTTTTAAACGGTATATCCGCACCTTTATGCAATGTCTCTGTGAGTCTAGTCCGGATAAACGCTCAAATCGCTCACTTTACTCATAATCATACTCGCACAAATTCCAAAGCATGCAAAAACTGCTTTTGGACGCCATACAGTGTTTGCGCCAATTTTTGCACAGCGAAGGACGCCTAGCTGTAACTTTCATCATCACAGACATTGATGAAGCGTGGTTGAAGTTCCTCATCTGTTATTTTGTCCTTTTCTGGTGGATTGCTGATGATGATGATATTATTGTAGTAGATAATGAGTGTAAACTTTGGCAGCTTTAGACGGTATCAGAAAAAGTTGTTGAAATTTTTTTTTTTTCTTGGATGTAATTTCAACAACTTTTTGTGAAGCCCAGTTCTGAATTGATTTTACTAGGGGTATATAGACCACGAGCTTTGCGGTGAAGGAAAACATCGTGAGGAAACCTGCACCTGCGAAGCAATTCAATAGTGCGTGTGAAGTTCCCAATCCGCACTGGGCCCGCGTGGGAACTATGACCCACGCCCTTTTGTTCTGAGAGGAGGCCTGTGCCCAGCAGTGGGACATATATAGGCTGGGATGGATGGATAGATGGATGGATGGATATAGATAAATGCTATTATAGACCAGGAAATATGAATTACATAACAAATTACCAATTCATATTTCCTGAGCTACGTAGTAAGTAGTCAATAAACACGAATAAAAAACTATTGATAAGAATTGTTTTTATTAAAAAATCGATTCCAAAGCAAATTCTTGTTTCAATTCGCATGCAGTAAAGATGAGACATAGGTAGCTATAAAGGAAGGCGCGTATAACACGCATTGCATGTATGCGTGTTGAAATATTAGTTCCACTGAAGTTTTCCATTGGTCATACCAAATAGTTGGTTTTTTATTCAGATAAGGGTTACCCGCCAGACAAAAAGTTTTATTTATGTTTACTATTTAATATACTATGTCAATTAACAATTCAGACGGAGAATCATGTCGCGTTCGGGCACAGACCCACAGACGATAATGATGTCTGCAAGAGTGGTCAGTATTTTAAGTCCCATTATAAAAAGTCCGGGATATATACCTCCACTAAACGACCCGGTAAAAAGTTCTGTTCTCATTAGTTGTAAGGTCACTTTGGCACAACAATAATATTAACAAAACGTTCTTCCACTCGTTTCGTACGTCGCACCTTCACTGCTTGCCTAATTGGACATGTTAAGTTTTAAATGCACATTTTACTATAGGTCTCAGACACGTAGACGACAATCAAACAGCATTTGAAAACATTAAGCCCATAAGTGAAATCAACAAACATAATTTTTAACAAAATTAGGAAAATTAGTACAAAACTTAAGAAATTGAAAGCGAAAAAATATATTTGTGCCGATTCGAGAATTGTCATCATGATATTAAAATGTTTTGTGACACTTTACGACTAATCGTTTTCTAATACTTTGCGAATGTCCTTCAAAACTAATACAATTATACTTAACCGATCGGGAGTGCTCTGCCGCGGCACTAGCTGCCGGGGCATGTAAACAAACATTACGAAATAACTACGCTTCCGATATAAAAGAGTAATCTTAGTATGTACTGTAATAAATATCTATCAATATATACTCTCGATCAACAAATATAATTTAATATAGGTAATAATATAATACGAATTTTAAATCTATTAACATTATCACAATATGAGTTGCGACGACATTATGCCGTCTATTTAAAAAATTATGGTTCGTTTGTAACTCTTTTAGTATTTACAAACTTCGCTCTAGATATTATATTGTACATTTCGTCTTTTTAAGGAAATTACACTTACCGACAGTGGAGACGACACAGCGTGCAACGCCGGCGCTAAATAAATATTAAAGTACAAAAAGGGGACTCCTTGAGATCGCCGCGGGGCGGCTAATACCTAACAGAAGTAACGAGAACTGCGCTCGCAGGCTATACAACGTCATATTTACAGCTTCGTTAATTAATTAGTAGTAGATCTGTACATTTATTTATTCTGCAAAAATGGCAAGGCGATTCGCGTTCATCGCTAATTAAAAATACGTCATATCGCGTGTATACTAGCGAACTAAGTTCGAGCCGGTGTCTCGTTAGTTCTGCTAATACTGTTCGTACACCGAAACACTGTTGAGTCCTCGAGGCCGCGCGTCCTTGGGGGCGGGGGGCGCTCATAAGTCGACGGAGTCGAGGTCCTGTTTGGGCGCGCGCGGGGAGGGCGGCGAGGGCGGCGAGGGCTGCTCGGGCGGCGCGGGCGAGGCGGGCGGCTCGGGCCGCGCCACGAACTTGCCGGGCAGCGACGCCAGCGCCGACAGCGCCGCGTCCGCGTGCGGAATGCGCCGCATGATCTTGCCGGACGTGATCAGCCGGCCGAAGCCCTCCTGCAACGTGACAAATAATACCGTTTTAACATTATTGGTGTTATTGTTGTCATAACTGAAGTAATATGCTAGCCTTTTTTTATTTACTGAAATTTATCTTTATTGTTTAACAGATCGAGTTGTGGAAGCATTAATGTATAAAATTCTCGATTATTCAGAGAAATCTGACATGGATTAAAGCGTCATTCTGCGTGGCATATTATACCACGACGACTATAGAAAATCCCATTGAAACTAAATAAATTTCATTTTTCTAGAAAGAGATGTAATGCAAACTACATTTATTGGTATCAGAACGAACCTGGTTTCCTCAAGATATTTTTCCTTAATCTTAAACCTCATAGTAAATTTCAAATTTTCAATGTAATTTCGCACATAAATTTCGAAAAACTCAAGAGGTTCGACGAGCTCAGGCTCGAATCGAGACAAGCATAGACAAACGTGCTCCATCTCGGTCCACATTTTCGCTTATCATCAGGCGTGATTTTGGATAAACGCATGGCTATTTGTGTAAAAAATAATTGGGTAAAGCAGTGTGAGTTTAGCAGTGCGTGGCGTGTGTGTGTGTGACCTGGTGCGCGAAGGCGTATCCGGAGCGCACGGAGCGTCGCGCGCGGCGCGCGGAGGGCGTGCGCGGCGCGGGCGCGGCCTCCCGCCAGCGCTGGCGCGCGCGCAGCCGCTCGCCCAGCGTCGGCCGCGTCCACGACCACGCCAGCCGCCAGGACACCACCGGCACCATCAGGATTATCATCTGCACACGACGCATGACGCATGACGCACGGTGACCCATAGATCTCAACCATATTCGAACGATATGAGGGTTTTCACAGAGGCGAAATATCGCTAGATGGCGTTAATATCGTGAGGTCAGTTTGACGTTTGCTCGTTATTGCTTAAATAGCTAAATGAGCCAATCGCGAGCAAACGTCAAACGGACTTAACGATACTAACGCCATCTAGCGATATTTTGCCTCTGTGAAAACCCTCATTGGTTCATTCGAGTGTTATTTTTCGGAGGTGTCAATCAATAAACTATGTACATATCGCAGGAAAATGCCCAAAACGGACATTTGAATTTGTTACAATTTCTAAATATGTCTCCGTGTTGTGTTTGTCAGATTTGTTTCTACTTAAGTGATATGATACGACGAAATCATGCAGGATAACGAAATCACGAAATAACGAAATAAGTCGTTTGATCACATCACTGAATGTATTTAATTATTTGATAAAATCTTTGATATGAGTCGGTGAGTTGATGAAATAAACTCGTAGTCAACTCATTTTATAATTGAAGTTTTTAATTAACTAGCAATGCATTTGTTCAGGCCAAATTTTAAAAGTATAATTTCACCATCAAGTGACCGATTCGAGTTGAAATGTGAGTACAGCTAGCAGAAAAAAGTTGTAATTGAAATTAAATATATATTTTTAATTTTTTTGTAGAAAATCGAGTCCATATCTAATTCCTATGTACTGAATATCGCAATATATATCATATATGTAGTTAACACTTTAAATTGGATGCAATGGATTCTATTCTTTAACAACATTCATCCATACTAATATTATAAATACAAAGCGTATGTTTGTCCGTCTTTCACGTCGAAACGAAGCAATGGATCGACGTGATTTTTGGCATAGAGATAGTTTATGGGCTAGAGAGTGACATAGGCTATTTAATCCCGGAAAAAAGCAGTTCCCGAGGGAACAGCGCGCGATAACCGAATCCCACGCGGGCGAAGCCGCGGGCAAAAGCTAGTCCACTTAATATGGCTAGTTTATACTAACGGTGAGCACGGCGGTGAACCAGAAGGTGGCCTGCGTGAGCGCGACGGTGAGCGAGCCGACGTAGGGCCCGCCGATGGCGTAGTTGTAGAAGTAGTCCAGCACGAAGTACGACACCAGCGAGCCCCAGATCGTCACGTGGTTGCACACGGTCCAGTACGTCGTGTCCAGTGCGATCTGCACAAAAACGAAGAAAGAATATAATATGCTTCATTAGATCCTTTTGGTCTATTAAATGTACCGTTAGCCATATAAGTGGTCTATCAATTTTTAAACAAGTTCCTATCAAATTAATATGTCGCTAAAGACGAACTTTTAAGTTGAGAGACAGTCTATTAGCATTATTGTTTTATGACATGCAAACGATTACCAACTTAGGGTGGTAGACCACATATTTGGCTGATGGTACATTAAAAGTACTACATTCTCAAAAGTTCGTTATATTGCAGCGCCGATTTCTACTTTAATTAAAAATGATAAAAAAGTATTTTATTTTTATTTTAACCTTCAGTAAAAAAATAAAAAAAATAAGGCCAGTAGTGCAGAACTCTGTTAATAAGCAGTCGGGATAAATCAAAATCGTGACCAGAGTCAAAGTCGTTACGAGTAATACAAATTGTAAATAAATAATAAATGAATATCATGGGACACTTGACACCAATTGACCTAGTCCCAAACTTAGCAAAGCTTGTACTATGGACACTAGGCAACGGATAAATATACTTATATAGATAAATACATACTTAAATACATATTAAACATCCAACACCCGAGAACAAGCATTCGTGTTATTTACACAAATATCTGCCCCGGCCGGGAATCGAAGCCGGGACCTCAAGCTTCGTAGTCAGGTTCTCCAACCACTTGGCTATCCGGTCGTCAAATTTAATTATTTAATTCAAATTTAGCTTGCCCTGAGGAAACCTTTTTAATAGTATGTAATAAATAATATGACTTTAATTGCCTTTAATAATAAATAATATGAACTTTAGTTGTGTTTTATGTGATTAAAATCTCAAAATAAAATATGTACACCCTACACTACTTAACGCAATGCAACTACGTAACGTAACAAAGTAAGATAGTGTCGTATGATGTTCTTACCTGCGTCGTATTGTCAATAATTAAAATTGTAGCTACAACGCTTCCTAAAAGCATGTGGTCTGATAGAATCTTGCCGTCTGGTGCCAAGCCATCTTTGTAAGTACCTGCAAATATAAAATTGATGCCGTTATAATTTGTCAAACAACTACATACAGAATAAATACTCTATACACATAGACAAACTTAGGTACTTAAATTTAGCACATATATCGCTCATTCAACACAATGATGGCATAATTTACAAAACTACAAGTTTTAGGGGCTGTTTCACCATCCATTGATTAATGTTAACGAAGACAGCATAATATTTAACCGTCAGTTAACACTAATCAATGGATGGTGAAAAAGCCCCTTAGATTTTGGTTGAATTTACAATTTGATATCTTTAAATCCCTTTCTTATAAATTTATCAAAAATCAATTAAATATGACAATATTCTTTTCTATCGGATCAACGATATGTGTGTAGACATGAGCCAATGATATCTCCCAAACGTATGCCGCCATCCTGTCAAGATGAGTCAGTCTGGGCTAGCACAGGCGCGAGCCGCGAGGGTGATTAGTAAAACCAAACTTGGTTGTGAAAGTTTGCAAGACCTTTTTTTTTATTCGACTGGAAGGCAAACGAGCAAGTCTTCTGGTGGTAAGAGATCACCACCGCCCATAAACATCTTCAACACCAGGGGTATTGCAGATGCGTTGCCAACCTAGAGGCCTAAGTTAGAATACCTCAAGTGCCAGTAATCCACCTCCAGAGAGAGATGTCACGATGCGGCACGTACCGTAGGGTATGAGAAACAGCACGAGCGACGTGAAGCAGCCGTGCAGCGTGGACTTGATGAACTCTGTCTTGTTGAAGAGCCGCGAGGTGTGTCCGGGCGCGTACAGCTTGGGGAACTGCAGGCTCGTGGCGTCCGACACGTCCTGCTCGAACACGCCCAGCGCCAGCACGGGCAGCGACGTGTAGAACAGGTTGTACACCGAGATGAACATCTCGTCGAACACCGTCTGATGACCAAAACGACTAATTTTATAATAAACCCCCTTGCAAAAAAAACGGGCACCTATGGTTCTTGAAGCTTAGAAAGTAAGCTTTCATGCACATAAAACACAAAAACCATAGGTGCCCGTTTTTTTTTGCAAGGGGGTTTGTGTAGAATCAATAGTCTTCATTGACATGCAGTTTATTATGGATTGGCATCATAGTGTGCGTTGCGCGCTTGAGAGATTCTGAGATCTGGACGCGGGAAAACGATTCTCAATTGCCAGTATGTAAAAGAAGTCTTCTAAGAAAGTGAACTATCACTGATGTCTTCTGGGTCGGAAAAAATAACATACACTTAAACCCTCGTATGCGGGAACTAAAAAAAACACATTCAATCGAATGCATTGTAGTAACTACCTGTTTTAATAAGCTCAAATTCTGCTGATTGAAATAAATAAATAAATATCATGGGACACTTGACACCAATTGACCTAGTCCCAAACTAAGCAAAGCTTGTACTATGGGTACTAACTAGGCAACGGATAAACATACTTATATAGATAAATAAATACTTAAATACATATTAAACATCCAAGACCCGAGAACAAACATTCGTATTATTCATACAAATATCTGTCCCGGCCGGGATTCGAACCCGGGACCTCAAGCTTCGTAGTCAGGTTCTCTAACCACTTAGCCATCCGGTCGTCGATTAATAAAAAAAATAAAAAGATATTTTTAAATTTGGCGCGAATCCGCGTCCTAAGCATACCAGGGATTAAAAGTTGATTGACCCAAACAAATGAACAAGCTACTGACCTGAGCGCTGAATCCGCAAAAGAACGCGAACCAGAAGTGGCAGACGGTGAACGCGAAGTTCTTGTAGAAGAAGTAGCGGAGGAACTTGCACATGCGGAAGTAGGACCAGCGGCCGTGCACCAGCAGCAGCCGCTGCAGGAAGCGGAACTGCGCGATCGAGTAGTCCGACGCCAGCACCGCCTGCATGCCCTCCTGCCCCGAGATGCCCACGCCGATGTGCGCCGCTGGGGACACCACGCACCGTTAACACACATCACCTATACCTAGTTTCATCTTAGTTGAGGTCACGCACACAACAACATTGTCGTGTAATGACAGCGAGATTTTGAAATTATTGTTCCTTTATTGTACCTGTAAAGAACTCACTGGGCACTGGGGTAACAATTTAAACACAAAATAAACACAAAAATATGTGAAATCAAGTGGCGGCAGCGTTAGCGCACGCGCGGTTCGTATCACGTGACAGCGGTGACTGACATACAGCAGCTCGGGCTTTAACGCTACCCTCATGTTTTTATTTATTAAATCCAAAGAACCTTAACCTACCCACAACCTTAAATCTAAGAAACAACATATTTGTTTGTATGTGTTTGTAAGAGTGTTTTGTATGTGTGTGTGTATGTGTGTGTGTATATGTGTGTGTGTGTATGTGAGTGTGTGTGTATACGCGTCGTCTACAATCTCCCCCGCGTGTCGTGTCGGCGACACTAGTCTACCTGAGGTAACCGTGCGACGCGTGTGGCAGGTCGACGATATACCGCTGTACGCGTTTGGACATCCACGACTCTCACCCGACCATCCTGACCAGGATGTGTCTGGACTATGCGTCCCCTTGCCCAACAATTTCGTGACGAGTTTGGATCGACTATTACAACGAGATCTCCTTGGCGCAAGTCTTCACTATCCTTTGTCCATTTTGATCGTGGCAAGAGTGTTGGAAGAATCTCTTTCATCCACCTACTCCAGAATAAATCAGCAAGGCGCTGAGCTATGCGCCATTGACGTCGTAGATACAGGTCTCCTTCATTGAATTCTCCCGGTATTGGTAAACCCGATGATGAGCCGATCAAAAAATGATTGGGAGTCAAAGTTTCCTGGGCATCATGGTCTACGGACACATGAGCCAAAGGTCGGCTGTTGACCATGGCCTCCACTTCCATCAGTAGCGTCATGAGCGTTTCGTCACGTGGCGCTCTTTCCTTGAGCACGGCTTTTAGCGCGGTCTTAACGCAACGTATCATGCGCTCCCAGGCCCCCGCCATGTGAGGACTGGCTGGAGATATGAAATGCCATTCGACACCGTAATTTGTGGCATACTCGGACAAGTATTCCCGGTTTAGCGAGTCAAAAGACTTCTTTAACTCGACTTCGGCTCCCTTCAGGTTTGTTCCATTGTCAGAGTAAATTTTTGCCGGCCAACCACGCCTTGCAGCCATACGGCGAAGGGCCATGATGAGGGAGTCAGTAGATAACGAGGTTACTGTCTCGATATGCACGGCGCGCACGGTGAGGCACGTAAAAAGAACGCCATAGCATTTCTCACGCCGACGACCAACTGTAACATCCATGGGGCCAAAAAGATCTACGCCGCAGTGGGTGAAAGGTCTCTGATGATGAGACAAACGACCCTCCGGCAAGTCACCCATTCTTGGAGGCTGTGGCTGTACTCGACGTAGCCTACAATGAAGACAACGTGAGGCTACGGCTCGTACAGTGGGGCGCAGTTTAATTATCCAGTACTTTTGCCTGAGCTCATTTACCACCATTTCATTAAAAGAGTGTGCTGCGCGCTCATGAAAATGTTTCACAATTAATCTGGTAATGTGATCATGGCCGTCTAAAATAATGGGTCTTTTAACAGTCAAGCTGACTTCCCTTGTGGCATCGATGCGCCCCCCTACTCTGAGAAGACCGTCGTTCCCGAGAACCGGGGTCAGGGTGCGAAGTCGGCTAGTGGGGTCGATGTTTTTATTTTGCTTCAGCTGATTAAATTCAGTCTTAAAATAGAGTTCCTGCGAATATTTCAATAGCAACAATTCGGCCCTTTCCAGCAAACACTTGTCAAAGTCAAAAGTCAAATCATTTATTCAGCAAATAGGCCGCAATGGGCACTTTTACACGTCATTTTTTTAATCTACCACCGGTTCGGAAAAAAACCTCTGTTGAGAAGAATCCGGCAAGAAACTCAACGAGGTATTTTTTTTTTAAAAACAGATTCACAATATTTATAAATGACATCTATGTACTATACATTACAAGTATTTAACACAATTTTATTTTTAACACAGTAGGTTCACTATTTGAAGGGATCGCTAGTGCGGATCGGAATTATTTCCAAATATCCCTGTCCATGATATAATCGTTTACTTTATAATAAGCCTTAGATATTAATGTCTTTTTGACAGTAGATTTAAATTTTGTATCAGTTTCTTCAGTAATATTTTTTGGAATTTTATTATAAAAACGTATGCAACTTCCCAAAAACGACTTTTTGGTTTTAGCCAGTCTGTAAGATGGTACTTTAAGCTTCCCTGTGTTTCTAGTAGCCTTTGGCTTATCGACGTTAGTGGGAAAATCACATATGTTCTTCCTAACGTACATGATTATTTCAAAAACATAAAGCGACGGCAGGGTTAGGATACCAGTTGTTAATCGTAGGTATGCCGCTCAGTTTGCATTTTGCTATAAATAATAAAACCGCAGCTGTCGCGCGAAGCAATCTGAGCCAAGACGAAAAACGCGAGGGATCGGGTATAGGTAAGTTTGACTTATTGTTACTATTATTGTTATTAATGATAAGTACATTTTTTATTTCTAATTGTTTACTATTAACCTTTTGTATGTTTACAGGTTCGCGCGGCCATCGGTCATCGGACAAAGAAAGGAACTCCGGTCCCGCATACCATTCGCAACTACTTTCTAAGTGGTAATTATTATTTTTCGTAGCGACGTCCGCTATGTTTAACTCAGACGGAACGTAATGCCATTCTTTAGCGCTGCTTAATGAATCTATTTCCCCGAGCCGGTTAGCCACGAATGTGTTATAGTTTCGATGGTCATTACGTACCCATAATAATACAGTAGTGGAGTCCGTCCAGTAAAATGTCCTGTCAGCCTGTAATCTGTGTTCCTTTTTCAGCGTATCTCCGAGACGGCACGCAAGCACAGCTGACTGCAATTCTAAGCGAGGAATAGACACGCATTTTACCGGTGCTAAACGACTTTTACTCATTACGAAAGCCACGCTAATATCAGTCTTATCGTCATCGCAATAAGATCGCCAATAGGCTACTGCGGCATATGCGGTCGGGGATGCGTCGCAAAAAATATGTAGGTCAAGTTTACGTGAGAGTGAATTGTTATTGTTTTGAATAAAATACCATCTCGGAATACGTAATTCATTTATAAAACTAATTTGACCGATCCATTCCCTAAACACGACAAACATTTCATCTGTCAAAACCTGATCCCAATCAATCCCCTGTTTCCAGGTGGACTGCAAAAGAATCTTTGCTTTCATGGTAAAAGGAGCCAGCAATCCATAAATGTCATAAATCGTCATAACTATGCGCAAGAGTTCTCTTTTTGTTGGCTTCTGCTGACCCTTTATTACGCCCTCACTAATATTTTTAAATGATAATTTAAAACCTAAACAATCCGTACTCGGATACCATAACAAACCAAGTGTTCGCTCAAACAACTCGTCTCCTTGGAAATCTAAACCTACGGAAGCTGCACTTAAGGTACTTTTTCGAGCGGCTTTGCAAACAACGGGGCTATTAGATGTCCAGTTCGTGATATCGAAACCACCTTGCGAATGAATGTATGTTATCTCCTGCATCGACTTAATAGCCGCGTCCTCATTAGTGAAAGAGTCAACATAATCGTCACAATAATGATTAGTTATTATTGCGTGTACTGAATCGGGCATTGTTTGTCTAAAACGTTCGGCGTTATGGTTTTTTATGTATTGTGCAACAAAGGGTGAGCAATTAGCGCCAAATATTAAAGAAGTCATGGCAAAATGTTTTATTTTGCCGTTTATTTCCCACAGAAAACGAAGCGCATGTTGATCTTCGGGTCTTATATTTACGCGTAAGAACATATCACGTATATCCGCGGAAATACCTATTCTATTCTCACGAAACCTGAGCATGATACCTGTTAGAGATTCAAGCAAATCTGGTCCTTGTAACAAGTAACTGTTAAGGCAAAGACCGTTCGTGGTGGCTGCGGCATCGAAAACCAATCTCAGTTTTTTTTTATTTGGATTATCGACGCCGAAGTGGGGGAGGTACCAAACCCGGGGGCCTGACTCATTAGGCTCGATTTCGCGAGCGTAATTGTTTACAAATAAGTGTTCGATTCTTTCTTTATACCGCTGAGCAAAACCTGGGTCACGTGACATTTTTCGCTCAATAGACCTCAAGCGTGAGAGCGCATTTGGAAGCGAATCTGGCATATTGGCACTACTCTTCCACGGCAGACCTACCTCCCAGTGGCCATTGACCAACTGTGCAGTGCTCTTCAATATCTCGATCGCTTTCATGTCGAGACGATTCGGTCGCGCTGGTGCCGCAGAGACCCCGAGTGCGTCCAACTCAAAAGATTTGCGTACGAGTTCATTCAGGCTACGATCACTGATTATGCTGTCATCATTTGCTGGCGAGACGGGTGTCACGTGACACACGGTATGAGCAAACGAGCGAGCGGCGTCAGAGCCAGCGCCGGACCGGTTTTCACCAGGAGCGTATGGGGAAGATAATGTAGACATAAAGCCATGTACACACCAGCCCAATGGAGTTAATGTAGCAAAGGGTTCGTTTTTCTTACCGGTTAACAATCGCAATGGTTTAATTAAATTATAATTATCTTGACCAATCAAGACCTTTGGTTTAAGATTAATACCTGGAATATAATTTAAAACAATGTTGCGCAAATGTTTATACTGGGAAGTATTAACTTTTAACATATTTTGTTTAGGCAAGTTTAATTCTTTTATTTTTTGAGCATTAAATTCAGATACTTCATGATTATCATCTAGGCCACTTATGCTACAACTTACAGTCTCTGATGTACAAACTATTTCGTTGTTTTCCCAAGCACCGCACATACGCAATTGTCTCTTCTGTCCTTTTAGACCTATCGAGTCCGCAATATCACTCCGGATTAACGAAATCGTCGCACCGTCGTCCAATAACGCGTACGTTGTGATCGCGCCCTTAGGGCCGCGCAAAACTACCGGTACAATTTTTAACATCACGATCGGATTAGACACCGATATTGTGTTGTTTACACTTTCACTGTAATTGTCTACGTGGTCGCATTCGTCACTGTGGTCGTCGCCGGTGCCGAGGGACTCGTCGCCGGCGTCCTCCGCGGCAGTGTGGACGCGCTCGGGCGGCGCGGGCGCGGCCGGGGCGGCGCCCGGCGTGGCGCCCGGCGCGGCGCCGCCGGCGGGCGCCGCGGGCCAGTGCAGCAGCTCGTGGTGCGGCAGGCCGCAGTGATCGATCTCACAGTTCGCAGCAGGGCACTCGTCCTTGTTGTGTTTGTGTATGAGGCATTTATGGCACAAACGTCTACCTTTGACGAAACGCCAACGATCCCGTCGCATAGCCTTCTTGAATCTAGCACACTTTGGTAGGGCGTGACTACTTTCGCGGCAAAATGCACATTTTTTATCTTCTATTGCTGTATTATTTGATTGTGATTGTGCCAGTATTATATGCTTATTTTCGTGGGATTTTCGTTCTTCGGGTTTTTTATAGGTATAAATATGACTTATACCTGCTATTGACGCCTTCGTGGCTTCCTCATACAAAAAATCTGAAAATAATTCGAGTTTAGGTTTATTTTCAGCTTGGTTGGTGTAGGCATAGTAATCGGCCCACTTAGTGATGAGCGCCGTCGGGCACTTAGTTACAACTGCATTCATTAGTTCGGGACTACGTAAATAATCAACTTGTTTTATCGCTCGAGCGGCGGCTACGTAGTTTTTCACTTTTATAGAAAAGTTGACGAGTTCGTTGTGATACGTCAGCGGCAACGGTGGTAACTTTCTCAGCTGTACAGTGATCCTTTGTATGATAGTTTCGGGCCTGCCGTAATAAATACGCGTTTTTGAATGACAACCATTCCATTGAGTCGCCATAAAAAGGTGGCAGCTCCTTATTTGTTTTCATTCGTAATAAATTTTGTTGATCATTGGCAGTGGCGGTGGTGATGGCATTCTTTAGTGCGATAGCAAGTTGTTGGATGTCGCTAGGCGCGGCCGCGGCGGCGGGCGGCGCCCCGTGGTGCGGCTCAATATGCCGCTGCTTCATGGCATCCTCGTGGCTACGATCCATCCATTGATCCACTTTATGCTTGATGCGGGATCTGGCGCTTACACTGCAGTTTTGCGAACGTTCTAGTCGAAGCGCGGCAATATCCGCTGCTAACTTCTTTTCGTTGAGTTCGAGCTGTATGCGAGCATTAGCTTCCGCTACTTCCAATTCAAGCTGTTTCTTACGGGCAATGAACTGAAGCTCACTATCATTGGAGTGTTTGCTGCTGGTCGATGCTGGCACTTTGGGTGCTTCCGTTTTGACGCTGCGGTTTTCAGATGCAACTCCACGTTTCCGGACGTCAATACTCTTCATAGAAATACGTTCATCTGAATAGGCTTCAGCGTCAAGTATCTTTCTTGTACTTTCTTGGATGACATTATCCATAACAGCTCGCTCTGATGTAGTAGTGATTTTGCATTTCGATGCTGGCGGTGTGCTAAACATGGCGGCCGACCGGTACTGTAGGTTTATCACTATGTGCTCAAATTCGTGTCAATTAAATTGTATTTATTTATTCGGTTCGTAGGACCACTTTGTAAAGAACTCACTGGGCACTGGGGTAACAATTTAAACACAAAATAAACACAAAAATATGTGAAATCAAGTGGCGGCAGCGTTAGCGCACGCGCGGTTCGTATCACGTGACAGCGGTGACTGACATACAGCAGCTCGGGCTTTAACGCTACCCTCATGTTTTTATTTATTAAATCCAAAGAACCTTAACCTACCCACAACCTTAAATCTAAGAAACAACATATTTGTTTGTATGTGTTTGTAAGAGTGTTTTGTATGTGTGTGTGTATGTGTGTGTGTATATGTGTGTGTGTGTATGTGAGTGTGTGTGTATACGCGTCGTCTACAGTACCGATAGCAAGCTCAACAGCGAATTGCAAGATAGACCAAAAAGTTTATTTAACCTCTTTTGTTAAGAATTATATAGAGCATTTCATCGACTTTAAATAAAACAGAAAATGCAACATTTTGATTAATTTTATTTACATTAATTCAAATAAAGGTCACGTTTGCGTAGGTAGGTACATGAATATAATATTAATCGTACAAACGAAAGAGAATAAGTAGTAAATTGCATTGTCTTTATTTATGTAGCTATTAAAATTGTATTCACATATAAGCGTATAAGCGTTTTTGTTTACATTCACTCACTCATTTCATTCATTTACTTTTTTGCAATGAGTACTTCATGTAGCTGTGTGTGTAATCATTCACCTCAACTAAAGTGAAATTATCTATACCCGCCGATATTATACACTACATCCATACTAATATTATAAATACGAAAGTGTGTTTGTGTGTTTGTCCGTCTTTCACGTCGTAACGGAGCATAGAGATAAAGCATAGAGATAGTTTATGGGCCCGAGAGTGACATAGGCTACTTTTTATCCTGAAAAAATGCACAGTTCTCGAGGGAACAGCGCACGATAACCGAGTACCACGCGGGCGGAGCCGCGGGTAAAAGCTACCCGATACACTGATACGCCGATAATAAACATACCTGGGATAACTCGGGGCAAGTTATAGTGATTTGATATCGATAAAAAAAATGTCGATATAATAAACCATGAATAATAATGATAATTTATTTATTTACAGGGAAGATGGTACAAGATAAACAGTTCTAAAAGGTAAACATTTCTTCATTTTCCCCTCGACGTGTCTATCCACCCTCGCCATACCGGCTCGGGTGGCTTTATGAACGTCTTGGATAAAATGGCTCGTTTTATGCTCTTGTTGTACAATGTACTATTGGACACATCATCGTCGTCACTAATACCAAATCATTGAATATGTCTACTTATGCTAATTTTAATTCGCGACCGCGTCGCACGCGCACGCTTCAAAAGTGTCATCAACGTTCGTTGTATACTGCAATTCAATAGAATCTAACAATCCTGTAGACACTTCCAGCCTTCTAATATGAACACCGGGCTGCCTAAGGCTTTGTGATGTGACTATTATTCTTTTTTGATTCCTTTTAGATGATAATTGCAACAACAGGGACATATATAATCAAGCGTGCTCACGTTAGGGTGTGTTAAATGTGTCGAAAATTGTTAGATTCTATTGAATTGTACTTTAAGCATGGAGTACCTTTGATCATGGAGACGTCGTTGGCGCCGTCGCCGATGGCGAGCGTGACGGCGCGGCGCGCCTTCTTGATCAGCTCCACGACCATGGCCTTCTGTAGAGGCGTCACGCGGCAGCAGATCACCGACCGGCACTGCAGCACTACTTCCAGGAACCTGCACCACAAGGGTTTCATCAGGGCCGGATTTAGGGGAGGGCAAAGGGGGCAACTGCCCGGGGCCTCCACAAAATAGGGGCCCCCACAATAGAGACATCGGAAAAAAAATCTTTCAAATTCCGACGAGTAAACACTAGGAAACAGCAATTCATATATTTCTTCACTTTAATAAGGCAATCAGTAAAATATCAAAACGCCCTCATTGACCTCCACTCCTTTGTTGCCCCAAGGCCTCCACACCTCTAGTAAATGCGGCCCTGGGTTTCATTATTCTCCGAGTCCGCCAAAGAGGGTTTATTGACAGGCGAATTTCCGCTAGATGGCGTTAGTACCGAGAAGTCCATTTGATGTGACGGTCTTCCTTGCAATGAGGACTAATTATTGACAGGCCAAATATCGCAAGGTTTTGCTTGCAATCGGCTCGTTTAGTTAATATTCTAAATGAACCGATAGCAAGTAAGACCTTGACGTCAAAAAAAAACTCAAGATACTAACGCCATCTAAATAAACAATAATAATAAAATAAAAACAAGGGACACTGGACACCAATTGACCTAGTACCAAACTAAGCAAAGCTGTACTATGGATACTATACTTCATTTATCTAGAATTAGAAAGAAGGTAGGCGATCTTTACGTGTCTTTTGATAGAAAAACACTTTTGAAAAATAAGTCACAGCAAATATGTAACAATTAGCAAGGACTTATGATCATTTACATCATTTTGGTATCATAAGTAACAATTGCCGAAGCCATGGTGGCCTAGTGGTTTGACCTATCGCCTCTCAATCAGAGGGTCGTGGGTTCAAATCCCGGCTCGCACCTCTGAGTTTTTCGAAATTCATGTGCGCAATTTACCACGAGCTTTGCGGTGAAGGAAAACATCGTGAGGAAACCTGCATAAACTTGCGAAGAAATTCAATGGTGCGTGTGAAGTTCCCAATCCGCACTGGGTCCTCGTGGGAACTATGGCCCAAGGCCTCTCATTCCGAGAGGAGGCCTGTGCCCAGCAGTGGGTCGTATATAGGCTGAGATGATGAAGTAACAATTACTGTTTTTTAAAAACGTTTTTCAATAAAAAGACTCAAGATTGTTTACCCCTTTTCTAATGCTAAAAAAAAAACAATTTATAGATAAATACATATTAAACATTCCAAGACCAGAGAACAAACATTCGTATTATTCACAAATATCTGCCCCGGCCGAGAATCGAACCCAACCTCGAGCTTCGTAATCAGGTTCTCTAACCACTTGGCCGTTCGGTCATCTAGCGATATCTCAAACATTAAGTAGCATCCTCACTTTTCCTCCAGCTTGGGATGCAGGCAGTGCACGAGCGAGTGTCCGTTGATTACGATGGCGAACCCGTTGGAGTCGTCGTTGCCGTGGTCGTGCGACTCCGCGGACGCCGGCGCGCCGCCCGCAGCGTATTCGTTGCTGGAACACAACGCACCTCCACTATTTGCACCACTACCCACATCTAAGTATACATTATGGCACTACTGTTCTGATCATTATAAGATTTAGAAGTGGGCAGATTATTTGCAATAGTGAAGTATCGTCAGCAAAAAGCTTATTAGGGACTGAAAAATTATTACTGACATTTGCATACTCCAAAAGTTTCAATTAAATAAGCAGGCCCGTGGCAGCGTACTTTGTTTATTCAATGCAAATATATATATTTTTAGCACAATACAGTAAAGCTATGATCTGAAGACCCAATCGTAGCAACATATGACTGTATGTAACCCATAAATACATATCTGTTCACTCGCTAAGGGACACCCTTCTATAATACGATACGATACGATGTCGGTGCCAAATATATCTTATAAACCGGTAAACACACATCAATAATTTGCTATGGACTGGCGACCTTCTTCGTGAACAGATCTGTATCCCCAACTGGTTGTTTGACTGCCTGTCAGTACCGTACTTAAAACTCAAGTGATAAGAATAACGACTAGTGTATGCCCACTTTTATTCTAATTCAGTCCAGTACGTTTTTGTCCGTTCGCTAGTCGCTACTTCTTTACCTACAATTCGAGTACGGCTGTGAAGGCAGTCGATCAATGTCCGCAGACAAGCAGAGCTACACGACGCGAGAAAATTTGCATCTCACTCTTTCGCAACCTTGCGTGTAAGGGGTCGCACTTAACTCGGGTCGATTAGCACCTACGCTGGTAGGCGTGTTGTCGAAGGCCTCACAACATGCGACATGATGGTAAATATAAATTGGCCACACACAACACGCGACGTTAAACCCCACACTATAATATTACACACAATATTATACTACAGCAATATTAGACTTCACTTCACGCTCGACTATATCTAAGGGCATGTTAAGGTTCATTGTTACATTAGTGTTACGAGCGTCTAGGGTACGTGTGGGTTAAAGAAATAACGTACAGGTTAAAGAGAAAAAGAGCACTCTTACAGGGTGATCGGAGCAGATAGGGACAGACCGGACCCTCCGCCAAATCGAACGAAGCTCACATATAAGGAGGACATTTCTGTGGATACTACAGGATTCTGTGATTTGAAATAACAAAATAATCAAAATAAAACATCAAGCGAATATCACCCAAATGGCAGGAGGGTCTCACAAGACTGTGCGACATGACACGCGGCGGTGAGGGTTAGTACGAACAGTGCTGGAAAAAATACGAGTAAGTCAACTACATTATTAAAAGTTTGTGAATCAGTCCATTGTGTACGTTTCAAAAGCTAACACAGACTTTTTGCTAGCTTCCAGAAATTTAACAAATTCGAATTAAAAGTTATAAAATGCACTAAACATTATAGATAGCACAATTAAATACAGTATACTTTACATAAATAAGGTAATAACAACAAGTATACCAAAAGACTCGCAAACAATGCATATTCCATTGTAATGTAAAACAGCAAATTGTTTACAATTATGTAACTGACAAATTTGAAAGCACATAAACTGAACCACAACGCACAAGTTACTAAACTCACAAATGCGCACTAACACAATGTCAAACGTGGAATGAATCGCAAGGTTTTTACATAATACGCATCTAGAATAATTTAATATGGACAGATCAACGCACAATTTATTTTGAGTGTTTACAGTTATGCCCCATTAGCAGCATATCGAAAAAAGTTGTTGTACTAATCTTTTAGTTACACATTATAAAACCATTGCGATTCTTTCTACAATAAGGCGGTTCATACGAGTAAACCATTTTTGAATAAAAAAACCACATTACACACACCCTTTTATTTCAAAAAATTAAAAAATTGTTGGAATCCAAATCAAATGTAAATAGCAAAGTAACAAGCTTTTATGAATAAAGGGCGTGTTGAAGCACAATCGCCACACAACGCAAGTCATTTAGCTCGCATCGTGTCGTGAATTTTTACCAAACATTATTAGGAGTCAGTTGAAGCAAAATGGTGTATGAACCGCCTCAGATGTATGAAAACGATCCAGTCAGGCAAGGAGAGCACGAGATGTAAAGGCGGTGATATAGAAGGTGTAGCTCTTTGTCTCTCTACCTGTGTGCTACCGTGTTATGTTCCCACCTAAATGTGACGACGGAGACGGCGGGCGCGTTCAGTTTGACGTTGGCGGCGCGGCCGGGCGACGGGCCCGGCGCCGCGCCGCCGTTCGCCGCGCCTTCCGCCGAACCTGCAATAATAACTACATTATACAAACTCGCCATACATTAACCGCCTGGTATAACATTATTATAGTGCATATAGAGCTTTCGTTTGAAACTAGTGACGCATACAACGTGAATTTCAAGCAAACGTTTGAGTGCTTAAGAACGGATTCTTTTAACGATCAATCTACACTGGTACAACTGTATGCGCCATCACTTATCAATTGACATACTTCTTACAACCTGTCAAAATGCGATTTCGCATAGATTTTGTGTGACAAGCTAGCTCTCTTATTTGATATTTTGCACTATTTGATTATTTATTTATTTCAAAACAAACAAGTTTCGTTTCAAAGAAATCGCGTAACCCTTCAAACATATTTAACGGCCGATAGTAATCGTTGTAATGTGTTTAGAATAAGAATAAGAATGATTTAATTGCATATATCTTCATACTGATTAAAAATTCGACTAAATTATCGGCCGATAAAAAGTTTATTGTTTTCGGGGCCTCTAACTATTATAAGTATATGACTGTATACTCATTATCATCACATCAACCATAGGTTTTTTGGACACAGGCCTCCTCCATAGCCGTCCAATTGCTTCAGTTGGAAGCGGCCTGCATCTACCGTAAACCCGCGGCTTTAACCAAGTCCCCAGTGTCCCCAGTGGACATGGAGTGGAAGCGAAGCGTGGGGTCGCTTGCCGATCTGCGGTCTCCATTCGAGCTTCTTGATCCCAACGGCTATCTGTTCTCCGTGATATATGGCCTGCCCATACCATACGTATACAGGGTGGCTCATTTATATCGGTCAGTATGGGAAAGTATGCAACTATACGACAGACGAAAATTTCTTCTTAGGAACCATGACATCGATTTTAATAACAAGAAAAACTGCATGGTTACTACCTGCCATCTTTTGTTTTCACTCTTGATATTTTACGCTTACCCGCATTTGGAACGCGTTTACAAGTAATGTTTAGATTTGTTTAACTTTAATAGATTTTAGGTAAGTTAAAGAGAACGGCGAATCCTGTTCACCGTGATACAGTTTTATACTAGTACGGGGAGCAGAAGACGCTTACTCGTAACTAATGAGGCGTAAACAAATTGATCTTAACACTCACTATTATTCTGTGTCTTAACTGTGTGTAATACTAACTAAGTATACTTAGCATTTTTGCCTCAATTTAGTGTGCTATTTGTAAGTAAGCAGTTGTTACATTTATGGTACTGAATAAAGTTTATTATTATTATTATTATTATTCATGTATTTAAAAAAACCTGTACTCAGCTCGGGAATCAAACCCGGTTGTTTGAAAAAAAAAAAACTTACACTATTTCTATTTAGATATCGATTGTGTACGTCTTAAGCAATAAATGTCTCCATGAAACATTATGTCTAAAATGAATAAAATGCATTGTTTTCTCATACTTTGATTTATTTTAGTAGGTGTTCGAAGTGTCCATCGTTACAATATTCAACAAATTCTGGGATGTAATATTGTCCGCTAAGGCTGTTTGTACTTTTTTGCTGGTAAAACCGATGTCATGATTCCTAAGAAGAAATTTTCGTATGTCGTATAGTCTCGGACTTTCCCATACTGACCGATATAAATGTGCCACCCTGTATATGATACTATATAAGTGGATAACTGTATGTGCAGTGCACTGACCGTGCGGCAGGAAGGTGTTCACGACGCGGATGGAGTCGCGGCACTTGGCCAGCTGGCGGTCCACGTCGTCGTACGCGGCGCCGTCGATCACGAACACCTCCGCCATGTCATCTGTCAACAGCTGGCACGAGTACCCGATGTTGATCGCCGTCTCTGCAATACATTACTTAAATATATTCGTTTTGTCTAAACTCCATTTCAATAGAATCTGACAATCCTGTACACTTCCAGCCTACTGATATGAACACCGGACTGCCTAAAGCTTTGTGTTGTGACTATTATTCTAACAAGGACATTAGCGTGCACACATTAGGGTGTCTTAAATGTGTAGAAAATTGTCAGATTCTATTAAAATGTACTTTACTGAGAATTGTCTGCCATCTTGTGCCATTGGCGCCTGAACACATTGTATACAGGACCAGCAATGGAGTGACTGTCCGGGAACTGGACACCATACAATAAGCAATGGTATTCTAAAATAAAATAACTACATCTTCTTTTTTTATCGTCTAGTTGTAGTTGCTTAGTAAAAAAGAAAATAACCTTGTTTGTCGCCTGTCAGCACCCATATTTTGATGCCCGCCATACTAAGGTTTGCTATCGTTTCAGGTACTCCGTCTTGTAGTTTATCTTCAATTGCTGTTACACCTGTAAATAGACAGATTGAAAAGATAAAATCACAAAGACCCTGCTTGAAAATTTGACTACCATTTCGCCGGTTTTTAATTTATTTATACTTCAGTATTTTGACCTTTCGGCGGTAATTTTAAAACGGATGATTTCGCCGCAAGTCGGTGCCTAAATGTGTCCGTTTTAAATTAAAAAAAAAAAAACAAACAATGACGTGATGTGCAATTTGCGCATCTTATACCTATTACCTAAGAGGGAGGCTTACATCCAACAGTGGATGTCGCACGACTGATATGATCCCTCTGCCTTTGATGATGATGATATTACAAGATTTTATTAGATGGCCTCCAGCTCCTCGTCTCGGTCGTGCACCGAGGGGTCAGTCCCCGAGGGGACGGGTGTGGGGGGGGGGGGCTGTACCCAGCAGCAGCAGGTCGGTCTCGATCTCCTCGTAGATGGCGTCCAGCTGCTCGTCGCGGTCGTGCAGCGCGAGCGCGGCCACCTGGTGCCGCCGCTTCCACTCCGCGAAGCCGCGCTCCTCCAGCGGCCGCCACGCCAGCGCCAGTGTCCGCAAACCTTCGCCCGCGAATTTCTATTCACACCAAACAATAATACATCATGAACGGGTACTCTGTTCGTAAGCAGTTTTTGCTACGAGGTTACGAGGGTAGCGCGCGGCGATATGTGGTCGCGAATGTGTTAAATGACATTGATCTAATCAGCCAGCCATTTGGATGCACGACGATCGGTGACCGGCGTTCGTAGTTCGCGAATAACGCGGGCAATTCATGGGTTCTTAAGAAAGCGATCCTCAGCCTCAAATTCATTAACATATGTATTTCAACCGTGCTTTTTGTAACTGTCAGTTAGATTTTCGCCCCTTCGGACGTAATATATACTCGTAAAAACACCGATCAGACACTACGAATAGCATAGCTAAGAATAAGAGGCTAGTTTACTTACATTTAAATGCTCCTGTGTTTGTGTTTTCACCCTCGTCTGGTTTGATTTTAACCTCTCATATATTACATTATCAGCACCTTTTGTATATAACCTAATTTCACCATCCTTCCTCAATATCACGGACATTCTTTTCCTAACATTATTAAAATCTAATATACACAACAATTCGTACACCTGTAACAAAAAAAAACGCGGAATTAATACTTATATGCAGAAATACTTTTACTAATATACTTTTATTAATACTTGTATACAGAAAACATTTTACCATAAAAAATCTCTATCTCACCTCTGTTTCACCCATTACTTCTATAGTAATACTATTAGGCGCGCGTTCTCTGAACACGAAACCGAAATTTCTAGCCGCGGACACCAATGCCGACTCATCTGGTGATTGGGCCTAAAACACAACAACCAACATCAAATGGGTTCTTCACCTGCCACACATGAGTAATCCCGAGTATAGTTTACCAACCTGATATTCGAGTCGACCATTCTTTTGGTCGGGCATGACGGTGTGGCAGAGCGCCAGCAGACGGAAGAAGTCGTGGACGTGTTGGTCGCCGCTGCGCACCGCGTCGAGTAAAGTGCCATCAAAGAACTTGAACTCGGCCTCATGCTCCGGATTAAACGAGAAGTCCAACGGCTGTATTCTCTGCGGGAAGGCCACATCGTAACGCACAGGACTCGCCGCCTCCACGCACACAACGTTAGCGACCAGCTGACATTATCGTGCGCCAAGGCTTACACCGAATGTTAAACAAATCTACGTTTAACTTTTTTATTATAAACATGATACGTGCTTGCTTGATTAGTGACTAAAGTTAGGGGAAACTTACTTCGGAACCGCAATTAATCGTTTTAATGACATTATAGTTATAGAGGGAAGGCGGTTTACGAGAAATGTAATAAAGTTTATGTCGATCGCGGAGATCGTTTAACGTATATTTGTTTACCCATTAAACCGGCTCCAAACGTTGAGCCGCAGCGGTACGGTGCAACCTAATCCCCGATATCAAAGGGCAGGCACGACAGTTTTACAGCTCAGCGAGACGCCGACTAACAAAGTGTGGAGCCGATTTTACTGAATGCATACAGATTAAATCGTAAATCAAATAAGCGTTCTACAAAACCAACACGATGCAAAGCCCCGCATGCAACACAAACAGAAACAACTATTTACACATTCACAAACAGAGTTACGGTATCTGGTCAGGCGGGTTTAGTTAGTTTGATTAGTTCGCACAAGAGACTAGCCTATACATATAGTTTACGTGTTCTGTGAGGTTTTGGAAGTGGACTCTGACACCTAACTAAAATACTTTTTAATGGTATTAAATACTGAAATTGTAGAAATTGATAGATGTTAGCCTAAAAACCATTCCACAAAAGAAATAGAAGAACGACTATACTCATGATTTGTGGTGTGGATAGAAAGAATACTGTGATGTTCCTTGCTCAAATAACGAATATTAACTATTATACTTATTCAATTATGTTTTGTAGTTTGACTTAGTTGTTTGAGCAAGTCCAACGAAAAATAGGCCCAATACTGAGAAGGTTCACTGTCAAGTGTTTCTGTCAGTGTTTTCAAGACTTCAGGAATATGTCACAGCCATGTATGTAAATGCCAGAGGCGAGGCAAAACAAAGAGAGCAGTCAGCTCGGCCCATACAAAGCTCGAATGGTAAATGCCGACACAAGTCAGTTAAATTATAACTAGTATTCAGAGCCAGGTGTGACTTCCGCTGCTTTTACTACTAATATATGCATTGCAACGGTTATCGTTAACTATAATTATATGTATTGAGTCTGAGGGCCACTTTCTAAAGAACCGCGTGTATCGTTTTTGATTGCACACGTGACTCTGTATGCGATCAGAACTTCCAAAAGCGAGTCGATAATTTATAAAAATATATACGAAAACATTTGAATTCATTACTCTTTTAGCGATTGATATAGCAATGTGACTAATGTAGTACATATTCGTTAAGGCCATTGATAAGATTGCCACACGCCTTGCACCGGATCGTCTCAGATAGACACAACATTTTGTATTTTATCAACACTGGATAGCGAGTCATTCGATGCGTCAAGTTAGCTATTAGAGATAGTCTAGGGCAACATGGCACGCCCTCCTATTTTAGACTATATTTTTAAATACTGTTACAAAAATATTACTCGATGAAGCATCACTATGTTATCCATCGTGATTTACGGAGCAATTGTTTCATATGATTTTTATAACAAAAAAAATACTTTTCTAAAGAAACAGGGAACTTTAAACAAATTTTATTGTAATATTTTAAGCCTTACGTGACATGTTATCGTAGACGATCTCGCGTCAATCGAGCCAGCAAAGGACTCGCGTGAGCTGCCAGCACATAGAAGGCGGCCAAAAGCGATAACGACTATTACAATCCAATCTTATGATAGCACAGCACACTGGTTGAATATACCAGAGTAAATATTGATTCATAGTAGATATCCAAAACCAGATAAGTATTATCATCTGCCAGCTGCTGTGCTGGCAGCTGGAAGCTTTGAAGATTGACGGCTGGCATTGTTGTTATGGGTGTTTGTGTGTGTATATGTGTATGGGAGTGGGGGGGAGCGGTGTATGTGTGCGTACATGCGCGCGCTCCGGCTGGCGGCGCGCGCCGGGCGTGGAGCGGCCGGCCTCGTGCTCCTGGTCCAAGAGGCGCGCGCGCGACGCCGAGCCCGCCGCCCGCGCGTCCGCCGCCGACCGCTGCCCGCACACAACTCACACTATTTATGCCGCCCTAGTACTCACAGAACGACCTCGACTACATCTCATATTAAACACTAATTAACGCTTTATTACCCTAACCTGACGCTTAATTGTAATGGGCGCCGTTACGTTTCAGTTTAACAAGCGCGAGGCACTTTAGCTTTCAAAATGGCATACCAAACCCAGGCCCCTCGTTGCAGAGATTATGATTTAATAATTCGATGTATCTCAAATTTAATTATCGTGAATTTAGCTAACACTAAACGCAACTGCATCGTGTGTCCATGCAAATAAGTGTAGAATCTCGTGAAAGGTGAATGGCAGACTGTAGTGTGGCTAATATTTAGTGAAAGATCGCACCTGTTGATGTGATCGTGAATGAACACAAATAATATCGCAAAACGTGTGCACACATGCACAAACTGGTATACGAAAACAAAAGTAAACTCAAACGATTCACATCGGTTACGTTCGGACAAAACATAATCCCAAAGCTAGACGGGACGAGGACAAAAACATTTCAAATCGCAATCTGTATCACTCAAAAATCAAACTTTTGTATCAATCTTTTCGATGATTCAAACTTCATGCAAAACAAAACTGTGAACGCTTAGGTCGTGCTGTTTTGCTGTGGTGTTGCAACAACTGAATGAATGCAACCTACATGCTGTGATTTCTAGGATGAAGTGCTAGTCTACGGTTTTATACTTGAGAGATAAACTATGTTCAATTCAATAAGAGCGTGAGACGTGTTGCGCGTGATACCTCGTTCAGTTCGATAGCCTCGCCGGTACTCTCGTCGACCACGTCTCCGTAGCAGACGCCCGCTATCGAGCACTTATTGAATGTCATTATATTTTGCGTCAGAGTGCCCGTTTTGTCCGAGAAAATGTACTGGATCTGACCTAAAAACGAGAAAATTTCAAAATATTTAAATTAGAAAATTATTCTTTAGAGTTGAATAAGATGTAATGACGTTTCAAATGCGTACCAAGCTCCTCGTTAAGCGTGGTCGTTCTCGCCTTGGCTGCGGTGCCGGTTTTTTCGTAATACATCTTCTCATCCCAATTTATGAGGAAACTCTGCGCGAATCTTATAACCTGTAACAATTAAGGGCTGATAATAAGTAAATGTAGTGTAAGGATTTAAACAAGGAGTTTTGTAGCTCATGGTTTTATGTATTTTAGAACTATTTCGGATATCAACAGATGCACACCTATAATTTTGTGCAGCTATATTGCCTACGTGAAAACAAAAGTTTTGATCCTTCGAACCGCATAAATAAATAAAAAATAGCTAATTACAGTCTCGAAAAGGGTAACATTTAAAAATCTAAACAAAAGCGTAACAGCACTCACTTCGACGGAAACGTATAGCGATATAGGCACCACTGTGTTCATGACAATCGCGTAGGAGAAGAAGACGAGAAAGGCGATGACGACGGCGCCCGAGGCGGGCTCGGCTGGCACGAGCGTGTCCCACGGCAGGTACGCCTGGAAGTGCCGCCCCACCAGCCACTCCCACACGCCGCACGCCACCGTGCAGAATACGCACATTGACAGCAGGAAGAACACTATCTGCAAAGCGAGACCAAACAAACACATTAAAGCTGGATCACGTTTTTTTTTAGTTGAGTCGCCTTAGTGGCCAGAGACACCAGGTCCTTGCTTTGTTTACTTGTTTGATCATCATCATCATCTCAGCCTATATACGTCCCACTGCTGGGCACAGGCCTCCTCTCGGAATGAGAGGGCTTGGGCCATAGTTCCCACGCGGGTTGTTGCCACTTGTTTTATACGAGGTTCTTTATAGGAGATGGGGGCATGCAGTCGGTAAAAATCCATTGTGGACGACTGGTAAGGGAGGGCCCAGACAGTGCCGGACTTTAACTGGCTAAAGAACTCGGCTGCACGTTCCCAACTCCCTGGAGCTTAGCTGGATCATGGTAGGTCGGCCCGACAGCTTTACCGGAACGACAAAAGCGTCGGATGGATATTAAATACGCATTTCAATAGTGCTGTACATTTTAAAGCGACCTGATAAAACTGCCGAGGACGGTATAATATATAAATAGTTTATTTATCAGACGTGCGCGTGCATTCACGATTTCGGTCTGGTCCGATATAATACTGATATACAAGGTGACCTTAGCCTCTGGACAAACAATGAAACCATGGATAAGACTGATATTTAGCAATATCTTAAAATAGCTATTTGCTTATTAGACAAGAAAAACAATCTATGGAATCAGGCCATCCAAATACACAGGCTGCTCCAAAGTGATACATTGAAAACCGATAGTTTTTCTGTACATATTGGACTCATTGTTATGATATTTTGCAGTATGGTTTTAAATATCTTGCTAAGCTAGTAGTATTCGTATTTGTCCAAAGGCTAAGGTCATCCAGTATACTGCTTTGAATGAACAGCAAGACCCGACAGTAAGATAGGGTAAAACTGTCGGTCCGACCTAATGTGAACCAACTTTCACACGGGCGTAGTGTGAATGTATTACTCTTTCACGCTACAACGGCAAATTTGGGTGAAATTTAATATAATAAAACTATTTATTATGGATAAGATTCCATGGTAGCTCAGGGATCAAATTATAGTTTAAGTAAAATTTTGCACAGTTGTTCTTCATACAACGTAAATGAAGAACACACTCAGTGTAATTTTTGGGAATGCCTAAACCCTCTTAACGCCCAGAGTCCTTTATAAAGGACTTATTGTAATTTGAGCATCAAACTCTATCATAAATTACAAACAGTTTGATGTTCATATCTCAAAAATTTGACTTATAGGAGGTGGTAAAATTTTTGAATGCTAACATTTCAGTTGGTGTGACCAATTGTGTTGATGTCCACTATACTTTAATGGTTTACGTAACTAACTAAATGTGAACAAAACAACGTCAATTGGTATCTTCAATATTGAAATTTCCCCATTAAACCATCTAAACATTTACATTTCCGTATTGAAATACATTAGTCTAGTTTTTATTACAATGATAGATATGTAAAATGTTTAAAATCTTTGAATGTGTCGGCAGCTCGAGTTTGTTTTCTTTTATTTAATTACCTAAACCTTTCAAAACTAGTGTAGAAACTAAGCTATGCTAACCATAATTATTTTAATTGAACTCTTATACATATATGACGAAATCATATTTTACTGCTGATCCATTAGTGTAATATGTAGGTTTTATGTTAGTTTAAAAATAGAGTTTCAACGCTATAAAGTCTTATTTACACGACAACAATTTTATTAGGACAGTCACCAATTTCGCGAAACTAGACTATCATTATTAGATTACATTACGTTATTGATGAAAATAAATAGGTATTAATAATTAATAGGCATGATTGCTTTGTACAACGATCAACATGTCATAAACCAGTGTAAATAATTCGTCATGTTATGTTCATTAAACTTGAAAAAAGACACATACATATCAAAATAACATGAATAAATGAACATGAGAGCTCAATCAGCTTTATTATTGTCTACAAGGTACAACTGAATTTTGCTTACTTTGCCGTAATCTAATGCAGGTGTTTTGTTTTTGTTATCTTTCGTTAGCAGTAATTAATACTTACCGTAAACTGGGGTAAAATGATCAATTTAATCATCATCATCAGCCTATGTTATGATGACATAGGCCTCTCCCATGGCACGCCACTGAGCACGGTCCTCGGCCACTTTTCGTTGCACGTTTCATTACAATACCCAATTTGTTAATTTAGAAGTTATTCAAGAATTGAAAATAATAAATAACATTACTTATTTTTTCACATTTGATTTGTGCCGTTGCCAACCATACTTATTCACTGCGACAAAGTAAATGAGAGTAACTATCGGTATTACCAACCATAAAAACAAAAGAAAAGATTCGTTCGGAAACACAGATATTGGTGTTTAAAAATAAAAGGAAGTTTTTATCAAAGTCACCCCGTAATTCAAAGTAACCCCAGTTTACGGTACATAATAGATGTGACGGTACGTTTCAACATGCAAGTCCAGGGACAACGTAGCAAGCCGTCAACTGTTTAGTTTCCATTTAGCCGATTATCAGACTAGACGCGTGTTTGTTTATATTTACGACTGGTTTCATACTAAAATCTAAGATTTAGGTCTAATTGCGATTCGAGTTGAGGCCGCTCTAAGGGTATTATCGTTCAACGCGCGCTATCAGAATAGCATTTACCATTTCTTTCCATCCAATAGCTTACATCTTTGCAGAAGGTTGACAAAAACTACATTCTACTGTTTTTGTGTTCGTTATCACCCGATAGCTAACTGATTTCTATTTGTAATCTCATTTAAGTCAACTATTGTAATTAAGTTGATTAATTTTCAAAGAAAGAAAGAGTCCCAAAACAAAACTTAATTAGTTTTATTATTAATTGTGTTGTTTTAGCCAACCAACGAACTTTTATTTTAAGGAAACCGTCTACATCAATTTCGTATGCCAGCACGTTATAGGATCACGCAAAGGCTAATTTAATACCTATACCTACCGTGTTATCGTGCCATTCATATCGTAAGCTTTTTGAGCGGACATTCGCCCCGAAGTTTTTAAATAAAAAAGCAAAAACTGTTCAGTTACGAAGTACCAAATTCTTGACGTTTAGTTAAACTACAGCACAAAATGGTAGGTAAGGTAGGTACACGCATAGGTGATACATAGAATGAGTGAAAACTATACTTGAGTTAACGTTTAGGTAGAATACTGATATTTGTTTGAGCTCCCGATATTTTAACGCAGTTGCATGCATCATCCCCACCCCCTGTCTCTCCATACCGCGTGCCTACAAGTTAAATAAATGAGTCAATCTACTTTTTAGTGTAGCTTGTTGCCATGGTGATGTCTCCAGAGTTATTTATATTCTATGATAAAAATCTACTAAAAGTTAGGAGGTTGTGACAGTTTTAAAGCAATTCCTTCATGGCTCATCTCCTAAGGATGCTATTAGAATAAATTGCAAATATTTTTCTAAGAAAGTGTATTACTGATGTCTCCTGAGTTACGGGACACAATAAAATACACTTAAAAAATGACCCAAATCCATACTTAATATTATAAATGCGAAAGTGTGTTTGTATGTTTGTGAGTTTGTGAGTTTGTATGTATGTGTGTTTGTCTGTCTTTCACGCCGTAACGGAGCGACGGATCGAAGTGATTTTTGGCAAAGAGATAGTTTATGGGCCCGAGAGTGACATAGGCTACTTTTTATCCTGGAAAAATTCCCAACGCAACAGCGCGCGATAATCGAATACCACGCGAGCGGAGCCGCGGGCAAAAGCTAGTAAATTAAATAAACTCACCCCTATAATAAGAAAATTAAGTAGCCTATCTATGCTGGTGCGTTTGAACTTGGTCTTGCCGGAGTTCTGCATGAGCTTGGTGTCCTTGCCGGCGAAGACCACCACGCCGTAGCACCAGCTCGTGTTGCGCAGCACGCAGCCGCGGAGCAGCACCTTGTCATTATCCAGAGAGAAGTGCTGCCCGCGCCAGCTCAGGGTACCTGCGACAATACATACATACATACAATTGTTCGCTACAGGGGGCTCTACTACGAATATGTGCGCACATGCAAGTCGCTCGACGCTCGTTTCCAGCGATAAATCTGGTCACGACACTGTATTTTGAATTTCCGACGACTCAAAAAGCAACGTCAAGTCGCCGCGTCGAGCAGCAGCGTCAAGATGGCTACTTACAGGAATGATCTTGGTCTTGGAAACTGATTTCTTAACCATTTGTACCACTGCCACCGTGGCAGTCGTGGCAGTGGTACAAATAAAAGAAATCGGAAGGAATGAAAAAAAAAATAACACTGCTTTTCTTAGAAATTGAAGAGGTTTTTTTTACAGCGATAAAGCGCAACATTTTCAGCTTATATCGCTTTATGTCACGTGATCAGATTTGACGCTGGAAACGAGCGTCGAGCGACTGTATGTGGCCGCACCTTCACAGTTCTTATCGTACCGTCCTTCTCACTCTCGTATTATAATATAAGCGTCAGCAGGACGGCAACATACGAAGTTTGAATTTTGCACTTCGTAGTATAGGCCCAGGTTCTTAGCAAAGTCAGTCACTGACTTTATGAGCTGTTGAAACACGATTCTTTCTCAGATTTGAAACGGCAACAGCAAGCTGACGTCACTTATTTGCCAACCCAATCGCCTTTTTTAAAGCATTTTTTTTTAGTTCATTGGTTAATTGACCGATGTTAAAAGCGTATCGCGTCAAAGGAGTCACTTTTACATTTTGAGTTAAATATTCCGACGAAAAACCTTTACAGGGACGTCCAATCACACTATTTAAAAAGACGCCCTGTGTACCTATGAAAGGTAAAGTGACTGACAGCATGACTGCACAGCCAATGCACAGCCTAAGCCATTGGAACAAGCGACGTGAAATCAACAATAGGTATTTCTTGAGCATCCTACGAGAAGAGGTGTGCTAAGGATTTTTTCAAAATTGAATCGACGCTTGATTGAATTCATTTATCTGGAGTGCAGGTAAGATTACCCAGTAAAATCTTTCAAGTACATAATACAAATACATGTCCAAAATACGTAAGTGCCTAATTAATGGCCCTTGACATACCTCTATGTAGGTATATATTCATTGAATTTCAATAATAACTAGAGGAAAAACCATTCTGACAAACGGCACTAGTCAACAATATCCTAAATGTGCATCAAATGTCCATGTATTTCACTCGTTACCTAACCTCATCGTTAATTCGTCATTACGACATTTGCGAATACTGCTCGTCTCGTCGTTTCGCAAAAGTACCTAACAATGTTTCTAAACACGAGTGAATGAACTCAAGGCGACTCGTGTCAACCCATGCATTAATGTTTCTAGTACGGCATAGCATAGAGCAGGGTGCGGAAAAACAATGATTTTTGCAAATTCACAGAAATATTTCGGTGCACGCAACATCGCCGTGTTAGCATTATCCACTCGATATCGAGTCACCTTAATAAAAAGATAAAAGAGGCAGTACAGTTTAATTAAAACCAATTTGCGAAGTAGTGGACTAAATAGATACAAATCAAACGTCGGCCCCGTCGATCCCAGTTACACGCCCCGACGAGGCCACTAATAAATCTAGTCCGTTGTTAATCAAACTAATGAATTATACCTTGCACCTCGTTATTTAGGGTCGAAACGTACACATCTTTACGGTCGACCTAGTCCACTCACATCCCACGCCTAATAAAGGTTTTTTTGCCCATGATGTAAGTGTGAATATTTGTTCCGATTACTTACGTTCAGTTCATTAATTTTAGTAATGATCGTGTCGTTATGTCACAAAACCTTAGCGAGCATTATTATTACAAACTTCTGTATTTTCCTTATACACGAAAAGTTTACTGTTGCTCGAAATAAATACTGTTTGCCTGGTAATGACTAATTATGTTATTTACAAGTTAACTTTAAAGCTGCGTATATTTGGCCAAGGCTGTAAGTATGTGGATTTTTGTCTCAAACAAGTGTACTTAAAAGTAACCAGAACCCGTCCAAGATTTGTCAATACCTTCAAATTTATTAAGTAGATTGTTGGGCGTTTCGCAGACAATTTCTCCGTCGAAGGCGCCCAATTGTGCGTCGTCCTGACTCATTGCGGCCGTCTCCAAAAGGCACTGACGACATTTTAAATTTGTCTCCCTGTAACAAACCAAATCGGAAATAAAAAATTAAACCGTGGCCAGAATTCCGTGTAAAAAGTCTAAATTGTGTCTAAAGTTCATCTAGGCGAAACCAACTAGCAAGCATTCCATGCACTGTCTGTTAAGTTTATAAAAACAGTCTTATTCTAAAGCACTATTTCTTCGCTTGGTGGTTATTGTTGACTTGGTTGTACTCTTCGTAAACTTATCGTTAACATTAAATAAACATGAAAGAACTAGAACGCTTGTGCTCCTGTTCTGGTTCTGTTTCGTTTTCGCTAAGCGCACCTTGAATAGATCATTTTTCAATTACTAAATGGACATATGACACATATCAGCAATTTCATTAAATAAGTAATCAACTTAAAAGCATGTAAATTACGCATAAAAACAGGGGAATCTCGGTCACCAGCTTAGTAACAACATTCATGAGAGTGCGGATTGCGGAAGATCACGCAACAGTGTTAGTTTTGCAATATATAATTGAATCAATGGATCGGAATAAATTATAACACAATACAGCTAGAACAAAGAGACCCTTTACACAGTGTAAAGTTAGTATGTAGGTAGTCATCCTGTGACCAAGATCTTTCCAATTTGGTTCAAGCGTGGGGGGCTTTCATAAAGGGAAGTTTAAATTTAATTAGGGTATCTAAAGAATGAAAAAGTTGACTTAAGAAAAGATAGGATAGAACACATTAAATACTACGACACCGATACGCTTTAAACGCTTCGGTAAACATTACAAGCGGAAGAAGGACGGGAAGGGGCTATATTATTAAAAATAACGTTTGTATGTGCTTTGGCGTATTATAATATTAGATAATTGATGCATGACCGGATAATAAATGTTTAATTAGTATAATTATTTTGTCGTGTAATGAATGACACGTAATATTCGTTTCGAACCGTGATTTCACTCGATTCATTTAGCTGCAAAACGACGGGAACGTAGTGGATCTATCTAATGGATAGAGGCAAGAAACTGATAATAAAGACTTTCACTCTACAATCTGCATATAAATAAGTTAGACTTTGTTACTGTATTAGGGTTGCCAACTTTTTTGGGTTTAAAGGGACTTACAAACAATCCTAAATGTAAATACGGAATTTATTATTTTACGCGGGATGATTAAAAATCGAACATTTTTAGCGAAATTTTACGTAGGTACTTCGTGGACTCGAAACTGCACTAGATTTTACTGCAATTTTTTATCATGATAACAGAAACTTTTCCAAAGAGTCCGAAAAGTCGAATACTATAGTTGTACGAGAACCATAATCATCACTGTTTTTTTTTTTGTGTACTAGCTTAACACGGAGGCTGCAGGCGGCAGGTGGTCGTAAGCTTTACGTTTTCGAATACTATAGGTATAGATTTAAAAGCCCTTGTTTAGTAATAAAACATTTTTGAACCGGATAAAAGAATACTCTATTACGGTATCCGTTATTTGGGACCCATTCCGTAACAATTTTGGCCAAACTACTTTCTGGGTTCATTCGACAGACATGTCCAGCCCAGTCCCACTTCAACTTGGCCGTCTTTACGCCCACGTCAGCAATTCGAGTCTTTGAGCGCAGCTCAGTGTTTTTGATCCGGTCCGTTCTTCGGACACCAAGAATGCTTCGCTCCATTGTCCGCTGGCAAACCTTGAGTTTGGACTTTTGAGCTTCTGTAAGTGACCACGTTTGCGCGCCGTAGGTTAGGATGGGCAGACCGAAGAGGAGATGGAGGGACGACTTAGATGCCTAAAATGTGGGATGGCGGGAGCTCGCCTTAGATAGGCAAGAGTGGACCAAGAGAAGAGAGACCTTTGCCCAGCAGTGGGACACAAAAATAGGCTAAAAAAAAATAATACTCACCCATCCAACTCAGCAGTCTCGATGTAACAGAGCCCATTGGGCTCTGAACTGCTGAGCAGCAGGATGTCAGCCGCGACGAACTGGTCGTTCTCCAACCGGATGACGTCTCCCACCTGAACAGACGCCCACTTCTCTTCCACGAGTTTGCCATTGCGGAGGGTCTTAGCCCGCCGGTGGTTCACTTGCGAGTCGTTCTGGTGACGTTGCTGTCGACAAAAGAGAAGTTTAAATAGTGGCACACGATTAAAAATCAGGGTTTTTTTTTTATACGACTGGATGGCAAACGAGCAAGTGAGTCTCCTGATGGTAAGAGATCACCACCGCCCATAAACATCTACAACACCAGGGGTACTGCATATGCGTTGCCAACCTAGAGGTGGGATACCTCAAGCGCCAGTAATTTCACCGGCTGTCTTACTCTCCACGCCGAAACACAACAGTGCAAGCACTGCTGCTTCACGTCACGTCAGTATTAGCGAGTAAAATGGTGGTAGCAATCCGGGCGGACCTTGATTTAGGCAAAGTCAGCAGTAGAATGAACCAAGAAGAGTGCAAAACATGACTGGTCTGTCGAATAAAATAAATAAGAGCTTATTTAAGCTTTATGAGCTCTTCGATCGCTCAGCTATTGATTTAATAGGAGATGAGGAGACGGTAGTGTACGTTCACCCCAGCCTATATACGTCCCACTGCTGGGCACAGGCCTCCTCTCAGAATGAGAGGGCTTGGGCCATAGTCTCCACGCGGGCCCAGTGCGGATTGGGAACTTCACACGCACCATTGAATTGCTTCGCAGGCTGTGCAGGTTTCCTCACGATGTTTTCCTTCACCGCAAAGCTCGTGGTTTTGAAATGTAATTCCGCACATGAGTTTCGAAAAACTCAGAAGTGCGAGCCGGGGTTTGAACCCACGGTCCTCTGCTTGAGAGGCGATAGGTCAAACCACTAGGCCACCACGGCTGTGTATGAAAAACTTATTTATCACATAATAGGTTCGCCGTGTCATTGTTTCGTCCACTGTCTCACAAAAAATATAGTGAATCAGTAGACCACCATTAGGCTACAGATTTTCCATAACCAAATGTCCATAACATAAAATATTCATGAAGGTAAGAAACTACCTACAAGTAAACTTTCCTTAACATAGCGATGTCGTTAGCCTACTTACACGTGAACCATTCCCGTGATATATTTACCTGGTATTGATTGTATCAAACGATTTGGGACGAGCTTCTGACCTCAAAAATATTGTTTTGGACAAGGTTAAATCACAAGGAAGGTCGCTATAGCCGCCGGACATGGACAGGCTCTCAATAAATCATTATAATGGCAGGTTTCTTTACGTAACGTGACATTACAATATGTGGATAATAACGGACCACACTAATGATAGGTAATTTAGTTTTCTGACACTGCATGTTAACCAGTGTTAACTTTTCCCATAATTGTTAATAAGTACTAATTAGTTAGGCACCGTACAACTAGACACTGCAAAATCTACTTAAGTAGATATTGAACGAGTTTTTCTAGAGTAGATATGTACCCAAGTAATGTGTATGTGTAAATACGTGATACGTGAATGTGTAAATTGTTACAAAATAATTAGCAGTTATTTTGCTGTCGAACATTCAAAATTCATAGAAGATCAAACTCGATCATTAAACGATAAAAATAAATACCTAATGACGTAAAGTCATAGAATAGATACTAGTACCTACAAGTAGTGACATTGTACTTGTGTAAGTTTGTACATGTATATCCTAAAGTGCTCTTTAGAGATAGTACACAGGCATACTTTTGTATGAAAACAGAAATACTATTGTGATACATAGATATCATTATCAATATTTAATCAATCGCAGTTGTTATCCATACTAATTACCTATTATAAATGAGAAAGTGTGTGCGTTTGAGTGTTTGTATGTTTGTCCATCTTTCACGTCGAAATGGAGCGAAATGATTTTTGGCAAAGAGAATTTATGAGTCAGAGACTTGCGACAACCGATTTTCACGCGGGCAAAGCCGCGGGCAAAAGCTAAAATTTATAATCATATAGTATAGGAGGATCATAGTGAAGGATTTTACCGTAACTAAGTATTGCCACTAGATATTACGCGGTTCATTGGCTCTGTATTTTATTTGGACACTGATTCATCGCAGGCTTTATGATACTTAGGCTGGGGAAGTAATGACTAATGGCTCATGATGGAGAATTTGTGAGTAGGCACGTATTACGTCATAGCAATGGCGCGACCGCGACGCCCTAATGAACAAAACCTCTTGTAAACCATAAGTAAACAAAAGCATACTTATATATGTAAGTACCTAGGACTCGGTTTTAACCATTAATGTGAATGAAACCCGGGATTATCAATTATCAAAATTATGTTTGCTATCGAAACTTTTGATTACCCGAGGTAGGGGTATAGTTCATTTCTTTGATTTAATCGATATTCACCGGGCATAAAACGGAGAACTGGCTTGTTATGGTATTATACGTCAGATATTTATTAGATGTTATCGAGTATGTGAAACAGGCAAGTATGTTTATTTTATTTATCGCCATCTACGTATAAATTGAATATATCAATAGCTTTTCTACCCAGTCAATATAATTACATGTCTGTCCTTGGTCAGTGCGTTTACAATACAATGGTACACTTGTACACGAATGCAGTATGTTGTTAGTTGCCATAGCAGTGTAACGTCGACAGAGGCGTGCTGAATCACGGAATAGCTGATCGCTGTTTTGTATAAGTAAAACTTCCGTGATTACCTATAAGTTACAATGCTTTTTACTACACAAAACTACGTAATGAAGCTAGGTTTCACTATTACGTTATATTTGTTATAATTAGAGGTACTTATATGCAGATATTGGAAATCACAAAAAAAACTCTTATTTTTTAATATAAAACCGGTCAAGTGCGAATGGGACTCGCTCACCGCGGGTTCCATGCAACTTTGTAGTTACTTATCTATGAAGATATCTTAGATACTCGTATTATCTAAGAAGTACCATATATATTTTGACAGACAGGACAGGCAGGCATACAAATAGACGGACAGCAAAGAGATCCTATTATAACCGTTAAATTTTTGTCAACTGAGGTACATATTACAGAGCCGCCCATGCGAGAAAAATGGCCAACGTACTCGCTATTCTGAACGTTGAGCTTAGGTATTCCAAATGATTTAAAGAAGAGTTACAATTTTACCCGGTCATTGCTCTCCCAAACATAAATATTTTCCGTTCTAATTATAACACGTAGGTAGGCGTTATTCCAAAAGGGCCAACTGTCAATCAAGCAAATTAGCATTTTGCGTGTAGCGACTAAAACACAAATTACAGTTATGCAAAAATTTCACCGGTATACATCACCCAAACTATCGATAGTAGGTATTCCTAACATCTGTGGTTATAGTTACGTTCTACGTGTATACCACTAGTATACCACTTTAAGTAGAAAAGTCACATTTCACAGTTATAGACTGCTATCCTAATGATTTATTTATTTATTAGTTAGGTACAATTAGGTACATATTGTATATAGCCAACAGCAAAATTTAAATCTTACAAGAATAACATGAGAATTTCTATAACACGATTACAAAATTGTACACACAGCAGGCTTGCCGAAATAATAACAATGAGAACGAATATTCTGAATGTAATATTAAAATACTAGCGGTTACCCGCGACTTCTTGCATGATTGTAATTTTCCGGGATAAAGACTACATCTTATATTATGTAATTCCTAGAGTCTCGAAACTATCTCCGTACCAAATTTCATCTCTATCGATTTAAGCATGAAGAGGTAACAGACAAATAGACAGAGTTATGGTCGCAATTGTAAAATTACTAAGGAAAGTAAGGAATTAGTAATTTTACAACTAATCTTAGCCCGCGAGTTACTATTCGTTCCGCAGTTTTGCACATTCCGTGTATTAAAAGTAGCCTGTTAATCGGAAATACATAGCTTTCTATCTATAAAACAAGATTTTATCACCTTCTGAACTCTATTATTTTAGACCTTTAAAAGAGCAATTCTTGTATATTTATATATTTCGGGTAGCTCGGAAACGGCTCTACTCTAACGACTTCGACGAAATTTGGTTAGGGATTTTCGAGGATGAACAATCGAGCTATCTAAGGCTATTATCTCTGGGAAAACGCGTATTATCGAGTTTTAGTCCTAGCGAAGCTCGATCGCCAAGGTATTTCTTATTAAAAAAAAAAAGAAGCACTCACAAAGTCGTCGTAAGCGTCTTTGACGGCAGTGAGGGCGAGCACTCCAATCAGCGGGATGGCCGTCGTAATGGGCGTCAGCGAGGAGATGGCCGGGATGAGCTGGAGGACCAGCAGGCACAGGAAGTAGAAGTTAGCTAGCCGCTGAAACTGCTCCAGCAAATTCAGCGGCAGAAACGTTATAATCGAGTACTTCGATGTTTTGATGTAGTTGTTCTGGAACAATGGCAAAGAGATGAAAGAATGCATGCTACCCTTTTCTTGAAACAAGTGTACTGAATTCAAGCATCGTTGGATTCTTGTAGAACTAACAAAAATAACTTGAAAAAAATATAAAAAGATGATTTAAAATTATATATATCTTATAAGATACAATACCAAGAAAAGAGTAATAAAAATACTAGTGCCTGACCGAACATTCTGTTTTGGTTTCAGGGAGTTACGGCGTTAAATCGGAATATCGTTTCATATCAGTTTTGGCAGCAAGAACCGAAATATTAACTGGATTCGTGAGATTTCGGGATGATCGTAATCCCTAATTCTCTATATAATAGTACATTATGATACAAGTGTGCTATGTTGGTCATTACACTCGAGTCGGTTTTTAAGCCTGAGCCGAAGGCGAAGGCTTAATGGAGACGAAAAGTGTAATGACCAATGCTCACGTGTTTCATACGACGTTTTTCAACACACTTGCGAGGAAAAGTAAATAAAAGTTCACATTTATTTAAAAACTTTAATTATTGAAACAGTTATTAAAAGTACAATTATTGAAATGATATGCTACCGCCTTATGAGGCATTTGTACTGTATGTTTAATTGTATTATTAATTATTTCATTGCTTTGTTCTTGGGTATTTGTAAATGTCGGTGATAATGCAACATTCTGAAAGGAGGTAGAAGAACATTGCGTTTCATCATTAGCAAACGTATGAAATCCCAAATCATCATTGGCATATGAGGTGGAAGGACGCGGTTCAGGGCAGAACTTCTTGGATTGTGGCTCCAAATGGATTGCTTGTGTTATTTTGGCACTTATGTCGGCTTTATTTTGGATGGAGTCCTCAATATATGACTCGGCGACATTATTAGATCGCCATCCCCCATGGCGTTTTAAAGTCAATATATCGGCTCCTGAATTAGCCAGCAATGTAGCTGAAGTCCGCCTAAAACTGTGTCCGGTGTAAGCGTCAGCCTGTGGTAAGCCTAAAAACTTGGCAATTTCTCTAGGCATCGATCCAAATTTGTTCACTCCGATAGGCTGACTCGTGCATTTGCCGTTTTGAAAATTTTGGAAGAACCGGTCAGATTTTCCTTTTGTTGAACGTAAACTTTCATATTTTTTCACTATTTCATAAAATGGTCCGTGAATAGTAAATGACCGAGGAATTTTATTTTTAGTGTTCGGAATTTTGACAAGTAGCATCTCTCCGTGATTCTCTATATCTTTTGTCGTAATGTTGTTTAATTCCTGACGCCTACAGGCACCAGTAATTCCGAATATTAATGCGACCTGAAAATAAATAAAATCATAATTAAGTTATAATAATCGTACTTAGTTCCTATTATATCAACACTCACAATACCGCCTACAAATATTATAATAATGAATACAAAACTAAATAGTGGAACTGACCTTTGTCGCTAGATATTGATTATCCGGTGCTTCTTTAATGAACTTCTCCACTTCATTAGGTGTTAAAACCTTGGATTTTCGACTGTAAAAGCCGTCTGAACGTCTTTTCAAGAATGCAGTTAGATTGGTGTACGCTTTGATGTCAATTGCATTTTTATTCTGCACGGTACTCTTCAACATAGAATATATACACCAAAGCGAACTAGGTTTATACCTCTTCGCCAGTTCACTAAAGTAAGCCATGAACACGTTTTCTGAGAAAGAGCTTGCATTTTTGCTATTTTTCCATTGAATGAAATTTGCGTAGGCTTGCATGTATTTATCTTTTGATTTTGAGGGCAAAAGACTATCACTCGCATTTTGCGCTTCAACTATGATATCTGGCGGCGTACACTCGATAAGTAATTCTTCGTTATCTAAATTCGACATTTTACAAAACAACACTAACGAAATGCAATACTGTGAATAAACTTAACAAACAGAAACCCATTTAAAAGATGGCGGCCGTAATTTTTTTTTTTCGCGCGCTCAGCGCTGCATGCGCGCGCAAGTCTGAGATAAGGGCACCGGCAAAGTAGCTAATCAGCCACATATTTATAAATTTTGAAATTGGGTATTTATAGTTAAAAATACACCGTCAAATTATAAATACCAACAAGCTAACAAGCAGTTTCATGAAATTCTTTAATTATTTATCACATTTTGAATTGAATTTTATATTTACGCAAATAACTACTTAGCTGTTTTCGAAACATTAATACTTCTTGCTAATATTTAAAAAGATATGTAATGAAAAGGCACTAGTGCGATAATGTAATGTAAAAGGCACGGCATGGGTAATATTCTGCATTATCAGTGTAAATACGCTGTAATAAGACCTACTTTACGAGCAGGTGTGTTGAAAAATAAATAATAATATTTCTTTATCAAGTTTGTCAAGCCCATTAAGCTACGCAAACGTATAAAATTGCTCGACAAGCTTGTCCATTTTCCAGTAATTTTATTGCAATATTGATCATTTAGGGACCGCTTTTAAATTGCCTGCAAATGACAAACTAAGTTATACAAATTTAAGTAGGTTCCAGTAAGAATTTTCAGAAACATTTACACCTGGTGAATGCTGAATCACCATTACCCCTTTTTTACAATAAACCACGTTACTTAACTGTGATTAGCGAGAGTTATGTTATTTATATTGTGAAAAGGTAATATATTAAATTTATCTTCTCTTCTACTTTAACAAAGTGATAAGACATTTCGGAATAATGATGAGGCACTTACAGCATAGCGAAACTGCGCATTGTACTCCCTGTTGTTAGCTTTGATTCTCCGTTCATTCTCTGAAACAACAAATAAAGTAAAATAAATAAAAGCTCCAAAATAAACCGAGTTTATTGTCGAAAGTACGTAAATCATTAAATATTCGAACTATTATTTACCGAGGACAAAGTTACATAACAAATATTTAATGATATGATCTTCCGCTGCCGCTGATGGAATCTCACATTTGGAGAAGAAATTATGTGTATTTGTACGTTCTTTCATGGTTTGCTAGTAAAACAGCAGGAGGCAATTTTTATATGTTCTTATCAGCAGAATGTATGACCAACAAGAGATTTAAAATACTTGAATGTATTTTATGCAGGGAGTTTACCAGTTACACTACATGTGTAGGTCAATGTGGCACAATAGGCAAATAGGTAAATAATATAGAGTGCTTCTACTATACTAATCGCCATCGAATTTCTTTATTACGTAGGTATTGCTCCCTGATTTGATGTTTAATAAAGCATAACTACATCTAAATCGATACAATAAGTCTGTTGTACGTCTATCTAGAATGGAAACACGGTGACAGCAAAAACAAAGAGCGCCGATAGCTGTTATCAAAAAAAATGCTTCAAATCCTCGAGGGAGAACTCTCTACCTATTTCATACATTTATAAGCTAGGAACACATTACGTACGATACACAGAAAAAGTAAGCTAAGGTGTTTGACTCCTAATTGGCGCGCTGCAGTAAGTTACTTATTTGGCTTCCGCCCCCACATTTATCATGCATTTCATTCCATCTTCGTGTCATATGGGTTAAGATATTGATAAAAATGGAAAATCTACTTTTTAACTACAATGGAGGTGTAAATACATGATTGCAAGGTTCTAAAGGTTCGATAGACTTGGGATTACATAGTTGGCGATCTTAACATTTTTATTATTTTTTATTGAAGTCGCTGGTATCTTTACACTGTTCTAAAATGAAAATTGTTTGGCTGTTACATTATCTTCAGAGCTATAAAACATATTACTCGAGTTAAAAGTCAACATAAAGTAAACCAGCATCGCTCAGGGTTAATTCCACTGGACTTTCCCGCCATTGCAATAAGACATCGTAAGTTTTCATTGAAATATTACGTTAGGTTAATAGTTTTGACAAATTTCAAATGACTCTTTATTGTAGACTACCAATAGCAAGCGATACAGAAAACAGTACACTGAGAGAAGATTTCTTTCACCGCATGAGCTCTTATCAAACGCACCTTCCACTTTAGAGGTTTTACTACCACGTTTCACTGCATGAGCTCTTATCAAACGCACCTTCCACTTTAGAGGTTTTACTACCACGCTACCACATAGCCAAAATAAAAGTCATTATGAAGTTAGTAGTTTCAATACGCTTAGGGCCTGTTTAGATAAATCTATTGCCGTCTCTGTTTATTCGGACAAAATAAACAGAGTTGGCATTACAGATATCTGTCACATACAATTTATCAATGAGTGGTGAAACAGGTCCTTACTTACTGCTGTCCATAGTGGCCATAGTGGCTGTGTGGCCATAGTCGGGTTTCCATATTAAGTTGGCCCAACATCAAATCAAGTTGGTTACATCAAATGGGCTTGTGTTTTAAATTATAATTATGATTTAAAGAAAGAAATGTATAGGTGTTAGTGACACCACATAAAAAAATGATTCTTTTTTTTATAAGTAAGTATAAGAAGTACTTCTAGTAGGAAACAGGTTTCCATAGTAAGTCAGCCCTTATATCTACTCGTCGGTAACACTGCAAAATTTTCTATAAGGTATAATTTTCACTGCACTAACAGTACTGACATTGTAGTGTTCTGATAGTGAAAATGATTATCATCATCATGGCGCCCTTTTGGTTATCCAGTCTTGGATGTAGGTCTCTTCCCCCTTCTTCCACTCTTGGCGATCTTGTGCCCGTCTCATCCAGTCTCGACCTCCGTATCGTGGAATGCCGTCCATTCAGCGCTTATACATTATGGAAAATGCTAGTTACGCGGTATTGTAGTATCCCCGACGAAATGGGCTAGGGTTTTTTTTGTAAGTATAAGAAGTACTTAAAAAAACAAGCCCATTTGATGTAAGGGCCGACTTACTATGGAAACCTGACTATGGGCTTTCTGCGTAAAAACTGAACTGGGACTTTACAATGATGACGTGTCGACAATGATTGTAAACACTACTTTCGTGAAATATTAATAATGGAACAGGTAAGTGAGACGGATAACTATTTAATTAGCACTTAACTCGAAATCGTGTCCGTGGTATTGATTGCCTTTGTAGCTCCTAATAAATAGCTAAACCACAAACCATTTAAAAATAATAACCGTTAAAAAGAACTTAAATGTTCCGTCCTCATAAAGATCACGAAGATACCTACTTCGAAAGCTCTGACTAGGATTCTCAGACAAAAAAGAAACTTTGTGTAGTCCATGTCGAGAGTAGGGCAGCAGAGATAATTAGCAGTCCCTTCTAGGGTTTGCTTTGTTTTCAGTCGTAAAATGAACTCGTCTGTATGTCAAAGAAAGTTGAGTAAATAAATAAAACACAGGGACACGCGTAACGCTATTCTGTCAATTAAAAATTCATTGCGACGCAACTTTTATTGCACTAATTTTACTGCTTAACCTCGACAACTTACATTTTTACATAAAATCAGTTCAACGTCTGATAGTGCATCGGGCGGGTGTAATATTGCAGAGTGTTATGTTATGACGGCTCGACAAACGGGCGTGGCGAGTGTTTGTTGCGATGGGAACACCCTTAGTAATGGTAGAACTGTAAGACGCGTCTGTAGGTATAGGGCGGGCGCCGAACAGACGCCGATCGATCTTTCTCTCGGTTTACGACTAATCATGTTTTCATGGGCACTTTCCTTCCCTCAGTCTCCGTGCTAGCAGTCTGCGCCGCCTCAACAAACTCGCATTGTCAATGCCAGCTGCGTGGGGACCTCCTTGTGTCGCGAGTGCAAAATTTCATTAACCAAGCGTGACGAGACTTACAACGGTTCTTAAAGAATTTTATTAGCTGACTCATTGCCAAAATACCAGGAACATTTAAATATGCATGACACTGAATATATCGTCATATTTGCAATCTTTCATTAAAAGACTTGTTTAAAGATCCTTTTTAGCTACACCTAAAAGAACATTTGCAAGTTTATCTAGTTTAGTTATGCTTCACACACATTGTATACAATACAACAAAGTGCCTTTATTGAAACTGACGAGTCTGGTGATTCAGAAAGAAACTTTAAACCCGAGCGCTACACAACAGAGTCCATTGCGGTCACTGCATCCCGCTTTATTCATTGCACCGCATTATATTATTATGCAGATGTTTAGTTTAGAAGTTGCATTATTGTAGGTTTCTTGACGTGGCCCAGGTCCTTAAGATAGAGCAAAGTAAATACGTATATATTTTTATACACGGTGCCTCGGTTGTTCGCTACTTAGCTGCCTACTTCATTGGACGAATAAAGCAACATAAACAGGTGTGGCAGGGGTTTATGCTTGTTGAAAAAAAAAAATCGGAAGCGAAGTTTGACAAGAATTGTACTTACTTATAGAAAATGTGTAAATCATAACACAATGCGAAGCATACAAGATGTATTAATTTATGTTCAAAGTTTGGATGTGAAAATGTTTCTAGCGGGCTGCAATGAGGTTCCACTAATGGGTATTTCTCATTTTTATGCACACGGTCACTTCCATGGATATCACTACCGCGGATGTGCAATATATAACAGGAGTAAGAAGTTTTATAAAAGTCTAAGACGTAAAATTATAACCTTTTTAACTGCTAAGCATACTTAAGGCCCTGAAATTGGGATCAATCTCTTTTCAGTCCCACTTGACTCTTACATGAGAATATCGAAATAGTCCCAGGACATTGTAAGACCGTAAATAAACCGGTGTCCACAGTATTAACCGAGTAGTCGGTTTTATGATCTAAAGCATAATTTAGTAATAATAAATAATACACTGAATAAATGACAAATATGATACCGAAATGCTTTCACATGGAGCGTAAGAATAATTGGTAACAATATCTTCTTCTTCACCGGACGCCCCGAAAAAGAATAAGCAACGAGGCGTATTATTTGATATTGGAGTATTTTAAAATAAGATAGATAGGAAATGGGCCGCCTACACAAAACGAAGAACGCAGATTGGGATAGAGCGCTCTTCCACTTGTTGCTTGTACCTAATTTAATTTGATAATGATAACTTAATATTCGACCAGTGTTCATGACAATTGACAATTACCTAAATTCGCGATGGAATATTGAAATGTAAATATCACTAAAGCTGATAATGTATATTACGCAATGTTACGTATATAATTTTAACCCCCCACCCCATTTATTTTAATTACATTATTTTTTTTATTTTGTTCGACTGAGGTCGTATGGGAGTCGTGACCTTTGGCTTTTGTTTCAGTGCAGTGCTTGAGAAAAAGTTTCGAGTGTTGCTAGGTGATAAATTAGACGTTCGGATTTCTATTTTATATTTCAGTCTGGATCAGTGTTGCCAACCCTACTGTTTTAACAGTAGATCTACTGTTTTCACCATATCATCTCTGTTTTCTGTTTAATACCAAATTTCTACTGTTTTTTGGTGGCCAATTTAATTCCAGCCTATACAGGGTGGTTCATTTAGATTGGTCAGTATGGGAAAGTCTAAAACTATAAGACATACGAAGATCTGTTCTTAGGAACCATGTCATCGATTTTAGTAACAAGAAAAACTGAAAAATTTGTACTCAACTCGAGAATCGAACCCCAGACTACGTTGTTACGTATATGTTACTACATTGTACTTAGCTAACGCCTAAATGAAAATTTGTAAGACAGTAGATTTAGGGTCTGTTTCACCACTTGTCGACTAACTTTAAGTGACGACTATCAGTGATGCCATCTCTGTTGGTTTTGTCCGAATAAACAAAGATGGCATTACTTTTATCTGACATTTAAAGTTAGTTGACAAGTGGTGACCGTTTTGAAAATTTACAGCTACTGTTTTCTACTGTTTTTTTAAGTTCAAACTGCTGTTTTTTGCTTGGAGAGGGTTGGCAACACTGGTCTGGATTGTCCCTAAAATTCAGTAAAAACCTGAATTAATCTTCTAAAATTGGCTATTACAACATTCTTAAAATTGGGTTGAATTTGTTTCCTTTTTGCAAAACTTCTATTTAATTATTTCACCTGTCATGTTTGCTCTGGTATCCCTCCGGTGAGATGGCGTTTTCGCTATGATCTTCCGCCGTGTCGGCTGCGTTTTAATGTAATATATTCACCAAGAATTTACAGGTGAGTCCATGTTCACTCCTCAACTATCAAAATGATTGTCTTCGTAATGCTTGTAAAGCATCTGGTCATGTGTGTGGTTGTTTTTGCAGACCAAAAATTAATCCCCGGCCAACTCGCCGTTCGACATACGTGGCTCCATGCCTGGTCCTACGTATTAAAAGCCTGGTAAGACCCGTATTTTCAAATGCCCGATGGCTCGCCGGAATGTTGTTCGTTGGTCTAACTGTTTTCGACCATTTCAGATGTAACGCAGGCGTTTGAAAGCCCCGGTTGGTCGACATGAGCTCAACTCGCGGCCTGGTCACCCGCAAGCAAGGGTTCTATTCCCAATCGGTAAGAATACTCTTAAATAATATTATTGTATGGAGGATGTCCAAAATTAACCTGAGTCTAATGCCTGATTTCCTTGTTGCAGGGGTTTTTTTTTATCCCTAATTCCAACCTTTACTTCCCCTTTTCTTTTCATTTTATTGTTACCGTGGTCTACTGTTACTGCTGCTGGTAAGGAGCTCGTCCCCTCGAAGACAGCTCCGGCGGTCTGCCCTCCCGTGTCCTTTTGCCTGGAGAGCCTCCGGACGATTCGGGTGAATTCCTTCCTTTTTTTGTTTTAATCTTGTTTTCTAAAATTTTACTTCGGTCGGCCTCCGATACGGCCGTGGCGCCCATCTGGCTCTTTTTTTTTTTAAGCGATTAACCAACAATCTGAGCAAAAGTCACCTCCTCAGCTCCTCTGACCCCCACGCCCTACTTCTATATGTAATTCGCTAGCTAAGCCGAGGCCGGTTTCCATATTTAACTTTTTAAAATAAATTTTTGTGTCCGCAGAAACCGCTTTTTATTTACTCCTTCTTCTTTTATCACTGCACTTCAAACCCCGACTCTTCCAGTCGAGGTCAAAGTGTAACAGCGGACGCCCTCCGCGGGGCCTACTTTCAGAGAGCTTGTTATGTCAGATTGCTATAGCATGGAGGTTGCTTTTGCTTAATTTAATTTATAATTTAAACTGCTAGGCTTGTTTATGCTAAATTAATAAAAATTTAAAACTTGATTTAAAGTCTATTTAAAACTAGACTTAACTTCTGTCTATCTGCTGAGGCTAATTATTTCACATCTACTTGTGTGTTAAACTTTGTTCTATTTTAATTTTTAAGCATTGCTTATTACAGTGTTGTTTACATAGGTGAAAACTTATTGCTGTTATTGGGTGCAGACAGTACTTTCAATTTGCATATTTCAATTTAAAATCGTTACTTCAAACAAAATACTACACTTTAATAATAATATAATTTTATCCTATCTACTTTAGTATTGAAAACAGTGTTATATTTTGCACAAATTGAGTATCTTCATGCAAACATTTTTGTTAAATACCTAATAAGTCTTATGCCAATTTAATATCTCAAATATTTAAAACCGAAATTGTTTCCTACTTTCTCTTTATACCATTTCATTGGATTAGTCTGTGTAGTACAAATATTTTGCAACTAAATACAATTAACTCATAATCTATAATTTAATTATTTTGCTGGGTTCCTCCAGTAAGTGAAATAAACTAAGTATAGTAAACTAAGTATAGTAAACATAATAATATACTCAATTCAAAAGTTGTTGTAATCCATGCTTTAAATATCTGTATTGAGTGGAATGGTTGATCAGTTTTATTAATCGGTGGCACTTATAAATTTACTTCATGGTACCCACTGTACTTACCCACAATTTTGTCTTAAAATAAATACAAGCTATTTTGTCGATAATTCCATAGTGAGCTAACTTTTATATGAAAATCGCTTATTGTTTTTCAACTAGTACAGTTGACTGTAATATTTGGTGACTTTGGCTATATCATATCATCACCCTTTAGTATATTTTCTTAAAAATATTTAATGGTTCCCTTCGGACTTTGAAGTACAGTTGGTCATATTATTTGGTGACTGAAGCACTATTATTGTTTAAATTTATTTCCCAACTGGCCTTATAACATTAAAATTAGTTGGAACCTTTAGTTACTTCATTCAAAACAGTAGTACAGTTAGTCACATATTTTTTTTTGCTAAAAGTGAATAATTTTAATTCAGTTTTCATACCTGGATTATTGCATCATCACTGAAACCTGGCTTATATTTATCGTTTTTTTTGTGGTACAGTCAGCCATAATTTTTTGTGAACGGCATCCTATTAAAATTATTGAATTAAACGTTTTGTCACAAGTAGCTCGACGTAACGCCACATTGATTATTTTTTTGAAGTACAGTCAGCCAACTTTTTTTTTGTAAACAGTGCCTAACATAACAGTGACTTCTTTGCTTTAATCAACCGAAAGTTTTATTACTACTGGTTTGACTAAACTACTTGTTAATTTTTAAAGTACACTCAGCTTACATTTTTTCTTGTCGATAGTGTCTCCTTTAATTTAATTGACTAATCGTTTTATAGCACTAGTGGTTTTACTCAACATCTTGAGAGTTGTTTTAGAAAAGTACAGTCAGCTAAATACTTTTGTGAACACTTGGTGTCTTATTTGGATTATTAACTTAGTGTGTTTTATGCACTAGTAGTTTGACTCAACATCATATTAGTTGTTTTGGAAAAGGTACAGTCGGCCACATACTTTTGTGAACACTGTGTTTTTTTAAATTAATTAACTTAGTGTGTATTGAGTATAACCCCAGTAGTTTGACTCAACGTCATATTAGTTGTTTTGGAAAAGGTACAGTCGCCAAGTATTTTTGTAAATGCGTAGTGTCTCGCTTAATTAATTTACTTACTTAGTGTGATCTTTGGCACTGCTGGTTTGTATTAACGCCGTAGTAAGAAAGTACAGATAAGATTTTTTTTTTGTAACTTCTAAAGTTTATATTTTGAAGTCAACCACTTATACTAAACGTTTGTAAACATGGAGGAACGCCCCATTGCATTTAACTTATTACATAAGGATGAATTGGAGTATGAGATTTTATTAAGGAATGAGACTCCGGCAGGCGATGTTAACGCCATGCGGGCTCAAATCCACAAACTATGTAAACTGTGTAAAGACATTCCGTCTCACGAGGTTATGTTTATTAAGGGCAATCATAAAATTGTATTGTTAAAAATTTCTAAGGTTAAAGGAGCTCGAAGGGATGACTATTGCAACTTCGTAACCGTTGACTTTTTTTAATTTATTTAAATCGCGTGCTAGCCCTGCCTCACGTATAGGTATCATTGCTTAAACCTTTTTCTATTTCGCTGGCAGCTGATTTATGCTGCAAATCGTTTCCTAAACCTAAAGTAGATGCTGCTTCGCCTAAGCAGTTTTGTCCGTGTTTTTTTGTGTTGTTTGTTTTTGTTTTGTTTTTTTTGACTAGCGATCATAGCCTGCGTAGTTGTGGTTCGCAAGCTATAGTTTGTTTTTATATGCGGGAAAAAGAGAGTAAGAAGTACTTCCTGTCCCATTTGTTCACTACCCTTGGAGTCGGGTACTGGTATAAAAACTAGTTAACTTGTACCGTCCGATTACTTCTTCGAGTACTTATGGAATTAAACCTAAGCACTCTTTGAATAAGTAGGGAAGATTTGTTTTGTCTTTGGGTGCTGCTTTGGACGGCTGCGATGATTGCCATTACATCGCCACCGCCATTGATTCCCAGGCAAGCATGATTGTTTATTTTACCGGTTACGGTTTGTATCGTAAGTGGGTTTTAATGACGTCATCGTTGTTTGTAACACGTTGATGATCACATTTCCTTACGGTATTTTGTCTTTACCGGTTAAGTTTTGTAACTTAGCTGGATTTTAATGACGTCATCGTTGTTTGTATAACGTTTGATGATCATATTTATTTAGGATATTTTGTCTCTACCAGTTAAGGGTTATAACTTAACTGGATTTGAATGACATCATCGTTGTTTGTAAAACGTTGATGATCATTATTTCTTCAATTGACCGTGTTGTCAATTGTTTTTGTTTTGCGTTCAGTCAGTAGCTGTTTAATGAAGCTCTTGACTGGTAATGCGCGTGGGTTCGTTTTGTCGGTTATTTCTGTTTTGTAAATTTCTTTACTTGACGGTGTTGTCAATCGTCTCCGTTTGGCGTACAGTCTGCCGTTAATTAATACGACTGACTGGTAAGTCGCTTGGGTTCGATTTGATGTTGTTTGTTTTGCGTAAAGTCGGCCGTTACTTAAAAAACGACTGACTGGTAAGTCGCGTGAGTTTGAGTTGGTGTTGTTTGTTTTGCGTTCAGTCTGCCGTTACTTAAAAACGACTGACTGGTAAGTCGCGTGGGTTCGATTTGGTGTTGTTTGTTCCTTGGTGGTTGTAACCCTGAGCGGATTAGGTTATATGCGAAAACTTGTTTTACACTCTTGTTTTATAACTTATACAATTTTTTCCTTTTATACTATTCCTTGTGCTTTTGCATAAGTATTTTTTTTATGTTGAGGTGTAGGTGTTCCTGTAATCTTGGACGTACAGCCAGCGCCGACCACGTTCCGCTGTGCCGCCAAGGTTGCGGTGTTCTTCTGTAGTTTAAGAAGCTGGAGGCCAGCTTAAAATTTTGCGTTTGTGAACTCAAAATTTTTCTCGAGTGGGGAGGTACTGTTACGTATATAATTTTAACCCCCCACCCCATTTATTTTAATTACATTATTTTTTTTATTTTGTTCGACTGAGGTCGTATGGGAGTCGTGACCTTTGGCTTTTGTTTCAGTGCAGTGCTTGAGAAAAAGTTTCGAGTGTTGCTAGGTGATAAATTAGACGTTCGGATTTCTATTTTATATTTCAGTCTGGATTGTCCCTAAAATTCAGTAAAAACCTGAATTAATCTTCTAAAATTGGCTATTACAACATTCTTAAAATTGGGTTGAATTTGTTTCCTTTTTGCAAAACTTCTATTTAATTATTTCACCTGTCATGTTTGCTCTGGTATCCCTCCGGTGAGATGGCGTTTTCGCTATGATCTTCCGCCGTGTCGGCTGCGTTTTAATGTAATATATTCACCAAGAATTTACAGGTGAGTCCATGTTCACTCCTCAACTATCAAAATGATTGTCTTCGTAATGCTTGTAAAGCATCTGGTCATGTGTGTGGTTGTTTTTGCAGACCAAAAATTAATCCCCGGCCAACTCGCCGTTCGACATACGTGGCTCCATGCCTGGTCCTACGTATTAAAAGCCTGGTAAGACCCGTATTTTCAAATGCCCGATGGCTCGCCGGAATGTTGTTCGTTGGTCTAACTGTTTTCGACCATTTCAGATGTAACGCAGGCGTTTGAAAGCCCCGGTTGGTCGACATGAGCTCAACTCGCGGCCTGGTCACCCGCAAGCAAGGGTTCTATTCCCAATCGGTAAGAATACTCTTAAATAATATTATTGTATGGAGGATGTCCAAAATTAACCTGAGTCTAATGCCTGATTTCCTTGTTGCAGGGGTTTTTTTTTATCCCTAATTCCAACCTTTACTTCCCCTTTTCTTTTCATTTTATTGTTACCGTGGTCTACTGTTACTGCTGCTGGTAAGGAGCTCGTCCCCTCGAAGACAGCTCCGGCGGTCTGCCCTCCCGTGTCCTTTTGCCTGGAGAGCCTCCGGACGATTCGGGTGAATTCCTTCCTTTTTTTGTTTTAATCTTGTTTTCTAAAATTTTACTTCGGTCGGCCTCCGATACGGCCGTGGCGCCCATCTGGCTCTTTTTTTTTTTAAGCGATTAACCAACAATCTGAGCAAAAGTCACCTCCTCAGCTCCTCTGACCCCCACGCCCTACTTCTATATGTAATTCGCTAGCTAAGCCGAGGCCGGTTTCCATATTTAACTTTTTAAAATAAATTTTTGTGTCCGCAGAAACCGCTTTTTATTTACTCCTTCTTCTTTTATCACTGCACTTCAAACCCCGACTCTTCCAGTCGAGGTCAAAGTGTAACAGCAAAATATACGTAAATATACGATAAATGTACGTACATCATGCATGACAAATGTACAGTAGCAGATTATACAAACAATTAAATGAATATATAATAATTATACAATATGCAAAATGTACTCCACTTGATAGTGGCAAAATGTGCAAAGTTAGAATGATCAACACGCAAATTGTACATTGCGAAAAAATAACAATGCGCAAAATGTACGTACTTTGTAGTGTCTGGTAACCGAAAGTTGAGCCTCGTAGTTATTTGATTGGCAACACTTTATCTCTATGTGTGTCTATCTGAGGTGTCATGTCCATACCACCCTGCTTACTTTACACTTTTACTTGTACATTTTACATTTTACGTTTTGGCGATTGATATTAAGAATATTGTATACACTAACAATACTTGGATCTACTCAGTTATTAGAGAATAAATTATTTTGATTTGATTTGATAGAGCATTTTGCTTTTGTCACATTTTGCAGATTGTGCATTTTGCATTGAACGATTCGCAAAATTTGTATTTTTCTTTTTACACATTTTGCGTTATGTGCTTTCAGCGTAAGTACATTTTGCGTACTTTACATTTCGTGGACTATAAGTTTAACATGATGTAAATTTTGCGTATATATTGTATGTATGAACATTTTGACTGTTTGCACATAATGCGTGTAGTGTATATTTTGTGTAGTGTACATTATCAGCTGAAGCGGTAAATATGACAGACGTTGTTTATAAGACTGAGGAAGTGGGTGTCTTCTACATTAATTACGTTAGTCCCTGTTGTTTCAGAAACAAAAGCATTTGTACTCGTAGTTGACTTTGGTTTTCCGTGGGTTTCATTTGAGTTATCTACTTGTGAACAGTCTATCCAAAACTAATCCCCTTATTCATAAACGACAATCAAACCTATTTTAGTTAAAATGCCGCTAAAATTCGTTTGTCCTTATCTGTCACTTCGAAATTTGTATTTGTTAGAAAGGGACAAAGCATTTGTTAGTTAACATAGGCTTGTTAAGTTTTATGAATAAGGGGGTAAATCTTTAAATCTAATTGATAATCTGTGTAAAGTTTTTCTTCGAATTCAAATGAATAAATCGCTTCTTGGCCCAGTTACTTAACTAAATCTATATTAGGTACGTAAACTAGTTGTAACTAGGTATGCAAACACAACGATAGCAATGAAGGAAAGGAAGTAGGTACGGACGTAATCAATATGTAAGATATAGCTCTGTAGAACTTTTTTGGCTGTTAATTCGAGGGAAAAAAGTTGTTCCCGATTCTATGATAACTTTCCTCGAAGGCGACGAAGGGTGGTACTCGTTTAGAAGGATCGAAAACTTGTTTAAAGTACGAATAACGACAAGATGCGAGATTAAATACAGCATTTTACTTTATCCTGAAATATCGCAAAGAACATAAGCGAGCAATCGATAACAAACAGCGCGGGGTCATACTCGAAGCGCCGAAGCGCCGTCGTCGGCCGTTGACCGTGCGGGGGCGCGCCGCCTCTAACCTTGGCCAACATGTGAACCACCAATCACCTATTCCCTTTACATTCGCCGGACTAGCCCAAAGCATCCAGCGATTCATTGCAAATATTCGTAACGCTCAAAATAGTAGCCAGCGTGCTTTCCACGAAACATGACAAAAACAACTCCGTCGCTAGTGACGTGACGGCGGAAGGCCGCTAATAACGTAACGTAGGACGTACGATGGTTTCGTTACGGGATTAGTGTAATCGATAGTGACGAACCGCAAGAGACGAATGTACGGAAGCGATGGTTGTGCCTGGTGCGGCGGCGCGGCTGGGCGGGCTCGCGCCGCACCAGCTTGCCGAGCAGGTCGAGCAGCGAGAGGCGCAGCGGGCGCGGCGGCCGCGCCTCGCCGCCGTCCGCGCCCGCGCCCAGCACCTCCAGCTCCACCGCCTCCGAGCGCGCGCACATCCGCGCTACCGCGCCATGCCGCCCGCCCCGCACCACGACACCTGGCCACGCGCGCTCCGACCCGCCGCAGGGCCGACACTCGCGTGCACCGTGCCGACGCACACTAGCGCCGCTCCACGACCGACACCGGCGCGCGCATCCCGTACCCGTACACCCACCCACCCCTACCGAGTGTTGCCGTTTCATCTCGGTGTTAGCCGCTCGTAATCTCAAAAAGTCTACATACATTTTCCACATAACTTTGCGGCAAAGGCGAAACCCAAAAGCGGTTACATGATATTAAATTATGTCGACGTAACGTGAGACTTCAGCAGCAGCATTTTTAACCCCCGACGCAAAAAAAGGGGTGTTATAAGTTTGACCGCTATGTGTGTCTGTGTGTCTGTCTGTGTGTCTGTCTGTGTGTCTGTCTGTGGCACCGTAGCTCTTAAGCGGGTGGACCGATTTGAATGCGGTTTTTTTTATTTGAAAGCTGGTTTTCTAGCGATGGTTCTTAGACATGTTTCATCAAAATCGGTTCAGCCGTTTCAAGATCATCAGCTCTTTTGTTCGCTGCGGTAGGAATCTTAGACGCATAATGGGTATTTACTTTACTTTCAAGCATATTTGGGACCTAAAACTTGAAACAGCCATGTATGCTATGTAACTATACAAGATTATGCAGTTCTAGGCCTGATGCTGCAGCCAGGATATCCAGAACACTAGTAGATACACTCTTGATAAAACCATAGCAGATATATCGTGTTTGGATTCGTTTCGATCAGTATTTGATTCTACATACAATGCAAAAGTGGCAACAGGATGAGCTGATGCTGCAGCCAAGATATCCAGCACATTAGTACACTATAAAAAATAATAGCACATATGTCGTGTTTGGATTCGTTTTGATCAGTAATTGATTCTACATACAATGCAGTGATAGCAACACGACGAGCTGTTTAAAAAACATGAAATAAAAAAAATAAAATTGAAAATTTTAAAAACCCCCGACAAAAAAAGCCGCCAAAAAACGACAACTAAAAAGTAAAAAATAATTATGCACTACCTAGCTGTTGCCCGCGACTTCATCTGCGAACAATTCGTTTATCCCTATCCCGCTGGGACTATTATGCTGATTTCCCGCAAAATTAGCCTAAGTTAATTTAGTACAAGTACCTAGTAATATTCTTTTTATCTAAGCGTCGTCGATGTCGGGGGACCGCTAAGGTTAATACTTAAAAAAATACAACATATGTACTTTAGTTTCTGTTAACCTTAGCGGTCCCCCGACACCGACGACGCTTAGATAAAAAGAATATTACTAGGTACTTGTACTAAATTAACTTAGGCTAATTTTGCGGGAAATCAGCATAATAGTCCCAGCGGGATAGGGATAAACGAATTGTTCGCAGATGAAGTCGCGGGCAACAGCTAGGTAGTGCATAATTATTTTTTACTTTTTAGTTGTCGTTTTTTGGCGGCTTTTTTTGTCGGGGGTTTTTAAAATTTTTGGTGGATTCATTTTGCAATGCACAGCATAACCGCAATGACAGATATAACTCAACCAATTTTTAACAACTCAGTTTTTGATTGTGAATGCACTATCCAACATTTCACATAACAATAGCTGCAAAAACGAAACCATAGTAAGCTAATTTTGATCTTGCCAATGCGCTCTGCTCTGTGTTATCGGATATAAAATCTTATATGAAAAAGATGAACGCACCCTGTGTTATAAAGTCAGAAGTGTTTCATAAATTTTTAACAGAACTCCGCCATTTATGGTTTGTTCGATAGAGAATATTTCCAATTAGGTCTTATTGTCACCAAGTTTGAAATTCATGAGCGGATCTTGGGAGAATCCAGAAAATTCTTCAAAATTTGTAGGGACACCTACAATGTTTGGGTACATTTAGAAGGAACTCGTGTATATGCTCCAGGAAACCACGATTTGATGGAACATGGAACTGATGAGTAAGACCTCAGTTGGCCATTGGAACTTCTCAATAACAGGTATCTCGCTGGTGGCGATTCGATTACCCTAACACAATTTGCTAAACAATTAATGTACATTACAATGCATAATGGTAATTTATGCAAAAAAGCGGGAAAAAAACTCCTCCGAAAAAACCTTATTTAATTTTCTTCTAATCTGTTTGCAGTCTCAAGTCCCTAAGTCCAATAGATAGGATTTGCCTATGTAGGTAAGGTAGAAGATAACTAAGTCCACTTCTGCTGTCTTGTGCTGTGCACCGACTTTCAACAGATTCAGTAGAAAGTTCTTTTCGCGATTTTTAGAGTTCCATATCTCAATCGGTGAAAACGGAACCCTTATAGGATAACTGACTTTATGTCCGTTTGTTCGTCTGTGAAGATCACTTTTCTCAGGAACGAGTATTAAGTCGAAATTAATATGAAATAGGTAATCAGGTTACCTCGGTGGAGAAATGAAAAAATCAAACTTCTAAGTCATCGCAATCAAAAGATACCGGTGCTTCCATAGTAATTGCCGAAACATAAAACTTGGTGTGAAGGTAGCTCTAGTAAAAATAAGCGTCTTCGCCAAAAATCTTCTTTTTTTACACGTCTGTAACCAATCAAAAATTACCCCATACTGCGAACATTTTACTCGGGAGCTATTACGAAACTCAAAGTTCGTATTGCGCGGTCCCTCTGACACTTATACATCGAAATAGTAAGTACTCTGGAATGAACACTCCAAAAACAGACGAGCAAAAACCGACCCAAAAGACATAGACATAAGAACTAATGGGCTCCGGTCCGGGTGAAATAGCAAGCACGGAGTCAGTGTGTCCCTTTCTAACTATTGCCAGGAAATAAATAATAAATAATTAGTAAATTTTAGTTTCGTGAGTTTTGTCTTTTAAAAATATTGAATAAAATGTATACATTTATAATAAGCAATAATTACACGATTTAATATTTTTTCAATGAAATAAGCTTTAGATCTTTTTTCACGAGCTAATTTTAACTTGATGGTAGGTTTTATTAATTTCTCAATGGCCACACCAAACAGTAAGATAGTAGCTTCGTTATTGAGACTAGGGTGACAATCTTTTCACGATGTATCCAAATGGCTAATATGTAATATTTATTATAATATAATATTTTATACCCATCATACGTATTGTCTAATACGAATGATACCGTATGATACATGCATAAAATAATAATTCTACTACACTATATTATATTATATTATATTATTATTATAAATTTTGAAATTTTCCAGGGGAATTTGGAAAAATCCCGTAAATTTCAATTATAACTACCAGATCCATTCAGTTTACGCATGCGAAGACGCTGGTAAAAGCTAATAAATAATGAATAAGTAAATAATAGAGTAATATATATGTATTGTCACTTAGTCTTCATTCATTTATTAACCTAAATGATAGAGCATCTAATATCGGACGTTTTTTGCAATATCGGTATTTTTTCAATACCGAAAATTCAAATACCGATATTCCGGTATTTTTTCGATATTCGTATTACTAAAGTAAAATGAATGAGTTTCGCACTTCCAAAACCTTTCCGGTTCCGACAATCTTAAGTACGAGTAGGTAGCTAAGATTATTTCAAAAATGTCTAAGATTATATTAATGAAATAAGTATTAATGTATTTGTGACTTGCAACGTTTGAGTATTGCGACTCTATTTAATAACAAAATAATTGGTATTTAGAGATCAATATCGAAATACCGGTATTATGTAATGTCAATACCGGTTTTGCCAATATCATAAGTTTTACTTATAGAAAAGTGAATACTTATGTTACTAGCACCGACGTACAAACCTAAAATTTATTTGCTCTAGTCTCTACCAGCAGTATCATAAGGACTTGGTATACAAGTAATAAAAATTCTGGTTATTGCTACTTAGTATATTTTTCTGACAAAGAAGTACTAGGAGGAAGGAATGTCTCATTAATTGCATAAAATTATGGTCATACTAATAGAGTGAGATAAAATAACCCTGTGGTAGCTACCTCTATCGGCAAAATGACGGACCGTGATTCCTGCACAGTGCACATTCCAGGTACTTACTATTTCGATGCACTTATACTATTAAATACAAGAGCGAGACGGACGGTACGACACGAACTTCGAGTTTATCGTAGTAGCCCCGGAGGACTTTACTAGGTGCACTTTATTCATAGACCTACAAAGTGTGGAACCCTCGGTGCGCGACTTCGACTCGCACTGGGCCGGTTTTTTGGAGTTCAATTGTTCAATTTTAATTTTATATTATTTTTGTAATATGAGAATAACAACGACAACTACTTACAATATCCTATCATTCTACCTATAGTGATTTCTTTGTACTTCTGATAAATTTTGCGTAATATTAGATTTTATTTTTATTTTAAGGTAAATAATCTAGTTTCATGTACCCTCGCCAATCGCTCGAATAGGTATATCTTCACGTATTTCCGGTTTGGTACATACTTCCGGCGATAGCAGACAGCACCGGGGGAAGAACCAATTTTTAAAATCAATTCTCAAAAATTAAAAGTAGTAAAAATCCATGTATTGCTGTAGGTACTAACTTAAAAACTAACTAGAGCTGGAACTTTCTACTACCTCTACGTGTATATTTTCAGCACATTTTTTTCATTAGGTACTTTCGAATGAAATTATATTAAAACTTAGTCCGCTGAAGCTGAATGAAAATAATCCGAGGAGTTTGTTGCTTCTGATACTATCGTTGCCGTATTGATGTAACCATGGACGCTTCAGTCCGGCAAATTCCAAACTGATAAGTGAGACATTACCTTCTAAGTGAAAGTTGGAACGAAATGTTCGACCACAGTTTGGCTGTCAGGTCTAATTGAACCATAATTAGGCGTTTCGGCTGCCGACGGTGGACGTTACTTCCCCGAAAACATGCGTAAGTAAAGTCGTTAATCTATGTAGTTGTTACGTAACCCTTGTTAGTTTAGCTGTGACATTTAGACCTCTAGCTTTGTAACAAGTCACATAAACATTAAGCAAGTAGAATAGAAACGTCATTAGGACGCCCTAGACAACAAGTTTCGTTGCCAACGAGTAGACTGGTTTTAACGACATGGTTAATATCCACAATTCCATTCCATATGATATACGAGTGTGCATTAAGCACCGTGCTAGTGCAGCGGTTCGTCTTTTCTCAAGCAGTCGTGGCTCTGACACCTCTCGAGTTTTAGGAATTTATCAGCGCAACATTCCAACTTTTTGCAACTTTTTGCATTCCAACTGTTTGTTACAACATTCCAACTTGTAACAAAGTATGTACCTATGACAGCAGATCTTTAGGCAGATGCGAGCAAATACATACTTTTAGAGTGTAATAAAATAATGTCTTATAGAATTTTCGCTTTACGTCCTCATTAACTTTGCATGCATGAGAAATAATCACACATTATAATAAAATTATATTCGAGCAAAATATACCAAAGAATGACCTTCAGGACAGGTGTCCAGAGGCCGAGGCACATCACTCACCTTGGCCATGTGTTCTCGCCGAGGACTTTCCCATGTCGGCCGCACCATCGACACACATACACTCACTCTTGCGCCACACTTAACACTAACACTGTGCGTACTTATACTTAAAGGTCGGTATAAAACTGGCGTACAAAAAGTTATACGTTATATTATTAAAGGACACTTGAGGATAATGTTATGTCGTCTACGTAGCGGGCGGTAAGGCTGTATTGAGAAGGGCGGAGGGCCGCGCGGGGCGATCGGCATCCTGCACGCCCCCGGTGCACTTCGCCTTCCTGCAACAACAACGGAATAACTTGTAGCTCAAAAAACTATATGACTATTCATATTTTACTTTTTACATTCTTAGACACACTGTGATCAGTAGGTACAGTAAACGCCACATTAAACTTCTTTTAAAGAAACATTAATTCATATTCCAACAAACGTACACAGAGTAAAACAAGTGAGAAGACTTATTCGAAATTAAATGGTGATATTACACTATCCTCCTAAGTCCACGCGTACCTACTTTATAAAGCACAAATTGTTCATTGAATAAAGAATTCTAAGAATTTTGAAATAAAATAAAAAATAACATAGCAAGCAGGTCAACCACGTCTAGGTCTTTAGAACTTAGGAGGCTATGCTTTAGGGGTGGCCAACTTGATTAGACCCATAGATCTACTGTTTACTGACGAAGCCTTGTGCTACCTATTTACCAATAACATACTTCTTGGAATCTTAAATGAAACAGCATAGTTCAGTATTTCGGCCATTCTCATTTTATCGTGCACCTGTCTAATTACCGTACCTACCGCTTTTTTCGTCAGGCAAAAGCGACGAAACTGAGTGCACATCTAGAAAAATGATGGCTGCCATACATTTATCTGTACACTCAAGTCTAACTACCGTGTCACTAGTGCGGGAAAAAAAGCGGTACGGTAATTAGACAGTGCACAATAAAATGAGAATGGCCGGTTTATATTTTTTGCTTTGCCATGATCGACTGGACTAATAATCGCGATCGACCGGTTGGTCACCCCTGATATACTTGGTTTGGATAGGTATTTAACTAAATGTAGGTAAACAAAACAACGTCAATTGGTGTCTTAAATTAGCTCAGTACAATTAGATCAAAATTTGGCAAAATTAAAGCAAGCGGTTTATCTATCAGGATATGTAGGTTATAGAGAAAAAATAAATTTTACCCACTCTCCCCCCCCCTCCGGGGGGAGCGTCACCCCCCCGCGCCCTCGAATATGTCCCGGACCGCGGTATTTTCCATTATAAAAGAAAACTGTACACGATACATAAAAAGTGTGTAGGAACGAAATAATCCTTGATAAATTTACTATAAACCTTTCATACATTAAAAAGCGATATCACTTATAGTTCCAGCGCAATATGATACCAAATACTAACTTTTTTTATAATTAATCGATTTTTTCGGCTAAAAGGTTAGTTTTCTCAAAAACTTCACCTTTTACCGCCAAGATATGTATGACAGAAGTAAAGAATAGAATATTTTCTTTATAAAAAGGTATAATTTATTTCTAAAATCTTTCATTTACCATCGCTATGCTATTTTTTTAATTTAGTTCATTTGGCCATTCAGCGAAATATAAATGTTCATACTGGTTAAATGGTGTTACTTTAAATACCATTAGATTCTCATATGTTTTTCTATAAGCTATAGGTATGGACCTATTTTCTGTATTTAAAAAAAAATGTAGGCCCTACTGGGCTTTTAGGAGATAGGGGCGGGGAAATGGTCAATTTTCACCTATTTTCTTAAATAACTTCAAAACGGATTAATTTAAAATAATGAAAAATATATATTTGAGATTTTCATAATGTACCCTTTCATTTGATATGTCACACGATATAGTTTCTACATTTTTTTTTTCTAATTTACTCCCCCCCCCCCTCCCAAACTGTTGTCCCTCGTGTTTAAAATTAATTAATTTACTTTACACGTCCGTGTTTGGGTCATCAATTTACATAGGTGAACTAAATTTGAATTCAATCGGTCTAGTAGTTTCGGATCAAATTGGCTATGACAGACGGACGGTTTAGGTATATTTATACCTTAGGCTGCAATTTATTCTTAAACTACTAATAATTCTCAAGAAAACTTAACCGTTATAGTTTTTCTTGCAAGTTTGATATACCTACTATCGTCCTGAATTTTTTTAAATTTTTTCTACCCACTGGTTTAGATTTTAGAGGGGGGGACGCCCGATTTTAATGAAAATTTGCGCTTTAAAGTTGAATATTTTGCAAATGAATCACTGGAATGGAAAAATTGTTTTAGCAACCCCCTAATGATTTTAAAAAGCCTATCCAACGATACCCCACACTACAAGGTTGGATGATAAAAAAAAAATCACCCCCACTTTACGTCTATGGGAGGTACTATAAATTATTATTTTTTAAATTTTTTATTATACTGTTTTGTCGGCATAGTTTACATATATATTCGTGCAAAATTACAGCTTTCTAGCATTGATAGTCTCTGAGCAAAGCCGCGGACGGACAGACAGACAGACAGACAGACATGGCGCAACTATGAGGGTTCCGCTTTTGCCATTTTGGCTACGGAACCCTAAAAAATGTCTAATATTTTATTGTAATCTTACTTACGGACTAAATAGTTTTTTTTTTTGGTAGTTTTTCCTAAGTTAATGTCGCAGTAGCTGATGATGGTGAATTTTCAAAATAGCATAGCAGCGTCAAATGAATGAGTTTAAAAATAAATTATACCTTTTTATAAAGAAGATATCCTGTTCTTTACTTTAGTCATACATATCTTGGCGGTAAAGTGTGAAATAATTGAAAAAACTAAATAATTAACAAAAAAAATGGATAAATTATTAAAAATGTTCGTATTTGGTGCCAGATTGCGCTGAAACTGTAAGTGGTATCGCTTTTGTATGTATGAAAGGTTTATAGTAAATTTATCTAGGATTATTTCGTTCCTACACACTTTTTATGTATCTTGTACGGTTTTCTTTTATAATGGAAAATACCGCGGTCCGGGACATATTCATTGGCGCGGGGGGGTGACGCTCCCCCCGGAGGGGGGGGGAGAGTGGGTAAAATTTATTTTTTCTCTATAACCTACATATCCTGATAGATAAACCTCTTGCTTTAATTTTGCCAAATTTTCCATACATTGCAATCTAATTTTCTTCAACTAAATATTGAAATTCCCGTATTAAACTATCTAAACATTTAGATTTCTGTATTGAAATACACTAGTCTACACTAGTTTAGATAGATAAGTAAAATGTTTAAAATCCTTGAATGTACTCATACCAAATCTGGCAGCTGCAGCTTGTTTACAGGTTTTTAGACATTGAATAATGATCATGACATGACGCGCCAGAATTTAGAAACCCCCTTGCAAAAAAAACGGGCACCCACGGTTTTTGTATTTTATGTGCATGAAAGCTTACTTTCTAAGCGTCAATGCCTAAAAATCTGAAAAACCATAGGTGCCCGTTTTTTTGCAAGGGGGTTTATATTATAAAAGAATTCCACAAAGTAAACAGGGTTTCGAGTTTAGGGTATACGAAAGATTGCAAAGAAATTCGGAGGCACTAATGTCAATCAGCAACTAAAATGACATTTAAGCCGAGTTTAGACTTGCAAGAAAAATCGTGCAAGTTGCATTACATTGCGAGGCTGTAAAGCCAACGAGTTTGTAGTGGTCAATCGAGTGCCGCAATGTAATGCAACTTGCACGATTTTTCTTGCAAATCTAAACTCGGCTTTAGTTCAATCGGCAATCAAATCTTAAAAGTAAAAGTGAAGAGTACCTACCTACCATAAAATAAAATAATATTATATAGGATAAAAAGTTAATTGTGTAGATATTATTTCTTAACTAGCTGTTGCCCGCGACTCCGTTTGCGTAGAATTCGTTTCTCGCTATCCCGCGGGAACTATCCAATTTTCCGAGATCTCTATCATGATGTCCTGCCACGGGACTCAAATTATCTAAGTATATCGAATTTCATCTAAACCGGTTCAGTAGTTTAGACTTAATCGAAAAAATAACCAACAAACAAACAGATTTACAAACTTTAGCTTTTTTTATAATAGGTATTAGTGGTATTTAAAATATATTCCAATGCTGCTATAGTTCTGTCTTCTAATCTAATATACTCTTATCGATATAGCATTACAGCATTGGATTTTAATATGGTCTTATCCTACAGTCAGCAGCAGACGTGGATCAGCGGTTACGGTGTTCAAAATGACACACAAGAGAGTAACGTGTTTAGATCATTTAGGCACCACAACTGATCATCTACATACCTACTTCTGCTGCTGACTGAAAAGTTTTTTAAGTATATTGAACTAGTTTCAGTCATAATCATAACACAATCTCGCTGCATCTGATTTTATCGTCATTGTCCTAATCCTTACAAGTGCTTTACGCGTCACTTATCGCATAAAATAAGTCTAAACTGTACAAATATTGATAAAGATAAGTGTCAGTCACGGTAATCTTAAAATCTACATTAAAATTACCCATTGTGATGTTGCCATTTTATTATCACTATTTACTTCAATATCAATACTGCAGCTTACAGTATAGATATTTGATGAACGTCGCACATAGTCAACTGCCTAGAGACAGTGCAGACTGTCAAGCACTGCTCCTAATGAGACAAATTAATCTTAATTGGGGGAATTGAGATGCGCAGCTTGATAGCACCGTCACGTGTCACGATCGAGCTGTTCTCTTGCATTATAACACTCTCTATGTCGAATTGTCCAACGACTTTACTTTCAACCTTACTTCCGAGCCCTTCTTTCGAGTCAAAAAACTAGGGCAGTAACACAAGGGCTATTTATTCGCACGAAAATTACTAAATAGCACCTGTATATTCTTATACGGCGCAGAAGGTCATGGGGCTCGTGGCCTTATTTCGCTGATGTTATCCATGGCGACGCAAATGTTAAGTCGTTTTCGAGTACGTGCTTAGTTGTTTACGACTCAATGGTGGTGATGATTTAAAGGTTGAATACGATAAACAAAGACATTAATATATGTACATTCAGCTTCCTGCAAATACAAATTTAGATTACAATAACTATGATCATGTTGATATCAATGAAGTCTGCTAATAGATTTAACGTAGGTACCTGGTTTATTATAATATAGCTATGTTTTGGCGTACGGCGCCTTGATCAGAATGTAACCCAATCTTTAATATTAGTTGTACTATTACTATAATCAAGTAATGCCGTAATTTTCTACTGCCTACTCTATTCGTAAATCTAATTTAACACAATTTTATACCACTTTAAAATGTTGTGTTTAAGTACTTTCAAAAATGGCCTCTGACATGTTTCTCTAAGTATTTACCTACTACACTTTTGTTTTCAAACGATAAATAGGACCAATCGAATTTGGTATTCGACCGAACATACTTTTTTGCCTGGTTTCTAATTCTAAGTGACATTATGTGTATAGGGTACAGTCGAGGTCAAAAATATCTTTACACTTTAGTACCTTGTCGCTGTCAAGTTGAAACTTATGTATAAAATAGAATAGAGAGAAGGCATTCAGTCAGTGAAAGATATCTTTGAGTTGGACTGTACAGCAACGAGTCAGTCTGCTAAGTAAAGTACAGCGACATAATAAATGTATGGGTTAGGGGCAATCACAATCATCGCTATAATAGGAAAATGATGTTGTTGCCCAAAATCATAGTTTTTTCTGTTTCTATTAGGAAAACCTACTACAACTAAGTACACTATACATACAGTGTGGAAAAATAAGTCGGGCCCTGGAGAGAAACTACCTTAAATCCTTAAGTTGGTTCCTTTATTTTTAAAAAGAAACAAAACTACATTAAAAGATTTTCTTAAACTCGCTTGCCTTGCCCGGAACTCGAACCAACTAAAACTAAAAAAACACTAGCCATTTTACTACACTAATCGACAGGAAAATCGATAAAATTTCTCTAACACACATTTGGTCTTACTCTCGTCTGTCGTACAAGATACCCATGAAGAATACGCGTAGTAGGTATTAGTTTATCACTATCATTATCCCGCGGGAACTATGCAATTTTCCGGGATAAAACTATCCTATTTCCTTCGCAGGGACTCAAACTATCTGTATACCGAATTTCATTTAAATCGGTTTAGCGGTTTAGTTTAGACGTGATTGAGTAACAAACATCCAAACATCTTCGCAAACTTTCACATTTATAATATTAGTCGGATTATTGTATTTTAATTTAATTTAATAATAAATAAATCCATTTATTATAGACGACCAGATGACCTAGTGGTTAGAGACCCTGACTACGAAGCTTGAGGTCCCGGGTTCGATTCCCGTGTCGGGGCAGATATTTGTATGAAAAATACGGATGTTTGTTCTGGGGTATTGGGTGTTTAATATGTGTTTAATATGTATGTATCTATCTATATAATTATGTTTATCCGTTGCTTAGTACCCATAACACAAGCTTTGCTAAGCTTACTTTGGGACTAGGTCAATTGGTGTGAATTGTCCCGTGATATTTATTTATTTATTTATTATTATTATTTATTTCGGGCAACTTGGCCCATATAATAAATACCTTACAAACTAACATACAACACACACAAGAACATACATTTAATGGCGCAGGTGCTTCAATATCGCCAGAAGCTGTATTTATTTTACTGTAGTTCCAAGTTATGGTATTTCTACAAAAAGTTAGGTTACGAATCTCTTGAGATAAGGGAAAAGTTTTGACGCGAGTGAATCCTGTTAACAACATTTAGCCAATGCCGATATGATTTAAATTATTATGATGGGTATTTCTCCACTAATTGCGAAATTTGAAAATATGATGAATTGAAAAGTTAAAATGATATTCCATCATTAGTGATTTTCCACCAGTGTTGTGTAGACCTATTTAAATGAGTGCACTAATGTCAATCTACTTAATCAATTTATTTTTATATTAATCATAATCAGGCAACAGTGTATTTGTATAACAGTGCATATGTTTTGTGTGTTGTTTTCGTACTCTTAGGAAAATGTTTGATATAAAATGTTAATAAAATGACATGCATATTAATTGAAATACTACTTTATTATCATCAATGATGTAATCATCTTTTTAAGTTCAACAGAGAAATCTTGCTAAATTGTAACACATGGCTAATAATTATCTGATACTTATCAAATTCTGGGTAAGGGAGATGCCAGGGGACTATTTCTTGGGGGTGTTTGAAAAATTGTACTTAATTAAGTAGGTAGTTTTATTTTTGATATAATATTAGACAAGTTTAAAAATATAGTGTTTTTAAAACACAGAAACATTTTTCTTTGACATTTATTTCGAAATGTTTTTGTAAAAAAGCCAAGGAATACGATTTTCCTTCCAATTAGTGGAGAAATGCCCCTTTAATTTATAAAGTAAACTCGCATACGGGGAATACCCTGCGCTACCCGACGGCAAGTTATCAGTAACCTTAGGACGTGGGTTGCACAACCGCAACCAGTAAACCAGTCCAGTTGTGTGTGTGTGTCATATCATTTACCTACGCTACATGGAATTTAAGTATACTTAAATTTGTACTGATTTTGGTTTAACATTTATGGTAATTTTTATTCGCTTTTATTCCCGTGCATACATTTGTCACTCTTGATTATTATTATTAGCCTATTCTGTCCCACTGCTGAGTAAAGGCCGAAATAAAAATTTAATAATTCTTAAGAACATAAAATACTATTTTAGACTGATTCTGCAGAATCAAATAATATAATGTTTAGCAAGTTTCAATTACTTTTTTAACTATTGCTCGTGAGTCCTCGCTTAGGTAATTTATTAAGAGCAAAGTGACAGTAATAATAGCTTCCAAACCAACTTTATTTATTAAGCACAAATTGTTCATTAAACATTGAATTTCAAACATATTGAATTAGTTTCTTAAAAAATCAAAACTGGTGATTCTCGTCTAGGTCTAAAGTACTGTGTCCGTTAAAAAACAAAACTCAAGACTCAACATATTATTTAAAACCAACTACCTAGTAGGAAAGTGAAAAGATTACTCAACAATTAAGTAGCTGTTGCAAAATTATACCGAATCAAAAACAAAAAACAAGTTTTATGCAACTGAGAAAGGTTTTTACGTAACTAAAGAAAAAGAACGCGTTTATTTATCGGGTACACGGGTACTATACTCATTTTGAAATTTTGTTACGTATTTTAAAATCGGATTTACAAATAAACAAGAGAATAGATAACAATATTATCAGCACTTTAGCGATCTATTAAATATATGCATTAAAAATGGTTTAAACGAAATGATTCACGGGAACGTTCCAAAATACATTTAGATCAGTTGGAAAAATTGAACAAAATTGACTCGACCTTGAATTAATTAGTGGCACAGACAGATAGAGCCTAGTCAAAAGCAAGATAGGCGTTAAAGTGTGCAGATAGCATTTCGAGCATGTGAAATATGATACGTAACACTGGAACAGGAATATAATAGGTAATGTAACTAGAACATCCTTTCCGCAGTTTCTCAGAAATTCAGCATGAGCATGACAGAGGGACTTTTTATGTAAATATTTATTGCTAGACAATGAGTTACCTACCTTTTTATTCTATTGTAGATTTTTTCTTTTAATACAACACTTAGGTATTAGGGGACACTTTGATTTGTTTTTTAGATATCTTGATGATGATATACTTAATATAATGTTTACGTGCCTCATTTAAACGTAAACCGTCACTAAAGCGTCCAAGAATCAGCCTTCACATTCAGTGCAGGCACTTAAATTAAATGGAGTTGCAATTAACAAGAGTTCGAGTCATAATTAAAGTAATTATTTCAAGTATGAGTAAGATTTTACTTACATCATTAAGATTAGGCACTATATTAAAATCAGACGATCCGAATCAGTCAATTCAGTATTCACAACACGTCACACTTGTTCTATAAATATGTTAGTCACTTTTAAGGCACTTAATTTAGAATATCATTTACAGTCAATTAAAGATATAAGAATGGTTATGTATGAACATAATATATAAAATGATTGATAGTTCGCGCGCGGGCGGGCGGCGTGCGGCTGATGCCGTCGAATGGGACGCACTGTTTCACTGTTTGGTTAGATTGTGTATTTTAGCGTAACAGCGCGCGCCAAGGTGAGCCAGTCGGGTTCTGCCGCGGCCAGCGTGCTTTCCCACTTTCATTGAAGACACTTCATTTAGTAGGTACCTGACACGAATGGTTTCACGCCACACTGATACGCAAATTACTTACAATCAACTGCCTACTTCAACAATTAAAAACACTTCAACATCCTTAAAGTACTACCTACTCAATGATTCACGATAAAATTTAGTAATCCCTATATTTGTTTTATTAAAATCTACTTCCTTCTCAGCTTATTGAACAAATTTAAATGTAATTTAAGTTGATTGCTATTACTAACTCAGCTAGCACTCCTTAACCTACAGATATGATAACTAACAAACACTAATTCATCGTGTCTGTTAACGTCTTGCAAAAATTACCAGGCGGAACCTTGCTGCAAGGTCAGCTTACATTCGTCTCAATATCCTTTGTAAATAGTTTGTTTCCAAAACTTTAACGAGGTCAATCAGATCAGTCTCAATAAAGATTGAGTATGCGAGACGTATGGGCAATTAAATTCCAGTAACGTTTAACGTTTCACAACGAATGGAACCAGTTTTTGTCCCTACGATACTCGCGGGGCTTTCGGTGCAAACTGAGGGCACGCGCACCGACCGCACTAAGTTACGAAGGCAGCATAGTAAAGTTACTCGTACAACTCGAGCGCATAACAATACTATAATCCAACGGTACATGTAGGTATTGGCTACTGCGGACACCGGACATGACTCGATTAAACAAAATGTTTTGCAGATAACTTTAACTTTAAAGTAGTAGGTACAGTATAATATTTGTTAGGTTAAAAGCGAAGTTTTTAAGTAATACTTTAAATATCTCTTACACCAACTCTGCTTCTTAGAAGCGACTCCTATCGATGGATATTTATTTTTAATTACTTACATCATAAAGTGTCTATCTAGAGCACAATATAAACCATAGGATACAGAACTTCACAGGACCGTACAGGAAAACTTGTAAATAGACGTCGCGTCCGTGACTTCATTCCCGCGCCATATGTTCGGCGATAATAGCGTCCAGACAATGTAAAAAAATAATGCTGTACAAATATAATGACGTCATTCCGTAACTATCTGAAAACGGAAGCACTTAAAAACTAAGACGTACCTAATAGCATAAGATCACAATATTTTCAAAATTAGGGCTTAGCATGGCTGTCCCAGCGACTTTATAACTAGATTCACAATAAATGTGGTCCTCAATTTTAATGTACCTGCACTGCAGAATATTTTGCTAACTTATCGTATATCATTAATATTTATTAACCACTTAAGTATCATTTTACTGGGGTTAGTGTGGGGAGTCTACATCATTCAGTTTAATTCCTCATACGCAGTCATGCATGCGTACCAGAGTTTATCATAACCTATTGCAAACTATTTCGTAGGTAAAGCAGGTTAGACGCACTACCTCATTTTCTCAAACCAAGTTTCGTTTTTGATACGAGGGCTGATTTGGCCACCCTATCATTATAAATTCATGGTACACTCATAATATCGATCATTGCTCATACGCTTTTGATGGCTGACATGAGAACTGAATGCATTGACGGTTTAAATACTTATAGTTTTATTAAGAACGAGTTTTCCGGCTTAGTTAGCAATTTATTTGGCTATGCAGCTTATCTTATTTTAAGTATTTTGCAAAGTATTAGCGCGCTTATTTTAATTTAGAAATCTAGACATTTTTTGCACGCCATGTAAGCGCCAATTTTAAAATAAATTGATGAACAATCCGCAGGAGAGTCACACCAGTTGGCAACAGTTCAAATTATCATTCGTCTGTTGCCTTTGCAAAAACGCGTTTTATGACCACTTTCGATTACATTCTTTTCATAATCATTGTTCTTTATACTTAATATGTGTAGTGTAATCTACATATCATAGGCAACTAATCATTTTCTGCCCGAACTAAACTATACATACTTTCACAAAGGTTTTTTGGTCATTTTTACTTTCATATTTGTAGTGAAATGATAAATTTGTGCCAGTTTATTGCCATTACAGCCGTTCGCGGTTAACAAAATTAGGTCGTGTCAACAAAGGAACCCCCTAAACAATAAAGTTCGTCGGATCATCAGTGATTTTACGGTGCCATACAATGGCTATAGCACAGAATTAGGGCATAAGTAGGTATGACACAAGTGTGGTAAACCTTTAGCTAGATTAAGAAAAGAAAGGAATGGTAAAATTATTGAGACCGGAATGATACACGTTCGAATAGATTAGATTATAAACTACATTATAAATACATGTCTGTCAGGTAATTATAAGAAATTCACAAAAGGATCGTCAAATTGTATACGAAAAATAATAATAGATATATGATAGTGGTAAATTTAAATTACAATAAAATGTCAACCAAAAATAAAATAAGAATTAAATTTAAAAATTATAATAACAATAATCAAGGGTAAATCATGGACAAAAAGTTAAAATTAGGTACAATTACTATGTTAAATTTAAGAAATTGGAATGATCGATCAAATACATAATAAAAAATAATTGAAATGTCAAATATAATAAATGCAGCTGCTTTCTGTCGTTCCTTGAGTTGCATTTTCATGAGAACTACGTTTAATAACACATGGTTCTCTTCACTAGACCTTGGCCAGCGAAAGCTGTCCACGCATTTTTTACGAAACTATATTTGGTATCATTTTTGAGACTGGCAAAATTGACATATTGTCATTCTAGCCCGGCTTAGACAATTTTGATACTTCGTATCTAAGAAATAAATAAATTACTTTTTGGTTAATTTAATCTCCTCAAAATGCAAAATGTTCAGGATTATGTTAGAATTAAAATGTCAGAAGATATATTGAAATGAAATGAAAAATTATTGCGTATGAATTAAGGTTTTAGATTGCAGTTACATATATGCTACAAAATTGAAAAAAAAATGTCATCTCGACATTGTGGCTAATTTTATTTTATTTTGAAGGGAATAATTCAAGGATTACGAAAAATATGTAATCTGACGATTTCCACAAGCCGAAGTAATAATAATTCATCGATAAAGTTTAATGCGTGCAGCTACGTGATGCCCATCGAAATAGTAAGGACTACGTACAGCTGGAATGTGCACTGTGCAGGATTAACAAGCCGCTAGGAGATAGTTACCACAGGGCCGTTTAATCTCACTCTATTGGTATGACCATACGAGGGTCAAACTGAAAGTTCTTAGAAAATCAAAAACTGAGCAAACTAGCAAGTTATTAGTTTTATTATATCTTTTCAAAATAGTGTCCATTCACATCAATACACCGCTGCATCCGATGGAACCACTGAGAAAAGCACTTAGCCCAGTCGTCCTTAGGGGTCTCTTCGACGGCCTTTTGAAACGCACCCACTGCTTCCTCGGTGTTCATAAAAAGTTTTCCTCGAAGTTTTTCTTTTATTTTCGGGAATAAATAAAAATCGCAAGGTGCGAGGTCGGGGCTATACGGCGGGTGACCCAGTAATTCCACGTCTGACGTCACTAAATAGTCGATCGTTCGCCTGGCGGTGTGCGACGAGGCGTTGTCGTGGTGAAGAAGGATCCTACTTCGAGGTCGCTTCTCCCGAACTTTTTCCAATACAAGTGGCAAACAATTGTTAGTGTACCACTCTGCAGTAACTGTTTTTTGATCCTCTAAAGCAATTGTCGCATAGTGACCTGTCCTTCCGAAGAACGAGGCCACCATCTTTTTTCCCACGCTTCGACCTCTCTTCACTTTAGTTGGCAACTCCTCGAAAGGAAACACCCATTGAGCAGACTGTCTCTTGGTTTCTGGATCATAACAGTAAACCCAGCTTTCGTCACCCGTAAGTATGTCGAAAACAGCATTTGAGTCACCTCCGTTAAATCTTTCAATCATTTCACGGCACCAATCAACCCGACGGAGTTTTTGGGCCTCGGTCAAATTATGAGGTATCCACCTCGCACAAAGCTTCCTGACCGCTAAATGTTCGTGGAGGATTTTATGCACTTGACTCATACCGATGCCTAAGCTTGTCCAAATCTGCTGATACGTCACTCTTTTGTCAGTCTCTATCATACGCTGCACAACACTGATGTTATTTTCAGTCGTCGCCGTAGAAGGCCGTCCCTCACGCAGATCGTCGGTGAGATTAGTGCGACCACGTTTAAACTCATTAAACCAGTTGTAAATGGTCGCACGAGATGGAGCTTCATCATGAAAGGCCAATCGAAGTCTATCATAGCTTTCTTGTTGACTTAAATGACATCGAAAGTCATAAAAAATCATTGCACGAAAATTTTCGCGAGTTAAATTCATGTTGACGTGACACAGACAATTTTCAATTTGCCGCCAAATCGTAAAACTAATGACAAATGAATGAAATACATACTCAATAATATTGGCAAAGAGTTCCATTTTCAAAATTTAAACTTACTTTTTTATTATATTGTTTACAAGTGGCCAGTTCTAAAAACTTTCAGTGTCGCCCTCGTAATTGTATGCAACTAATGAGACATTCCTCCCGATTATGTTAGTAAGTACGTCTTTGTCAGAAAATTATAACTAAGTAGCATAGTAGCAATAAACAGAATGTTTATTACTTTTATATCCAGGTAGTCAGTTTTAACCTACTTCAAAATGGAGAAGGTTATCGGTTCAAATTAAAGCGATTTGAGTATTTTCGTTAACAACTTGAGCATTTTTAGTATGTCTTTCGTATTGGTCTATGGTGTACATTGGCGGCGGTGATCACTTACTATCAGGTGACCCGCATATTCGTTTGCCAGCTATTTGATAAAAAACAGTCTTTACTACCCTTACGCACGACCACCCTCACCATGAAAATAATCAGATTAACATACTTATATTTTTAAAAATACGTAGGATATGGATGTTATCAATATCTGACGCGCTTGGACATCCATGCAACTTTTTTTTTACATTTTTGAAAATCTATAGCCGCTCCCCCCACCGATTAAAAGGTATATATTAGATGACATTTTTTTCTTTTTATCACTCAAGCTTCGCAACCCAATAGTTCTCTGTCTATATGACGCTCGAGTAAATCCCGCTTTAGCATCGTAGGCTCCCCTACTAATACAGAAAATCCTTTAAGTACACTATAATAACATTTGTTCAATAGCCATTGTTTCGTCAAAGTAATAAATATTTCTAAATGGTTGTCCTTAAATGTGTCCGGCAGTTTATTAAATATGTCAATACACATGACATAAGAACTTTTTGAACATAGTTTGAGTCTTGCACATGGCATAGAATTCTGTACTTATACTGAGATCTCGATGTGCGTGTTGACATTTCAATGCCAATCTGGTCAAAATGGTCGAAAAATTTATGCGTCTGGACTATAGGTAAATATGGGCACTGACAAAGGTCATAAAATTTACCAAGGGACTTCTAAAGTGCAGTTTCACACATTACTACATGAATTTTGATACAGCTTGACGAGTCCCGAGTAGAATTTAATATCTGGAAAATTTAAATAATTTTTAAGTATCAACAATGTTTAAGAGCGTGCATACAAAAAGTTGGCCATTCGGTGATTTTGAGGTTTTTCAAACGCCTTATTAATGTCTAAATGCTTACATTTTTTCAGAAAAAACTAATGTAACGTATGGACAAACTCTTACTATGATGTATAGCGGTAATTTTAATTTGTTTCCATAAGCGATTTTTTTTTACCAAATTATTTCGTAGGTGAGGTTTTCCGAAAATACGCGTCAGAGCTGACTTTCATGCGAAATAATGCCATTATAACCCACCACAGACGATGTAAATTTAATATTTTATAATAGAACATATAGTCTTTTGATGCATAGTGATGTCATATGTATCAAAATATAAGCTATTATTATTCAAATACGAGGGCGACACTGAAAGTTTTTAGAACTGGCCACTTGTAAACAATATAATAAAAAAGTAAGTTTAAATTTTGAAAATGGAACTCTTTGCCAATATTATTGAGTATGTATTTCATTCATTTGTCATTAGTTTTACGATTTGGCGGCAAATTGAAAATTGTCTGTGTCACGTCAACATGAATTTAACTCGCGAAAATTTTCGTGCAATGATTTTTTATGACTTTCGATGTCATTTAAGTCAACAAGAAAGCTATGATAGACTTCGATTGGCCTTTCATGATGAAGCTCCATCTCGTGCGACCATTTACAACTGGTTTAATGAGTTTAAACGTGGTCGCACTAATCTCACCGACGATCTGCGTGAGGGACGGCCTTCTACGGCGACGACTGAAAATAACATCAGTGTTGTGCAGCGTATGATAGAGACTGACAAAAGAGTGACGTATCAGCAGATTCGGACAAGCTTAGGCATCGGTATGAGTCAAGTGCATAAAATCCTCCATGAACATTTAGCGGTCAGGAAGCTTTGTGCGAGGTGGATACCTCATAATTTGACCGAGGCCCAAAAACTCCGTCGGGTTGATTGGTGCCGTGAAATGATTGAAAGATTTAACGGAGGTGACTCAAATGCTGTTTTCGACATACTTACGGGTGACGAAAGCTGGGTTTACTGTTATGATCCAGAAACCAAGAGACAGTCTGCTCAATGGGTGTTTCCTTTCGAGGAGTTGCCAACTAAAGTGAAGAGAGGTCGAAGCGTGGGAAAAAAGATGGTGGCCTCGTTCTTCGGAAGGACAGGTCACTATGCGACAATTGCTTTAGAGGATCAAAAAACAGTTACTGCAGAGTGGTACACTAACAATTGTTTGCCACTTGTATTGGAAAAAGTTCGGGAGAAGCGACCTCGAAGTAGGATCCTTCTTCACCACGACAACGCCTCGTCGCACACCGCCAGGCGAACGATCGACTATTTAGTGACGTCAAACGTGGAATTACTGGGTCACCCGCCGTATAGCCCCGACCTCACACCTTGCGATTTTTATTTATTCCCGAAAATAAAAGAAAAACTTCGAGGAAAACTTTTTATGAACACCGAGGAAGCAGTGGGTGCGTTTCAAAAGGCCGTCGAAGAGACCCCTAAGGACGACTGGGCTAAGTGCTTTTCTCAGTGGTTCCATCGGATGCAGCGGTGTATTGATGTGAATGGACACTATTTTGAAAAGATATAATAAAACTAATAACTTGCTAGTTTGCTCAGTTTTTGATTTTCTAAGAACTTTCAGTTTGACCCTCGTACCATTCTACAAAATGTCTTAATCGGTCTATTTAATATTTTTTTTTCTCATTTATTAGAATGTATTTACCAATAAAACAATTTTATTATATATCTACAGGTAATGTTTAGTCTGTAATATTTTTTTCAGCGCTTAATAATAGCTCATTTAATTTTGACAATTTTCTAAACTTCGGTCCGAAATCGATTATATAACCCCGCGCGTCAATAGTTACGATTCAGAAAGCGCCGGGCTCTCCCAAGGAACGGACGTATCGCTCTGCGCTCTCAGAAAGGTTAACAACCTTAACCAACCATTACTGTAAACATTCGATAGTTATAGCGCATCCGCAATTGCTTGATACTTGAAAGTAATTTTACCTGTTAAAATTAAATGTTTTAATTTTTTGCAATTTTCACTCAAACTTATACGGGTATATAAATTTTACATTTCACAAGCATTTTGTATAACTTGCCTTATTAGTATTATATGTATGTTAGTGTTTAAGCACCTATTGGTCAAACTTTGGTAGCTAATTTGGCCCACTTCTCGATTTTCGATTGAGCTGAAACTTTGCATGGATGTGTGAATTAAATGACAATGTAATATTACTATGACATGAAGCTGATCTGATGATGGAGCTGGAAGGTGACCATAAGAACTCTGTAATAAAACGACATAACCCTATCGAGCTTGGGCTCATTAGATTTTTCTTGAGGAGTACTTTGGTTCTAAGTGGTAACAAAGGGACAAAGGTACAGTCAGCAAAAAAATATTGTCTTTTAATTTTTAATCTAGGTAACTAAAAGTTGTTAAAGTTTTCATTTAACTTGCCCTGTTGTATACATGTTAGCATGATAGTGAGTTAGTATATAAAGTAAATAAAAGCTAGTTGTACAGTAAAAATCTTATACTTAATTTCAGATAAGGGCAATAAACGAAAATATAAATTTAACACTATTTTTTGTTCCAAGATGGCGGATGACTTTCGTGGCAGGAAATCGATATGGGTGTCGTTTTTGACTAATTTAGCTGCGTTCGGCGTAAATATAACATTATTTTTTGCTTCAAGATGGCGGATGACATTTCAAGACCGGAAATCGTCATGGATGTCATTTCCGACTAATTTCTTCTTCTTCTTCTCTTTTAAAATATGGCTTTCTGTCTTATTTAATAGGACAATTTCGCCAGTGTCAAAGTACTCTCTTTGAGAGGGACGTTGTACGGTGATTGTAGTTTTTGCAACTTGATAGTAAAATTCCAGAAACCACGTGGAAACAACTTGCGCATTAAAAAATGTCAGACACGAGAGCAATATAGAATTTTGTGATCACTGTCCACTGTTAAAGTTAATCGCCGCATAAAACACTATCAAAATTATACTTCAACTAGCCAAAGAAACAGAAATAGCAAAATTAGATATTGTCTACATCCGTCATTTCACTGTTCACTGTTAAGGTTAATCGCCGCATAAAACACTATCAAAATTATACTTCAATTAGCCAAAGAAACAGAAATAGCAAAATTATATATTTTCTACATCCGCCATGTTCGAATGCCACAAATCGAATCAGCGTAAATCTAACATTATTTTTTGTTCCAAGATGGCGGATGACATTTCAAGATCGGAAATCGTCATGGATGTCGTCTCCGACTAAATTAGCAGCGCTAAATGCGAATCTGTCATTATTTTTGGGATCCAAGATGGCGGATGACATTTCATGCCAGAAAAACGTTATGGATGCCGTTTTTGACTAATTTAGCAGCGTTCAGCATAAATCTAACATTATTTTTTGTTCCAAGATGGCGGATGACATTTCACGGATGGAAATAGTCATGGATGTCGTTTTCGTCTAATTTGGCAGCGTTAAATGTGAATCTGACATTATTTTTTGGATTCAAGATGGCGGATGACATTTCGAGTGAGAAAAAGGTCATGGGTATCGTTTTCGACTAATTTAGCAGCGTTCAGAGTAAATATACCTACTTAACATTATTTTTTTGTTCCAAGATGGCGGATGATATTTCAAGACCGGAAATCGTCATGGATGTCGTTTAAGACTAATTTTGCAGCGCTAAATACGAATCCGTCATTATTTTTTGGATCCAAGATGGCGGATAATATTTCATGGCAGAAAAGCGTTATGGATGTCGTTTTACTAAGTTGGCAGCGATAAATGCGTTTAGACATTAATTTTTTAGATCCGAGATAGTGGAATGAACATCTTGGATCCTAAAAATAGTGTTCGATTAGTCGAAAACAACATCCATGACAATTTCCGACCTTGAAATTGAAATGTCATCCGCCATCTTGGAATAAAAAATGATGTTAGATTTACGCTGAACGCTGCTAAATTAGTCAAAAACGGCACCCATATCGTTTTTCTGCCACAAAATGTCATCCGCCATCTTGGATCCAAAAAAATATGACAGATTCGCATTTAGCGCTGACAAATTAGTCAAAAACGACACCCATGACATTTTCTTTCCTCGAAATGCCATCCGCCGTCTTGGATCCAAAAAATAATGACAGATTCACATTTAGCGCTGCCAAATTAGTCCAAAATGACACCTATGGCATTTTATTGGTTCGATATGTCATCGGCCATCCTATATCCAAAATATATTGTCAAATTCCCATTTAAGGCTGCCAAATTAGTCTAAAATGACATTCATGTCGATTCCCGGCCTTGAAATGTCATCCGCCATCTTGATTCCAAAAGTAATGACATATTCTTGATAAAGTTTTCGTGAAAAAGTTTTTCGCGATTAAGTACTGACACGATAAAAAACAGGACCCTACTACTAAGACTCCATTGTCCTTGACTGTCACTAGGCTGTAGGTATCTCATGAACCGTGATAGCTAGACGGTTGAAATTTTCACACATGACGTATTTCTGTTATCGCTATAACAACAAATATTAAAAACAATAAAATAAATACTTAAGGAGGGTTCCCATACAACAAACGTTTTTTTTTTGACGTAATAACGAAAACGGTATTTGACAACTCCTGTATTTGTTGTCTTAAATATTGATATGAAAATATGAGCAATGATGAACTAAAATAATTTCTTTGCTCATCCGCGACCTTACGATAGCTAAGTTTATGTAAGATATGCGTGTTCATGCAGTTCCTCCACCTCCACACTGTAAGAACACACATAAATCACACGAAACCATCTATTACCGTCACCACACTACATCAACCCGTTTCGAACTCAACAAGAGCTCATCTTCAGAGCAACACAACCCTACACCATGCTACCAGATGTTAGACAACGTGGATGTTGTGTTGCTGTTGTGTGTGTGTTGTGAGTCTAACATCTGGTAGCATTATGAGCAATGATGATGAGATATTTAGCTATTTACTAAGTACTGCGTGCCCTCACACAATATACCATCATTATGTGCGCGAAATATTGAAACTAAGTAAATGTTTTGTGCGCACTGAAAAATTAATTTTTTATTACTAACTTTTTTTACTGACTGTACATTATTATCCATTGTTAACATCTAGGGCCAAAGTACATTTCGAGACGAATCAAACGAACCCAAAGTCGATGTGGTTATAGGGATTTATTACAGAGTTCCTATGGCCACCTTCCAACTTTTTATCAGATCAGAGTCATCATAACAATATTGCATTGTCATCTATTCTGATTTACACACGTATGTAAAATTCTCACTCAATCTAAAAAATTTAAACGCACATTTAGTCAAGTTTAGCTTCCAAAATGTAATCCATAAGTACTTACTAATTAACTAACGTACTAACAGGGCAAGATAAAAAAGAACTTGAAACAAAATACATTATTTTGTTAAAAAATTAAAATATTTATATGACAACAAAACTTAAGTTTACTACGGTGGAAAATGTACAATGATCAAGTTGTGTCGCCAGCGCCACATCGCACGCACACATCAAACCGTGGTAGTGTGCGGGCGAATCACACCGCTCGAGCAGGAGATCGCGCAAGTGACGAGTTGGGACAAAATGTATGCGCGCTCTTAATCAGTGTACAGCAAGTGTTGTCAGCCAAATTTTTTTTTAATTTGCCGCTGGTTCTCGTGGACAGCTTTCGCTGGCCAGTTTAACTATGCCCCGACTATATTATTTTTTAACATAATAAATTTCGGAGTGCGTAATGAACGACGTAACTTAAAACCTACGCCTACGAATAATAATAATTCTAAACTTACCTACGAATTATTATTCGTAGCTTAAAACCCTGATGACGCAAAGGTGTGTCATATCCATGTTCCACAACTGTAAATTTTCTACGCATAAACCCGGAAGATTACTTCATAATTATGTATATGCTTGGTACTTTAACAGCCAGATGTGTTTGCCGAATTAAAATACCTACATAAAATCAAAAGCGATTTCAGGAATGACGCCTATCAGCGTATGATAACTATTATATGTCTTAAAGATATCGGTTTTAGAACCCCTAATAATCAAAGTAATAAGCAGTCGGTGGTGGGTGACACGGAACCATATTATTTATTAATACGGATATGATATGAATCACTATACAAAACTACTTCTTGATAAGTGTTCTAAGCCGTTAATTAAAAACCAATTATAACCAAACCAACGTCGTAGATTGAGGTCTAAATTTTTTAAAGACGTTTTACGCTGAGCTTAACCCTTAGCGCCTGGCCTATATTCGTGATTAGATTTAGGCGCGGCGCCTCACGCGAATCCGTGGCCACTACACTACAATATACCTACCAAGGTGGAGTATACCCCTATTGCAAACCCCATAGAAAGAAATAAGCAACCGAATCAAATCAGGTCACCGCTTGACTTCAGATAGTTAGGTATACCATCTAATACTTTCTTAACGTACCTACCCCTTTACTCATGATTTGTCATCAATCATCATATTTATTCATTAAGCCTTTTAGAACAGACTTCAAAAAAGAGGGTATCAATTCGCACCTATTTGAAAACATTTTTTGATCGCAATGGGAATATCTACTCCTAGATAACTCTGATTGTCACCAAGTCAAGATTTAATCCCACCAAAAACATTACATATAAAAAGCTGCAAGTCTCGCAACGCAATGCAGTTCTTGTAATGCTAAAAAGGTTTGAGATGCAATGTTATACCAAGTCGGTTATTTTTGTCAGTACCGAGGGGTTTCCATAGAACTCGATTTTCACCAACTTGCTTATTTTAAAACCATAGAAAAATACAGTTTATAGTTCTCAAATAAAGAGTAAACCAAATTATTTTACGTACGGCCGTGCCTTTGTTTTTTTTTGCTCGACTTGGCGGGGGCACTGCCGTGCCCCCAGATGAGTAGATCTTGAGGAAATCGAGGGTACTTATAAAAATATTGCAGGGACACCTATAGTGATTTGAGTATATTTAGCAGCAATAGTGCATTTTTAATCGAAATCACCATATGGTGAATTGGATCTTTTGGAACTTGATGAGGAAGATCACAACTGGCAATTAGAACAATCAATAACAAGTATATTCTATCTATATCAGCCTGCTGTCTCGTGCTAAGACACTAACTTCAAACTGGTAGAAATTTATTTTCATTTTTTTTTTGAGTTAGTTAAATTGTCCAGCTTACAACATTATAGGTAAATGCGAAACTGAACTGAACTGATTTAGATGAAATCCAGTATACGAGCAGGCTCGCCAGGTGCACGGTATTCTATTTACCGAACCGTTCGGTATTTTAGCACTGTGATCAGTGTTCGGTACCTATAACAAAAATATCGAAGTATGGGCGGTCCGGTATTTTATTTGAGATATATTTTTTTCCCTAACGAACGATTCAACATGATTCAACTGTCAGATTTTACACAATCGACAATCGATGTTGCCGCTTTGTGCACGCGCGCAGGCACGCGCTCATTGTTTTCGAGCCATCTCGCGGATTGCGTTGGAAGCTGTTTTTTTGTTTTGCGTTTTGCTCACTGTTCGGTATTTATTATTTATTCGAAAAAGACCGCAACCTGTATACGAGGGGTGATCCAAAAGTAATGACAATGAGTTTAATGAGTGTAAATTGCAAAGCACGTAGTCAAAAAGTAAATAATATATTTCACCATATTTAAAAAAAATACCTAAAAAAAAAAAAAAAACTGAATTTTCCAATACTACGACAGAATAGATATGTTTCCTTTGCCTTTTGCACCAGAAAAAGGTGCTGTCATAATTTTGACAACGTCTACTTCAGATTTACGCATGATTTACGTGATCTTTTTTTTTAATAGAGACTAGACAAAAGTAATGGATCTATTATATCGTAGTTTTGGAGTTAAGCCCTTTTCGAATAAGCACATCTTAAAAAAATTGTAATAAATTAATTAATAATCGTAGCGAAATTTTAAAAATATCAGCGTCTTTCTATTTCCAAGCAGAATACAGAGAACGAATCAAATTATAGTCTTAGAAATATGAAATGTTGTCAATTACTGCTCTCATCTTATTTTTTTCTATTTTTGCCGATTTTATTCTGACCGCGCGTGAATAAATATGTAACTGCAAATCTCTAATGCATACCTATATTATTTTTCATGTTGTTTTTTTTTTTGTGCTGTTTTGCTATGAAATATATACAGCTACTAATACAACTTTAATTTTATTCCGCAAAAACATACCTATATATCCAACTATTTATCATTATTATTAGTTCCCAAGACGATCCCATAGAGCTTATGGGAACGGAAGCAATACCATGCCCTCGGTACCGCTCTGCTTTCAGAGCATGACATGAGTGCGTGTGAGCTAACTTTGGGGGCGGCAGACGTGAGCTTGCCTTCGGAATCCAAAAGCTTAACGGTTACTTGACCTGACATGTATATTTCAGAATTAAATTATTATTATTTTTAATTTTGACAGTGGAAGCATTCTACACTTCCGCTGAACGTAGATATAGTTAGTGTTTAGTTTTGTAACTAAGGGACCCCATACATCCCTGTATTATTATTATTTTGTAATTTTTTTTTCTCTTTAATTGTATACTGTAGTTTTTAAGTATTTTATTTGTAATTATTTTATGATGAAAAAATGACTTTCTGCCAAGTTTCTTGCGGCGCATTCTTCTTGGCAATGATGGTCTTTCCGAAAGCGCTGGTAGTTTAAAAAAATGACGTGTAAAAGTGCCCATTGCGGCCTATTTGCTGAATAAATGATTTGAATTTGAATTTGAATTTGAATTTGAATTGAATTACTTTTGAATACAAATATACCTACCTCGTACAGATATTTTTAATTTGTGTCCCGGGGGAGGATACAGGATAATACTTAGTTTTTATTCCGGAAAATTGTATAATTCCCGCGAGATAACAATAACCGAATTCAACGCGGACAGAGTCGCGGGTATCGGCTATTTTTGTTTTAATTTTCTTAGAATAACTTTTTTTTCATCGTACACTACAAAGACAGTGACCATTTTTTCCTAGTCGTGACGGGCCTTTACGATCCACACGAATGACATCATCGTCACACTATAATTTTAGTAATAAATGTTAGATTATAATTCCTGGAAATGGAGTGGTAGTTTTGCACCCTGTTAGGTTCCCATGAAGTTTAGTTTAAACAGTGACTTCACTATCCTGACTTTCAAAGTATCGTAACAACGGTCATTCATTAGTTACCAAAACTGGATATCAACTAAAAGTTCTCAACTTTAGTTGAACTATTCCGTGTGTTGGTGCCATTACATGTGTGACTGACACTTATATGATACAACGCAAACCAATCGTAGTATTTAAAAACAATGTAGTAGTTATTACGTTTTTGCTCTAATTGTGAATAATGAGTAACTATTTAAATGTATAGGTATTTTAAATATTTAGTACCTACTAACTCTAGTTTTGTCTACACTAATGACAAAAGACATATGGAGCAACAAAGGAGGCTTGACAGCGCAAGCCTCACCCTTCTGACCTCGACGAAGACAATCTATGCCACCAATATTTAGGTCGCTTCACCTAAAAAAGTTACCATCATCATTCTTCAAATCAAGCAAACAAATGACACGCGAACAATTAAGGGGCGCTTTTTCCAAAGACAATTAAGTAATTAAAGTAGACAATGTGTAAGATAATGAATACAAAACGGTTCGCAAGTAAGATGTAAGTAGATGCTCAAACGTCACTTACCACTTAGCATACAAAATAAGTGACAAATTGTAATTAAATAGTAGCGTAAACATATTGACAAGTAGGTAGACATGGGTTACGTTAGAATAAGTAGACAATAATAATATGTTAAGTAGACTAAGATAACAAATTTTGTAAGCAATAAGTTAGAATAAAGTAACGGCTACAATTATTTACCCTAAAATTACACATAGACGAAGACATTAGAGTAGATGGGAGTCCCACCCATAAAAAGCAGCGAAAGATGATGGAAGCAAGAAAGAAAAAGCATGAGGAATAAAAGTACGAGAAGAATAAATGCGGGAACTGGTATGAATGAGACAAACATAGGCTCCGATTATGTTGGACGTCACTTACCCAAAGCAATCACAGTTTTAACGCGTAGACTGTTGGCTGGCGGCCATGACAACTACAATCTTCGTTACCTTTGAACAAGTAACAATATACATATGTTTAAAATTTGAATAACTATAAATAAAATAAATAAGAGAAGCATAACTTAATTTACTTAAGGTATCTATATACTGCAAACCTAGCCATGTTGTTCCAAAATAAATGTTATTTGCTTATTAACTTAGAATTGTATGTATTTAAATTTGGAACTATGTTGTTCGTGAAATAAATGAATTGTAATATATGAGGGATCGTAGTGGTTAATAATACGATGTCTGAGCGTAACAGAACGAACTCCTTTATTCAATAAAACCTAGTTTATATACATTATGATTGTCGCTGATACAAGCAATATGCGTTTATGTAGCAGTAAACCATTGTGTTACTGCTAAACGCTGAAAGTGGCCAATTGCCATACTACAGAATTATTATTATTATTATTTAATATTTTTCATTGCCAACAAAATTGGTTTCTCTTGTAATTTTAAGCTGCATTCCTTAACTTGGATGAACTTCAGCTATGGAAGCAACTCGATCTTATACGGATGAATCGTAACGACAATGAAATACGAATAAAAAAAAGTTTATTTTAAACAGGTTTAAATAAATCTTAGACTTACGATTTTTTTTTTATTTTTAATTAAATTATGATGTGAATAAACTAATGGAACAAATAAAAACTCATAAATATTTTTATTAAAAAATGTTAATTTTTCTAAAATTTTTGTTTGCCGACTGCACTTTTTGTTCACTATAGGGATTTGTGTTTTCATCTAAACTACATATCCGACCTAAATTTCATGTCAATCCGACCACTTGAAGTGGCTGATTCCACTTTTAAGATTTGACTCTAACGAACCGATACAAATGTTGCAAGTCAAATAAAAGCTAGTAAAGACATTATTGAGTATCGACCAAGAGAATCTAAACAAACTCTTATATAAAACAAAAGCGGCGAAACTTACGGAGTAATCGTTACTTTCTAAAGTATGCTGAAAAATTTGCAATCGAGTTCACTTATTTTTGGTTAAATTAATAACCGATGTTCTAATGTTCCTAACTGTGATGGAACTTACCAATTTAATAATAAATTCCTTTATTTACGTATTTCTTAACCCATAAATTTAAATTTTAAAATTAATTTGTACGAAGTAGTACCTATGTAGTAACTGTTCTTTATCATGCTAATGTAACTTATTCACTCAAGGAAAACCATGTACAGGAATTTGTTTTTAATTATTATAGCGACACTTAATAGTAGGTGTTCCAATAACAACTTTGAAAGAAATAATATTCCTACCTAATCTTAGTGATCAGTGTTTTTGACTTTTTCGGTCAAAAACACTTGTTTTTCTGTCAGAAAAATATTTAATAAACGATAAAGAATGAAAGAACTTAAAATTCCAGTTTTAAATATTAAATTAATTAACGATGCGGAGACCTACAAAACAAAGTGGGTCCATATTGGCTCGCATACTTATTGGAAATCCGAATGTAATGTTTGTCAGAACGTTGGTTTTCATAACTCTTTTATCTCCGAATCCAATAATTGTTCAGAATTGTTACAAAACAAATCTAACCTAACCTATAGTTTTGTATAGGATGACCATTTAAAAATTTTAGAAAACTTTTTTAGAAAACTAGGTTTCAGTGGGAAAAAAAATATGACAAACGATGATGCGGACCAAAATTACGGTATAATTAAATTAGCGAAGAGTATGCGAACTTTGGCGCTCCCAAACAAAGTACGGTCGGTTCCCTAAATTATGTATCCACTTTTTTATACTAGTTGTATAGAAAAGTGGATACCTATGTTAGGGCACCGACTGTACCTAAACATTTAACTATACATGATACACACAACGAACGGACACAGGAGGAAAGATACCTAATAGATAGATTAAGATACGTATTTTACGTAACTGTGACCTGCATAAAATGATTTGTAAGAGTAATCAAGAATCTTCATACACATATACCTCAGCCATTACCTAACCGGTTAAATATCACAAAAAGAACGATATGTGTTATAAGATTTCCTAGCTGTTGCCCGCGACTCTGTTTATCACCATCACACGGCAACTATGCACTTTTTCCAGGATGAAAACTACCGTATGTCAATAGTTATTATTATAGTGTGGTGATGATGCGAAAAGCACAAGACCGGTCTGAGTGGAGAGCCTTGGGGGAGGCCTATGTCCAGCAGTGGACGTCTTTCGGCTGACATGATGATGATGATGATGTGGTGATGATACATGGGTTTGTGTGACCACATATTTCTTGCTTAAACGTAACTATCCTCGTAATTGTTTCAGTTCAGAATACATATTCTTCCTCCAACACCCGTCCGCTTTTGCCACCCTGTCAAGGCGCCTAAATAAACAGCTACCTGTAGGTACATTAAAATTTGTGCAAATAATGCGGTGCCTGATGCGGCAGAGGTTACGCGAGCCACCCCTACACGCGTGCAATTTGTTTATGGACATCGCTTCCGCATCACCTTCCTTTGGAACTAACCGCTTTTAGGGCTACCGCAATAATAATTTGTCTTGACCTTCGATATTAAGTAGGGGATTGATCGTTTCTTTACCGGACACGCCATAGCATGGGAATAACGAAAGTTAAACTACAATAGAGAGTTTCCATAGCCGACATATTACCTAATCTATCAAACAAACCTCTCTATCAAAGGTCAGGCTTGTTTTAGATGTTCTAAAATTTAGAATCTAATTGCATGCGAGTATTTGTTGTTGTATTATATATATATATATATATATATATATATATATATATCAGAAACGATCAATACTTAATTGGACTCAACATGACTCATGTCAGTATTAACCCATAAACTTCCGCAAGGAAATAATATGGCACAACCGTAGGACTTATCGTTAAGTCGTCTCATGCGGGTATTCTATTGACTTCTCTAAAATTTTGTTGCCTTATTTCAGGTTGTCTAACAACTTACTATATAATGAATAAAATTGTTTGTCCAAAGCCAATTTGCATAATATATTCGTAATCATAATTATTACGCCGAAAAACATTTTTACTAAGATAAGAACTGCGACTAGTAATGTAGGTTAGGTTAGGTTCGAACTGCGACCACGGCGAGCGTGCCGCGGTAGTGGCCCGGCGAAGCACCAGAACCGAACTTAAACCGAAAAATAATTGTCAGTCAACAAAAATAATTTGGTCATTTAAAATTAGGCGAAACAAAATGATGTAAAGTAACTTGTATCAGGTTAAATATTATTAGTTTACCTAAAATTAGGCAAACCGAAAACTGGCAAAAAGTTCTTAGACAAAACAAGGTAGGTAGGATGTACCTCTCTTGTGCCTCTATTTCAATTGCAATTTCCGATCGCGTGACGAAAACAAGGCCAGAATATCTGCGTGACATTAGAAGCACAAAAATCCGACCTTAATAAACGCAGTAACTTGTCCAGATTGAATGCCACAGTAAGAGGCTCGAGGGACCATGTGGACAGCCCTATGGTGATAAAGATTAGGGGGTGGGTTCGCGGCCCAAAAGGCGCGGCGGTCGCAAAGCGAAATGTCGCGCCATTTTACCGGCCAGTGACGTCACGGCCGCGCCTGGCATTTTGGCTTGAGCAACAAAGCAGCCCCACCTACCATCACCACTGATAACTGGAAAAGCTTTAATAACTTTCAGAGCTTTTTCGGGTTATTCGCTTCGCTCTGCCGCGATATCTTGCCTTGGCATTTAGATACTGTTAACTCCAATTTTGGCTGGCGATAGATACGTAAGAATGTCTTGGCTAAGTAGAAATTACAGGAATATTCGATACAGCGAATTGGAGATAAAGATGAGATGAGAAGAGATTGCGTTTACGTTTATTTAGTAGGTTACGTGCTCTTGCGATTGCTGAAAGTGAATGTTGCGTATAAGAGAAACACTGTTTGTGCTTGCACTTCTTCAGTTAGGTACCCAATGAAAACTAAATACATATATTATATTCAATCAAACATTAACCCTTATTACATTTTTCTTAGGTGGACAAAAAATACCCTACGCGCGTCAGAAACAAACACATAACAGGGTATTAATTCAAGTTTTGTTACAATGTTTGGGCTTGATTGCGTGAACGGCCCGTGTAAATCTTAACTTTTATTTTAAGCGTTCCCATAAATTAAGTAATATGTACATTGATTTACCTAAACGCAAATACTTTGCTTTGACTACTGCAACTGTAGCGTGTATTTCTAATTTCGAGCTACAATTTGTAACTTACCAGTGGATCCGTCATTCATTAGATATGCATCGTTTTGCCCACGACTTCGTCCGCATGGAATTCGGCTATCGCGCGCTGTTCCCTCAGGAACTGTGCATTTTGCGGGATAAAAAGTAGCCTATGCTACTCTCTGGCCCATAAACTATCTCTATACCAAAAATCACGTCGATCCGTCGCTCCGTTTCGACGTGAAAGGCAAACAAACATACACACACTTTTGCATTTATAATATTAGTAAGTATGGATATAGGTATTTTTTAAGTATGGCCACACAAACCTTTTTACAGAATAGCCCGATATTCATAATTTTATTTAAAAAAAAATATTAAAAAGTTTTTTAAGAATAATAACATGTTTAGCACCTTGTTAAGCACCTTGTACGCTCCCATTTTCGACATACATATCTGGGGGCTTCTACTAGGGATGTCACGAAGCTCCGATTCCGATTCCGTTCAGTCGGAACTTCCGTTCCGTTTGAAGTAAAACATACGTTTCGGTTCCGGTTCCGTTACTTTTGAAACGGAAATTATATCGGATGTTAATGCTTAGCGCGGCGACTGGACATAAGCGTCGTACATCAAAAACATACAAAGGGGTAATAATTATGTAAAGTTTTTGACACTCGCGATCACAATCGAATGAAAGTTTTTGATCTCGAGTTTCAGAAACGTTACGCAAAAAACCCTCATAGATCTACCATTAACATCTCGTCCACCTATCACTCAGGCTCCGATTCTGGTTCAGGTTCCGTTTTCGGTTCCGATTCCGATAAACTAAATTGAAAACATCTCGTTCCGCTTTCGGTTCCGATAAAACCACATCCGTTACATCCCTAGCGTCTACCTATGTGAGGTGGGGTTTTAACTTTATCATATTTAATATCCAACACAACATGTGTTTTCATTTGTAACCGTAATAGAGTGGGAAATAAAGGTGAACTTGAAGTTAGCCACGGCCCTTGAAGCATGTTTTGCAAAAAGAAAGTTCAAGGGTATGCCGCCTTTCGTCCTAGGGTTTGTGAATAATTTAGAAGTGTAATTGAGTCCGACGCGTGGGAACGTCCAGCCGCACGGTGTCGTCACGGTCAGGCAAGGTTTCCCAGAGCACCTGGCAGTCGATCAGCGTGTTCACTAAACCTTAAACTAACGCCAATTCGGCGTCAAAAATGTAGTACCTCCAATGGCGGACTAAGACTTACGAGGCCCGGGGCGATCTTTAATTTTTCATCGTCATCATCATGTCAGCCGAAAGACGTCCACTGCTGGACATAGGTCTCCCCCAAGGCTCTCCACTCAGAGCGGTCTTGTGCTTTTCGCATCCACCGCGATCCCGCGATCTTAGGCGGGCCGTCGCTCCGTCTTGTTGGAGGTCTACCGACAGCTCGTCTCCCGCTCCGCGGACGCCATTCCCCGCCCACTGCCACTTCAGTTTCGCAATTCTTCGGGCTATGTCAGTAACCTTAGTTCTACTGCGGATATCATCATTTCTGATTCTATCCCGCAAAGAAACCCCGAGCATAGCCCTCTCCATAGCCCTTTGAGTGACTTTAATTTTTAATAAAATTTATTATGGTGCATACCACATGTACTGTGAGTGCGTGCAAAACTTCATCTTGCATAAATAAGGAACTAAGATTTCTCTATTTTTATACATATAGTTCTATAATTATAAATATTGTATATAATTCAATTCAATAACAGGAGTTTTAAGTCCATTAATTCTAGAAACCGAAAGTATTTGTTGGTTACTAATCTTCTATGAATGCATATTTTGTAGAAAAAAAAGTTTTTTATTTCATAAATAGTATATTTAGTAGGTAAGTATAAATAATAAATAAATAAATAAATATCACGGGACAATTCACACCTTGTGTTATGGGTACTAAGCAACGGATAAACATAATTATATAGATGGATACATACTTAAATACATATTAAACACCCAAGTATTCCACCCCTAAATTATTTTGTTTTATAAAACAAATATATAAATATAATTTCGCGATACCAATACTGATTCGTAAAAGACATCTACCTTTTAAATTTTAAATTTGTAACAACCCTTCCTTACTTGCGTAAATACCTATACAGGCTGCGGTATCGCTCAACTTCCAAGGCGTCGGCCTACTGTAGGGAAAACTTGTTATACTGTGGAACTACTATGAATGACATCACCTCAGTTATTATAGGCAAAGTTTTGAGTCCCGTTTTTTCTAAACAGTTATAGTCGAGAGAATTGCTTAAATTGAAAATGAGGGCTTTGTATAAAAATTTATATGTATGGTATGATATCTAAGCAAACCAATAGAGGGACCCACTAGCAAACACAGTTGTCGACAGACCTATTAAGATCTATATGTATGTATTTTGTTGCCTGTTGTCAAGATTTTGCCTGGCAGGTAGTATATTTTGTTAAAAAGTTGAATAAAACAAATAAAACCAAAAGCAAAACTTAACTGAGATCTGTTTAAGGTTTATTGAAACCGGTCAAGAGCGAGTCGGACGCACCTAAGATTGGGTTCCATAGGAGCAACGAAAGAATCAAGTAATATTTTTCTAATGGTTTATATTTTGTATGGAATTTTCCATGTATTTTATAATTTATTTACTCTTCAATTAATAATAATTCTGAAAACAACCATTATAGTTTTAAATCAACAGTTTAGCTTTTTGTTTTAAAGACCTATATCCAATGATACCTCACACATTATAATGTCAGACAAGAAAAAAATTACCCTAATATGTCAATGTGACATATTAAAAAAAATTATGTACATTTTATTTTATAACTGTCCACAAAATTGTTATGTATACATCCATACAAAATTGCAGTTTTCTAGCACTATCATTATCATCATATATTTAAGAGCTAGGCTCTTGTCAATGGAGTAATTTCCAGTACTATAACTCCGTTTAATTTAAGGTTTGAATTAATGGTCAAATTGTAACACGTTTCTCGGTATTTCGAACACAAATTGTCAAAAAATAACTACGTGAACAGTGGTATTTATTGTTTTTACTATAGAAGTTAACAAAGTTTAATAAGTTTCATTGTTTCATTTAAAAATGTGTACAAATTTTACTGCTAAGTTTCAAATGTTAAAATAAATGGAGTATAATAGTCTCTAAGCCAGGGTTTTTTTAACTTTTTGCAATCATGAACACAATTCCAAACAATTCCACAGATCTTTGTCATAAAATATTTTTGGAAATTTCCATGCCACAAATACACATTTAAGTTTTCCAGATGCACGGACAATAATGGACATGACAATATTTGACAATACTATAAGCATAAGGGTTCCTTGTAGAACTATTGAACCCTAAAAAGGAACATATTCGACACGCCCTAAGAAAAAGTGTGTATCTGCCCGATACTTAGTTATGCGACTATTGCATTTTCGTACTCTACGGTATCGACTTTATCATTTACATTAATAAAAACAACAAAAAAGTGGATAGAACATATTTTTTCCCAAACATATAACTAACTATTTGCATAAATTGCTAAAAAAAATCCAGAACAAAACTTAATATTTGCCTCGTATTCAATATTACGCGGGAACGCACCGAGCGTAACACGTGTGCATTTGCCATATTTATTTATTTATTTATTTATAGCCTTATATCAGAAATACAGTATATATTATATCTATATTATAACTTAATCTACGGTAACCGATTCTGTGTGCCTTCGGGCAAAGGCCTCCCCCATTTTTCTCCACTCTTCCCTATTGTGTACTAATCTGGTCCAGGTTTTAGTCTTTCCAGCCATGTCTTCGATTTCATCGGCCCACCTTTTAAATTGCCTACCCCTGTTTCTTTTGTGGCCTCTAGGGTGCCAAAGAGTTGCAATTTTGCTCCACTTATCTCCTCCTCTAATAGTGTGTCCGGCCCACTTCCATTTCAGTTGCTTTGTTTTGTATGTAACATCAGTTAGTCCAGTTTTGTCTCTCAACTTTTTATTACTTATTTTGTCTATTCTTCTTTTTTTTAAAATGCTTCTTTCCATGGCTCTCTGAGTTATGCTTAATCTTTTACATTGTGCTTTGGTAAGTGCCCATGTTTGGCAGCCATATGTGAAGATTGGTAAAATACATGTGTTGAAGAGTTTTCTCTTGATGTGCATACTTGTTTGGCTATTTTTCATCACTTCTTTCAACGACCAAAATCTCTTCCACGCATTTCCAATTCTCCTGTCTATTTCTTTTGTTGTTGAGTCATGGTTGGATATTAGTTGGCCTAGATATATATATTCTGTTACATATTCAATGGTGTTGTCATCTATTTTTATCTCTCTGGCATCTTTGCCTGTAGTCATGGCTTTAGTTTTTTGAAGATTCATTGAGAGTCCAACTTCCTTACTAGCTGTATTCAGCTCTATAAGCATTTGCTGTAGTTCTTCTGCTGTATTGGCGAAGACTACTATATCATCCGCGAATCTCAGATGTGTTAGTTTCTCGCCATCTATATTTAAGCCGCATTTTGACCAATCTAATTTTCGAAATACTTCCTCCAGAACAGCTGTGAACAGTTTGGGTGACAAAGGGTCGCCCTGTCTTACCCCTCTTAGTATATTTATGTCACACCCTTCCGTTTCCATTTTTATTTTTGCTGTGGTGCCTGAATAGATGTTTTTAATTATCCTTATGTACTTGTGCTCGACACCCTGATTTAGCAGTGCTTTCCAAATTTTTGAGTGGTCAAGTGAATCGAACGCCTTGCAGTAGTCTACAAAACAACAGTAATACTGGATGTTAAATTCTTTGCATTTTTCTACTATCTGTCTAGCTACGTGAATGTGGTCCGCTGTAGAGTAGTTGTTCCTGAAGCCTGCTTGCTCTCTTGGCTGGTTTTCGTCCAAAGTTTTCGTAATGCGACTTAAAATGATTTTCGAAAATACTTTATACATATTGGACGTTAGACTTATGGGCCTATAATTACCAATGTCGTCTCTGTCGCCCTTTTTGTGTAGTAGTTTAATAGAGGATACTGTCCATGATTTTGGTATCTTTTCAGTTTGCAGGATAATGTTAAAGATTTTAGTCAGGAGTGGTATAATAATATCTTTTGTTTCAAGTAACGTTTCATTAGAAATATTATCAGGGCCTAGTGCTTTGTCTCTCTTCTGAGTGCTGATTGCTTTTTCGACTTCTCTTTGCATAATTAATGGCACTTCATCTGACTCAATTAATCTAATGTGTTCAGTTGGTGATCTTTTTGAGTAAAGTCTCTATAATAATCTGTGGCAGTATTTATAATGTCTGGTCTTTTAGTTTTATCTTTACCGGAAAAATCTTTTAATTTGGGTATCCATTGCTCCTTTTCTTGCAGCAGTTTTATGGCCTTTTTAGTCCCTCCCGTTCTTTCTATTAGACTTTCCAAAGTCTGCAGTCTATGGAGTCGCCTGTCTCTTCGCATGTTCATTCTCAGATCCTTGCTTAATTGAGCAATGGCTCTCCTAATTTCTGCCGTTTTAGGGGACGCCTCTATCATCATTGCTCTGTCTTCCCTTATTTTCCTTGTCTTTTCCGATAATATATCTTTGCCTTTTCCAAATTTTACTTTTTCCATGTTACATTTACTTAGGATATCTGTGAGTTTGTTGTAGGTTTCCAATATATTCAGCTCCGAGAGATTTTCCTCCAAGTTCTTCAATTCTTCCTCTAGTTGTTTGTTTGTTAATTGTGGTTCTTTATTTTTTGTTACTTCATTTTGGTACTTGGCGAATTTCCTGGTGGGTTTTATTGGTGTAGGTTTTAATTCGGCTCTAACCATTCGATGGTTAGTATTAAAGTTCAATTTTGCAATGACACTGCAGTCTTGGAATGATCTAGCACGGTTAGTGAGTATATAGTCTATTTCATTCTTATAACGGCCGTCAGGAGATGACCAAGTCCATCTTCGGTTTGGTTTTTTCTTATATATTGAATTTAAAATTACTAAGTGTTGTTCGAAGGCTAAATCTATTAATTTCTGTCCATTTCTTGATCTTTTTCCTTGGTAGTGGGGTCCCATTATAATTTCCTCTCCATCTCTCCTGTTTCCTATTTGAGCATTAAAGTCTCCCATTAGGATTAAATTTGTTGAACTTAATTCTATCAATGTGTAGTTTAGTTTTTTATAGAAGGCTTCAATGGTGCTGTCAGAGGATTGTTCTGTAGGAGAGTATACTTGCACTATGGTCCATTCATCTACAGGGAGCCTGATTTTAAGGACTGCTATGCGCTCTGAAATCCCATGAACCTCAACAATATTGTTTCTCAATTTTTTATGTATCATGAAACCTACGCCATATTGTCCTGGTGTCTCTCCCTTAGAGTACAGAACAAAATCGCCATAGTCTTCTATTTGGTCACCCATTCGCCTTACTTCACTGATACCTATTATACTCCAATTTATTTTCTCCAATGCCATTGTTAATTCTAGCAGATTTTCTTCTGTTCTCAGAGTGCGTACATTAATGGTTGCTATATGTAAATTGTTTATTTGTTGATATTTTTTGGGGGGGATATGGTCTAATTCCCCACGGGGACCAGCCGGGTTGGGGAATGTTACTTTTAGTTGATTTTGTTTGGTTGTTGTATTTATTTTTGGTTGTGTTTTTCGGTTACCGTATTTTAGTAGTTTTTTGATTGAGTTTGTTCGAGTAAGCTCCCTTCATTTGTAGTTATGTTGTGTTTGTTGATTTTCGGTACTTTATTGGGCTGTGAGCGTGGCACTCTGCCCTCTTCTGACATCCTACTGAAATTACTTGGGGGGGGTCTTGGGTGGGGATGATGGAACCCGCTTTCTTTTATCTTTGTTTCCTCCCTTTTCATGTTTCTCCTTCACAATAAGTTTATTGTTTTTAATGACGGCATACTTGCCAGCTTCTCTGGCTTCTATCATTTGTGGGATTAGGGCCTTTCTTATTTCGAGGGTCTCTTTTGGGAAGTCTTCAGATATGGTTATATTTTCTGGGAACTTCTTTCTGTTTTTAAGGAGCTCCATTTTTCTCCAGCCAAGAGTGAGTACTACCTTTACTGGTCTGGTTTTTGTGTCATCCTTCTTCCCAATCCTTTGCACTTGGCTGATCTCCCACTTATCCCAATCGTTGGACTTTATAGAGTTCTTGTTAATATTGTTCAGAGTTTCCAAAACAATGTCCATGAGTTCCATATTTTCGTTTTCCTCTTCTCTTATCCCAAAGACTATTATGTTGTTTTTCCTGGCATCAATTTCCAATCGCTGCACTGTAGATTTCAGTGACATTTGACATATACAGATGACTTAATATTAAGGCAGTCATTAAGATAAACGTGTATCTACCACTACCAGTCTTTATCTTTAGAAAGGCTGTACAATATCTGTCACTTGACTAATCTAGTGTAAAATATGTAACTCATAATATATGTCTATCTGGCATAAACAGTTTCGTCGAAGTTAAATACATATAAGTATAACAAGTATGTATCTGCCACTTACACGTCGAAGATAACAACATTATTATCACGTAAAAGTGTATAACTGTCATAATTAAGAAACTAACGTATTTAAAAATCTATAAAAAATCATAAAAATACATTGTTACAATATTGTACTCCATGCCAAATTTCAATCTTCTGGCATATAAAGTTACCACGCAATTGCGATTTTAAATTTATAGAAACTTTAAAACGCTCTCCTGTAAAATTTGGTTTTTGTAGATACACACTTTTTCTTAGGGTGTGTCGAATATGATGTGACAAGGCGCCAATAATTTTATGCTACAACAGAATAGAATAAGCAACCATTAACAATTGAGAGAGTTTTTATGGACTAAGAAAAAGGGTAAAACCAGTGGTGGTGTAGCGGTATAGCACGCGGGCACGGAATGCCGAGGACCTGGGTTTGATTCCTAACACTGATCTTTTTCTTCTGATTTTTCTGTGCATCTATATTTCAGTTTGTATCTTCGACACAAAGTATATATTTTTAGGCTTTTCTTTGAGTATAAATTGTAATTATAATATGGCTGTCACTACGCCTCTGGTTCACTGGGATTACGGTTGCCATGCATCAGGATTTGTCCAGACATATCCAGATTTTTGACCCTTTGTCAGGATTGCAGCTGGACTCACCAAGTGTCCGGATTTTTAGAAATGTCATTGGAAAAAAAAATTGTTCTCATGATACAATAAATAATTAAATTGCAACATTTCTTATGAGTGAAATGATAAAATAAGTAGTAAGTAATCAACAAAATGAATACCATTTCTTTCAAAGCAGCTAAGTTACAGCTAAAGCAATCTGAATCAATTATTTGCTTAAGAGCATTTATAACTGCTGAGCTGACAACATTGCAGTTTTGTTAGTTTTTCTCGATTATTACATAAAAATTTAATGAAAATTAAAGAAAGAGTTCTTCTTCTCTTATAAAATATGGCTTTCTGTCCTAATTAACAGGACAATTTCGCCAGTGTCAAGGTACTCTCAAAGTCAAAGTCAAAATCTCTTTATTCAATTTAGGCTATGACAAGCACTTATGAACGTCAAAAAATCTACCACCAGTTTGGAAAAAACCTCTGTTGAGAAGAATCTGGCAAGAAACTCAATGAGGTATTTTTTTTTTTTAAAAACAGATTCACAATATTTATAAATAATATCTATATACTATACATTACAAGTATTTAACACAATTTTATTTTTAACACAGTAGGTTCACTATTTGAAGGGATCACTAATGCGGATCGGAATTATTTCCAAATATCCCTGTCCATGATATAAGATATCTCTAAGAGAGGGACGTTGTTCGGTAGTTGGTTATAAAAAAAAAAATTGTTAAGCAGATTTGTTACTTGTCAAAGTCGAGATTACCCATACTACTACACAACAAACATTTTTGGGGGTTTTTTTGTTCAGCAGCAAGTGTCTGTACTGATTTGACAAAAATATTTTAACAGCTATAAAGATCACAGCAAAATGATAAGATAACTGAGAGTTTGTGAAGATGTTATAGAAGAATCATAAAACATGCTGATAACTACAACTTTTAAAAAAGTATGTTGTTGGCAATAGTTAAATTTAACCTTATAATTGGGTAGATTTATTTTGTAACTAACCAATTCCATAACAATCATAACGAAATGAACATGAACTTTAGTACTCATTAATGCATGTCAACATTCTGCTGTATAAATAATTATAAGATGACACTGGTCTAAACCCATGTTCATTTAAAATGATATTCAAACCAAACATCGTGTCTAAAATACAGTGTTTCAAAGAGAAAGTATCATTTTCCTGCGCCAAAAGTTGACATCATTCGGCAATTTAAAACAGAGAAAAACTAGAAAAGTAGGTTAAATAAATACATACGTCACTGAATCTTTCACATAATCCGAGCAGTCCCAGTTCAAGCCGAAGATAAAGTTACTTTAACGTTCAAATTCACAGTAAAACAGCCGGATTTCATGAAATTTAACTAGTCTAGTAGGTAATCAACTCAACTATCAGTCAGTTATGTCAACGAAAATGGCACATTGGCATAGCACATACTGTGTTGCCAACAGTTTGGAACCTAATAAGCTATTTTTCACAGCTTGAGTAGCTGAGCCAGAGGTAATGCAAAATGTAATCGACTAACGACATCGAAATAGTAAATACTTTGTACATCGTACTTACTATTTCAACGACTAATGATTACACTCTTCGGGGCTACTACGTACGAAATTCGAAAGTCGAAGTTCGTGTCATTCCGTCCCTCTTACTTTCGTATTAAATAACATAAGTGTCAGCGGGACGGCAAGATATGAAGTTGGAATTTTGCTCTTCCTAGTACAGGGCAGTATTTTACAATTTTACATCTGGTGTTTGATTATCTGATTATATGGTATCTGAAGGGCTACTCCGAAACACAAAATTCGAAGTTTGTGTCGTGCGATCCCTCTCGCTCTCGTATTAAATAGTATAAGTGTCAGAGGGACCGCACGACACGAACTTCGAATTTTGTGTTTCGGAGTAGCCCTTCTGATGATTTTAATGGGTTTATTTTAAAGACTGTCAAAATTGACATATTGTCATTCTAGCCTGGCTAGGGCAATTTTGATATTTGTGCTATAAGTACCTAAGAAATAAATTGAATGAAATTTAATGCGAAAAAAAATTGTGTGTATGTCTGTTCGTCTTTCACGCCGTAAAGGAGCAACGGATCGACGTGAGTTTTGGCTTATAGATAGTTTATGGGCCTGAAAGTGACATAGGCTATTTTTTATCCAGGAAAAATGCACGATTCCTGGGGGAACAGCGTGCAATAACCGAATACAACGCGGGCGGAGCCGCGGGCAAAAGCTGGTTTATCTATATAAGTATGTTAATATGTTGCCTAGTATCCACTGTACAAGTTTTGCTTAGTTTGGGACTAGGTCTATTGGTGTCAAAGTATCTCATAACTTATATTTTTTTTTTGTTTTGTTGTTTTGTTTGTTTTTTTTTTGTTATGAAGTCATAATAGAAAATATTACATTTGGGTTTAATTCATTTACTTACAAATAAATATATTTGGTTATAAATAATATTTTTCAACACAATTACATTTTGACAAAATTCACTTTGGTTGATATTAAATTTTGTCCAAATTTAAAATTGACAATTCAAGTGGATGTGGAGTGGTGGAAGTGCACCGAATGACAGTAAATCAATTTAAATGATATCTAAGTATCATCACTGCTCAATCAGTGTACTTACAGCAAGTGTTGTCAGTCTCATGTTTTTTTTGTTCGGCTCGGTTTTTGTGAACAGCTTTGGCTAGCCAGTCATGACGATTCATTAATCTTAGTCGTAAGATTTTAACGAATTTAGTTACGATTAAATTAATCGTTGATTAATTACCGGCGACTAATTTTGTAATCAATTACATTGATTTTTTTCCGATTAATGTTAGGAATAAATAAATTTTACTTGTAGTAAATACAATGCATACGCAATGCAAAACGCAACCAGTCGCTATTTAGTATTTTAAGTCTTCCATTTCCATCCTAAGTCGCCTAATTGGCGACATTGCCTATATTGGCAACACTCAGACCATTAGCACTACCACAGATAGGATAGCGGGAAGACAAGGGGAGGACACCGGACAGTCCATTCCATTTCATTATCTGGCGCGGCCACATGCAGTCGCTTGTCGCCCGATTGCAGATCGGCAAAAAAAGTGTTCTTTATTATTTTCACTCACTCCAATTTCTTTTATTTGTACCACTGCCACGACTGCTACTAAATGAGATTAAGAAATCAGCTTTCAAGGCCAAAATCACTCCTGCAAGAAGTCATTTTTCTTATCACTGCTGCTCAACGCGGCGAACTGACACGCTACTTTTTTAAATCGCGGGAAATTCAAAATCACCTTAAAAATGGGGTCACGTGACGAGATTTATCGCTGCAACCGAGCTACGAGCGACTGCATGTGACCGCACCTTAAGTTGTGGTATTGGATGGTATTGGTGTTTTGGTTTTTTTGTTTTGTCGGGTGGCACTCTTTCCTGACCCGGATAATACCGATATGGACATACCGATCCTGTTTTTTGTGTACTCGCCCGCCCATAGAAAGAAACTGCAGCAGGGCTACTACAAAACACGAAGTTCCTATTGTACCGTCCCTCTCGCTCTCGTATTAAATAGTATAAGTGTCAGAGAGACTGCATGACACGAACTTCAGTTTCGTAGTAGCCCTGCTGACATGAGCTTCTATGGGCGTTACACGAAAAACAGGGTCGGTATTCTCCGTGCCGGTCAATGATTACATATATAAACCGGTAAAGTAAATAGTGTCAGTCAAGTCAACAGTCACCCAAAGAGTTCCTTGCTAAATAAATTTTGCTGGCATTTTGTAACTGTATGTAGTTTTTGTGGATGTTTGTTTCATGAGTAATTGATTCGGTAGGTGTCACAGATTTACGACAAATATTTTGAGCAACAATACCAATGTAATGTAATTAACTTTGTTTTAGTACAGGCACTATAATAGGAGCAACTAAAGTGCTGCTTGGCTTGGAGTACGAATAAAGTTCACAATCATGAATATCTCAATTGAAAAGAGACGATCGGAGTGTCCGGCGTTGCCCAAAGGTTGGCAAAGGGAAGAAGTCTTAAGAAAAACCGGATTATCAGCAGGAAAAGTTGATGTTTATTACTACAGGTATGTAGCAACTGTCTGTAGCTATTCCCGTAATGTTCAACTTTATTAACTACTGTTCAATTATTTGAAAATATCTTTTCAATATATTACTTTGTAAGTGGATTCTGTGGATTACCTTCTGAAAGACATTTTTAAGATAAATTACGTTTGGTAAATGTATAAATACATCTAGATTTCTACTAAACCTCACCTTTGTTCACTTGTACAGACTCCTTATTTTAATTAAACATAGGATTGGAATGCCTGCAAATTTAAAAACACGTTATTCCACACCACTAACAGAAAATTGTTTACATTGGCAAAGTCACTGTTAAATGGAGACTATAATTTCCAATCAAATGTTAAATTAACACTGTAACACATCATTACTAAATCAGAAATAACACTCAGCTCTGTAACAACATCTAGCTTGATCCATGGTGACAATGTATTTTCTGTAGCCCTACAGGTAAAAAGTTTCGCAGTAAGCCAGAGCTAGTGCGTTATCTGGGTGATAGTATGGACCTGTCGTGTTTCGACTTTCAACAGGGTCAGATTAACACGATGCTGCTGTGCAAGGCCAAGAAAGCACGAGCGCAGTTTGATTACAGGTTCCCTTAGTGACATACTCGTACACTTGTGTTGTGATCATTAGTGCCGTCCTGAGCTTTATGTTACTGTATGCTATTCACCAGATAGATGCTTGTTTTTAATCAGTGTGTCTTATAGGGAGACCATTGTCAGCTCGAACCTATAGCAATTGTGGGATACAGATGGGATTTATAACAAAACACTGATATCTGATTCCACAGTCATTGTAAAGATGCAGTCAATTTAATTTTTTTAACCTGTTTAAGACTATTCCTAAGGGGCCAGGCTAAAAGCATGCCATAGCAAACATGTTTCATGGTGTTAATTTATTAAGCATATACAAGTTGGTCACACTGTACAGGGAATAGGGTTGCCATATAAATAAATAAATAAATAAATATCATGGGATAATATGATTATCACATCCTATATTGTTGTATCCCATTTAGCAATATTCACATAGTAAGTTCTAATTGGGGGAGGCCTATGTCCAGCAGTGGACGTCTTTCGGCAGACATGACGATGATGATGATAAAGTTCTAATTGACTGACACAGTAGTAATACTTCATGCCTGGAGATCATATTAAATGTGTATTAATCATATATGAGTGAGTCTCACGGTAGTTTCATGTTCCATATATTTATTATTCTATGAAACAATAATATGAGAAAAAAAAATCTGTTAAACGAAATTCTATTGAAATGTTGTCTGCGAAACAACATACAACCGGTTAAACTAATTTAAATATCTGAATTTCAAAGGAATTAGTTTGGAGAGTTACCTGATTTGTTTTGTTATTCACTCCCTGTCTGTACTTCTACAATGAAACCATTAGGATTATGCTTACAGTAGAACTTATAATATGATATTTTTGTAAAATACTCAGGGTTCATTGATATGGGGTATCACATCACAAATTCATAATTAATTGTAATAAAAATACAGTATAAATATGTTAATTCAAGTAAATGGCTGATATTTTTGGACCCTGGTTATATCAGTCTGATGTTTCTTTCGAGCATTAGTTTACCTCTGCCCCTGGTAAGTGAGGTATATTTAGGATTGCAGGCTATTGCACATTGTAGTCACATAGTTCGATTCCACTTATGCACTGCCATTCTTATTGCAGTTTGCTTCGCTCCTTAATTAGATGATCAGCTTATGTAATTAAAAATAAATGGATATCAACAAGTAGTCTGGTTATTTGGAGCAATATTTAGTTAGATGCTGAAAATGTAAGCTTTTCACTGCAGCACTGTACAGTCACCATCAAATGTTTAATAAAAGGTGTGTGTGATCTTATAAAAGTATAAAGCACTGACTGCTGCAACCTACATATAGGTATGTTTGAAGCTGACTGTACTTTCTTAACATTAACACATTGTCACTGCAGCTTATATATCATCATCTGTTTCATTTCTTGTTAAGTTTTCACAATATTTAAAAAATGCTAATTGCTAATTCGCGTTGGTAATAGTCAAATTAGTATAATGTAAAAATAGTTGCTTATCAGAATTTAAATTGCATATATAAAGCAGAGTTAGCATCACTTAGTTCATGTCTTTGTCAAAATTATATTCTAAAATAATTTATTGAAAAAGGCGTTACTTTGTGGAGGTCCATATCAATGAACTAAAAGAATTTCTTTGCACTCCTTTATGATTATTAAGTTTATGCAAGATATGCGTGTTCATGCAGTTCCTCCACTTCCACACTGTAAGAACACACATAAATCACAAAAACCCATCTATCATCACCACAACACTACACTGACGCGTTTCGAACTCGACCAGAGCTCATCTTCAGAGCAACACAACTTCTGAAGATGATGCTACCAGATTAAGCATGGTGTACGGTTGTGTTGCTCTGTAGATGAGTTCGAAACACGTCAGTGTAGTGAAGTGATGGTGATAGATGTATTTTTGCGTGTTCTTACAGTGTGGAGGTGGAGTAACTGCATGAACACGCATATCTTTCATAAACTAAGCTATCATTCAAATTATTTTAGTTCTATGGTTCTTGTCAATTAAACACAAAATAATGCTCCATGTGGTAAGAAAACTTTCTTAGAAAAAAATTGATGCTAGAGAGAATTTATGTAGTCGAGTTTGTAAACTTGTGAGCAAAAATTTGATCAATAACATCTGAATCAATATTTTTGATCAAATTTTTGCTCACAAGTTTTTGAGCTCGACTGTACGTATTCCATTTATTTTCAACATTTGAAACGTAACGGTAAAATTTGCACACGTTTATAAATGAAACAATGTTTAAAACTATTCAAAATTATGTTAGCTTCTATAATAAAAACGTAATAAATACCACTATTAAATGTACATGTAGGTATTTTTAGTCAATTTGTGTTCAAAATACCGAGAAACGTGTGTTACAATTTGACCGTCAGGTCAAACTTTAAATTAAAACGGAGTACCTATAAATCCTGTAAATATTATGAGACTGATGCCATAGTGACGCGAGTGCTGGCGTTTATAGTAAGCGGACAATTATTTACTCGCCATGAAATCCATAAATATTAGAAACATGAAGAGCAATGAAGGTGCTATTTTGGGTTCAATGTATACTTCGTCATCGTTATTATAACATGTGACGTTATCGCTTACATTAGATACAGCGCATGAGTGTTTCGCATGCTTTATTATTGTGTACTAAACAACATTAATTTGATAGTATTTGTTCAATAATACTTGTTCTAACTAGGCCGTGGTATTACTAGAATTTTAATTTGTTGTATTGAAGTCCCAGGCCGAATCCCATAAAAAAATTATAGCAATTTGTAACTTTGTTAACGTTAATGTTAATTTTGAACCTTGATTTTTATGTCTCAAGCTCCTCGCTGGTATTTTTTTTGTAGTCAAGACCCTGAGCTAATCATATTTTGATTTTACAGGGGCGTCCGTTCGGATGCGGCGCTCGTCCCGCCAATCCGCCAAACGGCTTCCATCTTCAAGCAGCCTGTTACCGTGTATAAAACTCAGGAAAGCAAGGTGAAGACTGACCTGAAACATGGCACTCAGGAAAAGCCCAAACAACTGTTCTGGGAGAAGAGGTTAGAGGTAAATAAAAGTTACAAGTGTTACAATCCCTACTAATATTATGAATGCGAAAGTAACTCTGTCTGTCCTGTTACGCTTTCATGTCGAAACTACTGAACCGATTTTGATGAAATTTGGTGTATAGGTAGTTTGAACCTCAAATATGAACATAGGATAACTTTTATTCCGGTAGAGGGCGCCACCGCGTGATAACCTAGATCCGCGCAGACGAAGTCGCGAACATAAGCTGGTTCTACATAATTGTCAATTTTTTGTATGAGAAACTTAACAATAAATTATATAGGGGCCAGGTAAAATCCGTCGCATGAGTCGCGTGCAGTTAGCGCTGCTCATACTATTTTTCAATAAGTATCCACCGACTCCGTGCAAACCGCTTCAGCTAGCGTAGGCCCTAAGCATTCTCTTAATGAAGAAACGAAAATAAAAGAAAAGAGAAAATGAAAAACACTAATTCTTAACCCTTTTCCAGGCATAGTGCATATAAGAACCACATAAATGTACACAAATATTCGAACATATTTAGTAGAGATGGGTTTCACCGAATACGAATATTCGGCCGAATGTTCGGTAAAACTTTTACCAAACCGAATATTCGGCATAATTGATTCCTAAGTAGAATTACAAATATGATAATTTTTTGTTGAAATGTTTACCTAATCATGCAACTCTTGATTAAAACAAAAAACTTGCTTAATTTCTCGCAATAAAGACCTCATTGATTGTATTAACATTTTTGTTATAATAATCACTATAGCTTAATCTCAAAACAGCTAACATAGGTTGGTATCTACTTATATATATTTTTATTAATAACCATTTTTTTTATCTGCTGTTATTCGAAATAAAGCTACAGTGTCGACAAAAACATAAAGCCTCACTGTACCTCATAAAAATAACATATTTAACACTCATATCATACATGGCTCAATACAGTGTAGAGAATAGTACAACTTTGCCGAACATTCGGTGATTTAGCTGAATATTCGGTAAACCTGCCGAATATGCCGAAAACCGAATATAAAACGAATATTCGGCCCATCCCTAATATTTGGTATACAATATGGTACCAAAATAATTTGAATTCGTTAAATATATTATTCGTTTTAAATTAATCCCGCATAGGTAAACAACATAAAACTATGATTTATTTTGTGGTAGCACATCTAAATTTTGAAAAAGGGTTAAAGGCGCTGGTAGCTGGTACTTTTTATTTTATACAAGCTAGTCACTTTTTGTTTTTGTAAAATTATACCACACATATTAATTAACTAACAAGGCAAGTTAAAAAGCTTGTAAATAGAAAACTGTGTATATTTAGAAACTTAGAGAGATAACCGCTTCAAGTAAATTCAAATTGTAAAAATAAAACACTGGCATGCCTTTGCATCTGTTTCAAGTAGTCTTTAATTTAAAAGCAAGCGACTGTTAACTTACTGTAATCATCCTGTGACTGTTTCCAGGGTTTAACAGCGTGCGACGCAAACGGAGTCATAGGGACTACATCCCTCCCTAAATACATCAAACCACTTGGGCCATATATCTCTGATGCGACCACGATCCAATCACTGGCCACCGCGCTTCACGTGTCATCTCAGTCTATCACTGGTAAGTGGAACTCTAATCTCAAGTATCAAATAGATTTATTGTTGTTTGGTAAATGAAATGAGACAAATGTGATCGGTGAGTAAATAGCCTTTCACGACTAATCAATACGACGATCCTACTTATATTATAAATGCGAAAGTTTGTGTATGTTTGTTACTCCTTCACGCTAAAACGGCTAGATGGATTTGGATGAAATTTGGTACGTAGATAGCTGGGCGTCTGGAATAACACATAGATCATTACAGCCACCCGGCACACAATCTGCATCGCCTCGCCGCGAGCGGTTAAGAAAAAAAAAGAAAATAATAAATTTATTTACCTGAATTCGGCACAACAAAAATAAATAAATAAAATTACGGCTAAAAAACAGACAATCTTATATATTAGGCACCAAAAGAGAAAATGAGTAAGCATTGTGCCGAAAGAAGTAAAAAGGGCCATACTCAGCGTATTGCTACAGCAGGTTAGTATTCTTCATATGGATTTGTGTGGGTATGCGCTCATTTCACCAATTCCGTAACGTAACAATCGCCTCACTCGCGAGGTTGCCACGCGCGGATGGCGAGTAACCCACTCGGTGACAGTCCGCTGCTCATCGCCATAGTGACTACTAGGAAATTTGTGGACCACGCGAGGTCCACTCGTTCTCAACGCAGTGTCCACCCGTGGGCCACCTGTCGACAACGAGTGGACGCCGAAAGTCGAGGCGGTGCTGGTCGGGTGCCGGGTGGCTCTAACGAGCTGTGACCTATAGGCTACTTTTTATCCCGATATCCCCACGGGATAGGCATAAAATCTCGAAATAACAACCGCTGGGCTTAGTCATTAAATTTTGTACAATTGTTCTTAACACAACCTTAATAAAGTTTGGGATTTCCCAAGGAAATTATGTAAAATCCCGGAATTACAAATGTAACTACCTACCACATCAAATAAGTGTACGCGTGTGAAGCCGCGGGTAGACTCTAGTATACGTCGTTTCACTTTTCTTTCACAGTAAATAAATATTAAATTAGATATTTTGATATTGTATGCTAGCTGTTAACAACAACTTTCTTCACGTCCTACGGGAACTTTGGACTGTTAAACTGCTACTTCTTTGAAATTAGTTAAAAGTAAGATTTTGCCTGCTTTTTCATTCTAGTCATTTGGCACACGACCTGCTAAACACCTGTTATAGTTTTACCGGCAGAGCATTATGTCAACCTTGTTTTAATTACAGGTCAAACTGGTTCAAAGCAAGCGATATTAGAGAATCCGGGCGTATTTCTGAACCCAGAACAGCCGCTGATTGCATCCGTGACCATCAGTAAAGAAGACGTGAGGAAGCAGGAGGAGCGTGTGAAGCGCGCGCGGGCGAGGCTGCAAGAGGCACTGGCGGCGGCCTAGGGCTGCGCCGGCGGGGTCGCGCCCCCCGCCGCTCCCGGGCCCCAGCCCGCCACTCCTCCCGCGCCCAGTCCAAGGGATCAATCCCCTCCATTAGTAGACTCTACGACTACAGATTGACTTCACGAATCTCGCATGGCATTGCATGCCACAAATTTGCCAATGTATGGAAACGCTTGAGATAGCCGTTGAAATCTTGTATGCTGCCAGAAAAATATAGATCATTAGGAGGGCGTTGTTTGGGAACTTAAATTTTACTAAGGATATTATTGAAGGAAATTTTACATTTCGTACTAGGTATAAATAAGGTATTTTATTGTAGTATAAGATTTTTTTAGCAATAAAAACTTTTATAATGTAAGCAGTAATTTTATTTTCAAATTATCCATGTAATCAATTGTAGTTACGAAAAGAAATCACCATTTCCCGTGTTTCAGCCAGACTCACAGTAAAACTTTTACAATCTTAATTATGGTGCTGATACACTTGAGCATTGTAAGTAGCGAATTTTAGATTACAATATTACAAGTAAAAGCTCCCAAACTGAACAGGAAAGTTTTTGCGAGCATTTATGCGAAACTACGGTAACTTTGCTTCCAGCTTTTTGCCAAGATGAGTAATTTTGTCATTTTTCCGCCCGCACCACTCCAACGTCCCGCGCGCCCAGCTGTCGCGCGTTCCCTAGAATGATCTTGAAAATGTTCATAGCAATGTTTTGCTCTATGCCTTGACGCTTGACAAATTTAAAAACGGCGAATGCTCGATGTTTCGTTACAAGTAAACGCTCAAGTATATCAGTAACTTTAGGATTTGTTAGGTTTGACTTTATGAGCTCATATAATTTGGCAGGGTAATCGATCTACGGGGATTGTCTCAATAGTGACACACTACGATATAGATTAATTACAACTACACAGTATCACAACCATAGTAGGTACAATACGCGGTAGTTTAAAAAAATGACGTTTAAAAGTGCCAATTGCGGCCTATTTACAGAATAAATGATTTTAATTTGGTAGCTTAAATATGAGTTGATATTTTTGCCAAACTTATTAACAGAAGTCATTTTCTTTAGTATATAAGTGCATTATAGAAGTAAAGAAGAGTTTCTAACCATTTATAAGTCTTACATCTAGTTTTGGTCAATTTATTACAATTAATCAATTGCTCATCCCCCCCCGCCCCCCCGCACGCTGCATCAGTCTGCTTAAGAGACATACCAACATATAAATATAATTAAAGCTTTCCTAATTACTTTCCTATCCTAAAAACGATTCAGAATTATCTCTACTTAAAAATTACCAAGTATTTAAAAACCTTTACCTACATGAACACAAATATGACTAGAATGATTGATGGACAAACATGCCTATAATGTTCATTTAATAAATATTTTAAAAGGCGATAGTTTATATCAACGTCAAGTTGTAATGTGCGATAGGTATATATATTATTGTAAAATGGACAATTTCTATTATCTAAGGCCCCTTCCTTTATTAGGTTTCAAGCGCAAAAGGTTTTTAACTTTCACTTGCATGAACACTGAAATACCCATAAGTTATTATTTTTAATCTCAACACTTAAAGGAAACAAAAGGCTTTTCATAATAATGCCTATTGGGCAGTCAGGAGTTAAGTAATAGAGGGGGGGTGTTGCAACTGTGTGTTATTGTGTTCTGGCAATAAATAACTTTGAACTCTATTGAAAGCGTCCTTCCTTCATAACTTCAGTGTTATTTAAGGATAAATTTCAAATGTAGTCAGTTGCAGTAGCCCTTTACTACCTTATCTACACATATACATATTTAAATTATTACAACAAAAAAGTAAAGACTAAATTCAAAGTAACAGTAAAAAGTAAGCACTTCAAAATATTGCCTATAGCTCCAATGAAGTACATTTTGCTAGAGTTAGTTGCAAATTAGAGAGGGCCAGTTTTTATATTGTAAGCATTTTTAAACTTGGGGAATATATTTCGTCTTCATGCAATCAGTTAACTATTTAATAATACAAATTCAATGCTTATTTTCTACATTTCAATATTTTTAAGTTTGAAAATACTATAAAGCTTAATACTGATTACTATTAAGTTTCTTTAACAATATTAACTTCTTAAGAGACTAAATACAAGACATGATTTTGTAATAGATAATTTTATGTATGATGCAGTAGAGTGTATAGGCAAACCGCATAACTGAGTCCTCACCTGCGCGGTACAGGGGCGCGGGGGAAGGACGACAAAGGGGACTGAAGGAGGTGCGGGCGGCAGGCGCTCCATAGCACAGCTCATTCTTGTGTATCACGCTAGCCGCCCGCACCTCCTTCAGTCCCCTTTGTCGTCATACCCCCGCGCCCCTGTACCGCGCAGGCGAGGACTCAGTTACGCGGTTTGCCTATAGATGATGGAATGTTTGGTGATATGTATAATAGTTAATTATTTATGTATATTGTAAAGACCATAATAATCTTTATTAACTCGATCTATTAACTTTATTGTGACGGAAAGAGAAATTAACATTGAACCTTGCCATCTATGAATAAAGTTTTTCAAATCTATTATTTAAGGCATGAAATATGGCAACATTATTTGGACTATTACCACTTATACCCGGCCATAGAACCTGATGGAGCTTAGCTTAGATGGCAATTGCCCCATTTTGTGCTGTAAAACCCTTATCCTAGTTTGAGATAGTTAATTAAGTACTCAAATTGGCAAGATAAATAAATTAGATGGCAAGATATTGTATATTCTATTCCCAGTTAAGATGTTCAAAGTATAGAGATTAGAGATCAAACTAAAAATGCTAAACCCTTGTTTACTTTTCGATGATATGTTTATGTGATATGCAAATAATGAACAAATAAATTCAAGTTAAGTCCAAGGGTAAAAGTTTGAAAACAATACTGTTCCTATTAGAAAATAGCCAAGAAAATAATATTGTATTAAACGAGACTGGAAATCGGGCATCCACCTTGATATTATAAATGTTTTCCATTTACTGTACATATTGTCAACACCTTCTAAATTAGCAATAGACAAATGATGTGAAGGAATTCTCTTACCTATGCCAATGCGACGAAAATGTTCATTTATAGTATTCTGATCTGAAGTTGGTGTTGGTCCAACATTCATCTTGTAGGATCCAATCCAGTACAATACAGGGCTAGCAGAAGCTAGAAGTCTAGTCGAAACCTGAATATGCACAAACATAATGCAGAAAATGCACAGAAATATCATGTGCACTATGTATACAAAAAAAGAAGGGTCATTAGCACCAAAACTCTTTGAATATTGCTTCTGCCTATAAGGCACTTTGTTAGTGTAACCAAAATTGCTCCTTATTCCCAATGTAAGACACAGTTTAGGATTATTTTTTATGTAGGACATACAATGGTACATGATAAGAAACAAAATTGGTGATGCTAATAAAAAGTTAGGTATCTGTTTAAGTCTATAGTATTTAAATAGTCCAACATCCCAATAGTGATTTTGTATGTACTGATATGATAAAGGCAATGAGCTGTTACACCATGGGCTGTCTCCTCTACCAGGGAGCACATATTCAGTGTTTGACAGAAACTCTGGGAGGTTGTGCTGTCCGGGCACACAAAATTTCAAGTAATTATAAGTTTGCACTAGAACAAATGGAATCAAAGCTATGATCACAGTCAAAAATAGAGATACACAAGATGTTACTAATGGCAGAAACAGGAATGGAAGTATAATTCTACGTTTTAGTGTTTTATATTTGTATACAATTTCAGGTAAAGTTCTTTCAATCACATTCCTGAAACTAGTATAAAATATGAAACCTAAATTAACAGATCCATTTGACCGAGTTATCATAGAAAATCCTGCTGGCAGCCCACTCACAATATCTATGTTTGCAAACCTTAATGTTTCATTTTCTGTACATTTCAACATTGTGTAAAAAGACATGAAAGCAAATAATGTCTCTGAATATGGCGCAGAAAAAAAAATGCTGGCGGGATTTACACAATAAAGTACTACAGATTTGTAAGCTTTGCTTTCACTTCGTAAAATTCTCAAACTCAGTCTGTGTAGTATATCTGCTGACTTTATAAACATTATAAGATTTATAACAGTTGCTGAAATAAGGATTGAGCTGTGAATGTTTAGGAAGGATCCGACCACACTGTTAAGACCATATGAAACATATCTAACTACCAGAGGGAAGAATGGGAAGAAAGCTAAACAGTTTTCATATGTGTATCCATATTGTGCAATGTGAATGAAGTACTGGGCGTCCCATCGTTTCAAGCCGCCAAGCAACGTGTCGACGGCTGCATCGCCCCACGTCCGTCGGAGGCTCGTGTCTTCCGGGCTGACGAAAACATTCGCGACGTGGTCTGGTATTATGAAGTTAGTCACCGCTTGTAACACTAGCACCACTACCCTTGTGCTAAATGCAAACCACAGCAACTTCTGCCTCGGTGAATACATTATTTACGCCTGTAAAATAAGAAACATTTACCCAGGCCAGGCACCGGCATAAATCGCAATCTTATATATAATTATTCGTTCCCGTCAAGTGAAACGTACTTACTCGTCTTAGTTATTTAAAAGGTCATTTCGTTTTTATAATTTTACTTTACTGATTAAATTCAAGAAAGATGCTATTTTAATTTCAAAATAATAAACTTCGATTATCCTTGGACAAGCTGTCAAGCAAGCAATGAAATGACATTTCTTCGTTTGACAATTCGTTTTTTTTTAATTCAGGTATATTTCAAACACTTTAATAAGTGCTTGTTTTAAGAAAAAAATACCGCACGCTGAAGTACTGTCACAGAATGTATATTATAATAGTACTAAGTACTGTGCAAGGTTATATGTTTTTTTTCTATCCATTCTAATATTATAAATGCGAAAGTGTATTTGTATGTTTGTCCGTCTTTCACGCCGTAACGGAGCGACGGATCGACGTGATTTTTAGCATAGGCTACTTTTTATCCCGGATAAATGCACAGTTCCCGAAGGAACAGCGCGCGATAACCGAATACCACGCGGGCGGAGCCGCGGCCAAAAGCTAGTAATCTGATAAATATACTGTTTAAAGTATTGTGGCGCATTAGCCGGTTGACCTGAGCAACTTTTTTGTTTGTGGCCGTTTGCTGTGGCCTTTGGTCTTAAGACGAAGATTTTACTTTATGCACCAGAGCATAAAAAGACATTTTATGCCTCCATCTCCAGCAAGCATAAATACAAACTTTACGAGCATGAGAAGTGAAAAATGCTTTATTCACCATTTCGTCCACTAGGTTAAAATAACTACCCAATAAATGAAAGGAAAGGGGGGCGAGGAAGTGATAGGGGCCCAAGGTGTTTTTTTTCGTATTAGTAAAACGAATAAGTTTATATATTTTCAGAGCCGGATTAAGCCATCGCGGGGCCTGTAGCAAATTTTATCATGGGGTCTTTGATTTGCTTCAAGTTCATATTGTAAGTATAATAGTCGATCATTTTGATACCATCTCTTTATTTGTCGGCGGTTTGTTTTGGTTTTGTGGTGGCAGTATTGTATTAACATTGATTTAGAAAAGAAATACATCTGAATTTACTTTTTACGATCAGAAGGCAGTGATCCGCCGGGCCCCTAGACGCGCGGGGCCCGTAGCATTTGCTACTCTTGCTACGTGGCTAATCCGCCACTGTATATTTTAAAAATAAAACTTTTATACGCATTAGAAAATATCTAGTCTTCTTTCCTATCATTCAACAACTCCTGACCTGTTGCGCAATACTGTACCTACGCCGTACTAAGGTTTACTTTGTTTTTTAGAAGTTTTGGAATTTTTTTTTAACCGAACAAACTATAACTGATAGTCCATGCAATATTACAGCTTCCTAGCACCAGTAGAACAGACTTCCTTCAATCTGTTAGATCTTGTGGGCTGTGCTTTTAAAATATTGCGGATAGAATCTTGGTAGAATTAATAGATTTATTAAAATAGTGGGGAATAAAATGAAACAATAAATACTTTGTTAATAATAATTGCATTCTGTCACATAATAATATTGTTACACCCAGATTCACATCATACGATTTCAGACGTTTCTAGCAGTCTAGACACAATACGTTTGTTTTAGCATTAGAAAAATGCGCGAAATCATTGCAGAGTAATTCTTACAAGCTTTTTTAAACAACTAACAAGTCAGACTTAGTTTATGCTTTTATTTAACTGACTGTGCCAATATTATATAATAAACTGTAGTGGGGAATTCGCATTAAACACACCCTGCTTGCTAATAATATAAGGTAATCAATAATATTGTGAATTGAACATATAATTCATGTGGCACTTTACCAAGTACTGTCTCAATCTATGCATGGGTGTTATGTTAACAAAATATGTGAGTGATTAGTAATAAATTCATATTTATATATAATTCTGGGCAATTTAAAACACTCCCCTCACTGAGCAACAGTATTCTTTTTATACTTTTTACAACTTAAATTTAATGAATTCGCTATAAAACCACTACAAAATAATATTAAAGTAATATTATAGGCTACAAAAAGCTAAACTCTTATAAAATAGTTTACTTCCACAAAGATAAATTACATGACGGCTCTGTTCAGACGCAAGTCATGGGGAGAACGACGAAAGAGTTGGGATAAACGGACGAGTTCAAACCACGGTCAGAACTACGCTCTTGCTGGTTATAAGAAGCCATGACACCTAACGTCTATAGCTGCAAATTTATTTGAAACAAACCTCCAGACTAATATGCATTTGTGACAAACTGTAATTTACGAACAAACGAAAGCAATGCATGGAAGTTAAACATCCAGATTGTACAGACATACATTCATTATTGCTCGAAATTGCGCTTTCTTCTTTTATATATTTTTTTCGTTTAAAAGGAAAGTATTTACATTAACTGATATCTTAATATCTTTACGCAACTGAACTTTTTGAGTCAATCGATGAAGAAATAACATAAACATTATCAATATAAATTATTATACCTCAGAATATATACTTCTCAGGGAATAGGTACAATACAGAAAACAATTGAAGTTTATCTACCATATTTACGAAGTTCTTATGTTTAACAATTTCCATTATAAACTAAAAAACAAGAAGGAATGAATTTTACTTGCGATAATAGGAAAACATCTTGACAATAGTTGACAGTTAAATAGTTACATACTGTTGACGTTTCCGCGGTGAATCAAGGCTGGTCATAAAGTCGTGTTTTTATTACACGCACTAGGTCACTTAGCTATACAAGTTTACTGGATGCAATAAACAATACGACTTTAGCCGCAGTCCGCGGTAACGGCTGCTAAACTTTCGCTTCAGAAATGGCACTATAGAAATTTTGAAAAACATTCGTCCTTGTTCTAATTAGTCAACTCCATTACCTCTACTAAATGCCCCGTATCACTTTAGCCCTAATAAGGCAAATGAATACAAAATGAACAAATTCCTCCTTTGCCCTTTAGAAATAAAACGACTTCTACTGTTTCGACTCTTTCGACAGCGCCATTTCAAGCTTTCGCGTTACTGACAAATAAAATATCACACAACTTCCACCACAATGTAAAAAATAATAGTGCAAAGATAATCAGCTGCTTCCCTGATACGAACACGGCAGCGCTTTATTCCAATTACAGCTCAAATATGAACACTTTTCGTGGTTAGCCTACCTACAGCGCGTCGTGAAAGAGCGCCTTGAGGCTCCGCTTTCTGTAGAGTATCTGTCTGTACGTATGTGTAGCAGGGGGGCAGCGTACAATTGAATACGCGGGCTAACAGTGTGTGTGTGTGGCGGGCTCGGCGCAGGAGTGTTAGCTCATGGACAGCTGTCCCAGCGCCAGTAGCCTCTCCACCGCCGCGTTCACGTCGCCGAACGTTGCGATCAGAGCTGCAACATTTTTAAATTGTTGGTAACAATAACAAAGTACATACAGTCAGCAGCAGAAGTAGATGAACAGAAGGGCTACTACGAAACTCGAAGTTCGTTTCGTGCGGTCCCTCTGATAATATAATGCACAGGGTTATTTTTTTTAATGAAAACCAAATGCTTAAACCTTTCGTTCCGGCAAAGCCTTACACAAAATCTACCCAGTTTTCCATATTCAGTGAATTGATACCTGCTCCTCAGTCCTGTAGGCGAGTTAACTCGTTCACAGTAATGATGCTCTTACGTCCGAAAGACGACTTAACTCGGCTACGTAAAACACTTTTCAGAGCCGGTAGACGAGATAACTCGTTGGCTTGGTACTTAGTTATTTTTCTCCATGTTGATTGTTCAAAACGTAACTATTTAGACACATGCGTAACGAATATTCTTGGGGTAGACTAATAAGTTTATTCACTAGTTGGCAACATTAAAATAACTGCACAGCAAATAAATATGGCTCAAGACTAAGAGTACAGGAAGCAATGTGTCCGGTTGTGCAAGTGACTGTCGATTGCCCTAATCTAGGATGTAATGTAAATTTTTTTAAGACGAGTTTACTCGTCTACCGGATCTGAGAGCACATCGCACAAGACGAGTTAACTCGTCATCCGGAACGAAAGGGTTAATCTAGCGTACAAAATACTTGTGATTTGTCCTTTCGTTGTGCTAATGTGATGGTAATGACGTTTAACCGACCGGTCAAAACGCTCGAATATTCACCCTTGAACAAATAAATGAGTGTTATTACTGACCGTGTAAATAATGAATTACTGACCTTGCAAGTTGGCCTCCCTGTTGAGGAAGCCCATGGCGGTGAGTTGCTCGAGCTGCTGCGAGTAGCGCTGCTCGGGCGGCTGCGTCGAGTTGCTCTGGTTGTTGGCCATAGCGGCCACCATCCGCTGCATGAACTGTCAACAACATTGATAGCTAGTGGTGGACTGTATGGAAACTAATGGAAAGATTGATGGAAACACGGGTTAAATTATAGTAATTAAATAAGATAAGAACAATATTATTTATAGGAACCGACAGATCGGGCAAACAAGTCACAACTGACAAATAAAGTAAAAAACATTTTAAAAAGCAAGACATTGACAAACGGTAAAAAAGGTACATTGTTTGCCTATAGGGAGTAATCTAATCATTACAGTCATCAGCAGAAGTAGATGAGCAGTTGCGGTGCTCAAAATGACCTAAACATTTTTATTATCTTGGCTTTTTGAGCACCGTGACCGCTCATCTACTTCTGCTGCTTACTGTACTAGGTAATTAACCAATAATAAAAACACCAGTAGGAAGCTACACTATCCTTAATTAACGTAGGCTACATTATAAAGTATAAAATTCCCGTAGGAAGTTAGACGAGGTTACAGACAACAACTAGTCATTAATGTTCACAATTAATACTTTTGAAGACGAATTAACAATAATACCGCGGCTTTTCGCATAAAATATGAGTATGGAAAACAAACAATACTGGTGATCTGAGGTGTACAATACACAATGGTGAAAACGGTAGCAAATACTAAATAAAATTAAATAACTGGGTTCTTGAACAAATAAACAACGATAAAAAATGCCCGAATGACTATTTGTATTCGTAGCGGAAAAGTACCTCCTTTACTCATAAAAGTTACAAACCTGTAAACGTTTATGACTAAAGGGGGACATTTCGTTTGAGCTTGATAATTTCGCATATTTTAACAATACAATACTGATTTTCTCAAAGTAAATTTATTTGCCGTATGAGACGGAATGAAACGGTCACATCGAAATATTCAAAATTACCGCCGCGTTCGTCCAAATCATAATAGCCACTTTTCGAAAGGTTTTTTTTATCGTAAACGTCACAAGAAATGTATAAAAATTAAAGACAAATAAAAAACAAACGCTACCGTGTTCGTTCAATAAGTTATTGAAAATTACCGGCAAACATCAATGGCTTGTTAACTTCATGTTCAGATGGATAGATGGATAGTTCCTTCGACTCTCGAGTACATGGGAAGACAGCAATAGGTTTATTAAACTCTTAGCTAGATGCGGACCGAGCAAACTGCCTCGCGAGGCACGATTTTGTTTAACTCGAGTTTAAAAGTTGCGTCACAATCGGTTGTATCTTGAGGCGGCTAACTCGGCAAACTATTAGCTACTTCACTATGTACTAATTGCAATACCCACACCTATTATAGTGGTATCAATCAATCATCGAATGTTATTTTTATTCATTTATTTATGAAAATTTAGAGCATTACAGTTAAATGTTTTTTTTTTTTATAAAATTTACTGTCCATTGGTATCGTATCACCTATCAGCACAGTTAAATAAATAAAATAAACAGATAATCACAAATAATCTATACATATAAAAGGCAAACCTGACTCACTGGGTTATATATCAACGCACAGCCTAAACCGCTGGGCCTAGAAACTTGAAATTTGGTACGAGAGTTCCTCTTATGATGTAAGTGAGCACTAAGAAAGGATTTTTAGAAATTCATCCCCTAAGGGGGTGAAATGGGGGGGTGAAGCTTATATGGAACTTTCTCATTTCTGGACTTAGAAGTATGAAAATAGGTGTATAAGTTTTCGATTACCATTAAAAATTATCTGTGTAGGTGAAATGGATAAAATTTCCCTCTAAAGGGGTAAAATAGCGCGCGATAACCGAATTCCACGCGGGCGAAGCCGCAGGCAAAAGCTAGTAATAAAATAAAGATAATGTAAGTTTTTAAGGATTTGTTAGATTGATTCCTGCACTATTGTCATTTCTCTGATTTACCTAATGAAGTCAATTGATTAATGTGCTACGGTGGAACCTTTTAATAAATAAATTTCACTGTGAATTCCTTGAAAAAAGTATGATGTCAACTTTGTATTAGTAGTACATAATTTAGTTTGTTCGACTGTACTTTCCCTGTAGGTGTCATTTAAATATGTCCAGTCTGTGTCACGTAGTGCATGGAGGGGGTGACATTATTTACCGGCCCGGATAATACCGAAATGGAAATACCAACCCGATTTTTCTTGAACATGGCGTCGTACCTATACACGAAATATCGGGTCGGTATTTCTATATCGCTATTATAGCAGGAAAAGAATGGATGAATATTGCTATGGATAAGGAAAAATGGAAAAAGATGGAGGAGGCTTTTAACCTTGGAGACCACTAGTGTGGAGAAAAAAGCTATAATAATAATAATAATAATTATCCGGGCCGGTAAATAGTGTCACCCGCGTAGGGCGCCGGCGGCATGCCTACCTGGGAGAAGAGCTCAGTGTTCTGTTGTTGGCGCTGCTGCGGGGCGGCGGGCGCGGCGGGCGGCGCGGCGGGCGGCGCGGCGGCGGCGGCGCCCACGCCCAGCCCCAGGTTGTTGACGAGGCTCGGCGCCGCCGTGCGGAGCTGTTCCATGCCCTGCTGGATCTGGAGCAGCGCGTTCAAAGCCTGCGCAAACGATTGCATTACCTCTTTAGTGTAAACTGTCTGGAATATCTGTGTTCCTAAGTTAACTACCCAGAAGTGTGTTCCTTGACAATTCTTAAGCCCGGTTTCCAACGCGAGCGGAACGGACTCATTAACGACTTAGTTTAACGTACAACGATCGGCTGCATGAAAATATTTACACCGGTCCTCTATGAAGTTGGTTAATGAAAGGCAAACAAGTCATTATGAGTTCGCTCCGCTCGCGGTGCATGTTGGACTTTAAACTTTTTATTTTTGCTCAGTGGATAGCTATAAAAATGTGGTTCCCCTGGTGATGTAATAAATGTTCCATTTATCCCATCCGCGACTAAGAATGCGGATACAGGATTTTGTTAGCGTCAAAAATACGTAGTAATCATCTTACATTTTAGTCATCTATTTTGAGAAGAGTTACGTGTTCTCTTTCTCATTCTTTCTTGGGAATGTTGTTAATTTCATAAACAGGGGGGAACAACAACTGATGTTCACAACTGAAAACCAGATGTCTAAAGCACTAACAAAAAAATAGCACAACAAAAAGCAAAGACAAAACATCGAAATATTGAAGCATTGACTAATATAATACTAAACTAAGACGTTCCAATCTCTAAATAGATCAATAAAGATACCTGTGGGTTTGACATCATCTGTTGCATTTCCGGGTTCTGTAGCTGTGCGAGCATCTGTGGCATCATTGTTCGAATCTGGTCTTGCAGTTGGGGGTTGTTCGCAAACATGGGATTCTGAATGGATATAAAAAAAAAACATTCATGGTTGACCGTGATAAATATAATTAAGTAAATAGCTGGACAATACAATAATCTGGTAGTCCAGCCAGGATCGTATCCGCAAGTCACTCTTCAACGGTTAATGACTTAGACTTGAAATTTGATATGCAAATGTCTCGCCTGGGGCGCCTAGATGACTAAAGCCGGTCCTGAGTGCGTACCTGGTTAACGAGTTGCGAAGCCATCTCGGGGTCGGCGGCGAGCGCCTGCAGCATATTGTTGGTGTAGGGCGCGGACAGCATGGACTGCACGAGGCGCGGGTTCTCGGACATCTGCTGCAGCAGCGACTGCATGCCCGGCGTGTTGATGAGGCCGGGCCCGCCGCCCGCGCCCGCGCCCGCGCCCGCCGCGCCGCCGCCGCCGCCGCCGCCGCGCTGCCACGGGTTCGGCAGGGGCTGCCGGTTCTCCGCGCCTTGTTGCGGGTTCGTACCGTCTGCAAAGGGAAATTAACAATTAATGCCGTAATGCAGCAATACAGTGATAGTGATAGAAGTGAATGGCCGCTGATGGAGGACGCCTATGTCCTGGAGACAACCTGATACAAACGTGGCGGGTCTCAACAAACTATATTTTGTATTTTATCAGACGATAAAGGCTATTTTTATTTATTTATTTTATAAAGCAGCAAAGAGACAAAAGTGAAACAATAAAAACTTGTCCCTTACTTACGTCGTCAGTGGTAGACTATAGGCAAACTAGCTAGCACCTGCAGCTCGGACATTATCAAAAAATTTAGCTTTTTAGGTCGTACGGCGTGGGCTGGATGTTGATAAGTTAACCTTGATGCTGGTGAAATTGACCCATTGGACAGAAGACGTAATAAAAAAAATATGGCAGTAATAATCATCTCGTCAGAACAGAAACATATCAATTTGTAGTGTCTTAGATTTACTCACCAGAATTGTCAACTAGGCCGGAGAAAGGGTTGCCAGCCATGCTGCTGGCAGCATTGAGCATCGGCTCTTGTATGTCGCGGTACATCCGCTGGAGCGCGTTGTAACCACCTGAAAAATCACTTGTAGTTAGTAATATATAAAGCTACATTGCCAGCAGAGTTGCGGGAAACCGGTGGATGGAAGTGGCGAGTTGTCTTTCACTGTGGCATTCTAAGAGGTAGGCCTTCGTTCAGCTGTGGACGTCTTCTGGCTGATGATGATGATGATGATTGCCAACCAACAGGAAGTCGACTCATTCTACATAAATGTTTGAAAAAAATATATATAGCAATTTCTTGCTGATTGTACTTTTTATTGAATGTACTTGTGTTGTCTTCATTAAATATCCTCATCAAATTCAAGTCAAATGCCATAAATCATTGAAGAAAAGAAGAGAGGCAAAACCACTAAAATTTAACTTCCAGATTTTTGTACTGTCACTGGACTAAGTATAATTGCAAAATTTCAGCTCAAATGAGTGGTTGATAGTTTGCAAATTTTGAAACCAAATAAAGAAGTTAAATAAAAAAAAAACAACTGTCATACTCACAAACAAACAAATAAATTAAAGTTTCAAGTTACATAAAAGTTTGTAATTACTTCTTCTTCCCTTAAGCCTATGAATCTGGCTAAATACGTGAATTTAAGCAAATTTATTCTACAGATAGAGAGATTTTCTCTACTGAAGTGGGACATGAGAAATTATTCACGCATCGGCGTATTACAAATCACAAACCGCAAATGGTCAAGTAACAAGGTCTCAAGTTATTTAAAACTTGTTTAATATCCATTAATATATTGTTCCACTGAGCGCCCTGAATCCATTATTACTGGACTTTAAAGTTGTCAAACAAGATTTATTTCTCAATAAACCTTTTTATAAGTGCTATATGGGGCACTAGTGCTAATTGGAATTAAATGAGCTTCCTAATTTTTCATGAATAAAAAAGAATGTATAATCTCTACTTATCATCAGGGTCACTACTCTAATTATAATTGAGTGGGGTTAATTAAACTATCTGTGGAGTCAATGGTTAGTCATGTATAAACATGGAAAACAACATTTCGATTCACGACTTGGTTTCACTACGTATTACCGGGTATGCTCTCGAGGTTGGAGAGGGCTCGATCATGCGAACGCATGAGTTCCTGCAACATAGCTGGGTTGCGCGCGAGCTCCATAGTCTGCCGAAGCAGCTCCGGGTTGTTCAACATGTGACTGATTTCCGGGTTCCGCTGTAACATTAAATCAATCAATCATTCATCAATTCATCACATATTTTCTGCTGGTTGTCATGCCTTTCCTTACATACTATTATGACATAAATCAATCATGTGTGTAATGTCTTTTTGTCAACATTGGCAAAATAAGTCTTGCTGAAACAACAAGAGTGAAAACCATAAAAAAATAGTGTTTATGAATAAATGGGTTTAGTAGTTACAATGTTTTAAACCTTTGTGATTTTCGATTCGATTAGTTGTTGTACATACAGACATCAAGTCCTGCATCTGTGGGTTGGAGGTGATGAGGCTGCGCATGTTCTCGGGGTCATTCATCATTTGCTGCACCAAGGGGTTGTCCAGCACCTGGCGCAGCATGTCGGGGTTGGACAGCAACTCTTGCTGCATCCGAGCCTGTGCGCCCACAACCAATATTATTTTAAGCATGAACAGTCAGGGGCATAAATATCTACACAGCTGTAGCATCAGATACATCGAATTTATGGTTATTGGCATAAAGGTGTTTAGATATTTTTGTCATCTTGGTAATATACATTTATTTATGCTCTTGACTCAACTCAATATTCATACAATTTTATCTAAGTTGTTATTAACAAATAACTTGTGCAAAAATAAAACCTAAGAAACCCTGTGCTAATTTATTCTTCAAGTCAAACAGACATAGAACATGAAACTTCCTGAGTCACAAAGTAGAAGTGTCATTGGCATAATTCGAAAAGTTTTGTTTTTCAAAATTTACATTCTTTATAATAAGTGAACTTTACATAGTGTACTTCAGCATAAAATTCAATTTATATGTTGCTTTAAAACACAAGTTACTTTTCAAAGTATTGACAATTTAATCATGAATCACTCAAACTTTTGGGCATATAAAAAAAAGTTTTGCATCCATTTTCTCTCTGATAAAATAGAATCTTAAAAAAATGCATGACATAATCCTTCAAGCCAGATAAACATAGAACATCAACTTGTTTTCATTTTAAATTTAATGGTAAAGGTATTTCAAGTTACATTAAAGTCAATTAGAACTAATGATTAATCAAATATTTTTTTTTTAATGAAGGAGAGTTAATTAGTTTCTTATTAGACTTTAATGATGTATTAATATATTCTTGAAATAGTTTACTTTTTGGTGTTAAATGCTTGCAGTAAAATCAAACTAATATAAGGCATAAATTACTCATAATAATAGGATAATTTGTATAATAGTGAGAAAAAAAACAAAATAAATAAATTTACATTTCAATCAAAAAATAATGGCAACACAATTATTAACATAATTTTGCTCTGAGAAAATAGGATGTAGGTACCTAATGAAAATTCATTTGATATAGAGCAAATAATTCTTACTTGCAAATCCATGAAAGTGCTCTGTCCAAGGCCTAAACTTTCTAGACCAGCCAGACCTCCTAATGAGTTCAAACCAAACGGAGTAGCGCCCACATCAGCTAAAAAAATTACAAGTTTTTTCAGTGATAACAAATTCAGTGAAAACTTGACAAGGTGACATAGCATTTATTGTATAGGTTGTTGTATACACGTCAGTTGTCGGGGGGGTTACCTGGCGGCCGGCGCGGGCCACCCTCGGGCTCCGGGCGCGGCGGCGTCTTGATCACGAGGTGCACCGTGAGCCCGTCCTTGATATTATGCTGTTTGAGCGTATCAGCGTCGTTCATTATCTTCCCGGCAAATATAAGGCAGAGCTGCTCCGGTTCCGCCCCGAACCGCGGCCCGAGAGCTTCTTTCAACTGAAATCATCACAATTAACTAAACACCCGTTGCCTTATTATTAAATAAATTTCGTCACGAATTGCGTATGCAATATCTGTGTTATTACGCCATGAGTAAGGTTTCCGATGGTGGCGTACTCACTTTTCTAATGTCGGAATCCTCTTCGATATCCACTTGTTGTTTTTCTTTAGGAGTTTTCACTGTGATTGTAATTTTTTTGGGTTCATCCTGGCCTTCTGCCATTTTGGCAAATTTCGATGACTCTGGACTTTGGCGGAAAACTGAAAATATGTACAAGCACTATAGAATTTGACGACTCTCGTTGACTTGACTTGGCGACTTGACGGCTCATAAATTTCTTGTCTATGATCTATGAATCGTAATAATGTTGCCATATTACATAATTTAAGAAAAATATGCATCACACTTTCGTAGGGTTGTCCTTCGTAATACCGGTTTTTCGGCGGAAACGGTTCCAACTTTATGGAAAATTTTCCGGATGTGTGAAAAGCGGAAATGGCAAAAGAGTGACGGTTTATTTCTTTGACATGAAGGCTGACATGAAACAAAAACAAAAAACAGTTTCCAATAATGTCTCTCGCAAAATTTTAATGATATTAGTAAATAGACGTATGTTCTTATTATCAAATCTAAAACACTTCATGCTCGTGATCAGTTCCATCCATACACTTTTTTTTTGTTTTAGGCTTCCGTTGTTAGGAGACAATTTTTAGCAAATAAGTTCCAAGCATTCAGGCGTTGTTTTTGCATGCCGGAGAATGCTAAACTCAATTTTTTAGGTTTCCTGCATTTTACAACTCATCAAATGGAGGTATGAACTTGACATGTACTTCAATATTTTTCAGTGTACTCTTTTTACTTAAAATAAGTATCTTAAGTTTTCTGAATATTTTGGATAAAGTTGGAGTTGGCTGACACTTTTTTGCGCGACGAGGACCAATCATCCACTCACAATATTAAACAATCTTTGCCTGACAAAAGAAAACATGAGAAATCACAAGGTAATAGTCAACTTTTATTATTATGTCAGGGGTTCCTAATCTTATAAACATTGCGACTTTCTTTATAAGTTGTAATTGTTCTGCGACGCCCTTAAACAAAATAGACAGCTCTAGCTTAGATACGCGTGGTGGGATGTAAACGTACCTTCCGTCTCGCGACCATCGATATGTACTTCCATAGTATACTTCTCGCGACACTCCTGGAAGAGCGCGCGACACCTGCATTATGCTGTTTTGCTCTATCTAATCTACAACAGATTATTTCTAAGAGCGGGAATTTTATTGAGAGTTTGTATCATAATATCATACAGCTGTAATTCGTCAGCTGGTTCGAGTAGGTATACCTACCTAATAAATAGTGCCGCGAACACGTAAACTGTTTAGGTATATTAGGTATTTGCGATAAAAACCTTTCTTCGGCCTTGAAAGTAGGTACATAAAGTCTGTTACTGATCATCCACAATTTTGTCTGTCAGTTGTTTTTCATTAAAATTTATAGTTTTTGTCAAACATGAATACCCACTCCTTAATATGTACTGTGTCTATGTGGTTGCGTGTAATGTAAGTCGTACTTATATGACTTTATAAGTGGCGCCGGGGCACACACAGAGAACACACGACAAAGACTGCTTAATCTTCCAGAAGATAAATGCGAGGTGATTGTGAAGGAGGAGACGGACGCGGCGGAGACGATCGCCTCGCTTATGCTGCGCAGTTACGACGGCAAGGGCTATGGCGAGGACGACACGTCGCAGCCCACCTCGCGCGCCGCGCCGCTCGTGCCGCAGGAGCCTACCCGCAAAAAGAAGAAGAGAAAGAGGTGCGTATATGAAAGCCCTTGTTTTCGGACAGCCAGTTTCTGTTAGTCTCTGATAACTTTTACAGCTTACCAAAGAGAGGGTGAGTGATTACTTGGGTACTCCACAGAAAATTTGAAGTTCGTAAATGACCGCCCCTCTTTCTATCTTATAAATTTCTTTTACCGTGAACTTCGTAGTATAAGGCCAGTTTCTCGGTATTTTTCGTCAGATCCCAAATATCGATATGCCTAACGAATTGCCGGTACGAATCAATCCGGCGGGTGGCTAGCGCATTCGGAATGCGGGAGGTGTGCGAGGAAGAAGCGTGGAACTTTTATTGGACGGACATGAGCGTGTCCGTGGAGCGCGCCAAAGAGATGAAAAGGTTCCAACGAATCAACCACTTTCCTGGCATGTTGGAAATCTGCAGGTATGTCGTGAAAAAGGCAGCCTTCACTTGGCAGGCCGCACTTCAACACTTAATTATTTACAACTCGATCGCGCACAAGAATTGCGTGCGGCCAACCGACAGATCTAGGTGGCATGTTGACTCACCGTATTGCTTACCGTTCATTGTGGAGTACTAAAGGCTTTCTTCAGCTGTGGGATATCTTCCGGCTGATGGTAATGACGATAATCGATCAAAACCTAATATTTAATATTTACCGCATATTATTAGTACGGAACATGCCGCGCGTGGTTTGCCACGCACTTGGGCGGTTTTTAATTTTATCTTGTTACAGGAAAGATCTGCTTGCGCGTAATCTAAATAGGATGCAGAAAATATATCCTAAAGAATACAACTTTTTTCCTAAAACCTGGTGCCTTCCGGCAGAGTAAGTATCATGGTTAGCTTCTAGTTTTTATTTTTAATACTAATCTGGAGTTTTCTTCACTTTTAAATATTTCAGTTTCGGTGAAGCATTGAACTACAGTAAGTCGCGTAAAAATAAAACTTTCATAATAAAACCGGAATGCGGCAGCCAAGGACGCGGCATTTATTTGACCAAATCTCTCAAAGAAATCAAGCCTACAGACAAGCTGATATGTCAGGTAATTCAATTCCAACAAAAACATGCTGAAAAAGTGCTACATATCGATTGAGATAATTTTCCTATAAAAATTCCTGAAATTCAATAAACAGCCGAGCTTAAAAATAAATGAAACTGATCGATCACAGAAAACATTTTCACTGCTTCGTATATAAGTACGCGTTACTTCTTGAACATCGGCATATGTTAGTACTTATACTATTATATATTCTGTGATATCGGCTAAATGTACAGAAACATTTGTCGATCTCAATCTAATATTTTTGAAAAACTTTTCAAGGCCCAAGGGTATTATTCGCTTTATCTTACTTAATTTTGTATAAACATGATATTGTGACAAGTTTCATGTATTTTTCAGGTGTACCTCTCGAAACCTTATCTAGTGGACGGTTACAAGTTCGATATTAGAGTGTATACTTTGATAACATCGTGCGATCCTTTAAGGATTTTTGTCTACAATGAAGGACTTGTAAGGTACGTTTTAATTTCATTCATTCCCCGTAGCTTCTTTTTTGTATCAGTTAACGTCGTACGGGAACAATAGATTGCACCCCTACTTGGGAATCAGGTGGACTATGCTCACGTCACTAATCCCATACAAAATGGTTTGAAAACTTCACCTTCACACGTCCAAGTGTGCTTCCACTTTGGGACCAGTGTTGTTGTGTGTACCCATAGTGGAAGCACGGACTGAAAAAAAACTTCATTACCCCACATTGGGGCATTGTTAAGGGCTTGGGACACCTTGCTCAATTTGGCACCCGTGACTTTGCAGTTTACCTAGTTCGCATTACAGATTCGCAACGAGCAGATATGCAGATCCGAATGTCAACAACACTACAAATGTGTTCATGCACCTCACTAACTACGCTCTGAACAAGCACAGCCGCACCTACGTGTATGATTCCGAAGCAGGCAGCAAACGGTAAGCAATCAAATGCTCGAGGACCAGCTTAGTGTAAAATACATCACTGACGTGAGCTGAAATGGCGCCACACGTAGCCAAATTAAAGGCTTTTTAGAACAAATAAGAAGAAAATTATATCTTTAATGCAGATAGTAGCTATGGATAGGATAGTAGGTATCGGAAATTTTTTGTTAAATCACATAAAATATCACAAAAACCAAAAGCGAGACACATGTTTAATGGGCATATTAAGTGAAAATGAAGAAAATAAAAATGTATTTATTAAAATCACTATATCTACAAGTAAAAAGGTTAGAGACTTCCTAATAGGTATTCAAGATACCTGTAACAGAACTCCCCGCTCCTCATTAAAAGTGCAGCAAAGTGAGTAGGTAAGTATTCACCAACAAGTACTTGAGTACCTATAAAATCCGTTTCTCTGTTGCTCAAATTTAGGGAAAAACAAAGAGAACTTTTTTAATAGAGATACTGTATCGTTTCCACGTTCTTGTGAACATCTTTTACATTACACGTCCATACTGTAGGTACATTGTTTGAAATTAGTACAACGTTTATTGAATTTCCGGGGCGTCAGCAAGATATCAACGTTGAACAAGATCCTGCTGTCGCAAGGCATCGACCTGGACCGCCTGTGGCACTCCATCGACCAAGTCATCGTGAAGACGATCATTTCCGCTTGGCCAATACTAAAGCACAGCTATCATGCGTGTTTCCCGTCCCACGATATGGTTACTTTACATACTGTTGTACTGTTACTTTACTTACTGGTTAAAATTACTTAATGTTGACGCGCACTATACTTAGGTACCTACGTACTTTATTTATTTAGCACTGTTAACTTGTTATTTTTTGGTATCATCGACGTACTTAATTCCATAATCGTTTTTGAAGCTGTAAGTTAAACTAGCCATGCTATGTCATATATTTGCCTTACAAAACCACCATCTACACTATACACACTCTACTCACTTCCACTAAGCGATAAATAAGATATGACATGCAGGTAGCTTGAAAGCCAAGAGCGTGAAGAAAGATAAGATTTTAAGAGACTTTATTTATTTAGCACTTTTAACTTGTTCGTTTTTTGGTAACATCGACGTACTTAATTCCATATACTTAATCGTTTTTGAAGTTGATAGTTTGAACTAGCCATGCTATGCCATAAAAGTAATATTTGCCTTACAAAACCTGGAGATCTCCACACTTCAAACGAGCGATAACTATGATATGACATTTATGTAGTCTGAAAGCCAAGAACCGGTTCTTCAGAAATATTTCAATAGGATTTTAGAATTTGAGCATAATCATAATTGAGCATAATCTAGAATATTTCTATATTTTATAGATGCTTCTTTTTTATATTTTAGTAGTAGTAATTTAAATCATAATTATGTATTATGTAAATTTATGTATCGTACATGTAACTACTAAAAAACCACTTATATTATTCTATTATTAAAACTACTTATTCTTTAGAATTCAGTGGCGTAGCTTTCGGAGCGCTAGAGTCTAGCGGCTAGACGGTGCCGTGCACCAGTACCCTCACACTCAGGGGCTCTCGGACCCTGACCTGCAGATTATGGATAAAAAAAACCTATTGGTGCCTTTAAGCGCAAACAACACCAAAAAAGAGAAGATGTAGGCGAAATTTTGTAGCGATTTCTTTTTGTACCGTGGGTCCTAGTTTACCTAGCTACGCCACTGCTAGTTAATCTTGCGTAAAAAATATACTTCTCGTAACGTTTACAGGTCCACGCTTGCTTCGAAATACTCGGCTTCGACATTCTTTTGGACCACAAACTTCACCCATACATTTTAGAGGTAATAATAAACTATTTATTTATTGGTTCCAAATTATAAAGAAAATTTTGGTCGATTAAAATAACAAAAACCTAGAGATCTTTAAAATGGATATAATATCTGCATTTAAAGCAGTTGCACAAACTTTTGATAGTTAAAATGGTAAAATTAGTTGCTGAATGAAGCGAAAAAGTAAGTAAACTATAAGGATGTAGACTTGATACGTGTCTACCCATGTGTAGGTAAACCATTCGCCGAGCTTTCACACAGACACAGCTTTGGACCGCGAGGTGAAAGAGGGGCTACTGACAGATACTTTCACGATGCTCAACATCTGGCAGTGTGACAAGCGGCGCGTGTTAGAGGAGGACCGCCGCCGCATCCGCGACCGCCTGCTGCAGACTAACAAGTGAGACAGAGTCAGCTACTATACTAATATCATCGCCACCAACAGTCGTATCATCACAGATAACCGCAGTATCATCAACGACAGTAGTTTCATAGCCAACAACAGTGTTATCGTCAAGTATTTTTTCATTTAAAAATAAATAAATTAACTGGTATCATTGAAGACAACAGTAGTATCATCATTAACTACAGTAGCGTCACAGATAACGACAGTGGTATAACCATCAAGAACAATATCAGCAACAACAGTAGCATCATCGCCAATAGCTGAGGTATCGTCAGCAACAACAGAGGTTTCATCATCAACACCATCAACGATATCCGTAGCAATAGTGGTGTCATACAATACAATACAACTGTATTTTCATCATCATATATCATAAACAACAAAATAATCTATAATTAATGTTTCATGTAAATAATTTTGATTTCATGAGAAACAATAGCTGATTTAGGTAAATTTCTTTGTAGGTTTGCAGAGTTCACTCCCGGGGAAGAAAATAAGGAGCCTGAAAAAAGCCCGTGGCAGACACAGATACAGTGGGAAGAAACACATTTGGGCAACTACAGGTAGGTACCTAGGTACGTAACGACAACGGACCGTTTTTTTTGCCGGACTTGCGGTGTTGTGTGGCTTACAATGAATGTGTGTGCATACACCGGAATACTTATCCGGGGACGAAGACGTACAACAGCGCAAAAAATTATCCGTTGTCCGGTGCAAAACAATGGCTATCTACAAGTGGCCTTAGGCCTCTGGTTTAAAGGTGGATAGGTTAGGTTACCTATGTATAAGGGGTCTATATACAGACTGGTCTATATGCAGACGCGTGTACCCGGTGGGCGAACAGTACGCCAGCCTGTTTCAGCAGCCGTCGGGCTCGCTGTACACCGGCACGGCCTCGTCTCGCGCGCGCGGCGACTGTACCCGCTTGCAAAGGGAGGAGTTCCAGGTGCCCCAGATATTGTTTAAAAAAAATCCGATTTATATTCGTAGGTAACTATTATACTAGCAGTCACGATCACGAGTCACGATTTAATCTTGATCAGTAATCACGCACCAATTTTTTTAAGGGGCTGTTTCACCATCCTTTACTTAGTTAACTGACGGTTAAATGTGATGCCGTCTCTATTTGCTTTGTTCGAATAGACGGAGACGGCATTACATTTAACCGTCAGTTAACACTAATCAATGGATGGTGAAACAGCCCCTTCACTTCAAAATTTTGGCCACATTGTAGCTGTAGTAAAATGGAGGTAATTTTAAAGTGGTGATAAACTTGAGCATTCACACTCACTTGTAACAGACCTTCGAGTATTCGCCGTTTATAAATTTGATGAACTGAACAACGAACGGAGCCAAGCATAGAGACTCATTTACCGTTTCCCCACTTTATTTGACATAAACATAAAACACGAGTTAAAATACTCCCATGTAATGTGTAATGTAATAACCACATATGTAAAATTTGCACACTGGAATTCCGGTTGAATATGTACCACTACCAAATAAGTGAAACATTGCGATTGTCCATCTGTTTGTTTACTCGCATGTTCAGCAAAAATGTTCATATCGGTTTAAAAAATACTCTCTTCTTACAGATCATTTTGCGATACTGTTTGTCCCATTTTGCTTGTTTCTTTATTTTTATTAATTTCTTCTTTTAGACCTCATAGGTGAAGCCTATGCTATAACTTTAATAATTTCTTGACTAAGCAACATTATAGACTAAACATAGTTAAAATAACGAATAATTCTTCATTTAGCAAACCAAAGCTAAAGCAGAGGCGCTCAAAAAGCCCTCTCAACCGAATAAAGCTGTCAAAGACGGCGAGAAGAAAGTGGGGGAAGAAGCAAGCACAGTTGCCCCCGCAGTCGGCTCTGAGAAGAGTGTCAAGAGCAAAGCTCGGTCGGAAAAGGAACTGAAGAAAAAGGATGATAAAGAAAAGGGGAAATTGACTGCCAAGCCGTCGCAAGCGTTGCAGCCGGTAAGTTGACAGCAAAAAATGTTTCTGGATTTCTTCAAAGCCTAAAAGTACCTACATACGATATGATTTAAAGTTATAAATATTTACTTAACTGGTAAAGTGTAAATACTAACCAAGTAAAAAGGAAGTTAGTGGTATTTAATCGATCCGATTAGGCCTAAAACAGCATGATTTCCATTCGTCGTGACATCTCTAATCGCACATCACATGCATGATACACGTTCGACGTGCTTAAGAGTGTGTGTACCTACGTCAAAATAAAAAATACGGATGTACGGATTGTACGACTTAGCTAATTCTAAATTGCTGAAATTCCACATTTGCAAAAATAATTCAGCAACGAATTACAATATAATAATGTCGTTAGTTTCACATCTAAGTACAGTCGCCATTATAGGTACTCGCCATCAGATACTTCGGAGCGGCTAAGGTGGTCAAAAACATCGCAACATACACTCTATTATTAAGGTATTAGAGTTCATGTTTCAATATTTTTGATCACGTTGGCCGCTCCGAAATATCTCAAAACGACTACAATCACCAGCACCATATCTGATAACGAAGTGTGCAAAAATATCTGATTTCTAGGGCCGGTAGGACGTGTAAGATATTTTTGCACGCTCTGCTGTGGCAGATATTGACTGTACCTCGCTGACTTTTAGGTGGAAGAGAAAGAAGTGAAGCCGACTTACGTGCTGTGCTCGTTCGAGCCCGACCCCATCGTGGAGCGCGAGGAGAGAGAGCGCGTCAACCAGCTCGCTCAGAGGGACTTCCTCATTCGGAGCTACGGCATGCTGGAACAGGTCTCGGCATAAACATTTTCAACAAATTTGTCCGTGTAGCGCAACAGTTCCGTATCAGGGGGTGTGAGAGATATCGAGGGACCATGGGAGTCGAAAGAAAGACCATAATATCACATACAAATGTTTCGACGTTGTAATCAAAAAATTGGAGCGAGGCTTGAAAGTACAATTGGTAGTCTGGGGATGCTATTATAGTAAAAACTTAAATAAAAAAAATACTGACTCCGAAAAACCATTAAAACATTTCTTTATCAGTGTGAAGTAAAGTCAACCGTGTCGAGTGTGTCTCAGCACGAGCCAGCAGGAGTGGACCTATAGTCGTCTACCTTACCTACATATTATTTATGGGCTTCTTTTACTCTTGCTAGCCGTGGCTAAGGTACCTATCTACTGACTAAAACAAAAACAGTCGAATTGAAAAATTCCTTCTCCTACTTCTTTCCGCAAGATAGCTCTGTTTGTTAATAAAATTACATAATTTATTGCACAAGCAGTTCCGGGTCACCTACAACAAATTTGTTTTTCCGTGTTCCAGATTTATCTAGTGATGAAAAAAATGGGTACTCTGAGGCCCGAGGACGAGCGCAAATACGGTGTCTACGGCCGACTGTCTGTCGTCTCCAACTCGCCCAAGGTAGGTACAGCTTTCAAGTACCAGATAATTTAGCAACTTAAAAAAAAAGCATTTTTTTTTAAATAATAACTGGTATTTATTGCTCAATGATTCTAAGGTCGCTTCCTGACTTGGTGGTGCAGTATTAGTGCAAAATTTAAGTACTTATTCTTTCATCATATCTGCCATAGGACGTCCACTGTTGGATATAGGCCTCCCCATAGACCTCCAGGTTGGAAATAGGTAGCCAATTACCTAGCTTCATAACATTAGTTAGTTGCTGCACCAATAACTTACATACTTTCGCTGTCCTCTCGCTTTTGAGCCAGAACAAGGTATTTGGTATGAAGTCTAACGGCTAGTAGATACAGACTCAATTATCTTGCCAGTCCCTCAGTGCGTTCATTTCGGTATAATCGCAATAGAAGAAACACGATAAGAGAGAAAGGCGCGTGCTAGATGCCCAAGATCATCAGACTAAAAAAGCTCGCGGTTTATAGTAAATTGAAATTTAAATATAAATAAATTTTCATTTGTCTCAGATATTACGAGGCTGTATAGTTTTATTAGATGTTTAATAATCATCAGCTAGTTTAATTTGTCGTAATGTTCTGAGGCCACTTCATGGAAACGAAAATAATTCCCATCTCGTTGGCCAACACAATGTTTTGTAACGATTCTTGACTATGAATTGGCGTTTGAACATATTGACTGTAAATAAAAAAAAACTGTGCTATCATCATAAAATATTGAATCTAATATGAAATATTGTGTTTGCCCACAGAAAGTGTGAATGTATAATGCTGCAAGAAAGTAAAATAAAAATATGAAAAAAAAATTAGGTGTAAGGACTTACAGACGGAACAGATAAAATTTTGTGTACAGACCGCCTTTATGAAGTACAAGATTGTGAAACACAAGCCTGATGTCTTCGGGGATCATAACGATGAGGGTAAGTTTGTTTGTACAGTAAGCAGCAGAAGTAGATGGGCTCATGTGGTGGTTAAAATGATCTAAACACTCTTATTACCTCGGCGATAGAGTCGTGTGTAGATCATTTTGCGCACTGTAACAGCTCACCCAGTTGTGCTGCTCACTCTACGTCCATTTATAAATTTAATTGTGTCCTTGGTGTAGACCAGTAGTGCTGTGGTCAACTGTCTATAATAGACTAGATATAGTGGTGGCTGCTCTATCCTCCTCGATCTGTCAGCAAACATTGAACTGTTTTTTTTTTTTTAATGGAACTGGCCAAAGGTATATCGTACTGGTTCAGTACCAGCAGCTTATTTACTCTAGCCTTGAAGAGCCCTAGATTGTACCCATATTTATGCGGAAATACAGTCGACGGGAGCGAATTTAATTTCTTAGCAGTTCACATTATGAAAGATGAAGCAAACCACTGTGCGGGCCAGTGGAACAAGATTCTATATTTTGTATATTTTTTCGAATTTTTGTTTCCAAATTGGCCGAAGCGAACTAGAGATATCGTCTAACCTGAAAGTTCCTGATGCAGAAAGGCTCCCATTAGGGAACGCAATTTTTGTCTTCTACTACATTTGGATCAGCTAATTGGCATCATTGTTACAGTTTGTTCAAGTCCACGAATCCACAAGGCAACGAATCTGGGTACAAATCCATACTAATTTTACCTATAAAAATAAATTTACATAGTTCCAACAGTACAGTACAGTACAGTACAACGAATTTTTGCCAGACGAAGTCGCAGGCAATACATCTATTAAACTTCTACTACTAACGCCAAGCCAACGATGCTCAGTTTTCTAAAATTGAAGAAATATAAACGACAATTTAATATTTTACGTAACTGACCATTATAGATTGAGTTGAGAGAATTGTCGATGATCAATAGAAGTAGATTTATAGATAGTTTATTTTTTTTAAACCTACTTAACATAGCGTCTCGGCTGTGCAATAAAAAGATAAATCGGTCGCTGCACGGCGAACGCATAGTCGCAAAATGGGCCGTAAGCCTACGCGACAGTTAAAGGTTTAAATACCTGTCTACCTTTCATGAGAACTCGTGTTAACAGGCCTACAAGTGCAGTGTCGCGACGCGGTGATGAACGCGCGGCCCGCGACCACGGCGCTGCGCCCGCGCTTCAAACGGACGCATCTCGCGCGACGGGCTTACACCATATGGAAGATCAACTCGTAAGATTACTTTTAAACCTAGGAAAGAAATAAAGAAAACATTTATTCGTGACAACATGGAAAAATAAAGTTGAAATACTAGAGACATTGACATTGTCACGAAATGGTCGAATCGGCGAACTGTCTGTCTTGCGAAAAGGACTGACCTAGGTTGCCATCGTGACGTACCCGTGGTCTAATTAGGTATAGTTTGTCCATCTGTTTTTCGACGGAGCTCCGCCCACTTTCTGGGCATTTTGCCCTTCGGGCAACTGAAGTTACCTAACTAACCTAACCTATTGTTGTATTAAAATATAAGATTTATATAAATACTCAAAAAAAAATAATGTAAATATAATATTTCCGGGTTGGACGAATTAGTTGGACCACGGGTACGTATCTGATTGCCATAGTCTTTTATTACCAGGCTTTAATTACCATCCATAGTTACACAGACAGAACCGAAAATTCTTAGTTTTGTAATTTTGGTAATTATTTATCAACTGTCCTTGTCCTTTGTTAATTGAAAAGAAAATGTACTTCTCATTAGTACATTCTGCAGTTATTCTTACAATTGATTTGTACTTTATGAAGTACACGAGGACTGTCGAGTTTAGAATAGCCTAATGTGTCAAAAATTCTGATAAAAAAACTTTGACAGGGGGTTCTCCTGTTTTTCCGTTTCCTGTTGTCCCGTTTTTCTGAAGAATTTGAAGACACCCTGTCTGTATATGTATATAAAAACTATTAGAATTAGTTAAGGGGATTAGGATTTCCTTTTATACTCACCTTTCTTGTAGTAGTTAGCCAATCGCTTCCTCACCAGTGGTGTGACAATTGCTTAATATACCACCTTTTGTCCTTCAGAAAATAAGTCTTGTCTGGCGGCTCTGAAATCTTACTCTATAAGTAGAAATGTAAAAAAATAATTTTTCGTTGTTCAGTCGCCGTCAGATATTTCGGAACACTCAAGGTAGTTAAAAATATCGGAACATGTTAGAATTCATGTTCCGATATTTTTGATCATCTTGTCTGCTCCTAAACATCTGATGGCGACTGTTCCAAAAATAAAAATAATTTACTAATGACACATAGGTACATTGATGGTTTCATTCACTCATTCATTTATTTTGCGCTAGCTTTCATCACTATATAAAGATTTTTTTTTCTTTTATAGATTGTTGCCCTGATGCCAACTACCCAATTAGGAAAGCATATAAGTGCTTAAAATCTGTATACGACTAGCAAGTGTCGCCGTTGTGTTCATGAACAAAAACTGTGCCATTTCATGCTTTGCTCGGCCAAGCAAGCGCCAAATGTGGTTGTAACTTGTCAAAATGCGACCTTCTCTTGTCAACTCGGTTATTCCTCTTAAGCGTTATTGTAATTTTTCTTCAGAGACAATATTTAGATTATAATCGCTTTAAATCTTTTAGTAAATAGTATTATTTTAATTTTAACAATTAACGTGCCTTAAGCTTGTTTATAATTACTATAAAAGCATCATCATTCATTACTGTTCTGTAAATTCTGGTGATTATAAAAATAAGCAAACTATATCGCAATATACCTACTGAATTTGTGTAAAACACGGTTTCATTTTCGAACACTGCCTTATTATATTTGATGGTAAGCAATAAAATATTTCAATAAGGTCAAATGTGTATTTTCGTATGAATTATACATAAATGCATTTAATTAAATCACTTACCTAATATTTTTGTCACAAAGAAAGTTTTAAAGTCCAGCTTAACGATAATTATTATTTAACACTTATCGGCAAAAGATATTGCATTCATATACACCACCACTTGCAGTTTATGAAATTGCACTTCTGGCATTCTAATTGACCACTCAAGAACTGGCATGAACATTAATTAGTGGTTTAATGTACAGATTGCTCAGAACAACAGTTTCTTGGGCAGTGAACCACCATCAATGCTGTCCAGGAGTTTTCTCTTGAGTGAAGGCTTCTCGGCCTCTAGCCTGGTGACATTGGATGGCATGGGCAATTTGGCACCCACTGTAGGTGCTGGTTTATTGCTGAAACAAAAAACAATGCTGGAATATTTCAGGACTTGGGAACCCTTGCGTAATGCCAATACACCAAAGAATCCCTACTAATATTATAAATGCGAAAGTAAATCTGTCTGTCTGTCTGTTACGCTTTCACGTCGAAACCGCTGAACCGAAATTTGGTATAGAGATAGTTTAAGCCCCAAGGATCAACATAGGATACTTTTTATTACGGTAGAATTGCGCCACCGCGCGATAACCTAGGTCCGCGCAGACGAAGTCGCGGGCATAAGCTAGTTTTATATAATCAAGAGGGACTGCACAAAGGATTTAGGTATGAAATTATATACATATAGAGTAGATACCTTGTATTAGAGCGGTTACGCACTACGTCCGAGCCGTATCTGTGAAAATACAGTCTGGAGTAGTCGAAGAACTATTTGTATGGTACCTGAAGTACGGCATCTGCAACGCCTGCGTGCAGTCGCAACGCTGCGGCGGGAACAGCACGAGCAAGCTCTCCAGCAGCTGGATGAGGTCGTCGGCCGCCGCGCTGAAGATGTGGCGCAGCTGCTGCGGCGGGAACTGCTTGAACTGCACGTAGTCCGGGAGACCCTTCATGCCCTGCCAAGGTTGCATGGAATGTCGTGTTGATGACGGATATCGATCGATCGATCAATGATAATAAGTGTAATAACGTCCCTTGCATACAATATTATGCTTAGGGGCTGTTTCACCACCCAGTGATTAATTTGACAGATAAATGTGATGCCATCTCTGTCTATACAACAAAAAAAACAGAGACGGCATCACATTTATCCATCACATAAATTTAATCAACGTATGGTGAAATTTGGGGGTTAAAGTCGGGTAAGGGCGGAAGAGAAATTTACCGTCTTGTTTAGATTTTTAACAGACTTCAACAAAGGAGGGGGTCCTATGTTGGACTGTATTTTATTTTTTGCTTTTTTATGTACATTTATTTACCAACTAGCTTTTGCCCGCGGCTCCGCCCGCGCGGTATTCGGTTATCGCACGCTGTTCCCTCGGGAACTGTGCATTTTCCGGGATAAAAAGTAGCCTATGTCACTCTCGGGCCCATAAACTATCTCTATGCCAAAAATTACGTCGATCCGTCGCTCCGTTACGGCGTGAAAGAGGGACAAACATACAAACATACAAACACACAAACACACAAACATACAAACACACTTTCGCATTTATAATATTAGTATGGATTATAAAAAACTAAAATGTCATAGCGTACAAACAGGATTCTCCAATTTCGCCACAGTATAAGTAATAGAAAATTTCGTACTCATTCTAATCGATTCGAATCGTAAGTGTATCAGTGGGCGGATGTTAATAAGCAGAGGTCGAGATGATGATGAGTTTTTATGTTTAATGCCCTTGTCAATAAAGAAGAAAATCTGTAGTGTTCTGAGAATAAAGATAGATATCTAAGACAATGATTAGGATAAAGCAGTAGAACAATGTTGAAAGATTGGTTGGTTATAGATGCACTCACAGGCCAATTTTCATCATTCGGAGTCCCAAACACTTGGAAGATACGAGTGAGCTGGTCCAGGTCTGATTCTCCAGGCAAGAATGGCACTCGCAGGAGCAGCTCTGCCAGGATACAGCCTATCGCCCACATGTCCACTCCTGTGCCATACTGCCTTGCTCCAAACAATAGCTCAGGTGATCTGAGGAATGAAAAAAATAAACTTTTCTACAGAATTTTATGATTTGACGATTATTTTTTCAGCACTTCAGTGGTTTTGACATGTCTATTAAAATATTAATTATAAGATAAAAATCTTTGTATCAAGTTTCAGAATACTGGGATTAGGTGGTATTAACAACTCTATATACTCTATAATTATATCTTATCGGTCTGTTCTATAGTTTTATAACAGGAAACAAAACAAGTTCATCTAAAATTATCTATGCACTAGCTGTTGCCTGCGACTCCGTCCGCGTAGTAGTCTGAAAAATAGATGTTGGCCGATTCACAGACCTACTCAATATTCTCACAAAATTTCATGAGAATCGGTCAAGCCGTTTCAGAGGAGTACGGGAACGAACATTGTGACACGAGAATTTTTAATTTTTAGTATAAGATAACATATAATATCTGTAAACATACCTGTACCACCTTGTTACAACTTGATGAGTGTTTATTCTGGTTGGAGAGCCAAAGGCTTTGGCTAATCCAAAATCACCAATTTTTAGTATTCCTTCCCGATTTATCAATAAATTGTTGGGCTTCAAGTCTCTGTGTAAAATCCAATTCTGATGCAAATATTCTAAACCTGAAACAATTGTGTTTTAAACAAATTTCTCATTTAGCATTAAATGCTAATCAAACTTTCATTGCTTCAGATAGATTTGTTATTTATTACAACAAACTTCTTTAAAATTTTAATATTTTAAAAATTCCAAAATCGAAAACTGAAAATTCATAGTGTTGCTCCTTTGTGTCAGTGCAAAACTACTTGAAGAACTGAAATTAATATTATAACAAAATGAAATGGGCACCTGAAAGCTCTAGTCATAATGTTTTGTCCTCACCTTTTAAAGTCATTATCATATATGCCTTCACATTAGCTGGTGTAAGTACAATGTTGTTGTCCTTAACTATTATCTCCAAGTCAGTGTCCATGAAGTCAAACACTAACGAAACATTAGATTTTTGTCCAAATACATCTGCAAAAAATAATTCAAGTAAAACAAATATTGAAAAGTAATACCCAAAGTTATTCCCGAGTTATACCTGTTACTATTGTACTGTTTTTGTCAAACTTAAAAACCTAAAATTGCTAAATGTGTCTTTTGAGGCAGTAATGTTTCATGTGCTCTACCTACCCTATTTGGTAATACAGGCATGTGTTTGTGTGTACCTGAAGTTATAATTTTGTTTAAAAATGGCATCAGTCCATTGGAGTAAAAAAAGGGTTCAGTACATTCGACCCACCCTTATGTTATGGCCTAACATTTCTGACACTCACAATTGCAATCAAATGACATATGGAAAAGGAGTTCCCTGCCCAAAACAGTATGGAAATCCCTGGTTAACAGAATAGCAAATCAATGTTTAAATAATAAATAGTGTGCAGTATAAATCACCTAACAATCCAATCAAGTTAATGTGCTGTAGTTCCTGCAACAGCTTGATTTCTCTAAGGGCAGTACGGTTGATACCATCTTGAGCCTCCAAACGAGAACCAATTTTAATCTTTTTTACTGCCACTATTTTGTCAGTCTTCACGTCTCTAGCTTTGTAGACTGTTGCAAACTGAAATAATAACAAAACAATAAGTAACAAAAAATACATTCTGTTGTAGGTTATTTTATTATGAATAATTTGTAAATGTAACTATGTAAACAAAGAAGCTTTTAAAATTAATAGCATGGTATGCAACTAACACATGGTAAATACTCACTTGTCCTTCTCCAAGGAAGTCAATTTTTTCGTAACGTAGAGTAGGCTCTTCCATTGCGACTATGATTTTATGGTTTATTATTATTATCACTTAATTTATTCTCATTATGCGAGCACCATTAGTAGTAAAATTACTAAATATACATTACAATTACATTTCGAAGACGTTAGGCTTTTTTAATTGAAATAATACTTGAGCTAAAGCGTAAAACCACCATAAAACGATGGTAAATTCAAAATTACTTTGACACTTGTTTTTTTCGCAACGCATTTTGCATCCAAAAAAAATTTAAAGATGAAGTAGGTCTGTACGTTCAAACATTTTAGGATGTTTTATTCACTGACTTAAACAAACCTTATGACAAGCATGAGATGATTTGGCTGTATGAGAATGTCTTGATGGTCTCTTGTATTAAAAAAAAAAAAAAAAAAACTGACGGATACTTGACACTGACAGCTTGTTGACCTGACCGCAGGCAGCAGCGTCCATCCGTCCAGTGGTCTTGATCCGGTCAGGCAGGATGGATTTGTGATTGTGAAGAACGTTAGTTCTCTGTATACATAGTTTGTGTTGTGAAGGATCAAGGATCAAGGAGGCTCGGCGGGCCGTTTGGTTCAATGGGTTGTTGATCGTATTGTATCATAATTACTGTGTCCGTTATTGATAACCATGGCTTCCACTAGCTCAAGTAACGTATACTATGAAGATATTCCACCTGGAATGCTGAATGTAGAAGACTTTATATGCACAGAAAAAATTATGCCAAGAAAAATTAAGCCTCAAAACATTGTTGTGAGGTTGATGGACCGAGAAATTTATGGATCAAGGAAACCGGGCTCTCATTTCTATGTTGTAAGAGAATTCTATCAAAATGTGTTTCCCAACTTGACAATAGTCAATGTTGAAAAACCTCCTTGTTTTCTGAGAAAATTTAGCCCAGATGGAAAACATTTTGTTGCTTTTTCTGCTGACCAGACATCACTTGAGGTAAGTACATTCTGTTCTAAGTTTAGTAGAATAATTAAATAACTATTGAAATATTATTAACATTTTTATAGATCTATGAGTATCGAGGAGCGTCAGCAGCTGGGGATCTGGTTGCTGGATACCCCTTAGACTTGTTAAATGCAGATGCAGATGTACATTATAGAATAAGAACTCACATATTCTACAGATTCTTCAGGGTAAGTTTAATAATAAATGCCTACCCACTAATCTTCTAAAAAAACTTGATTTTTGCAACAATGTTTTTTTGTGATAAAAAAAACAAATTATGGTCATTGTTGTATGTACCTATGTCTAAGATGTCTGTAGTAGTAATGTAATAGACAGTTTTTTATGTATATTTACACTTTCTTATGTCAGAACTCGGTACATCATCTCATCATCTTCATGTACCATAATTCTGGCAAATAAATAAATACTACTATACTACACTACTACATAACATTTTATGCAAAATAAGCCAATTTTTTTTCTCTGTGTAGGAGTTTCTTACACATCCACTTTGCTTTGCAATTACTAGGGAGAAATGGATATTAAGATAGGGAGAACCCACCATAGACATTAACTATTCCAACTAACCTATTTATTCCAGCCAAAGTTTACAGTAAATGTGTGCATGCAAAGGGAAGTGTTTGGTGCAGAACGACATCCAGGGCAGCACCCAGTTATGGAGCAGCAGCTGAACCGAGAGTGCAGTCTATTCACCCAGGATGGCCGATATGTCATTATTGGCTCAGCAGCTCATATCCCTGATGACTTGAGGCCGCACTTCTATCACATACATAGCAATAACGAAGCTGTCACTCCTACAATTAGGTAATTTTATTTGTTATTCTAACTACATTCATTTTGTTTTTATTGGTTTTATGAACTACTACCACCTTAATGGGAAATTACAGTTGAGGAGCAAAAGGAAGGGAAGTAATGCTTTCTGAAAAAATGGCATATATTGTGCAGTTATAGTGTTTTTTGTATGTGTATCCTCTACTTACCCAATTATCATGTTAGTTTTTATGCAATCCAATCTGTCCATTTTTCAAGTCCTTAATGTTAATTTCCTTTTCTTTATTTATTGCAGATCAGCCTTGGAAGATTACTCTTTACATTTAGTAGATTTGCATCATGGAAAGCTATGTGACACAAAGCACTTCAGAATAGATAAAATCTATTTGTCACACAATCAAGGCATCTATCTCTACAAAAAAGTGTTGGCTGTACTGTCAGTACAGCACCAGACAATACACCTGTTTCAAATTGTTGATGGAATGCTAATAGAAATAAGGAAAATTGGAAGATTTTGTTATGATGATGATCCATTCCTGGTGAACTCAGTGTTTGCCCCACCAGCTAACGAAAGGCCTTTTCATGAAGAGACAATAAATAGTCTTAAGCATAGGCTCCTTGTGTTCCTATTTAAGCGAGCCAAGTCAATCAGTGATGAGACAAAAGACCCACTTGAATTACGAAAGTTTTATAAATATTTTGATATGTTCAAAAGCTTACGGATGTGGAAAATGCAGTTACTCGACGAAGACCATTTATTTATCAAATATGCCAGTGAAGAAGTTGTCACCCTCAGAGTAGCAGAACCAAATAGCCAGTCGTCATTTTTCGTGATCTACAATATAAGTCAAAGCAAGATATTGGAGGTATACGAAAATACTTCAGAAGGACTATTAGAACTCTTTGAAAATTACTGTGACTGCTTTAGGAATGCCAGACTGGGTGCAGATTCGCAATTCACTTGCTCACCGTCTAATAATTTATACGCCAGGTTAACTCAGCAAAGATTTAAACAAACCATAGTCAGAGCCATTTATGGTGGTCGAACAGAAGCAACAAAGAGGATTTTGGCTCAACTTCCAATAAGTGCACAGTCATACAGTGGATCTCCCTATTTAGATTTAGGTCTATTCAGTTATGATGACAAATGGGTGTCAGTAATGGAACGTCCTAAAGCTTATGGAGAGTACCCAATACGGTAATTGATCATATTAATGCATTAAGTATTCAATTATCACTAACCAAGACCTTAAAGATTTACTATGCCCATATTTAAAGAGACAACTTAGGAGATGATTGATTGTTTAAGTCTCATCCCTCTTCAAATTTTCAAATGATTAAATAATATTTGGCCTGTCCCTTGCGCGAATCCAGCCCGTTATCTCGTAAAGGGTAAAAAGTTATAAGAAAATTTCATAAAACTCCCTATTTACTTGCAGGTTTTACGCTCGTGACTCTGGCTTGTTGAAGTTTAAGATCTACGCTGGCGTTCTGGGGCAGTCCGTCCCGGCGAGCGCGCGCCGCCTGGTCGCGTTCACGTTCCACCCCACAGATCCCTTCGCCATCAGCGTACAACGCACCAACGCCGAATATATAGTCAACTTTCACATAAGGAACGCGGTGTTCAGCTGATATATGCATCTAGCTCTGTGCGAAAAAAGTTCCTAAGTTCTTACAGATGTTCAAACGTTTTTTAATCTGTATTTTCACATTGCAAAGCAACATATTTTCAAATAAAACTTTCTACTGAAGTTAAATTTGAACCTGAAACTCTTCGAGCGAGTATGGTGCGTCAGGTTAAAAGGCAAAATGTTATTTTTGTTGTATTGTCGTTGTCTAATAATTTACGATATTGTAAATGAAAATGTTACCATATATATATACCAGATGACTAATCCTATAACATTATCCAGACAAGCAGTTCTATAGTAACCGACTTTGAGTTGAAGTGATTGTTCCGCACAGTGCACAGCGTCTTAATATATATTCTTAATCTATTGTATTAATTATTGTTTATTTTTCTTTTAACAAAATTAACCAATTCAAATCCTTTATTGTTTTTTTATATTTGGTTCTAAAAAAACTCCTTTGATCTTCCCTGATTCTTCAACATTGTGGTTAATATAATAATAAGGTAATATAATTTTAAAATCAAATGCCTGATCAAAAAAAATTTTTTATAATAATTTAATTATGTACCTGTGTGGAATCATTCACTTGAACTCAGAATTCTAAGTTACATTGTTTTATATCATTGCTTGTTGAATATGACAATGTAATAAGTTCACCTACTTCTTCTGACCTACTTACATTGTTTCAAAAATGTGAATGAAGAATAATGAATATATATAAATAAGCCAAGCTACTAAACCTCTTTCATTGCTGCCCTAATATGCTTAATATATAGAATAGAGCATGACTGTGTAGCAGCAGACAGGAGTCACTGTCAATTTGTCACCGAGGGGTGTCATCAATCGTAATATTTATAAAAATGGGAAAACAAAATTTCTGATCTAAACTAAAATCATCTTCACTCAACATGGCCCAAACAGTTACAATCCAATAAAATATGTAAAATACCAGAACTAAATACACAAGAGATGCAGTACTGTCCACCTTGCGTGACTCCGAATGGAGGGCAAATTTATCCTTGCAATCCATGTAAGTCTTTTATGTAATATCTACCTTGAAGTGCTGTTTATCAACTATATGAGTGCTGGCTGTTGTCCGCTCGCTGGCTCTGTGTTGCTATTATTACTGCATATATTGTGTTTTTAGCTGTTGGTTCTCCTTTAATAAATAAAAAAAAAATACTCCAGAATAAAAACTATGCCCTTTTCAAGTTCCCACACTTTCTCCACAACAAATTTCTTATAACATTAGTGAGCTGAGGATAGTAAAGTAGCAGACAACGTTCTTTCCTATACTTACTGGTGTACGCGCTGAAGGCCATGAAAATTGAAGGATATATTTCTCGTATACCTAACGCTGGTTGCCGCTAGTTCCAGTGACGCAGCCCTGTTGTCCGTGCCCTCAAGTAGTAGGGGAGGGCAACGTGGCCTCCATCACCCTCCCCGACGGCAGCGTCCAACTTTACTTCGTGCCGGCGCCGCCGCCGACCGCCTGCTGCCCACCCCAGAATTACCCCGTTTGGAATAATCCAGAAGCTTGGTTCATACGCAGCATACCAAACCAGTAAGAAAGTCTAAGCTAGCTAAGAACTGGTATTAGGAACATGACTATAAAGTTCGTTTTGTTGAATTATTGAACAGGAGATAAAAGTTAAGGATTCCCTCCCCCTCCTCCCCTCTAAAATCTAAACCGGTGGGAGCAAAAATTTGAAAAAAATCGGGTTGATAGTAAGTATACCAAACTTATAAGGAAAACTATAACGGTTAAGTTTTCTTGAGAATTATCAGTAGTTTAAGAGTAAATAGCGGCCTAAGGTATAAACTATACCTAAACTTGGAATGTTCCGTACAAAATACGAAATCCTTAGAAAAATAATACTTAATTTTTTCGTAAGGGCTACGGAACCCTATCTCGGGCGTGTCCGACACGCTCTTGGTCGGTTTTTTTCTGTTCGTTTTAGTCTATAACCTATCTTAAATAACCCCACACTATACACTTTTTGCTTAGCAGCCGGGATCGATATCTATCTTCTATCTATATAAATAAAAATGAATCGTAAAATGTGTTGCAAAGCGCAAAACTCTGGAACGACTGGTCCGATTTCGCTAATTCTTTTTATGTTGTGTTCGTTACTGTCGGAAGGTTTTTATGGAAGAAAAAAATACAACGGGGCCGCAGCCGCAGGCAACAGCTAGTTTATAATAATAAGCATGCATGAGCTAGCAGCGTCTATCCTGAAATTGAGCCACTGCACGCCAATGTTCGTACTTGGCCGGTTTTTATTTTAGACCTAACCTTTCAGATTTCCAGCATACCAGCCCGTACCGAACCAACAATACCAAAGAATATCAAACCCATCATGGACACAGAACCATGCTGATTGCTACGGAAATAAACCAAGTTATCAGTTAAAGGTCAGTTATATTACGGAAATTATTTGTTGCGCTGCTTGTATTGAAAAGTAATTGCACTTTGCGGTTATGTTGCAGTTCCACAATGATAACTGGACGTCGACGACAGATCTTCATTATTTTAGTCCGCCTTTACGCAACTGGTTTCCAAAGCAGAGTACCAGTTCTCAGACGGAGCAGCCTCCCAGCGCGCCCGTCGAGCCCCCGCCCTGGCCTAACAAACCATGCTGTTGCGCTTGCTTCAAACAAAATCAGGATAGAATAAGATGCGACGACCTCAACGCCGACAAGTCCTCATGTAGCAGCATGTCTGTAGAATTCGAAAAGAAAGAAAAGCCTATTATAAGCTCTAGAATTAAGAAAAAGAAGGCCTGGCCCTCACGTAAAATACAAATATCAGAAAATCCCAGTATCAAATGTGAATGCGATTTGCAACCAGATCCTCGGAAATCAGATAAGGCGATCGCAACGTACGCCGAGAAGACGGTAGGCTGCTGCGCTGACAACGGGCGAGAAACGCAAACGACCTGCGGGCCGAGCACCCCTGTACGAAGAGTAGACAGTTTTTTTCGGGTAAACAACTATGAGACAGAAATGTGGTATCCAAAAACACCTCTCAGCCGTAACTCGATGGAGTGCACCGAGTGCGCGGAGTTGGAAGTGTGCGAGAGCGGGGACCTGACGAGCGCCGCCGGCGCCTCCGACAGCGACGCCACCTCGCGGAATTGAAACTACCAAGGATGTTGAGTGAATTTATATTCTGTTATTATACATATATTTTATCCCTTAACATTAGATGTATTTACAATGAAAATAGTACAGTAATAAACAAAAACAACTTGAGATTTGCATTCTCTTATGTTCAAATATGTAATGCACACGGAAACGACTATACAATACGAACACGTCAGTCCTTAGGCTTACTAAATAAAATAACCCTTTAGACTAGTACAGTTGTACCTGATCAGCGATCATCATGTCTCCACGAGAAAATACAATCATATTAACTACCGACAAAAGGAAGACAAACTAGTGGACACATTACACAGTACACGTTTTCTTTCAAATACATAGGAGAATACACTTTGGTAGAAAAAAAACTTCTATCAATCGCCCCTCGTAAATTTTCACAGGTGTTATAAATAATAAATCGTAATAAACAATTTAACACTTAAAACTAGTATTGCATACTGAAAGTTTAAATAAGTGAGCTGCAGTTTTTCATGCTTTCCTTTTAACTATCATTAGAAAACATAAATAAATGCATCATCATTTTCCAGACGTATAGCGGTGCGTCATAGCATAATAAGATAGAGTGCGCGTGCAGCTAAATGCAACATTGTGATGCGTTTGTTGGACCGGGTGGCGTGGGCTACCAACCACGGGATACTGAACTTATAACGAACTTTAGAACGTTGCTCTCTGTCACCAAATTACAGTTTGATTGCATGAGAATATATAGTATGTTAGCTACAAAAACATAGCGGTCAATCATCGAAATTAGTCGACCTAATAAATGATCACTCAAATCACACATGTAGTTACAATATGGCCACGGCAACCTTTTAAAACTGGGAATCGGGTGGATTAGTGTTACACATGCACCAACTTCAATATTTCATAAACATAATTATCACAAACTATCCATGAATTTGATCTTCAATTAAGATTTGACAGCACTATATATGAGATTCAAAATCGTGGACAATACAACGTTGAATCAATATAACTATTACAATTATCTTATACGTCTTAGCAAAATCAACCATTGTGTACATATTCTATCAATTTTATAATAGCACAACCTGAAAGTTGGCCGCTGCAACTTCTTTTCACTTTATGACTAAAGCGATATCTTACTGATCTACGAGATAGTGTAAGAACCAATGCATTATATTACAATTAATCACTAACGCAGATTTTCTAAAATGCATTAAATTAGTCCGTCGCGCGCAGCGCCGACACTTCATGTAACTCGGGAATGGTATTCTCACTCTTTAACTGCATTTTCATCAAATTAGCTAAAATTATACCGAATCTTGTAAAATTTTATAAAAAAAACAGAACAACTAAATACTAAACGGATTACCTATTCATCACTGGAATTTTTGTATTAAAACTAATCAATTTCTGGCTAACAATATGTTCCACAAAAATACACAACTTCTGCATTTAAGTATCCCATTAAAATCTACGATTGAAGTGCAGTTGTTGCTCGTTTAAATATATCAGTCGTCTTATCGGTTTACTGTGGAAATTATAATATGATACAAACACTATTACAAACTTTATTTGACTAGACAGTACCATAGTACCGACGAACAACCGAACCGCGGTCACAATGGGTGGAATATTTACGATAATAATTCGTTATATTTTTAGGCCTCAAATAAGACAAAATAATATAATAATAGTACGTACACATAACTCTAAAATCGGTCAATTTCCCCTCTACAACACATCAATTTTACACGCTACCTTACCTAGATTAGAAATACTTCTTAAGTGAGGAAGTGTCTTTAAACATAATATCAAAATAATTTAGTACTTAGCATACGTTATTTTTAAAATACAATTTGCAACTTCACAGCACTTTACCTATCATGTGTGAGATGAACAGTCAATACTCTTTGCTATCACGTTCCGCGCATGAGCACCATGGCAAGGCATGACATGAGCCCCTCACTGCAACAAACAAACAAACACCAGTTAATTCAAGCGACTGTGGAATCTATTTTAATATTATAAAAGTGAAAATAACTACCGCTGTCAGTCATTAATCTTTCACTCTTAAACGACGACAACGACACTCTGTGTCGATTTAGATGAAATTTGGTATGGAGAAAAGAAGGTAGTAACTAAAGTAAATTAAGAGTTTGGTATGAGAAAGGATAATTGCGCAGTTCCTGTGGGATAGCGACAAGCGAGTTCTTTTCAGAAGGAGTACTATTGAAAGCACTTTTAAATTTTATTACGAGAACAAAAATACTGCGAGAAATCCTCTATTACACTTGGAAGAAATTTAATGGGTTAGGGCTCATAATGTCCCACTCGCAAAAGAAAAATGCAATTCCCGAGGGTAAGACATAGCGACCAAAGTGTAAAATACCACCATCCACTATTGTACCTACCTATGTTCTAGCAAATAAAGTTAGTGGTTACCGGGTGGGGCGGCGCGGGCTGCGGCTGCGCGTGCGCCAGGTCGCGGATGGCGGCGAGCGTGCGGCGCGTGTGCTGGAAGGCGGGGCGCTGCGCGGGGTCGGCGTGCCACGCGGCGCGCATCACGTCGTACGGGCCCGCGGGGCAGCCCTCCGGCGCCTCCATGCGGTACCCGCGCTCCACGTGCCGCACCACCTCCGCTAGGGGCTGCAGACAAACGATCACCAATAAAACACCAAGTATACATTTTGAAACTAAATAGGGATCTTCTTCTCTTTTGATATATGGCTTTCTGTCCTAATTAATAGGACAATTTCGCCAGTGTCAAAGTATTCTCTTTCGAGAGGCAACGTTGTACGGTGATTGTAGTTTTTGCAACTTGATAGTAAAATTCCAGAAACCACGTGGAAACAGCTTGCGCATTAAAAAATGTCAGACACGAGAGCAATATAGAATTTTGTGATCACTGTTCACTGTTAAGGTTAATCGCCGCATAAAACACTATCAAAATTATACTTCAACTAGCCAAAGAAACAGAAATAGCAAAATTAGATATTGACTTCATCCGCCATGTTCGAATGCTACAAACCGAATCCTAAATAGGGATGTTGACACCACGAATCGTCTGACGTACTTATTATGAGCTGTCAAAACACAATTCTTCCATAGAGCTTCAATGGCAATGGCGATTTATCACAACTAACTATTTATTTGTTTTAAAGCAACAAAAAATCTACTATTACAGTAAATCGAAAATTAATCTGGTTTTCAGGGCTAAAATAAAGCGTTTTTTTACTGGAGTTGTGCTTTCGAATAATTTTTTAATGGTGTTAACATCCCTAATCTCGTAACCCATGTGGTGTCGGTCGGGTTAGAATTTATTACACCTCTCCATTCCTTCCGTGGATATCGTAAGAAGTGACTGAGGATATAGGTTAAGGTATACCGTAAGCGACAGGCTAGCAACTTGTTACTATTGTAGTTTTTGTCAAACTTAAAACCTAAAATTGCTACAAATGGCTCCGAAGCGGTTATACTCACAATTCTAGGATATGGCACTCTTCCGAATGAGTAGATCTCCCAGAGTAGAATACCGAAACTCCACATGTCAGACTTATTTGAAAATTTCTGTAACAAAGGTTCACTGTTATCACGTGATATCAAATAAATAAGGTATTCCATTTTCGAGGACGATGAGGGCAGAGACGTGAAAGGCGGTAAGCGCCGAGACTAGACTGAATAGGAGAGACGCGAAACAAAGCTTCGTCGACTCGTCGTCGTTAGTGATTAAATATTTTATGCTAAAGTATTGCCAGGCTACTATTATTATTATTATACTTAATTGTATCTCATAAACAATGAAATAGAAGCTTTAATACATTTTAATAAGACTCAATATGAAAACCAAAAAAACTACGAAACACATGGGCGATGTAGTAGCCGATTCAGTAAACTTGTGTCACCGAAATAACATTGATTGTAGCTCTAGTAATAGTCGGGCACTACGTACGCGAGTCGAACCGCGAGACTGATCGCTAAACAATAAATCGGGCTATAAAGCCCGGTTTAGACCGGCAAGAAAATTTCAAGTTGCAGTGCATTGTGGCGCTCGATAAACTCGTCGGCTTTACGGCCTCGGAATAAGGAATATTAGGCAAACTCCTGCGCAGGGGGCGACGCTATAGCACAAACATTAAACAAAGCACTATGACAACGTCAGTCCTCTTTAAAGTTTGTCGCCATAACGGATCAAGGCATAATTTAATTAGTAACAAAATATCATGATATTTACATCGATTAATAAAAGAGTCAAAGCGTTCTTCATTACAGCGACACATGTCGACTAACTGTGTGGCAGCACTGACATGCTCACTAATTTCACGTTTGCTGCTATCATATTTAGCGCTTATATCTCTAAGTGATTCTTCTAACCTACTAAACTACTGGTCTTTGTCATACTTTCATGTAAAGAGTCTCGCGCTTCTAATTCATTCTGCGTTGATTTAAGTTTATTTATTAACAAACTGCGCTATACCTCGATATTTACATGATAGTAACGTAAACCTACTTTTCCAAAGAAATAATTGAAAGCATATGATATGGCATTCTACGGACATTTAAGTCTGTTTACGGTTTGTGCTAGTGCTGCATTCTGACGGCAGAAGGTTGCAGTAATATTCCGTGTAGCACGATATTTCCTGCAGGTGTGAACCGAGCGGTGCTTGGTACGTACGTTGTACTTGAGCGCCTCGGGCGCGGTCCACTTGATGGGCAGCTTGGCCTGCACGCGCAGCGCGTCCGCCGGGTCGTCGGGCGCCAGCTCCGCGCGCGCCAGACCAAAGTCCGCCACCTACGATGTACAAATATTTACTAATGACTTTGTGATTCTGATTACGACCACGTCGAGCAACTTATTAGTGTAAATATACGGAGCTACGCAAGTGACTAACGATTCCAGAGCAATATTTGATATAGTAGTTTAGCAAACGAACACGTTACCTGGTGTGGTAGGCGTGTAGAACCACCTATTGACACCCGCAACACCCCGGCCCCCTTACCATGAACGTTACGTTACCCTGAATCTTAAGTGTTTATATTATAGGTTTTTTGTACTGCTTCATGGTGTGCAATCCCTACTATTATAAATGCGAAAGTAACTCTGTCTGTCTGTCTGTCTGTTACGCTTTCACGTCGAAACCACTGCACCGATTTTGATGAAATTTGGTATATAGGTAGTTTTTGTATGATAAAGTTTGTAGCACTTGCAATTCTTACCAGACTGCCCGAAAGAGGGTTATCGAGGTACAGGGGGGTGAGGACTGCAAGTGTCGTCAGCATAGAGTACTAAGATATCTTGCGTGCCTTTAATTTGATTTGATGACATTAGAGTAATTTTTTTGGTGTTTTCTGTGACTGACCTTGGCCGTGCCTTCCGCGGATATGAGCACGTTCCGTGCCGCCAGGTCGCGGTGCACGACGCGCGATCGCTCCATGTACTCCATGCCGCAACACGCGTCGCTGTAACGATCAAACAAACGATTTATGTTAAGAGGCATTTTTACCCTAGTTTCCAGGTGTGTCAGTGTGAATAGGGAACTTTATACACACGATTTTCCTTAAAACTCATGTTCAATTTTAAATGTAATTCTGCCGATAAATTTAAAGTTGCCCAGGCTCTCCCGACGTCCCTCTGCTGGCTTGTTAGATCTATTTACCAGAAGTTGTCTTCTAGCAGCACAAATGATTTTTTTCCCACTATGGTTTTTTACTGAACTCAGAAACATAGGTAGGTCTAGGTTATGTCATGTTTACATCGGCCCGAAGCTCCGTCGAAATTGGGAAAAAACCCTAAAATAAGCTTCAGTTAAAAAAGCATTTGGAAGAAATGCGAATGGAAACTTTGCTACAAGGAAATAACGATTCTGGTAAATTGATCTAACAAGCCGGTTAATTTGTAACCAGTTACGAGCCCTGCTTAGAGCACAGCGAGTGAGTTGAGGGGAGTTTGTTAACTTGTTACAGTAACTCACTATGCGAAGTTGATTTGGTTGAGCTGCGTGACGTAGTGCCGGCCGCGGCTCCGCAGGTAGTCGAGCAGCGAGCCCTGCGCGCAGTGCTCCGTCACGAGGCACGTGCCCGACGCGGAGAACACTAGCCCCAGGAGACGCACCAGATTTTCGTGCTTCAGCGATCTGCAACGGTCACGAATAACATATTACAGTACAACTAGAATGTTAAATTGCTCGGGACGGGACGAGTCCCTTTTCCTTGTTTTCTTGAAGATTTAAGGGAAAACGGTTTTTTACTTGGAGTTTCGCATGACATTAGCAAACTATTTTAAGTGTACAGTCACCAGCGCCGATACCTGACACAAAGCGTGCATTTATAAATATCTGTTACGACTATTTCTAGGGCCGGTAGGACGTATCAGATTTTATTGCACGCTCCGCCGTGACAGTTATTAATACAGGTGGACTATACATCGCTAACTAAAAACAAAAGAAATTAGTTGTATTGCTACACCAATTTGCAATGTACTACATTATTCGGGGCTTAGTCGCAGCGGCAGAATGCTCAGGGACTTTCGACCAGTAGATCGCCAATATGCAACGCTATTCATGGTCGCATTATAATAATTTGAATTTTACAGCGCATTGGTGTTAAAACAAATTCAAATGCTATAATTTTTTTTGAAAATCGTGTCGTGTTTCAGTCTCATATTCGACTAGGTATTTAGTCCAAAGTTCGAACAAATACTGACCAAAATCAAAGTCAGTAGGTAATAGTAGTGTAAAATTTTCATCATTAAAAGTCACTCGTCATTTCTGATAAAAATTTATGACGCATACCAATATTTATACCAAACATATTCATAGAGCTAATTAATATCAAAAAGAAAACTGTACTCACGCCATGACGGTCGCTTCAGCTCGGAATTTACTAGCCGCCTCGCGGTCCTTCAATATCTTCACCGCAACTTTCAGGTTGCCGTTCAGAATGCCCAACATTACATCGCCAAATTCACCCTTGCCGATGTTTTCACGGATTTCGAGGTCCCGCTCATTTATTACCCAGCCTGAAAAGATTAAACAGGATATAATTTATTGAATCAGGCGTTACTTGGCGGAGGTCCATATCAATGAACTAAAAGAATTTCTTTGCTCACCCGCGACCTTAAGATAGATAAGTCTATGCAAATTATGCGTGTTCATGCAGTTCCTCCACCTCCACACTGTAAGAACACACACAAATCACACATAACATGCATAATTTGCATAGACTTAGCTATCTTAAGGTCGCGGGTGAGCAAAGAAATTCTTTTAGTTCATTAAACAGGATATAAAATATCGTCAGCAATGCAGAATGAACCTTGAGTCTACACTTCGTTTGGCGTAGCATGATCAGGTTTTCTCTTGCGCTATTGGTATCTCTTTCTCTCATGCACTCTCACGCAAGCCTTACATCATACATAATAGTAAATAAGAATTTCGCTCATCGAGCGTTATCGTTTGTGATGTTTGGTACCAAATTTTGTATGTGCTTTTCTCTGCTATGGACACCGTGATGGACCACAAAACAAACAAGGGTAATGAAACAGTTTAAATGTTGCCAGTTCTCAGTCTCTCTCACTGTCAGTGAGCACACGTTTTTTCATAGGTTATAGTAGCGTATGGGGTGAGTAAATATACTTATCAATAAAATTATATTTTTTGAACTACAATTTCTGCAATAATCGATTCAAGTAGTTGTTTTCGTTACAGACTGAACGGGGAAAATTAACATTATGCACAGTCCTATTTTTAAGCTCACATGGCATTTCTATTCCTCTTATTACTTATCCTGTGAGATTGGCAAAAGCCATCGTCTCTGGGTAGCGCAAAAGTGTAATGACAATGACTCACGTGCTTCCAGGAAGTTGGTGGCGTCGACTTGGTCCGTGGCGGCGGCGGCGGCGGCGGGCGGCAGCTGCTGAGAGTAGGTGGGCTGGAAGGCGGCGTGCGCCAGCGCCGGCACGTGCGGCGTCGGCGGGTACGGCGGCGGCTGCTGCGGGGGAAACAAACGCCAGCGGTCAGATACCGACAAACTAAAGACTAAGGGACTTTGTGAATCAGGGAAACGGCCGCACTGGGGCGGCTTTAAGTTTACTTGATTAAAAAAGTCACGCGGTTAAAAACCGTGGCGATTTAACTATATTGAGGCCTAGGTCTAAACAATATTTTTTTCACTTCTCATGCTCGTAAAGTTCGTGTTTATGCTGTATCTAGGCGACATAAAATGACTTGTTATGCTTTAGTGCATAAAATAAAATCTTCGTCTAAGACCAACTAAAGACCAAGGTAATCAATCAGGTGTCAACAGCCACAAACAAAAAAGTTTCTATATATATTTTTTAATAATTTTTAATTGATATAAAACTAAAAATCAATCATAATAAATCAGTAAAATTAAAAAATGGAATTATTATAATAATGCATAAAAAATTAAAGGTACATAGAAAGTGAATCATGGCTTCCACTGTTGTTATTTCATTTCCTAGCCATCGAAGTGAAAAGCAGTGTAAAACTCGAGAATTAAACCCATTTTCCCCTCGACGTGTCTATCCACCCTCGCCGTACCGGCTCGGGTGGCTATATGAACGTCACGGGTAAAATGGCTCGTTTTATGCTTTTGTTGTACAATCTACTATTTATACGAAGGTCAACGTCGTGTCAAATTTCAGCTCAATCGGATTCCAGAAACGGGTCGAATATATTTTTTACATGTTGAAACCACAACTCATAAACGCTCATAAAAGCTTGCATAAAACGTAACAAAATTAAAAACTACACTCGGTAGTTTATACTTGATGTGTAAAAGTGTTACCATAAAATAAAATGTAACATGTAATGTCTTAAACAATGTAAAATCTGATAGGACAAAGCGCAATATTTAACGCAAAGCAAGCAATTTGTCAGATAAATGTGATGCCGTCTCCGTCTATTTCGGAAAATAAACAGAGACGGTAGCACGAATATCAATCACATAAAATTAATCAATTAATACCTGCGGATGGGGCGGGTAGGGCGGCTGTAGCGCGCCGTTATTGTTGGCACCGTTGGGGGCTGCTTTGGGCAAGTACCGGACCAGCTTCGTACACAAGCCGTCGGCGTCTTGCAAATAGTGCTGCAAATACAATAAAGCTATCAGAAATAAGAGTCAACATTTTTTTAAGGCACAATAATGTTTGATCAAGATTATACCTAATGTTAAGAGAACATGGTCTAAGATTGAGCAAAAGTTAAAAATGTGATACTCAAGACAGTGGTGCTCTCATTGCATTTATAGCCTTATATCATACCTACTCTTTTCCATATCCTCAGACTTACTAAAAATTATCAATGAAAAAACAGCGTATTGACGGTATGACAACACAGGACTTAATCAAGACAAGATCTGCTCTCACCTTTATCAAATCGTTCATGGTGTCGAAAAACTCCTCGTCGTCGATAGTTAGCCGTTGCGTTTGACTATCCGGCGCTGTCGCCCATTTGACGCTGCGGAAAACAAACAGTACTTAATTAGAGAACTCTTTGATTTTATGGGTCTTTAGCCTTGACTGGAGAACAAAGATAATAAATACACTATCGATCCCACGCAGTTTCGTTGTTAACGATTTGTCTAACTTCATTTGTGTAACTTCATGATATATCTAGTGAAGAACTTATAGACTAATGAAACAAAAGCCATGAGACTCGACGAGTGCAAATTTTGACTTATAAATGTCTGTGAAGACATCCTAATTAATGCGAAAGTGAGTACTTTTGTTTGTTACGCTTAAAGTACTCAATCTTCGTGATGAAATTTGGTCTAGAGATAGTTAGAGATTCAGAGGAGGGTATAGAATAGTTTTATTAAGAAAAATTCTATAGTTGGGGCGATATAGACAAGTCATTCGCAGACTGAGTCGCGGGCAACTATAAAAGGTCAGAAAACTGACAGACCTGCAGAACTCAATCAAGCAGACAAAGTGTTCGCTGACGATGAATCGCAGACTTTGCCAACACAATGCCTGGTAGGCATGATAGTTACTTATTAACATAAACTCAACACGCCGCAAACGAAATCCTATTAGACTCTTTATAATTATATCGCTTGGGCATGAAGTTGTTTTCTGGTGGATAGAGAGTTAAATTCACTAATTCAGGAATTGGTTTTTTGTTGTAAATAGGATCCCATATGGCAAGCTTGATCTCGCTGGCGGCTGAAGATTAAACGAATTTGACACCAGTGAGGACCAGAAGTCCAGTGTCAGTTGTAGTTCAGTTGTGAGTACAGTGGTATGTTACCGGTAGTGTTCGACGCGTCCGCGGAATCGCACGCACAGCGTGTGGTCGCCGGGGAAATTAGTGCTCTCGCGCACCAGGAACACGCCATCCGGCGAGCTCGACAGTAGCGCCTCCGCGCGCTCCCGCGATATCGCGCCGTGGTGCCATCTGTACACAATGCAGTACAATGTCAAACAGATCCTATAACGTCAACACTAAAAAAAAAACTCATTCATAATCAACATCTTAGTATCTTAGTTTACATGAATTTGAAATAAGAGCTTTTTAATTATGCTGCGTTTCCAGCAGAAATTTGCGAGGAAAGCGTTGCGAGGAATTTGTTTCTCATGAACCAATAGAAACGCTTTATTTACCTACCTATATCCTCGCTCCGCTCAACTGTTTTCGCTAGAGCATCGCTAGACAGACCTTACGTGACAGGTGATTTTTGATAGCAGAGACGGCATTACAGATATCTGTGATATAATACTAAGAACTTAGAGAGGTATGAAACAAGCTCTTAATGTAACCTAACAATAACTTGGCATACGATAATCACGCCCACTTTCTAGATTCCAATTCTAAAGATATCATTATCTATCACCCTTGTTTACAGGGAGTAGTAACAGAACGAGGCCAAATTAGACAGGGTTGTGGTAAACAGTATTTATAATTATAACTTCGTGGAATCTGAATAAACAGAGTGATCTGAAGTCTTGAGCAGTCCTAAGTCTTAAGTTATACAATTACCAGTAGTAAACTCCCCAGGAGAAAGATTTACAACGAATATGATAAATTCCCTCGACAGCAACTCGTCAAATTGCGTTTCTTGCAGTAATTAATCATATTAGATATGAGAATAAAAACTACTTTCGTAACTAAGTCACACTAGAATACCCATCAACTGTAGAAATGAAACAAAACGTTATAACACTCTGGTAAATAAAAACAAATGGTTGATTTCATCACGCAATAATTGAAGTGCAACGAGCCGGTTAAGTGATTGGGTAACGCAAACAAAACACAACATTCCTGACGTGTAAGTTACTATTAGTGTGTTTGTACATAAAATGGTTGCAAATATTTACTCTAGTAGGTCGTTGTCGACAGGCGGAGTGAACAGGAACACTTTGTGGGGCTTGTTAAAACACTGGCTTATGTCACTCGTCATCGCTCGCTGTTGAACGATACGGGAATGAGTACCGCTCCGATACGAGTGATAAGTCCAAATTATAGATAGTGGAAAATATCGAGAGGAGCAGCAATTACATGTAGATAGTACTAATGGACGACGTTCACGTTTTTGTTAAGGTAGGCGCGCTAGGTTCGGTTTATAAACTAACTAACATATCTTCAATAATATTATGCTACCGGTTTCTAATGGCTGTATGAGCCTGCAAATTGTACATAAAAAAACTACGCTTTAATCACGGGTCCAATTACTTTAATTAGTGGCTTAATCGCAATGCATAAGCGGTTTGCGATTATTTCATATGGTCATAATAATACATTTTGCATGTCAATTGAGACCAACACGTCTTTGTAAATTAATCTAGTAACGCAATATGAATTTGAACTTGGTTATCACCTCACACCCGTAGATAGACGTTTATCTTCTAGGACAGCAAACAACCAAACCCATTGACCTATCTTTTCCGATAGATAACATGACTCGCAGCGTTCGCCTTTAAATGGTATTGCCCACCGACCTGCATTAACTGTGACCGTAAATGGCTCGAGGTAGTTCGTCATACTGTACTTTTCAGAAAGAAACTCTTGATTAACAGAAATTGAGAGGAATATTCGAAACCATTTCTAAATAACCATGAAAGTTGTAGTGTTTAATAAATAAAAGGACATATTTTTACTTACTTCAGCAACATTCGCACTATTCGCGCTATTCGCACACTAGCTATAAGGATTCACTTGCTTACCATAAACTCCAAACACTTAGTGACCGCCGAGACTGTGCAGACTCAGTTTTGCTGTATAAAATTTTAAATAATATTTTAAATTCCCCCTCACTTCTTCATCAAATCCATTTTAGAGTCCCCAATAGACGTCAGCGCAAATGTCGGAAAAAATGTTTGTTTTCGATTCCGCAATACAGAACACGTTATGCACAAAATACATTCTTGAGGCGTGCGTGTAAGCTATTTAATGACAATGAAAAACTTAGAAACATTGACCTTTTCAATTGCAATATTTCCGCTATAAAAAAAGTTTTCTGGTAGCCACTTTCACTTTTTCTACATTAATGTTTAGTTTTTCCTCTTTTTGAAATATTAAAACTATTAAGAAATACATGCAATTTTGAATTTTGTTGCAATGTTGTAATTTAGTTTAATTTAATTTCGTTAGTACATACCGTATTATTGTACTTTAAGGAAACTCCAGGTCTAGTTTATAAGAAATAGACACTAAGCCAATTTTTGTAAATGACTGTTTGTTTCTTAAATAAATAAATAAAAACATAACATGAAGGATTTGTTGGCTATCAAATTATATTGTATACTTAACTCAAGAGGGCATCTAAAATTCTGTTACATATTCAATGACTTGTTTTAATTGAATCAAGTGATTCAGAAAAACTTATCTGCAATAATATAGGCATTATTGAATTGTTTATAAATAATTCTCTACCTATAAAAATTACTTAGTTTGAAATCCCTGATTAAGTTCGCTACTGGTGGTCTGTTTATTTTTGCAATCTGTTATATCTACATGTTTTTATGATTATTTTACCGTTTTAAAAATTAATGTTAGAATGAAGTAGGTAAACAATTATGTAGTTGTTAGTTATAATTTGAGTCTGGTACAGTTTTAGCTGTCTTAGGAGTTTTTATTTATGTATTAGTGTATGTTTGAGAAAAGTACTATACAAGCTTCTGCGTGAAAGAACATGCCAACCTCGTACATCTACACATACTCGGCCTGCAAGCCTTTCTTTCCCAGCCTCTGCAGTAATGTACTATTGTTGTGTACTCACGGGAACTGCGTCATGTTGACTAGCCGGTTGGCGGCGGGCGGCGGGTTGGCGCACGCCGAGCTCACCAGCAGGTCGCTGGGGCCCTTCGCGACACCTGCCAACACCAATCAACCGTTCATTGCGGTCTCACGTACGTGTCAAATGTGCCGATCACACGGGGCAAGTATGTTTACGTAGCGTGTTAATACACACTTGTTCTTGAACTTTTACTGGAATCTAGGTTATTTATTTTCCAGCGTAGCTGTAAAGCATTACATTTGTCCTCTAAACATCTTCTTCTTCTTCTTCTCTTTTAAAATATGGCTTCGGTCCTAATTAATAAGACAATTTCGCCAGTGTCAAAGTATTCTCTTTCGAGAGGCAACGTTGTACGGTGATTGTAGTTTTTGCAACTTGATAGTAAAATTCCAGAAACCACGTGGACACAACTTGCGCATTAAAAAATGTCAGACACGAGAGCAATATAGAATTTTGTGATCACTGTTCACTGTTAAGGTTAATCGCCGCATAAAACACTATCAAAATTATACTTCAACTAGCCAAAGAAACAGAAATAGCAAAATTATATATTTACTACATCCGCCATGTTCGAATGCCACAAATCGAATCCCTGTCCTCTAAACAGAAAGTCATTGAGATATGACTTGAACTTGTCACCTTTATAAACATTAAGGATATCTTAGGTGACGGACGATGAAAAGTAGCAAAGTTTTCCACTGTCTTCTCAATAACAATCTGATTGCCACTTTTCCCATTGTAACCGAGTGGTTTTGCTGTGACAGGCCATTGTGAGTTTTATGGCAATATGGAGTACATGCATGTCACGACATAGAAAGTGCAATATCCCACAGTTATATTTCAAGTGCACAGCACGCAGACACGTACTGTGAATAGATCTCCATCTCTGAGAATATAGTATGCTATAGGTATTATTTACCTAGGGAGTATTGCCTTACCTATATGAAATAGGTACATTAGTTTTCGCATTTTGAATGGACTGCGTAACGTAATTTTAGTGGTCGCTTAATAATCATCAACGATAAACAGCTTCTTGTACAGTCACCAGCACGAATATCTGACGCAACAAAGCGTGCATAAATATACGACTCTATTTCCAGGGGCGGTAGGACGTGTCAGATATTTTTGCAAGTGACTGTATCGTACCGGAACTACTGTTAGTGATGTTGTCGACGAAATGGAGTAGGATGTAGAGTAATATATGTGAGCATACCCGAAGCCGTCTGCGAGGTGTGCATGGCCGGGACGGGCCCCGCAGGCGCCGGCGCGCGCGCTGATGACGGCATCACATTCTGCGCAACAATACTTTATTACCATTGTTGTCACATAATACGCGTATCGCTACTGAACTGTACGAAAACATGAGTGTGCTGAACGACTGTGGCTAATAAATGTTGAAAGGGATATATTCTATTGTATATGACATACTAATGAGTTTATCTTCCACAAGCATGTTATGTAGGCATGGCTATTGTTTCCCAACAGTGTTGTAGAACACCAGCATGTTTACGCATAGTAACATACGTACGCATCTTAATGTTTAGCCTTTTCTATGCGTACTTCACGTTACAAAAGAGAAACAAACACAAACAAAGTTCTATTTTGCAAGAGGAACGAAGAGAGCTTACTTTTGAATGCGCAATAAAATATGTAAAGCATTTCGCACTTACGTTGTGTGGTACGGAGTTCTGCAATGCGGTGGGCGAGACGGGCGCGTGTGGCCCATTACTGCTCACACCACCTCCAGACTAGGACAAAATAACGCGATCCCGTCAAAAATAACTCCTAACTAACTTCACTGAATATTAACTAGTAAAGCAACGCTAAATAATTTAACAGTCGAATCGATATTTCCAAAGCGACCACTCAGTCAGTAGCTCGAGTGCTTTTGATTTAAAATGCTTCAATTAATGTGTAATGTTTGAACGAATAGAATACGTAAACAAAGTGGAAAAAGGTATCAGTTTTGTACGCGAGAAGTTATTTTAGAATCAGCAGAGCTTTTACGAATAATCTTTTCATGTTTGTGCATGAGATTACTCGGAATAAGACGTGCATAAGTTTAAAATCAACAGGCCGAATTTACGATCTCGAAAAAAGCACGAGGTACAATTATATACTCATGTTTATACACACAGTCAATTTTACCTATTAAATGAAACATTAAGTAGGTATATTCACTCATTTATTGGCATTTATTTACTGTTAGTGTTGTCATAATTTTGGGGCTATTCATAATAATGTTAAGGAAATATTGACCAATATTCCGGTTGATGAGGAATCCTACCTACAGTCAAGCTAAATTTTCATGTAACAATATACTGCGGAGTAGGCACCTAAAGCTTGTTTTCATAAAGATATATGTAAACTATTTTGACTGCTGCTTAAAGCATTATCATTATCAATCATATTTGATTTCAATGGCAGAAAACGAGTCATCGATACTTTAGTACATCTTAAGCCTACGGCGACTGATTTGATTACAAAAACATGCCTACTATAGTTGATCATGTCCGTGTCCACGTAATAAGTAACAACTTTATTTGGAACCCGCGAAAGAAACAAACAAAGGACATGTCGCGCGCAATCATCATGATGCGAATACCCGACTCGATTCGTTATACCTACAGGGTCATTATTCGATTTTCGTGGACACATTTTTTTATGAATGGACTGCAGAATTTGATGACATTTTCGATTATTTTTCAGACATCCTGTACTACTAGATAACCTGGAAACTGTAACAGAGCCTTTTACCATGTCAACAAAACTGTACCCACGAAGAGTGCGGTACCCTAAGATAGTTTGAGTACGAGAAAGTGCGGAACTAACCGGCAGCTGGTGCGGCGGCTGTGCGCGCTTGATCCTCGCGGGCGCGGTCGGCGCGGGCGCCGCCGACGCCGAGTACCAGCCGCACGGGCCGACGCTGTGCTGCAAAACGACACACCATGCATCAAATTGGCCCTATATTAAAGAGGTGCTTGCAGAATTAATAATTTCACACAGGCTAGCTACAAATACGCAACAGTGTGTCTGTGACAAACAGAAACAATGTTTAGTTTTTTTTTAATATAACGTAAAGGGTGGTGACATGGTGCAATAAACGTTTTAATTTCACTCCAAAAATAAAAAAAGCAAATTAGAAGATAATTTATTAAATGTTTTTACAGAAGATAAATAAAAAAAAAATGTTTGCTTGACGTTCCCAAAACAAATACTGAACTCCATTAAACAGTAGCTTCCAAATCGTGACAAGTCTGCCGAACAAAGGCATTTACTAACAGACAAATCGTGAATATCAAACAGCTCATCAAAGAAAAAGTAAGCCGCATACCGTCCGCATCGGGGACAGCAGATTAAGCGACACTGAGCGATAAAGCGTCAACAGTTAAGTAGGTAAGCATTTAATAACTTTGCGACGGCCACAGATAGTGGATGTTGAGATAAAATTCACACACAGCATTTAACGATACAATGAAACGCACAACCTTGGCCGCTTGCCAAAAACGCACGCAGCAAAAAATTGTGCACTGCTCTTTGTACACGCAAATTTCTTATTTTTAGGTTTACCCTGCCTTTGAGCTTTACATTGAGATCAAGATCACTCATTCGCGTCTTCCTTAATCAATTTTTTAGAGGAATCTTGTTCATTTTACGAGGCCAGATGTAGATTAACACCTGCATGGTCTTACTAACAAAGGACCTTAATATTCCGGAAAATGTACCTACAGCTAAAATCACAAACGACCTAACTTACTTCATTCGAAACTTAGTTGCAAACTTTATTTTATTGTTTACTCTGTAAGTTATTACTATAATTACAATTACTACAATAGCCCGAAAGCAAATTAAAAAGATGACTACCACTACCAATAGTCTAAAAAATTTCCTATGTGAAGGTATTTCTTGGCAGTTTGCTTTTTCTTTCTTTCGTTCGATGGATGCGGGGACGAGTGGCATCTGTTGCCTCCCAGTATTTAAGATATCACTTTTTCGTCAGATATATAATTATAACCGTGTAGCTATATAAGCTAGCAGTTACAAAATGTTTTCGCCGAGCAGTATTGATTGAACGTAATTTTGTTCGTTGCAATATTTACCTGAGCGAGCGGTGGATGCGCCTGGTGGCGATGCACGTCCGAGTTCATATCGGGTGGCTCTACCACGTATTTTTATTCTTCATCATCTGTAACAAAAACAAACTTGTGAAAAGAAATACTATTAACAGTGACACGAAACGGCTTTTATTAAACTAATGTATACGATTTCATGTATATAGCTTAATTAAGAGAAAAGAAAATAATATCATGATCTAGCTAGATCCTTAAAAGAAGCTTGAAATTTAAACTGTTTCGTTTCATAAGACATACTACGACTCGGCCTCCTTACGAACGAAAACCGGCGCTTGTGCTTGTAAATTGAGTGTTCATGTCTTGACATCAAATGGTGTCCCTTTATGTGGGTCACCTAGACGCCACTAAAACCTTCGCGAGTGGCGCCGGTGCCGAGACAGTGGCCCGCATAACGTCAAGCTCTCTCGAAGTGGAAATGGCCAATCGAAAAACTGTTAACCGTCATTTGTGGTAGCGTGTGCGACCATGATCATTCCGTAACAGTTTACTACGTTGGAAATGATTGTGCTTTGGAGCAACATGGATGCCGATAAATAGAACAGTTTCAACATAACTCCATAATCATTAAAGTTATTACGGTTCTCTACGTTATTAGATATGCCTCATGCTTCAACTTAAATGGCATAAGGAAAACAATAAATCATTTTGTATTCATTCCTAACTTCTTTTGTCATCAATAGAAACAAAACCATCGCGCGAATACTCCCAATTGAAACTTTTTTGCTAGCAACAAACCTAGGTATTAACTTAGCGAATGCATCATGATAAAATGAGACATGGCGTACAATAAGTGGGTAATTATTATGCAAAATGCGATGATGAATTCATGTAGGGAATTTATTAACCGTGTTATTGTTAGAAGGTCGAGTGGCTTCATTATGGAAAAACCTGTGCAATTTTTGGAGTACAACTTGTTTGCAGTGGATATCGAACTTAAAACATAAAACCAGGTGGGGCTCTTTCGAGCTGATTCATTCTCGTTCTTGTGCCGATGACATGGACTAGCGAGCGCCGCCGGAGCGTGGCGGTTGTCGTGACGACACGCGGCAGCCGCTGAGCACACGTGAACTTATGTAACTAATATACATACAGGTGCAATAATGTCTATGGAAGGATATGACCAACGCGAAGATTTCGATATAGTTTTAAGATATGTTAGCTTTGAGTATGAGTGCATACCAAAAAAACAATGTACTTACTCAAGTCATGATGCTGGGTTACTTATTGCTACCAGTAAATATGCTCAGGTTTTCTATCGCATTAAAGAGCTAAGGCACTCAGGCTCACTAATTGAGTGCAGAATTAGCAGCATTCTAGTGCGAGCGACGGGGTGGGGCGGGCTGCGGCCTATAAATGTATGAGGACCGACAGCTTAAACGAGGCGACCGGGTAGCTGCGAGTGGGTAGGAAACTTAATGTAGGTATCTCACAACTGGATACCTAGCTTCGTTCTTCATGCTACATTCCAGAGCGTACTTGCATTACAAGCTTTCTGTTCAATTTTGCTCGGCAGCTTTTTATTCACATTTTACGACATTAAGGAGCTGTTTCACCACCCACTGATTAATTTAATTTGACTGATAAATGTGATGCCGTCTTCTTCTATTTGAACAAAACAGACGACATCACATTTATCTGTCAAATAAATTAAATCAATGGGTAGTAAAACAGGGGGTAAATCTTATGGCTAGTAGGTTAGGTTATTAGAACGAATAGTAACTCAGTGTGGATAGTTGACAAGATGCAGCCATAACTATATTTTATGCTAGTCTTACGGAAGTGGGTTTACCGTCGCAATTCAGTGAATATGGTGATTTAGTGACTTGACCTGACTCGAGCGTGATTACAGTAGTAGCCGTTTGACAAAGTTACACAACTAACGCAACAGTAATTACTTGATTAGTTGCAGTTTTTGCGGCATACGGGCCGCCGCCGCACGCCTTAGTAGGTACATGCGATTGCGTGCAATGTTCTGCATAGATAACTACGGGTACGTTAACTTGTTTATATCACGCTACACTGTTCAAAACATACAATACAACAAGGGGCTCACGGTCAAACTAATCTATAAAGACCCACGAACAACTGACAGAATGCTATTAGTTAGTTATTTCGCAATATTTGTCCACTAACTTTTACTATTTCGGCAAGAATACGATCAAATCAAAGATATGGAAAAGTTAAGTGAGATTCAAATTAGAATTTAATGAATATTGAAGAAGGCCACATGGAGCGGATGCGACACGTAGGCACAGATGACATAAAAAAAGGATAACCTAATAATTACTACGTAACAGATTCGACAAACATTTGACAGCCGCTATATCCACAATTCCACCATCAGTCGGCTGTCGAGTAACAACTGCAAAAAGAGAATAGAAACAATACGTGTCAATGATAGCAGTGGGGACGCACTTTATTGTTATTATAAGGTGTGAGTGACAAACCACTAGCATTTTAGTGCATTATGTAATGTAGCGACATATTAATTTTATGACACAACCAACGTAGTAGTACCTAGAAGTATCGTACAATGTTATTTGCAAGTACGTATTTAAAATTATCGGATTGCATTGAAGACTTTTAACTACAGTTACGTAATGGTTGTGCATAAACTAACTAACCTCGTTAAACATAAGCACCTAATATGGAGTATCAGGCAAGGAGATCAACAGCTTAGCATGACACATCATCACGCTGAGTAACAGACAGCATTCATGAAACAGCCTAACTAATATTATAAATGCGAATGTGAGTATATTTGTTACGCTTTCGCGCTTAAAGTAATCAACCGATCGTAATGAAATTTGGTATCGAGATAATTTATGTTATGACCCTGAGAAGGACATCAGGATAGTTTTATCCCGTAAAGTAGTATAGTTTCGTTAAACAAAGTCTTCGCAGAAGTCGCAGGCAAGTGAAATTAATTAATTAAAATGAAACTTTACTAACGAATAACAAATAAATAATATGTATATGTTTCGTTTGTCATAATAATTAAGTATTAATACCAACAGGAAATAAACTTTAATTGCAGTGACTGAAAACTTGTTACAGAATTGTTATTTCATAACAGTTTCCTACAAGTAATATTTAAATTAGTAGGTATTTATTAAGTTATCCCGTAAAATTTACTTTTTGAATAAATCATCTTGTTTTATTGTTTAAATAATTACATAAAAATAAAACCATTGTATTTTTTTAGACAATCCCAATTGGGATGATGAAGTAGTGAAATCTCGTAAACAGCCGAGCTAAGAAAATAGATGCAAGAACAAGAGTAATTTTGGCTATAATGTAGCCTACTGTGAAATTCCATGATATTTGTGTCGTTTAAAATACTGTAGGAGTCATTCGTTACTATTTCACACTTCCTGTTTTTTCTTTAGTTTGAGTTTATCCCAACAAGAACAGCCAACTCATATGGACACACACATAAGCCCACCAAAATAACTTTTTGTCGAAATAGTATATGCCATAAAAAAAACAGGTAAAATAAATGCTTACATTTGAATTTTTATACAAAGGAAATCATAAAGTTGATTTTATATTCGCAGCAGAAGACTTGTTTTTGAAATAACTTCACAAATTTCCAAATTGGTAAAAACGTGTATTGAATTTAAATTGGATATGAAGAGAGTAATGGATTATTGAACCTTTAATTAAGTAAGCTATTCGAAAATTAACTTCGATCTTATAGTTATAAAACTTATTAAGCAATGACACATATTTTTACCATTTTAGAATCGTATTTTTATCGAGTTATGTTACTTAAGTATATCAAAAGTCGGTTCTTCAATGTTTCAATTATTTCGCAAATCGCTAGTATAAACTTACGCTCGCTCTCTCTCTCACGACGACGGCGCGGCGTGGCTGCGGCAAGCCGTAACCGTAACCACAACACGAGCAACAAGATTGGTCGTCAGAGGATGCAGGCGCGTGCCGAGTTGAACGACCATGCGCGTTTCACTTTCGTGGCATTGCAGTATGATTAACTGCCAGTAAGGATGCTTCCTTTTACGCAAATTGTTCCATATCCATTCCGAGAATCGTTGGAGATCATTTAAAAAGAGAAACCAAGTGCTGTTTGCATCTTAGATGGAATTCTCTTAAAGAGCAAAGTTAATTAAAAGTCCGATTGATTGCAGGGTCACTACGAGTATTTTAAAAAGTTGAATTAACATCTGAGTTTAAACCAGGTAACTAGCTAAAGTATTATTAAAATAAAAAATATCTTAGTACAGCTACAAAGTTAAGCTAACACCAGTAATAATTCTAACATGGCCTGCATTTTATTATATGTACTCTATAATACAGTTTGTTAATGATGTGGTTAGATTCAGTAGAAATTGCTACCTTACTTCACAATTTTTGAAGAATACTATTATAAGCACACAAGCTTCTATCATAATACTGACAAACAGCACAGTGCGACGCCGACGTGACGGCCTAAAACTTCAAATTCGACCACTTTCGCCAAGCAACAGATTTCATTGATGCAAACTACTATCGAATCGGCATTCACGTAACGTTGACCGCGGTGCGCCGGCTGCGCGTAGTAGTGGAGTGGATGGCTCTACTCTCAAATAACCGGTCTCTTAATGTAAACACCAGCGTAAAATGACACAAGCCCATTATTGCCATTTCGAGATCCATACAAAGAACGGGCACTTCACTTGTATTTTCACCGAAAGTCGAATTTTGATGACATGGGTATAAGTAGAATAGTCATGATCATAAGGGTCGTTGACTTACGGCCTTTAAATAACATGTAGGAAGTGATACCAACGTTGGTCTACTCTATACGTTCCTGTCTCCGATGTTTACTTTAACTGTCTGTTTATACATTATTTTATTTCTGTATTCCCTGATTAAGCCGGAACTGGTTAGTAAAAAAAGCATTTTAAATTCAATGGCACCAAGTTATTCACAGACATTTTATTTATTAACGGCTCATTTTCGTTTTTGAAAGGTCGCCGGAAAATGAAAAAGCGAGCAAGATGTGTCAGAACATGCGAACAGTAGAAAGAATACGCTGGTCATCGCGCACCTTTGCGACGACTGTGTAACTCTTATAATAAATTACCTCTGTCAGTTGATATTTTTGATATGACGAGACAAAAGTTCAAAAACAAAATTTATGAAACTTTAATGTAACACAGTGTATATTTTAAGTCCACATAAATCACTTATACCATATTTCTTAGTGGGGGCTCGTTAGGGAGTAAGTGAATTTAAGAATGTATCTATTTTATAAGTACATATTGTATACACTTGCTTCTGTTTGCTCTCCTTAAAATAAATATCAATAATATAAAATTTTAATTGTAAAAATGTAGAATATGTTTCAAATAAGTTTTAGATGATAATATAAAAATGATTAAAGTATAAATCTACATACGATACGATTATCTGAAACCGAAATCATAGACAATGTCAAAAGCGGACAAGGCTTATTTACCAAACTATTATTAAAGTTACTGTCAGGGTTCAACCATTAGCCAGAGAATCATTCCCTTTAAATTGGTTTTGCTGGCACAAGCACCGTGATAATATGGCCTTAACGCTAATATAGATTACTTCCTTCCCTCGAATAAGGCCGTTGCAAAGGAAAATAACCATTTTACAAGCATATATACAATTGAATAAACAATACACTGTAAAACGGGGTGAGTAGGGACAAAATTTAAGTTCACCTCGATAAAAAATATTTTCGTATATCGCAAGTTGATTTTTATACTCGTAGATAAAAAACCTAAGCCAGTCCTCTTGATACGTATAATAAAATTAAAATTAAGAATCCCTTGCTTATCCACAACGAAGTCACAAGGGGTTAAAGAAAAGTGGCGTTCGTTTTGCGGAAGCACGGCCATATGCCCCCTGAAGATTACCGTTTACAAGGGAACAAACCCTTTAATGGTCACTCATTTACTATATGACTTGTAAATGTATGTGGTAAACAAAACTTCCAGCGAACAGTACTTTCATGGCTGGTGATCATTATTCATTAATACTGTTGTGGCATAGAGACTATAAATCATAGCGGCGGACGTGAAGCAACCCCTCACGTTAAAATAATCTCTCACTATGCTAAAGACAGGAAGGTAGTCGTCATATTTTCACTACCTATATACAAAACTAAAAACCAACCAGTGTGTCCAACAATCATTAAAAAACATCATTCGAAATTTAAGATTCACCATGTTTGGCCAACACGTAAACGTTAAAACGCTTTTGTCACACTCGTGTCAAATGACTTTAGCGTAGAGGATAATGTAACTTACCTACACATCTTTTGTTATCGATTATTGAATAGAGTTGGAGCAAAATTTAATATATCTTTTGTTTACTGTAAACAAAGCGTGATTGCTTGAAGCGTTGTATAGTAGGTATACTTTTATGGTAACGTCGCCAATGGAAATAATCTAGGTAAAAGATCGCCGTGAGCAAATCAATAAATACTTGTAGCAAACACGATTTATTTGATTCGTAAAAAGTAAGAAATTCAAGTCCTATAACAAAAATCGGCGATTTAACAATGGACATAACTAATTTTAATAGTACCTGCTATAACAACTAGATTACCCTTTAATACAATGCGTTTGCGACGATCAAGATCTACAAAGCTGTGGCATATCAAGGTTATTTACGCCCACAAAATTAAACCAAGCATCAAGTATGACTCTGTGCTGTCTGACTATAAAATATCGTCTGAAGCAAGACAGGACAATTGTGAGAAAAACGTAAAACAAGTTCATAATCCTGCGATTCATACATTTTAACCTTCTTATAGCAGCTCAAAGGATTAGGTTGAAAATCCTAAGCTTTAAGAAGATTGAGAGGGCAAAGAATGCTAGTGGATTAATCCGATCCTGTCCGGTTTCATGGGATTGAGAATCATGTGATATGAAATATGATTTTGTTCTCGTCAGATTTGCCTTACACATTTGTCAAATACATATGAATAAACATTAATTACTTGATCTATGGATGAAGTTCTTGAAGCTCTCTGTATTTATGTTTCTTTTGAACTGCAGATGAAAGGTTTTTATTTTTTTATTAGGTATATTCTACTATACCTGCCGCCGCCTAACTTTGCCTAAAAGTTCATAGCCACGACTAGTACAGTCAGCTGCAGAGAAAGGGTACCCCCCTGTAATGGCGGTAGTATGGATACTGCCGTTACAGGGGGGTACCTTTTCTCTGCAGCTGACTGTACAGTCAATAAACACTATCCTATCTATCTTTACCGGTGTCTCAAACTATCTTCCCTCATATCAAAATTCATTAAAATCGGTATAGTGGTCTTAGCGTGAAAGACAACAGGTAATTTAAATGGGTGTCAGTGTCAAACTATCTTCATACCAATTTTCATCATGAGCTACATTCTCATTTATTATTATTATTCTCTTTATGTAGCATTTATTTAAAATATTACACGCAAAAGCTTATACTTACTTTTCTTTCTTTAATCATACGAAGTTATTTATATACCTACCATGCATGAACCATAACATAAGGCATGCTTAATTTTATAGTAATCCTACAAACATACCTCTTCAGAATGATTCTTATGTCAAGATCCATAAAATGCATTATCACAAAGCAAAGTCCATGCAATTAAACTACTGTGTTTAGCAGTAAATAGGCATGTGAAATTGCATATGTTGTACAGGACACTTTGCAGCCGTGTTTACACACTTCGACGCGGTTCGGTCGGGTCGGACTCGTGAGTCAACCGTTTACAAGATGCTTTGTTTATTTATAAGTGACGTGCACTTCGCGGGGTGACAACACGCGAACATACGAGTACGTGAAATACCGCGAACGACGATCGACAACCGCTGGCGTGCAGACGACTTGCTCGCCGATAGCAAACTGTCAGCCGGCGTGGGCGGGAGGTTGCGATCAACCGACCGACAATTTTCCCTATTAGTAAAGGTATTACACAAATGATCATCTATATCCAAACAGTTTTGTCTCAACTGCGTAATCGATTCGCGAAGGCCGTGATGAATACACAATACTGAATACTTATTTATATATGCCATTAGGTTGATAATGGATGTTTAGTGCGAAAATTTGGAATAAGTACATTTTGGAAAAAAAAACCGGTCAAGTGCGAGTCGGACTCGCGCACCGAGTTCCGTACAAGTAAACCTGTAAGGTATATAAGTAAAAATATTATATGATGTAACAAAAGTTTATGCTTTTCGCAATTTTTGCTTGCTGTGCTTTATGACGTTGCTTCGTACTAAATTTCAAGATTCTGAGTTCACGGGGGGTTCCCTGTAGGTTTGATTCCCTTGCGAGTATCGAAAATTTGCAGCATAAACGGCTGTATCTTTTGATTGCGTTGGCTCAGAAGTTTCATTTTTTCACAGCTCCAAAGGACAGTAGACCTGAGAAATTGATACCTCCACGGGCTCCACGCGTTCCTGAGAAAAAGGGTCTTGACAGACAGACAGACGGACAACAAAGAGAAAAAAAAAATCTCGTCACGTAAAAAAATTAAGCAACCCGGTTGCGTACAAGTACAACGTACCTAACGGCACCACGCTACTGCTAAGTGCTAAGTACGCAACAGAATGTGATTAATTAAACAGGATAATAATATCATCCTTTGTTTACAATTGGCAATTTGTGTACACAACACAACCATACCAACTGCTAAGTCGACAATTTCCTGGCTCTCGAATTACAGCCAACCGAGCCGAGTACCTACGAACTGCGCAGGAAATGTATAACACCACACAGTGTAATTGACACGAGTGCACAGTGTTTTTTTTGACCCCAAAAAGTGACATTCTGTTTTTATCAGTAATATCCAAAGTTTAACTCATTACTAATGTAAGACTAAAACACCCAGGTGACAAAAGGCCATAGTTTTTTTTATAAAAAATATTTAGAAAAGTTGACCTTGACCTGGGTCGAACTACAAATTTATTATTATTTCAAGAACAGTTCACACTTAGCTTCTCTCTGTATTGCAGGTAGATACGTTGATGTATGGCGCACATTATTGCATACTTAGTTACTTGAAAAAACTTATAGACTCGACAGTATATCCGTTTTTTAATTTTAAGTAATTATTTTTTTATTCTTTTTCCACGCCGAAGTAGAGTCTCTGCTTAGGTTAGATAGATTCCTTGAAATAAGCTCTATCATTCATAATTTTTCTCTAGTCTAACTCCGCGGGAATTATGAGAAAAGGACTTTTTTCAAAATGTGTTAGGGTTGTCACAAAAATTGACCTTACATAATTCCACCTTTTTAGGGTTTCGTGCCCAAAGGGTGCTAACGTGACATTTTTAATATTATGCCTCCGTTGTCTTTCTGTCTGTCTAATAATAATAATTTTATAATGTTAGTCTTCTAGACTAACAGTACTTTTTTTATTGTACGAATTTAATAAGATCTAACGCCGGAACAACTAATGACGGCAATACTGCCAGGTTTGCAGGTGGTAGGACCATAGTAAAAGTGTATAAAGTACGCGCACTCCGGCCCTTTAGGAAACTAACCTGCCTACTTCGGCGCGGACGCTTAGGGTTGTCAATGTCTACTTTAGATTAATAGAGAATGTTAATAGGTGTGCAAAATCACTTGAAAGCTTTGTTCCAGTAAAGCTTTTACGTATACAAATACATTTGTTTTTATTTCAGTGAAAAATACCAAGTAGTTATGATTTTATACGCATTCAAAGTTCGCATAAATATCGAGTCCCGCCAACAGCCGCGCGACAGCGTGTGACGTCATTTTCCAACGCTCCGCGCTCCGCGTAGTCGAGTCCCTAGTTATCAGCTGTACCAGTAGGTCCAATGCGCCGTGTTTTGTTTTGTTTCATCGCTTCCAGACCTTCCAGTTGTGTATATTTATTTAAAAAAACCGGTCAAGAGCACGTCGGGCCATGCTCAGTGTAGGGTTCCATAGTTCCCGACCGTCAGTCCTGTCACAATAGGCGGACTTCAAATGCGACTTTTTTAGTTATAGATAGGTAATAATAACTTAGTTAAGTGTAAATTTGAACATGAATAAATAAATAAATGAAAACTGTGTATTTCACAATAAAAGTAGGTATAAAAACAGAGACTAAGTAGATATAAAATTAACATAACTAAAACTAATTTAAATAGCTAATTAAAAATTAAATCAGTCTAATTTACAAAAACTTAAAAACATCTCAACTGATTAAGTAGAAAACAATTAACGTATTTTTTTTTTCATAGTTTTTAGACGTGCGGTTTAAAAGTTAGAGGGGAGGGGGACACATTTTTATGATCTTCGGAGACTTCGGAGTGAATATCTCCGAAAATATTCATTTTATCAAAAAATGGTTTTCGCAAACCCATATTCATTTTCAAATACCTATCCAACAATACCCCACAACATAGGGTGGAACTGAAAAAAAAAAACATCCTCTCTTTACTTGTAGGTATGGGAGGTACTTACCCAAAAAAAAAATTTTTTTTTATATACCTATTTCCGCGTAAATGATACGTACCTATATTGAATATACTCATGCCAAAGGCTAAAGTCGGGTTTCTATAATAAGTCGGCCCTTACATCAAATGGGCTTGGTTTTTTTTTTTAAGTACTTCTTATAGTGAAAAATATTTGTGTTGAATATGAACACCCTACTTATAACAGGAGGATTTTTGATAGGAAGTACTGCCTGCAAAGTTTTGATATTTAGGCAAATAGTAGATCAATATATGATCTATTCTGAGAAAAAAATTTGGAGGTGTCACTAGCTACACACTATCGTAAATTTAACTAACACCATGTACCTAACATATTTATAAGTAATATTAACAACTGATGGATCCTAGTTATCTGAATAAATAAATTTTATTATTATTATTATTACTACTTCACAATCAGTCTTTTATAGTAGTATTAATTTTTTGCAAATCTATACATATAAAGAACACCATTTCAAAATTTTAAGTAAATCGCTTGAATATATCCAGAAAAAAATACATTAAAAGAAATCTTAAAAAAAATCTTAAGTCAAAAACTGCCACAAGTATAGGCAAACCGCCTAACTGAGTCCTCGCCTGCGCGGTATAGGGACGCGGGGGTAGGACGACAAAGGGGACTGAAGGAGGTGCGGGCGGCGAGCGGAATGAGCTGTGCTAAGAAGCGCCTGCCGCCCGCACCTCCTTCAGTCCCCTTTGTCGTCTTACCCCCGCGCCCCTGTACCGCGCAGGCGAGGACTCAGTTACGCGGTTTGCCTATAGGATGTCATACTCAGCATAAAATTCTTTGGTACTCACAAAAAAAAACCCAAGTCAATTTGATGTAAGGGCCGATGACTTACTACGAAAATCCGACTATGGCCTTACAGCTTTCTAGTACTAACGGTCTCTGAACTTAGCCGCAGACAGACAGACAGGCAGATAGACGGACAGACATGGCGAAACTATAGGGGTTCCTAGTTGACTACAAAACCCTAATAATGGATGAAGGATTCAAAAAAGGACAATGGGATGATCTATCTAAAGTAGATAGACTCATGGTGCTCATTTTTTAGTGATTTTTACATCCATTGGATCGAGAAAAAACAACTTTTTTGGCGCACTGATACAGGTATTTGTACATTTTAGCACAAACATGATTTTCTTGTATTAGGATTGAACATTTTTTTTTTAATATTCATAAATTAGTGAAACGTAACGCAACTGTACGGAAGAGCACGACCAGACCGAGCGCGAGTGTTGTACTATGACGTCACGCGCATCGAGCGCGGGCTGAACGTCGCGCACTCATTTTAAAATTCAATATCTTCGAAACTAATTGACGTATCGAAATAATTCTTTCACATATATTTTTTATTTTCAACAGAGAATACCGAAAGCCAAAATTCAAAATTAGTGAACATTCTCTATTAGCTACGTGCTTGTGCTTGCGCGCGTGCGTGTGCTTGTGCGCGTGCTTGTGCGCGTGCTTATGCGCGTGCGCGTGCTTATGCGCGTGTGCGTGCTTGTACGCGTGCGCGTGCTTGTACGCGTGCTTGTGCGTGCGTAATCTATTTAATCTTCATCAGCTAGTAAATACCTTCCACGCATTTTTAGAACATTATTACTGGACGTGAGTAACTACGTACGTAATAAAATGTATATATACTTGGTATATAGGCTTGGTTTTTTTTTTTTTAGCTCTACGTAGAGCCTAGTACAATACAAGTAACTGCACTAAAGAGTTTAATTTTGAAAAAGGAATTTTTGCTCTACCTAGAGTCGAGTCTCCCAGGCCAGCTGGTATGTCCTGTAGGGGTTAGGTTAATAAACCCACTAAAAACCCGAGTCAATAAAATGATTTTTATTTATGCTCTATGTAGAGCTGGTCTCTATTTAGGTCTATGCAGTCCCATCTGCAGATGCCTCTCCTGAAAACCCCGTTTCGATGCGAGCTCCCGTTCCGGAGCTATAGGCCCTGGAAGTTTTTGCTACCCTTGGATCAGGGGTCTGGTTAGGCTAGTCAATGTGCTAAAAGTGGGGGGGGGGATGAAATTTTGGGGTTGGGTCCGGGGTAGTCCCGTAGGGGGGTGGTTTGGGAGGGGGGTTGAAAATTTGGCTATTTTTGAGCTAGGACGCACCGTTTCTGAGATAGTAGAGGATTTTGAAAAACACCAAACCAAGTATATACACTACACAACACTTATATACTATAATTGCATAATCGCATAATAGCAGGTGGTAGGACCTTGTGCAAGGTCCGCCCGGATTGCTACCACCATCTTGCTCGCTAATCCTGCCGTGAAGCAGCAGTGCTTGCACTGTTGTGTTTCGGCGCGGAGAGTAAGACAGCCGGTGAAATTACTGGCACTTGAGGTATTCCAACTTAGGCCTCTAAGTTGGCAACGCATCTGCAATACCCCTGATGTTGCAGATGTTTACGGGCGTCGGTGATCTCTTACCACCAGGAGACCAACTTGCTCGTTTGCCTTCCAGTCGAATAAAAAAAAAGATCGGCTCTGTCCGATAAGAACAGGCTTATTTTTGGCGAAATTTTAGGTATTGACTCGTGACTTCTAGATGACCTGTATCACGTTTTGGTCACAATATCTTGTGAGTTACCAATAGACTCACAAAAATTTCGCATCTTTTGCCACACAGTAGCTGAAAAGTACTACGTCAGGATTTACAACTGGCACCCGATGACGGTTACTATCCACAAAATCCTGCTGCATGGTCATGAAATCATCGAAGCCAATCCCCTTCCGATAGGAATGCTTTCAGAACAAGCCGCTTAATCGCGGAATAAGTTTTGACGCAGTGACCGAGAGCATCATTGCCGCAAAATGGATCGAGAAAAAACTATATAGGTCCTGCTATCGCAATGCTTCGTCTCAATCGCCGTCAAAGATTTGCAAAGCGACTCCAGCTGCCAGTAACTGTGGTGAATTTCCTGAAGCCTTTTAACGACTATATAAATGCTGATGACGAAAATATTACTCCTGATGATCAAGAGTCTATTAATCTCAGAAGGTGACGAAGAAACACTATTCTTGAGTACTGAGAGTAATGTAATTGACAATACCGAAGACAAATAAAACACAAAATTACAAAATTCATCAGCATCATATCAGCCTCAGGATGTCCACTGCTGAACAAAGACCTCCCGTTTTGATCTCCAGAGACGAGTTTTGATTGGACGTGATATATTTATATAATTTCTTAAATAAAAATATTTTTGACCTTTCTGTGACAACCCTAAATTTGAATATTGACCTTAACTTTAAAAAAAATATTTCTCGAAATTCCCGCGGAGTTAGACTAGAGAAAAATTATGGATGATAGAGCTTATTTCAAAGAATCTATCTAACATAAGCAGAGACTCTACTTCGGCGTGGAAAAAGAATAAAAAAATAATTACTTAAAATTAAAAAATGTATATACTGTCGAGTCTATAAGTTTTTTAAAGTAACTAAGTATGCAATAATGTGCGCCATACATCAACGTATCTACCTGCAATACAGAGAGAAGCTAAGTGTGAACTGTTCTTGAAATAATAATAAATTTGTAGTTCGACCCAGGTCAAGGTCAACTTTTCTAAATATTTTTTATAAAAAAAACTATGGCCTTTTGTCACCTGGGTGTTTTAGTCTTACATTAGTAATGAGTTAAACTTTGGATATTACTGAAAAAAACAGAATGTCACTTTTTGGGGTCAAAAAAAACACTGTGGAGTGCACTGCGCCACGTGCGCAATGAGCTCAGACGTGCGATCGCATTACGAAAGAACATCGTTGCAGTAGCTCACTTAATACCACTACCACCGTCTCCGAAATTGAGCCGGGCGGCAGAGGAGTCAAGTGATACTTAGACGACAGAGGGATTCTCTCTGTAACTTCTTTCAAAAGGATAACAAATTCAGCGTTATTTTCATAACAGAGGCCATGCTAAATTAAATATTACGACAAGCTGCCGCTTGCATTGCAAACTTTATTCTGGCGCAACTTGCAACCTAGAGATGTTTCCTTAAGAAAATGATGAGCCAAGATTCTAGGTGAGTAGTCGGTCGGATTGGCTAATTGATACCTGTTCATAAAACGTTAAATGGCATTATGCAGTCAGCATAGTTGACATACAATTACTGGTACCTACGTTTGGTGGCAACTGGAGCGTGAGAGGAATCTGGCACGGTAGTGTTCGCCGCAGCACCCGTGACGGAGCGAGTCGCGGCTGCATTCTAAATTCTAATAACACAAATTTAACGTACCACTTTCGACGTTACTTGAACATGTAGGGTAAACACTCAAACTGCACACCTATCTTGATCATTTTTGTGCCCTTAGCTATAAATAGAGATAGTAAAGAGTTAAAGACGTCTGTTATGTAGATTGCGTCTTGTGTTCTTGAACCTACACATTTGTCCATTTATAAGTATCTACCTCATATTTAGTACCTACGTCTATAATAATTTATTATCGTACTTTGTTTCTACCACAGCGTCAGCAGCTCACATGTCCTTGCGTAGGAGTGTAAATTTACCCCGTCATGTGCAGATGTAAATAAAATCAGTACGTACTGCCAAATGCCCGTCTGTCGTCGGTATATTATTAGGTCGCCTTCATTTCAACGTTAAACCGAAATCGAAATGAGGCGTTTGCGTTGGCGATCCACTGCCGAATATTGCGTGCGACTGTTGCTATTGCAACAACAGCCGCGATTCTTGGCATTGGCCGGTGTTGCATTAATATAGTAAATTAGTATGCATGCAGTTCGATATCCTAAGATTTATGATGACACAGAAAATTACACCAATATGCTAGACATTCCATATAAGATTAGTTAAATTTAACAAATATTTGAAGAAGTATTCCGTTGACATTAATTATGTCGGACTTGATTTAATTAGATAAATGAAATATTAGAAACAACGATGATATGTTGATAATCTCGAGCGTTGGCAAAGTAATATATCGACTAGTTGATGAGAAGTGGCAGTCCGTGACCTGCTTCCCATCAAAGTGGTTAACGAGGGGTAGTCAGTCTGAGGCAAGCTTCATTTATTGCAGTAAAGCGTGTCACGAGACAAGCGCTTCATTCATTTATCCTATCTTATTCAAGGAAAGACGGCATGTAAGTAATCACACACCACACACGCCACAGAATAAATAATCGTATAATACCCAGAGTTCAGAGTCTGAACCATATCTCAGATATTGGATTGACTAAGTAAGTGCTCTACCATATTTAATTTAATGATAATGTCATTTTTCGCACAAGAAACATTAACAATATATAACAATAGGGCCGATTGTCACATTGAGCTGTAAGTGATAAGAAATAGTCTATCTGTCTGTAGCGTTTTAATTCGTACGCTCTCCACTACTACAATCTACCATTATACTTTGAATATGTCTGCAAACTGTTACCTTTACATATGAGTTTCCTAACACATAGCGACTAACGATAAAAGTGTTGGCATTTCAGCATTGCTTGTAATATAATTCGAGGAAAGACTATGACAAGTATGATTTATAAGAGTAAAATTACCGTATGCTTAACCCCTACGCGTCTAATTCCAGCTAAGGACCAACGTCGCAATTAGCAATCGCTACAGCGGTTAGTGGGGGACGGTGCACAGTCATCGAATAAGGGCCGCAGTGGAGGCCGGGGGGCCACCGGTGACATCATCGCCGTGCCCGCCGGCGGCACAGACCGTCAACATTGGATGATGGCTAATTATTTTATTACAAGCTCGCAATGTCGTCAAAGACGCACCTAAAATATTAATAAGATCCACGGCGATGGCGATTACTAATTCGTTAGAAACGACAAGAAAAAAAGAGATTATAGATGTGATCAACTGATGATAAAAAAAATCTATAAACAATACCTCTCTTTGCAGTCGGGTAATTAGGTACAGATGTTGGCAAGCTTTTTGAGCATTTATGGGCTACGTCGCTACGTGGTGTGGGTAGGTTTGGGCAAGTGCGGTATTTTCGTACAAAAGAGACGTTAAATTCGCCGATTTTATATAATGCTGATTTTTTTAGGAGACGTTAGGCCCACCAATTCCCAAATTGAGCTCGCGTTTGCAGGACACTATATTGTCTATATTGCAGATGATAGAGCGGGGGCTCTATTAATTAATCTTTGGAGTCGGACTCTCAAGGGCATACGATTAATTATTGTCGTTAGTGCCGATAGAATTTTTTGTCTTCACGTTTGTCTGTAAAAAGTACTGTTTACCATGCGATTTATTTTTGTTTCCAAACTGAAAATAAAATGACTCGGTGGTAAGTGATTAGGATCATAACGAAGTCATTGCCGCCACAGAGGCCTATTTTAATGACTTTCATAAATCATACTTTTTGGATAGCTTATTGAAGCTGGAATATGTAGCAAAATAAATGCATATAAGTATATGAAAATAACTGATTATTTTTTCCATAAACGGGTACCTACTTATCAAACAACCCTCGTCAATTCCTGACGCAGCACCCGTCATTTAAACTACTGCATTAAATCTTGCAAACTATTACACGACATAACGTGACATTTTTGATCCCGATCTTTATACCAAGTAGTTATGGACCTGGTTTCAGGTAGGTAAGATAAGAGCGTCCAGCAAATATGATCAATGACAGCCATGAGTCAGCACGCGCGTGCGAACAGAGTCCCTCTAAATTTAGACCAGACACTGCAGTATTATTTATATCGCTTTGGCTATTCTGTTTCGGCGGTTACTCAGTGCATTTATAGATGCATTATCTGCATTGCAGTCCGATTTACAGGAAATTTTTTAAAAATTCACTTGATTTTTCCCACTTGGCCAGTTTAAAGGGGTCCTTGTTTTTACCCAACTGCCCTAATGAGGGTTATGTTTTCAAGCGTATTTAGGCTGCGGTTCCACAGAGGCGGAGGGATATTAGTTAAAATTCATTTGAAATCTACATCTCGGAAACAAGATGTAATATGTTTGGTCAATCCCTACACGTCTCTTCTCCGCTCCGCTCATCTCCGCTTCAGTGGAGCCGCAGCCTTATGTGGGTATGTTGCATGTACCTATTATAATTATATGGCTAATTGTGTATGTATGTTTTTTTTTTGGTCCTCTATGCAGCCCAAATGATTGGACGGATTTTGACATATGAGGTATCAAAAGATTAGTCACAACTGTCAGAGTGACATAGGGTATATAATATTTCAATATACCTAGCCTCTGCGAAAAAAATATGTTGTATTTTGTCAGCAACAAAAATATTAATACAGCCAAAGTACCAAAAATATGCATACAGGACTTTAATGCCTGAACATTAAGGTCGCGCATACATATTTTTGGCACATAGTCTGTATTCGTATATTTGTTGCTGACTATACAGTCGAGTTCATAAACTTGTGAGCAAAAACTCAATCAAAAATATCTGAACACGCTTCTATGTCGTTAATAATTGTGTTCTTAAATTTTTGATAAAATTTTTGCTCACAATTTTATGAACTCTACTGTAAAAATAATAATATATGAGTATGAAATGAAAGCTAATAATCAGCCCTTTGAAATAGACAAGTTATAATACTTTTAAGCTGCCATTTCTCAGAAATATCAAAAAAGTAAGAAAAAAAAAATAATTTTAGAAAAATCAAAACTAGTGCCTGAAAAAAAGCTAAAAAGAAGGAAGCTAAAAACAAGTAGTATTTAGGTATTTGGGGTTTACATATGCATTTGTATAATAATTCGACTGTCTTGCTCTATTTGTCAATCCTTGTTTTTTGATTGCTCTTCTCTACCACTCAAGGGTTGACTGGCAGAGATCCCTGCAGGGATAAGTCCACTTTTGTACTTAACACTTTATTTTTTCTGTAAACATTTTGTGTGTGTTCTCCCAAAACAAGTCTAGTTGTCTAGGATCTGTTAAGTAACTTAAAGTTCAACAGTCGGGACTCATTACCAAGAAATATAGAGCTGGTTGTTTTTTAAATGAGTTTTGGTTGTTGAACTTTCAAGTTATTAACAGATTCTAGATTACTAGACTTTTTTTTCTTTTTAGTTTTTAAGGCAGTTGGGTTTTTGGAACCTTAAACAGGTTGTTGAAATACTGTTGACCAATGTTTTTCTTAAATTCTGTATACAAGCAAGTCGTGCACTTGTGGCTTGCAAGATTTTTTGCCCATATGTTATTCAGCCAAGTTCCCTAACCTAGATGACACAAGAGAAAAAGTTTGCCATGTCACAAGTGCATGGTCGGTGTTTTAATTTTCAAGTTCCATATGTAAACTTGCTCAGACTCTGTTCATCAGGCCACACAATCTGTCATATTGTGATCGATTTGGTAAGATAGATAGATAAAGATAAGATAGATATATGTATAGTAATAATAATAATAATAATAATAAAATTTATTTATTCAGATAACTAGGATCCATCAGTTGTTAGTATTACTTATAAATACGTTAGGTACATGGTGTTAGTTAAATGTACGATGCTTACTATAACCAGGGGTTGGACACTCCGCAGTTTAGGTACGTTCGGCCGGCGACCTCACCGTGAGGTTCGCGGCAAAGGGTTGCCGTTTATTGTATTTTTCACCTATGATGAGTTCTGTGACATTTGAAAATTTTCCGAATTACGCATACTATGTTCGCAAAATGTTTTTTAAAAATAATTTCTGTTTTGAAACAAAATAATCAAGAAAATCTAAAACTGTTCTTTTTAAGAATATATAGCAATATCAGTGTCTGTTAAATAGCCTCCATCGAATACGATAGAAAAATATTTATTTTTTAAATTATGCAATGTTATCGGATTTTTTATTTTCTTGGAATAAATAAATACATAAATAAATTGGCAGCGTTCATTATTCGATAACAATGAACTAAGATATTTTAAATTTTTAAACAAAACTTGCAAGATTTTGTAAATGCGGCTATTTGGGAAGCAGCCGCAACCATCTTGTGCCTCTTGTGGCCAGTACTTGTCAGTATCATTGTCAGTAGGTACGAGTGCGTCTGCCGTGTATACGAGTCGAGTTTCCGTTGCATTTTCTTTGCATTGTATTTGTCAATGTTCATTTCTATTATTATTGTTGTTGACTTTTGTTACTGTTTCTCGCTAAGTTTGTTGTTATTTTTTGGCAAAATGCTGAAACGGTCCAAAAAAGACTGTTTTGAACTCCTAGAGTCGTAGAGTTTTAAAGTGTATTTACTTATTTATTAAAGATAGCTTATTTAATTCATATTAATACCCACTGTTATCTTTATTCATCGGAGAGTGGGAACCCTGCGCTGTTGGCGCCAAACCTGTTTCGTGTCAACGGTGCCCAACGCAATATGAACGCTCGTGTAACATTATAAGTTACAATTTCGCGTGCATGTCGTAAGAGTAGACAACGATTTATACCTAAACTTGACTTTTGTTCGAGAGAGTCCCTTCTGTACGGTAGTACTATTGGTTATTCTGTGCTATAACTAACAATAGTAACTGAACAGAATTATTTTCCATTCAATTCAGTCATCTGAATATTTTTCTATGGTGGCAATTGAATTATAGAATTGTTTGGTTTCACTCTGGAAATTTTATAAGTAAATAAAGACATTCTGTTTCTCCCATACAACAGAATTTAAGATATTATTATGTGGTAAGTAAATCTTGACTTGCTAAAAACATTGTTAAACAAGAAAACAAAGAGATTAGAATATTCACAATCCATAAAGTCACCTCTAACATCTTAGTTCATTGCAATAAAAGTTGTTTTGATCTTTATTCAAAAGCATAGGTGTTGATCAACAGTATTGTGTGTTAGGAGAACCAATTATCATGTCACTAGTTTTCATAGAAGACAATGCATAGTTTCCATTCTCACATAATGGAAAACGGAGAAAAAGTATAACACAATAGCTAATAACATTATTGAGAAATTTATTAGCACTAAAACAAGTACACAACTGAAATAATGAAGTAGGTAGACACCAATGTATTTTCAACAATAAAAACATGAATAAATTACAACTAATGTCTTTGTTTACATCTGGATATTTCCAACCTTACTTGATTGTTACCTACAGAATCAATATATTGTTTGTTGTGCAAAGAAGTAAAAGAAAATGAAGTTTACATTGTAAAAGTAGCCTCATCACATCAAAGACCAATCAAAGATTGTGATGTGATCATACTGATTTTCTGTTTACTTACTATGTTCAATTAAGAGTCAAACATTTTCAAAACTGACATTGAACTTTTAGATGTATGGAATTTGGTGTTAAAATTGGACAACAATTGTTATTGACATTAAGCTAACCAAACCTAACAAGATCAAAATTGCATTTTTATCTTCAATGGTTAGTTAAGTACGAACAAATTATGAAACTTGGTAATAAATCTTTAGAAAAAAAAGGGTTGAGTAATAGGTCCTGCTATGGCAGGGAAGACAAAGTAGGCTAAGTGTTACTGTTAAGATTATTAAAACTGCACTTTTGTTTTATGGTGTATTAGTTCAATTGTAAACTACTTTTTAAAAAAATAAAGATTTTCTATTCTTTAACCCTCTATTCTCAAGCTTTAAAAAAGTTAAAAATTGCCAGCTGTGAATCATCATTTTAAACTACTAAATAACATGTATATGTGATTATTTTCCCTTTTATAACTACGAACTATGGAGTAGTGAATCACAATTTATTTGGAAGAAATTCACAAGGAGAATCCTAAAACGGATTAAAACTTATATTTTTAAAGTTCATATATATATATTTGTGTTCAATTTGGTGTGCCGCAATTGCAATTTAACTTTACGTGCTGGATAAAAACTAAGTGCTGTTTTTGAATATCGTAAAATGTATAACCAACCAACCTCAAAACTGCCCCTGGGTCTATAATCTATATATATAAAAGGCAAACCTGACTCACTGGGTTATATATCAACGCACAGCCCAAACCGCTGGGCCTACAAACTTGAAATTTTGTACAGGGTTTCCTTTTATGATGTAAGTGAGCACTAAGAAAGGATTTTTGGAAATTCGTCCCCTAAGGGGGTGAAATAGGGGGGTGAAGCTCATATGCAATTTTCTCATTTTTGGACTTAGAAGTATGAAAATAACTGTATTAGTTCTTGATCACAATTAAAAATGATCTGTCTAGGTGAAATGGATAAAATACCCCCCTAAAGGGGTAAAATGGGGGGGTAAAGTTTGTATGGAAACTTTCTCATTTCTGGACTTAGAAGTATGAAAATAGGTGTATAAGTTCTCGACCACAATTAAAAATTATCTGTGTAGGTGAATTGGATAAAATTTCCCTCTAAAGGGGTAAAATGGGGGGTAAAGTTTGTATGGAAATTTTCTCACTTCTGGACTTAGAAGTATGAAAATCCATATGAATGCGAAAGTGTGTATGTTAATGGGCCCGAGAGTGACATAGGCTACTTTTTGTCCCGGAAAATTTAATAGTTCCCGAGGGAATAGCGCGTGATAACCGAATTCCACGCGGGCGAAGCCGCAGGCAAAAGCTAGTTATTGCATATACAAGTAAAATAAACTGAGGTCTGTAACACTTCGACAACAGATTAATACAGTTTTTATTTTATTTTATCTTAAACAAACAGCTACATCCATCTCTCAAAAAACATCAGGGCGTCAAGTGGAATCATAATTTTTTCCGAAGACGTTTATTTTATCCACCTACATTGCTAAGCTGCCGTGACATATTCTACGATTACAAAATAACACACATTACCGAACGAAATGATACGAAAAAATACTCACCAAAAATGACCACAAGATAAGATAAAATTGTTGATAAATAGTTCTCACTTCACAATCAAATCACATCACATAATTATGAAAGTCGTAAAGTAAGTAAACACACAACACATACGTCACTCGAAACAGTCCGCCATTTTATAAAATTATTTGGTTGCCCACAGATAAACGCATGATTGATCTGAGTGATGTACAAAAACCGGTATTAATAAAATTTATTCCACAAAAGATTTAGGGCCGTTTTAAATAGGTGTCGAACAGCGTTTGATAAAGTTGACAGAATTGTTAACTGTCTGTCATTGTTGTCAATTTCTGAATTCGCTATGCGGGAAATGTCTTTCTGCGAATTTTTAAAATGCCAGCTAAAGAAGGAAATTTACTAGAACACATAGCTTCATTACGAAATTCTTTTGCCGTTTTAAGTAAACGTAAATCATTTAGATATGGGCTTCCATTTCTTTTGTTTGTCGTAGGAGGATCCTTCGGTCTAAGGGAATGGACTCAAATCAGGTTATCCTGCACTTTTTATCATTCAACTGATAATAATTACTTAAACATTTACCTATTCACACTATCACTCTTCTACTTATTCAGTGCAGGAAATTGAGCTTGAAGTACAAAGTTATTGTTTTTTTATACAATATATTGGTCAACATTAGATGTTCAGTATCTTGATTGATGAACAACTTGATTTCTAATTCTGACAAACATTTTAAGAATAAGAATAAGAATAAGAAATCAGACGTTATTCGAATTTGAAGTTATACTTAATTTTAGTTTAATAGTACTCCATTATCATAGTATACTCCAATTCAATAGAATCTGACAATCCTGTAGACACTTCCAGCCTACTAATATGAACACCGGGCTGCCTAAGGCTTTGTGATGTGACTATTATTCTTTTTTGATTCCTTTTAGATGATAATCACAACAACAGGGACATATATAATCATGCGTGACAAAAATTGTCAGATACTATTGAATTGTACTTTAGTATTGCATTGATTATAGATGATTGTTCATTCATTTTGAAGTATTCTATTTGCAAAATTGTATTTGACCATTCTAAAGTCTAAAGACACTTCATGCTAAATCAACATACCACTACACTACAACGTACATATAAGTTTATAGTATATTTATGTGATAAAAAATGGATATTTAATAAACATCTTATCTATGAAAGGAAACAAGCAAGGTATATTTGATATATTTCTTATCACTACAATGCATTTCATCATAATGACATCTAATTTTCAAGGTTCGGTATGAGATTGATAAATTACATCCTCATTAAATAGCGATTAGTTCTGAGTAAAATGTAAAACTATTGATTATATATAACAGCAGGAATTTTTGTTTAGGGTATGTTTTTTAGCCATGCTTACTGAATTATTAGCTAGCCACCTTATGAGGATATACATAGGATTTCTACCTTGTAGGTATATGCTTGTAGGTAGCATACATAGCGAAACTGTGATTCATTTCATTAGATGCCACAAAATATTGCACAATATTGCATTAACTGCTCTATCCTCAAACTATAAATCAAACTTTATGAACATGAAAAATTATGTCATTTCTGAGAGAGGTAAATGTTAAGTTTATCAGTAACTTGACATTTAACTCTCTTTATAAAGGACTTTAGGGGTTAGGAGGCTATTCATTATTTATGCAATTTAATTCTTAAAAAAATATGTACATACACTACACATTTACTAATATGTACATTTCTATTTATACCTAATGTAGCAATGTACAATCCTAATTTGAAACTTGCATATCAATCTAGCAATGCATTGCAATGATAAAATATGTTTCTTAAGTTAGTTTTAATTTAGATATCTATTGTTTGTTTTAGATATCAATTCTCCCAAGTGAAAGGGGTCAGTAAAGCAGAAGCTGAGAAGATGGGGCTCCATAAAGCCAAAGATGTGACCTTAGAGGACACTTATGAGGAAATCCAGCAATTGGACATTGATAACTGGGAGAACAAGCGCGGACCTCGACCTTGGGAACCTAATACTCAGGACCAAAAAAAATTATGAAAATATTTACCTATTGCAGAAATTTAAATTGTGTAGGTACCTAGAAAATGATGTACATAGTTTAATAAAACTTAGAACCCAAATCTTCGTAACCTTGTTTTATTATTAGGTACCATAATAAAAATTAAAAAGCATTAGCTGCAGTAAAACTGTATTGTAACCCAAATCGTAGAATCGATATTTAGTCGTCATACATAAAAATAAAATGTCTGGGTAAATAGGGGATTTCCGTTATTCGACCTAGCATTTAGATTCGTCGTAGGTGAAGGAAACCATTTTGTGTAGTTACGCAGAGAATCGGTAATTGTACTAGTAGGTAAATGCTGCGCAGTCTTTTAAATCTCATTATATTAATCTTATTATCTATTTCCAGAGTTTCGTAGAATTTGTTTTTTTTTTGTAACCTACACCTATTTTCATCATTGTTTTGTTTTGATCAATAACCCTCATGACGTCACAAAGAAATTCGGATCACCAGACATTGACGCATGCGTTCTAGAAATTTTAGTATCGCTATCTCACCTTAATGTGAGGCAAACGACAAAGACAAATTTTCAGTTCGGTGAACTTCGTATCTTTCCGTGCTCATTCGGGTTAAAAATTGATTGCGTTGCCGTTGTCTATAAAACCGCGCTGCTGTGTCAAAGACAACGCATTTCAAAGCGAAAACTCGAAAAAGGAACTATATTAGCGTGTGACTCTTCAGAGTTGTTTGTTGGAGATTATAATTATTGTGCTTTTAAGAAAAATTCTAGTGATTAGGTAAGTTTGAATTTTGTGTAGCAGCATTTCTTTAACTAATTCGTTGACAATAGCGACGTATAGGTATGCATTTAACTTTACAAATTTACGTACGTCGTACTTCTCGATCCGCCATTTTGATGATGTTGTGATTTCAACAGTGAAGTGAGCTTTGTTGGTATGAAATTTTCAAGCAATCAATATTAATAATGGAAGGAACTTCCTGTTCTCGGTTGTTTGTATTATTGAGTAAATTTAGTTGTTGCGTCATCTTTCTTTCTAGAAACGGGAAACCATTAAGTGCTGTGACGTGACCTCATTTCTATGTTGGCCTGATTACTTACCTACAACTGTGAAATGACGTGTGTAAGCTTGATTTTAACAATATTTTTTCTATTGTTATAGGAAAAATGCAGATCTTTGTGAAGACATTGACGGGTAAAACCATTACCTTGGAAGTCGAGCCGTCAGATACCATTGAAAACGTCAAAGCCAAGATTCAAGATAAGGAAGGGATTCCCCCAGATCAGCAGCGTCTCATTTTCGCTGGTAAGCAGCTGGAGGACGGACGCACCCTGTCTGATTACAACATTCAAAAGGAATCCACTCTTCACTTGGTTTTGCGTCTGCGCGGCGGTATGCAAATCTTTGTTAAGACCCTGACTGGCAAGACCATCACCCTTGAGGTCGAGCCATCGGACACCATTGAGAATGTAAAGGCTAAAATCCAGGACAAGGAGGGTATTCCCCCAGATCAGCAGAGATTGATTTTTGCCGGCAAGCAATTGGAAGATGGACGCACACTTTCTGATTACAATATTCAGAAGGAATCTACTTTGCACTTAGTGCTCAGATTGAGAGGTGGCATGCAGATCTTTGTCAAAACACTTACTGGTAAAACCATTACTCTTGAAGTTGAACCCTCTGACACGATAGAGAATGTGAAAGCCAAAATCCAAGACAAAGAAGGTATTCCGCCAGATCAGCAGCGACTCATCTTTGCGGGCAAGCAATTAGAAGATGGACGCACTCTTTCTGACTACAACATTCAAAAGGAGTCTACACTTCACTTGGTGCTGCGTCTCCGTGGTGGCATGCAAATATTTGTGAAGACCTTGACTGGCAAGACTATTACCCTCGAAGTAGAAGCTTCTGACACCATTGAAAATGTTAAAGCTAAAATTCAGGATAAGGAGGGTATTCCTCCAGACCAGCAGCGACTGATCTTTGCAGGAAAGCAATTAGAAGATGGACGCACCCTTTCAGACTACAACATTCAAAAGGAGTCCACTCTCCACTTGGTGCTGCGTCTCCGAGGTGGCATGCAAATCTTCGTGAAAACCCTGACTGGCAAGACCATCACTCTTGAAGTTGAAGCTTCTGACACAATTGAAAATGTTAAGGCTAAAATTCAGGATAAAGAGGGTATTCCTCCAGACCAACAACGTCTGATCTTTGCAGGAAAGCAATTAGAAGATGGACGCACTCTTTCAGACTACAACATCCAAAAGGAGTCCACTCTCCACTTGGTGCTGCGTCTCCGTGGTGGCATGCAAATCTTTGTGAAGACCCTGACCGGCAAGACCATCACCCTCGAAGTTGAAGCTTCTGACACCATTGAAAATGTGAAAGCCAAAATCCAAGACAAGGAAGGGATCCCTCCAGATCAGCAGCGTCTCATCTTTGCCGGCAAACAGTTGGAGGATGGACGCACCCTGTCTGACTACAACATCCAGAAGGAGTCTACTCTGCATTTAGTACTACGTCTCCGTGGTGGTATGCAAATCTTCGTGAAGACCCTGACCGGCAAGACCATAACCCTCGAGGTTGAAGCTTCTGACACCATTGAAAATGTTAAAGCTAAAATTCAGGATAAGGAGGGTATTCCTCCAGACCAACAACGTCTGATCTTTGCAGGAAAGCAATTAGAAGATGGGCGCACTCTTTCAGATTACAACATTCAAAAGGAGTCCACTCTCCACCTGGTGCTGCGTCTCCGTGGTGGCATGCAAATCTTCGTTAAGACCCTGACTGGCAAGACAATCACTCTTGAAGTAGAGCCCTCAGATACAATTGAGAATGTGAAAGCCAAAATCCAAGACAAGGAAGGGATCCCTCCAGATCAGCAGCGTCTCATCTTTGCCGGCAAACAGTTGGAGGATGGACGCACCCTGTCTGACTACAACATCCAGAAGGAGTCTACTCTGCATTTAGTACTGCGTCTCCGTGGTGGTATGCAGATCTTTGTAAAGACTCTAACTGGCAAGACAATCACCCTCGAGGTTGAAGCTTCAGATACAATTGAAAATGTCAAAGCAAAAATCCAGGACAAGGAAGGCATTCCTCCGGACCAACAGAGACTGATCTTCGCTGGCAAGCAATTGGAAGATGGCCGCACCTTATCAGACTATAATATTCAGAAAGAATCTACCCTTCACTTAGTACTACGTCTTCGAGGAGGTATGCAAATCTTTGTTAAAACCCTGACTGGTAAAACAATCACCCTTGAAGTTGAAGCTTCTGACACAATTGAAAATGTCAAAGCTAAGATTCAAGACAAAGAAGGCATTCCCCCAGACCAACAGAGGCTGATTTTTGCGGGAAAGCAGTTGGAAGATGGTCGCACTCTATCTGACTACAACATCCAAAAAGAGTCTACCCTTCACTTGGTGCTGCGTCTCCGTGGTGGTATGCAAATCTTTGTAAAGACCCTAACTGGTAAAACAATCACCCTTGAGGTTGAGCCTTCTGACACGATTGAAAATGTCAAAGCTAAAATCCAAGACAAAGAGGGCATTCCCCCAGACCAGCAGAGACTGATTTTTGCAGGTAAACAATTGGAAGATGGCCGCACGCTCTCCGATTACAACATCCAAAAGGAGTCCACACTTCATCTTGTGCTTAGATTGAGAGGTGGCATGTAATAAAACGACATGATTATTTAATGTGCATTCCTTTTATTTCACATTTATAATTTGCTGAACATTAGATGAAAATAAAAATGCATGTCTGACTGATATTTTGTTTTTTTTTTTCAATCTCTAATAAAAATCCTCATTTATTTTATTCTGAGTGTACAGTTCGCTGGCCGAGTGTAACAGTGGCACAAGTCAAAATATTGAAATTAATTTAATATGTTCATAATTACTTGTATAAGTCCAGTTGTCAAAACTTTGGTGTGCTTTTTCTCGAAATTTCAATATTTTGACTTGTGCCACTGTTACATCCATACATGTTCCTTGTTCCATCCACACCACACGGCGACACAAAAGGAACTCTCCTGTTTCATGCCAATGATTGTCTTACTAAACCTAAAACTTCATATTCTGGGAGGTAATTAGCTGCCCTGCTGTCTACGGTATTGGTATATTGTCCAATTCTGGGACACCTCATACAATAATATTAATTACTAGCGTTTACTCGCTGCTTCGCACGCGCACATTAGATACAACAGTTTAATTTAAATTTCGGAATTTCATTAATTCTCGTGGGAATTCCCTAAAATTACATCGTGGTTTTCATTGACGTTAAATTAAAACACTCATGGCAAATTTCATGACTTAAGCCCAGCGGGAGATTTTATCCCTATCCCGTGGGATTATCGGGATAAAAAGTGTCCTTTTTAATTCAGGTTATAAACTAACTTTTTACCAAGTTTCATCCAAACCCGTCTAGCCGTTTCAGCGTGAAGGAGTAACAAACATACTCACTCACAAACTTTCGCATTTATAATATTGATAGGAAGCAGGATGTGAAGATTGTAAAGCAATCACCACCGCCCATGGACACCTGCAATACAAAGGGTAGGTATCAATCGTCACAGGTCCGTGGTCGTTCCTTTGAGAGACTGTTAGGCTTGTACCCGACTGCCTGAAGGGACGGAGGGTTATGTTTTTTTAAAGATCACTCAGTTTATGTTGGCGTTGGCGCTAATATCGTGCGGTTACGTTTAATATTAACTCTCTTTGGGCTTGGTTAAATAACTAAATGAGTTAATCGCAAGCAAGGAAAAAGGCCGGCGATGCACCCGTGATACACCCGCGATGCACCCGTCTTCGTGTTGCGGATTGCGGATGTCCGTGGCCTGCGGTAATTGCTTCCTACCAGCTGATCCGCTTATAAACGCACCTTACGGTACTAACGCCATCTAGCGACATTTCGCCCGTCAAGAAAAGAAACCCTCATCTATATTGATAGTATATTATAAAATTATAAACGATTCTATCGATAGTCTAATTATTGTTGCAATATGGTTGCAATACTGTTAAATATTACGACATAGAAAGCATTTAGAACCAATTTTAACTAAATGGTACGGGGAACCAGTGCCGGATCTACTTGGATTAATCAAAGTGGATTTGGACTTCTTTAGGGCACAAATGCACTACAAGACCGGAGCGAAAAAAAACGGTACGGAATGGGGAAAAGTGCATGAATTAGTTCGTAAATTGATGGCGTTCCATACCGGACGGAAGAGACTGACAAAGGGACTGACTTAACGGTATTATAAATGCGAAAGTGTGTGTTTGTATGTTTGAGTTTGTGTGTTTGTTCGTCTTTCACGCCGTAATGGAGCAATAGATCGACGTGATTTTTGGCATGGAGATAGAGTGATATAGCCTACTTTTTATCCCGGAAAAATGCACAGTTCCCGAGGGAACAGCACGCCATAACCGAATACCACGCGGGCGGAGCCGCGGGCAAACGCTAGTAAGTACCTAGTAATGATAATTTTTTTATAAAGTTTGAGGTAGTATCGAAAATACACGCTGTATATTAATGCGACATGGCGATATAGTGATGTATTTGAAATTACGATTTTGGGGAAACGATCTAACGAGTCATCAAGAGTACAGTCACCAGCATTAATATCTGCCACAGCGAAGCGTGCAAAAATATCTGACACGTCTTTCTGGTCCTAGAAATAGTCGTTCAGATATTTCTGCATGCTTGTTGTGTCAGATATTGGTGTTGGTGACTGTACAATCGATTCCGATCGTTTAAAATAATGCCCCCCAGTATTTCATATTCATGGTTGGTATGAAAAAAACGTCGCAAAACTGTCATTTTTTTTGGGAACATTTTTTTTAACTATCGGATTTGATTGCGCTCTAAAAAAAAGAAAGAGTACATCTTTTTTTGAAGACGCCCATTTTGTATTTTAAAAGTAAATTTATTTTTTAGCTTTTAAAACTACAAAAAAATCGAATTATTTGAACAGCAATGTATGGGTGTAGTGTTTCTTTGTCTTTCTTATACGGAAATAAGGTGCGGCCACATGCTACGTGCAACAATCTGTAGGGCTACTACGAAATTCTAAAATCGAACTTTTTGTCACTTGATCCCTCTGACATTCATACTGTTTAATACGAGAGCGACAGGGACGGTATAATACGAATTTCGAGTTTTGTAATAGCCCTGCAGCAGGGCTACTACGAAACTCGAAGTTCGTGACTTGCGGTCCCTTTGACACTTATACCATTTAATACGAGAGGGAGAGGGACGGTACGTTACAAACTTAGAGTTTCAGGTTTCGTAGTAGCCGTGCAGCAGTGCTGCCACCTTAGCGCTTTCGGAGCCAGATCTAGCGCTTTTTTGGGTCACTTAGCGCTGAAATTTGATAATTAACTCCTAGCGGAAAAAATAGCGCGTTTTGGCAAAAAGTAGAAAATAAGCAAATGAAACCAAAAATATAAGTGGAAATTTCAAAATCCTCAAGCACCGCAACCTGGACCTTCAGGAATTCAGATTACTCGACGTTTTGACATCGAAATCGATTAACCATTATTATTTTAGATTTATGATTAGTATATAGTTTATAATACAATTTGTCACATCAAAAAATCTTTTTAATTTAAGATTAGAAGCTAAGGTTTATCAAGTAAATTATGGATTTTTTTTATTGAAATAAACAGTTTAATTTTTTTTTTTTTTTTTTACATACATCGAATAAGAGATTTGTAGTAAAATAAATAAAACTTCTTATGCCTTTTTTCTTTTTTTTTAATCATGCAAGCTAGCGAATTCTAGCGCTATTTTTTGATTATGCAGTCTAGCGGAATCTAGCGCTATTTTCATGCGCTTTTAGCGCTTATTGGCCTCAGAGAGGTGGCAGCACTGCCGTGCAGGTGTGAAATTAAAAAAAAAAAGACAAATGACTAAATGACTTGACTTGACAGCCGTTTCGTGTGTGTGTGTGTGTGTGTGTGTAATGGTGTGTTTTTATTGAAGTGTATGATACTGATATAATTTTGGAAATAATAATTAATGAATGAGAAACTAATAAGATCTAATTGAATTGAAGCTTTTTAGTTTCGTTGTGTGCCTATCTTATATTTCTAGGAAGAAATTTATTATTTTACTCTTCTAACACCATTATTTATGTTAAATTAATTCAACAATGAATCACATACTGTTCGAAGTTTTTATATCGTTATCATTTCTTGTTATAACGGGTATTTGTAAGTACTGTTCAGACAATAAAATATTTCTCTTATATTGAGAATGAATTCTAAGACTATTTATTTTTATTTAAGGTTCCATTGATCACAACTTGAAGTATTTTGAAACGATACATGCGTCTAGTCTCAAGCATCACGTCGTGAAGCGCGGCGCAAAGCATTCTAGTCATCAGTTCAATACAATCAAAGAACTTCATTTCCGGACTCTTGGTAAAGAGTTCAGGCTCATACTGCACCCCCGCTCGTCTGTGCTGCATTCTAATTTCAAAGCTTATACTGTTGATGGAGATGGAAAGGAGACTACTGTTCACATCGGTAAATATATTCTTGTTAAAGTAGCTGAGACATAAAATTTTACAGAACATTTTACATAAAAGTACCATTTTTGATTACTTTGCTTACCTGCAACCACAATAACAATCAATAAATTAGTACCATTTTGCTTATTTATACAACATGAAATCTAAGGCGCACTTAGCATTCTTATTTACTTTTAGATAGAGACAAGTTCTTTACTGGCAGAGTATTTGGTGAAAAGTCATCTGAAGTTAAACTACACATGGACGATGGCTTGATAACTGGGATTATCCACACTCCAGATGAGACATATCACATTGAGGTAACAACAGCTGAAAAAAAAAGATTATTGCTGTGATAAATTTTATTTAATAAATTAAATGTAAATTCTGTTGTCCAGCCCTCTTGGCGTCACTTGCCGCATCTGGATGACAAAACAATGATCACCTATAGGGGATCAGATATAAGATTCAGTTGGGCACATCCTGATGATGCTAGCAAACCACGAGTCTGTGGCTATGTTAAGGAAGGGAAAGGTAAGCACTAATGTTATGTCTTACCCAAGTTGGTACATTTAAGTGTAATAAAAATACAGTTAAGACCTGGTCAAGATCGCAGGATTGCGGTGGATGTGAAAAGCACAAGACCGGTCTGAGTGGAGAGCCTTGGGGGAGGCCTATGTCCAGCAGTGGACATCTTTCAGCTGACATGATGATGATGATGATGAAAAATAAAGTACCTCACCTATTACCATACAGGCAGAAATATATAGGCACAGTCATCAGCACCAATATCTGACACAACAAGTGTGTATAAATATCTGATAAAACTCTATTTCTAGAAATAGAGTTTTATCAGATATTGACCTTAGGGCCAGAGGTATGTGTCAGATATTTTTGCATGCTCCACTGTGGCAGATATTAATGCTGGTGACTGTACCATGACATGGTACTGTGTACTTTAAGAGCAATATCTGCAGATATAATTAATTATTAGAGTAAAATAGTTTAAGGATGCCGTGCGGAAGCCGTGGTGGCCTAGTGGTTTGACCTATCGCCTCTCAAGCTGAGGGTCGTGGGTTCAAATCCCGGCTCACACCTCTGAGTTTTTCGAAATTCATGTGCGCAATTTACCACGAGCTTTGCGGTGAAGGAAAACATCGTGAGGAAACCTGCACAAACCTGCGAAGCAATTCAATGGTGCGTGTGAAGTTCCCAATCCGCACTAGGCCCGCGTGGGAACTATGGCCCAAGCCCTCTCATTCCGAGAGGAGGCCTGTGCCCAGCAGTGGGACGTATATAGGCTGAGATGATGATGATGAGTTTAAGGATTATCATTTTTATACCCTAACAGGGTGTCCTGTACCTACTATTTAATAATATGTCACCTAATGTAATGAACATGACTTATAAATGAATAAATGAATAAATAAATAAATAATATTGCTATACATATTTTGAGTGATTTCAATAGAGATAGCTAAATACTGGATACATCTGCCAACTTAAAAATGAGAATATAAAGCATGAACAAAAAAATCTTAAATCACTTTTTCCATGAGGCTGACATAGTACAGTCAGCTGCAGAGAAAGGGTAACCCCCTGTATGGCGGTAAGTATGGATACCGCCGTTACAGGGGGGTACCTTTTCTCTGCAGCTGATGTACTTTTGTGCTTGCTGTACACTAGTCTTATTTTCCAATGTAAATTTAAGAACTTGAAGAAGATGATGAAAACGACAACTTGGAACACAAACACGAGCAATCAGAGAGGGACAAGTACTTGGATAATATAGAGCTGGATCACAACGATGGACCACACAAGCCTGACACAACTTCAGATAAAGATCAGCACAAAAGAGTGAAGAGGCAAAGTGACTATGAGTATACTCCCACCAAGACTAGGTGCCCATTACTGCTGGTGGCAGACTACAGATTCTTTCAGGAAATGGGTGCTAGCAATACTAAAACAACTATCAGTTATTTGGTAAGTGCTTTTCTTTGTAAAGTGCTTTGAGAATTTGGTAGAATAATCAGAGTATTAAAAAATTAACTTACTTTCAGATAAGTCTAATTGATCGAGTTCACAAGATATACAATGATACAGTTTGGCAAGACCGTCAGGTTAGTTCTCTTGGAAATTGGGAACCAAGTCCATATTTTATCTAACATCATATTTGGAATTACAATCACTTTCACTACTTTCCATCATCATGACGGGAGTCGCCTGCCAATGGTTGGGGTGGGAGGGATGTCAAGTTGATATATGGATGATGGGAACAGTATGAGCTCAGCTGCCTCCTGCACTGCCCCCCCTCCCCTGGTGAAGCCCTAGCATCAAATAGTTTAGGATGAGGTTAGAAAGAGTGAATGCAATTGCGACTGCCCTGCCTGCAGGTTAGATCTTATCTTAATGGTTTCAGTCAGTCTGTCAGTACCCTTAGTGTAAGTTTTCGGTTACAAAATACGCCCTACCCTTACCAGCACCCTTGTACAGCAGAGTAACAGTAACTTCTTTAATTTTCACAAGCAAGAAGAACTTCAAGTTGCTTTTATGTTTACTATGAAATTTCTCTCCACATATTAATTAAGATTTCTGTAGTTTTAGAACTTATCTAGTTTATTCAGTTGTCTAACCACCTACCAATGGAAGCACTATAGAATGTAATGGAAGAACAAAAAGTTTCATATAGAAATACTATTCCATCTAGATCTTCATTGTAGTTACAATTCCTAGCTCACAATTTTAGCTGTTGGTTAGATACATAAGTGACAAGATGGTTTATTGCGCCACAGGACATGGACGGGTTCAAAGGCATGGGTTTCGTAATCAAGAAGATCCTGGTGCACTCGGAGCCGACGCGCGTGCGCGGCGGGGAGGCGCACTACAACATGGTGCGAGAGAAGTGGGACGTCAGAAATCTGCTCGAGGTACAGCACAATCATTGTAACAATAGTTTTTACACTGTTAATTTTACCTTTAAAGTCTTTACCCATTACCACAGAATATATAATAGTACTAACGTACAGAATGGCCACGCTCCGCCCCGCACCGGTTAATACAGGTTGCCCTTCGGCAAAGGCCTCCTTTTCCTCTAGTGATAGATATTTAAATTGAAAGTGACCCAACCATGTGTTGATATATTGCGGATTAAATACAACACACCTTGTATAAATGTTCCTCTACTGTTGGGCACTAGGCCGCAGAGCGTATTGGGAACGTCAACCACCACCACTACTCGACGAAACGTTTTCTGTGAACCGATAATCTAATACCTACTTATTCTTCCGCGGAGCAAGATATCCGATGGCGATCGCCTACACAGCTGTCACGGTTTGCACGGAGTGGGTGAACGCCTATTGAAAAATAGCATGAGCAGCGCTAATTGCGCGCGTCGCGTGCCATGCACCCGCGCCAGCAGGGCTACCACGAAACTCGAAATTCGAAGTTCGAAGAGCGAGAGGGATGGTACAATACGAACTTCGAGTTTCGAGTTTCGTAGTAGCCCTGCAGGTAGCGTAGGCCCTAACAGCTTGTTGTTTAGGTGTTCAGCCGCGAGTATTCGCACAAGGACTTCTGCCTGGCGCACCTGTTCACGGACCTCAAGTTCGAGGGCGGCATCCTAGGGCTCGCGTACGTGGGCTCGCCGCGACGGAACTCCGTCGGTGGAATCTGCACGCCAGGTAACACTGGAGCAACTAATAACCAGATCGTACGCGCCTCATATGGTTTTGCAATACGAAGTTTCCCTAAAACCAATTCAAACACTTTTGGCCCGACAAGTTCTCGAATGCAGACCTTGGTAAGCCACCAACAGGATAGACGGGTGAGCTGGTTAAAGCTATGGGTTTACGATGGATGCAGGCCGTTTCTAACCGAAGCTACTAAAAGTATATGGGGGAGGCCTATGTCCAACAATGGACATCTTACGACTGATATGATGAAGAACCCCAAAACAGCAATGATGGAGCACCTCACAATGGAGAAATGTTCACATTGAATTAAACAGAATTGTTGAGATGCCAGTGTACTTTTGTAAAAGTGTTGTTTGGGGCACGTCCTTTTATTTTGTAACGTAATTTTGGCGATTTTTAACATCACCTCCGCCCCGTTTAGACGTCAGATTTTGCTCAATCCTCCCCCCTGAATTCAACACGTAATTAATGTATCTGTTAGCTGTAATTTGAAAACTATTATTATCTTCACTAATGTTAAAGGTGCTCGAATGAACCCAATATCAGCCCACTAGTTTTGGTTTTAGGGTTACTCTGTATAATGTCAGATAGTCGCCAACACTTAGGTCAGTGAATGGCAGTGGCGTAACTATAGGGTGGCAGGGCTGGTAAAATGCCACGGGCCACCGACCCAAGAGGCCGCGAGCTCAGAAATATTTTTTTAACATTGTACCTGAGTATTTTATTTTATGTGACGATTTTTACTGATAGGGCCCCAGGTGGTATAGTTACGCCACTGGTGAATAATTGGAACCGGAAGAGATTTTTTGTAAGTTTCGTTCAATTTCATGCTTATAACGCTGAGAGTGTATAGCCTCCTCTGAAATCAACGTCAAAGTATATTGAACTTTTTGTAATTCTTAGGTTTTCTAAGCACTTTAATTTTCGTTTTATGACCATTGTGTTTGTTTTATTTTCAGCTATTTCGGTGAAATAGTGTGAGTGTTTATTTGTTTTTGTTCGTTTTGCTTTATATTTAAGTTTATTATTTAATTTTATATTATTTTTATTAGGTACGGTGTTATCTGATATCTCTCATATTTTTTTAAAAAGGTGCTGGGTGGGAGTTGGGAGTAATTTTATTATTTCTTTCGCTTTATTTGTCTGCAGTGCATGTTTAATTACATTAATTAGTCTGTAAAATCGCGATATTCACGTGGCGAGGGAGATATATTCGTACGTTATTTATTATAAAAAAGACATCCTTAGTTTCCTTTGAGAATTATAACGCGGGTATAATATTCTAGATACTATTTTTAAGTTAAATAACAAATAAATTGCAGTTTTAAATGAATCACGATTACTTACATGATTAAAACTAATTGTGTTCTACATTCCATATGAAATATGTCTAACATACAGTAGTGCCGCACACTATTGTATGTTAGACAGTCAATTCCATGATAGGGTGTGCGATTTCACCCTCTGCTCTGCCTATCCTGGAACTGACCCAATGCACGCCTATGCCATAAGAACAACATGTCATGTCATGTTTAAGTATGTCGTCGGTTTTTGTGACCTCAACTAGAGTCTCGGATCTGTACGTCGAGTTTAAAAATTGCCTTTACGTCGCTTACGATAAGGCGATAGGAGTTTCTGTTTTACACCAAAATTGCCAGAAAAAAAAATAGTTGTTGCTCTCAGTGGCAGGTCACAAGTCCTGAAACATGCTAAAAATATTACTTATAATATCAGCTTCTAAGGCTGGAGTGGGGAGGGCCCTCTCATTCGGCTATGTCGCCCCGGGCTCCGAAAGGGCTTAGTCTGCTGGCACTCTCTTATTATCATAGTCATAACTGAAACTGACAACCGGTAATCGCGACTGAAACAATTCGCAGAATACTTCAAGAACGGTTACACGTTATACCTGAATTCTGGGCTGAGCTCGTCCCGCAACCACTACGGGCAGCGCGTGATCACGCGCGAGGCGGACCTGGTGACGGCGCACGAGTTCGGCCACAACTGGGGCTCCGAGCACGACCCCGACGTGGCCGAGTGCTCGCCCGCCGCCAGCCAGGGCGGCTCCTACCTCATGTACACTTACAGCGTCAGCGGGTACGACGTCAACAACAAGGTTAGTCTAGTCTAATATCTGGCGTGGTGAACGGTAGTGTTGCTCTGAAGATGAGCTCAAGGCCCGATTGCATAATAAAATACAAGCTAATAGTATTAGCGATTTTGTATTGAAATTCACTAATATTATTGCTTGTACTTTATTATGCAATTGAGCCCTGATTGAGTTCTAAATGCGTCAGTGTAGTGTGGTGGTGTTGATAGATGGGTTTGTGTGATTTCTTAAAGTGTGGAGGTGGAGGAATGGCATGAACAGTGTGTTTTTTTTTGTAACTGTAACGACGGTTACGATAATTTAGTATAAGTACCTAGTAATATTCTTTTTATCTAAGCGTCGTCGGTGTCGGGGGACCGCTAAGGTTAACAGAAACTAAAGTACATTATGTTGTATTTTTTAAAGTATTAACCTTAGCGGTCCCCCGACATCGACGACGCTTAGATAAAAAGAATATTACTAGGTACTTATACTAAATTAACTTAGGCTAATTTTGCGGGAAAGCAGCATAGTCCCAGCGGGATAGGGATAAACGAATTGTTCGCAGATGAAGTCGCGGGCAACAGCTAGGTAGTGCATAATTATTTTTTACTTTTTAGTTGTCGTTTTTTGGCGGCTTTTTTTGTCGGGGGTTTTTAAATTTTTAAATTTTAGTTTTTTTATTTCATGTATTTTAAACAGCTCGTCGTGTTGCTACCACTGCATTGTATGTAGAATCAATTACTGATCAAAAAGAACCCAAACACGACATATGTGCTACTATTTTTATAGTGTATTAATGTGCTGGATATCTTGGCTGCAGCATCAGCTCATCCTGTTGCCACTTTTTCATTGTATGTAGAATCAAATACTGATCGAAACGAATCCAACAGAATATATCTGCTATGGTTTTATCAAGAGTGTATCTACTAGTGTTCTGGATATCCTGGCTGCAGCATCAGGCCAAGAACTGCATAATCTTACATAGTTACATAGGAACCTAAAACTTGAAACACCCATGTATGTGTTTCAAGTTTTAGGTTCCAAATATGCTTGAAAGTAAAGTAAATACCCATTATGCGTCTAAGATTCCTACCGCAGCAAACAAAAGAGCTGATGATCTTGAAACGGCTGAACCGATTTTGATGAAACATGTCTAAGAACCATCGCTAGAAAACCAGCTTTCAAATAAAAAAAACCGCATTCAAATCGGTCCACCCACTTAAGAGCTACGGTGCCACAGACAGACACACAGACAGACAGACAGACACACAGACAGACACACAGACACACAGACACACAGACACACAGACACACATAGCGGTCAAACTTATAACACCCCTCTTTTTGCGTCGGGGGTTAAAAACGCGTTATGTTGTCACGACGGTCACGAAAACGTGTTATGTTATAACGTTTTAAAGTTTCGTGATTCTCACTCATAGTCAAAATACCACAAACGGGACTTATCACGCTAACACACACAAGTAATATTTACCTCGACATTTCACGTGGTCACAAGTAGACTCACCATCACAACTGCAATGTTGCCGAAACGTCGAGGTAAATATTACTTGTGTGTGTTAGCGTGATAAGTCCCGTTTGTGGTATTTTGACTACGTATTATGTTGTCTCGACGGTCACGAAAACGTGTTATTTTGGCACGAAACGATTACGGTCACGAAAATGTCAAATAAATTACGAATTATTTTAGCGTGAATCTTTATAAGGTATTATATTCGGCAGCGTTTCTCGCCGTGCAGCCTGCGCTCGATCCGCAAGGTGCTGCAGGCCAAGTCGGGGCGCTGCTTCTCGGAGCCCGAGGAGAGCTTCTGCGGCAACCTGCGCGTCGAGGGCGGCGAGGAGTGCGACGCCGGCCTGCTCGGTAACACAGTCATTATTTATTTATTACAAGCTTTTATTTCTCTTCACATGGCTATTTAGTAAGAAAGAAAGAAAGAGCTAAGCTACGATAGCCCTAAGCTACGAAGTGCGAAATTCGAACTTCCCATCTTGCCGTCCCGCTGACTCTTAAGTATATTATTTAATACGAGAGTGAGAGGGACGGACGATACGAAGTTCGAATTTCGTAGTAGCCCCCCTGATTCTGTTGAAATTTGGTAGGTGTACTTATGTGAATCCGGTGGTATCAACTATTGCTATTGTTGGCTAGAGCCAGCATCGTCTCCCGTAGTGGAACTCCAAAACGGTTGATGGCATCGACTTGAAATTCGTGTGGAAATGTATTTTGGATGAAATTAATTTTAGTTTTCTACGCCTTGTGCGGTTGAGACTTCCAGAATATATTATGCGTGCATCTTGATCCCGTGGTGGGAATATTAGAGTGAAAAATAGCCTATGTGTTATTCCAGAGATCAGCTATGTTCACAAAATTTATTTCAAACAGCGTACCGACATTTAGTACTCACTGCTAAATCGTCTTTTTTACAGGTACGGAAGATAATGATATGTGTTGCGATAAAAATTGCAAGTTGCGGAAGAATCAAGGAGCTGTTTGCAGGTAATTTGTTTCTAATTAATCGCAATAATAAATAAATAAAAATCATGGGACACTTGACACCAATTGACCTAGTCCCAAACTAAGCAAAGCTTGTACTATGGACACTAGGTAACGGATAAACATACTTAAATATAGATAAATAAATACTTAAATACATATTAAACATCCAAGACCCGAGAACAAGCATTCGAATTATTCATACAAATATCTGCCCCGGCCGGGATTCGAACCCGGGACCTCAAGCTTCGTAGTCAGGTTCTCTAACCACTAAGCCATCCGGTCGTCCTATAAGCGTAGAAAGAACTTGATTGACAGAAGAAAAAATACGTCCTCGATATTTTAACTAACTGTTAAATTTTCTGTGACAATGATCTAACTACTATAACTGACGGATTAAATAGGATAATACTTTTTTACTTAGGGAACTAATTCAATTAGATTTACATTGCTATTTGTCGGTGTGATTTTTAGCGTTGCCATAACAAGTTTTGCCGAAAAAGCCGTGGTGGCCCAGTGGTTTCGCCTATGTCTTCTCAAGCAGAGGATCGTGGGTTCAAACCGCGGCTCGCACTCCTAAGTTTTTCGGAATTTCTTGTGCGAAAATAAATTTAACCACGAGTTTTACGGTGAAGGAATGTTTTACTTCACCGGAAACCGGTTCACCGGTTTGGTGAGGTAACCTGCACAAACCTGCGAAGCAATAGTGTGTGTGAAGTTGATAATCCGCACTGGACCCGCGTGGCAACTACGGCACAAGCCCTCTCATTCTGAGAGGAGGCATGTGTCCAGCAGTGGGACGTATATAGGCTGGGATGATAATGTTGATGGATAAGTTTTGCTTTATATTTCTCGTGACAGTTACACTAGTCAGTCTAGGAGGTATATTGGTGTGGTAACCTCAGCGACTCGAACCGAGTGGTGTCGGGTTAGAATTACACCTCTCCATTTCTTCCGTGGATGTCGCAAGAGGCGACAAAGGATATAGGTTAAGGTATACCGTAGGCGACAGGCTAGCAACCTGTCACTATTGTACCGTTGTCGATCTTAAAACCCAAAATTGTTAAAAGTGACTCCAAAGTGGTAACGTTTCGTGTGTTCTGCCTACTTCATTTAGGAATACTTGTGCAAGATCCGCCCGGATCGCTTCCACCATCTTGCTCGCTTATCCTGCCGTGAAGCAACAGTGCTTGCACTGTTGTGTTTCGGCGCGGAGAGTAAGACAGGCGGTGAAATTACTGGCACTTAAGGTATTCCAACTTAGGCCTCTAGGTTGGCAACGCATCTGCAATCCCCCTGGTGTTGCAGATGTTTATGGGCGGTGGTGATCTCTTACCATCAGGAGACTCACTTGCTCGTTTGCCATCCAGTCGAATAAAAAAAAAAAACCGGCCAAGAGCGTGTCGGACACGCCCAAAATAGGGTTCCGGAGCCATTACGAAAAAATTAAGTAATATTTTTCTAAGGATTTCGTACTTTATACGGAATCTTCGAAGTATAGGTATATTTTATACCTTACGCTGCTATTTACTCATAAACTACTAATAATTCTCAAGCAAACTTAGCCGCTATAGTTTTCCTTGGAAATTTAATATACTGACTACCATCCTGAATTTTTTCAAATTTTTCCACCCACCGGTTTAGATTTTAGAGGGGGGGGGACGCTCGATTTTAATGAAAATTTGCACTTTAAAGTTGAATATTTGTTTGTTTTTGAATCGAAAAATCGTTTTAGCAAACCCCTAATGGTTTTAAAATACCTATCCAACGATACCCCACACTATAGGGTTGGATGAGAAAAAAAAAAACACCGCCACTTTACGTCTATGGGAGGTACCCTAAAAAAAATTGTTTTTGAATTTTTAATTGTACTGTTTTGTCGGCATAGTTTACTTATATATTCGTGCAAAATTACAGCTTTCTAACATTGATAGTCTCTGAGCAAAGCCGCGGACGGACAGACAGACAGACAGACAGACGGACAGACAGACAGACAGACAGACATGGCGAAACTATAAGGGTTCCGTTTTTGCCATTTTGGCTCCGGAACCCTAAAAACGGTAACGTTTCGTGTGCTCTGCCTACGCCAGTGTCCGATTTACAACCGCAATGACACATATCCTACTACCTATCTATGCTGTCGCACTTAATAATATTGTTATGTCTCGTCACTTGTGTAGGGTTGTCTATTGCTGTGTTGTGAATAAATGTATTTCTTTCTTTTGATGTTTGTGTGTCCTTAATAATATTGTTATGTCTTGTCACTTGTGTAGGGTTGTCTATTGCTGTATTTTGAATAAATGTATTTCTTTCTGTTTTTTTATTTCTTTTGATGTTTGTGTGTCTTCAGCGACAAGAACTCCCCGTGCTGCGCGGGCTGCGTGTTCGCGCCGCCCGGCGTGGTGTGCCGCGAGGCCGCGCACTCGGCCTGCGAGGGCGAGGCCACCTGCAACGGCGCCTCCGCTGACTGTCCCAAGGTACACACTACTATAAACACTCGTTCTAAGGCTGCCTGTACACTGGAGCGGTGTTAGGCAGCGGAGGAGTGAGCGAGATAATCCATACTTACTTAATATTATAAATGCGAAAGTGTTTTTGTATTTTATTGTGTTTGTCCGTCTTTCACGCCGTAACGGAGTGACGGATCGACGTGATTGTTGGCATAGAGATAGTTTAAGGCCCGAGAGTGCCATGGCTACTTTTTACCCCGGAAAAATGCATAGTTCCGGAGGGAACGGACCACCCCCCTCCCCCCCTCTATATACGCCTATGAACATCTGTAGGCTGCTTTTTCTTGAACGCTCCCTTAAGTAGTTTCTATCCACTCGCATGCTTCGTATTTTGAGTTGAACTCTACTCGTATTCATTAAGAACCTAACCAACAAAAAGTTGGAAAACCCCCGACTTTGACACTTTAAAGTTCAAAATCTCAAAAATGGCTGTACCGATTATGATGAAACATGTCTAAGAACCATCGCTAGAAAACCTGCTATCAAATAATAAAAAAAACCGCATTCAAATAGGTCCACCCGTTTAAGAGCTACGGTGCCACAGAAAGACACACAGACAGACACACAAAGCGGTCTTTTTGCGTCGGAGGTTAACAAAATAAGACCGTTGACATGCTACTCGAGTTGCCAAAAGCATGCGAGTGGCTATGAGCAGCTGCCACAAAAATAGAGTAGTCTCTTTACAACGTTGTCGATACGATCCATTTATCGTTACTATCAACTTTTCGTAGTCTTACGAGTACTATAACATTTGAGCGGATAATTTAAATGAACGACCTCACCTTTTTTCCATGGACGATTGACAGCGCTATGTTACAGGCGCCAGCGATAGCGGACGAGCACGAGTGCGCGGAACGCGGGCGCTGCCGCAACGGGAGCTGCGTGCCCTACTGCGAGACGCAAGGCATGCACAGCTGCATGTGTGATATCGGTACGTACTGACAATAGGGGTGTGTGACAGTCTTTCCCGACCCGACATGATAATACCGACATGGAAATACCGGCCCTGTTTTTTGTGTACACTCCCATAGAAACTGACAGGAGCTTCTATGGGCGTATACACGAAAAACAGGGTCGGTATTATCCGGGCCGGGAAAGAGTGTCACCCATGGGGATGATGACACCACCAATCAACTGACGTACTTCTTCTTGCGTTCTCCCATAGTTTCAATAGTAATAGCGAATTATGATGTCACTATCCGGCAACTCAATCAATTAACTATTTATGTGTTTTAAAGCAACAAAAATCTAATTTTACAGTAAATCGAAAATTAATCTGGTTTTCAGGACTAAAATAAAGCGTTTTTTTACTGGAGTTGTGCCTTGGAACTATTTTTTAATGGCATCATCATCCCTATTAATTTCGTTGCATTTTGTCGCCGTGGTTAACGTATTGATCATAGGTTATTATTCGAGCGCGTTTTTTTTATTTCATTTTCGGGGGCACATTATTGTTGATCTGATAGAAGATTCTGCTACAGATACCAGGTTATCTAGTAGGAAGTAAAAAAAAAAAAAAAATCGAAAATGTCATTAAATTCTACAGCCCATTCATGGAAAAATGTGACTACGAAAAAAGAGGCGGTTGAAACGCTCGAATGACTCTTGCCAAATTACAGCTTTCGGGCACTAACAGTCCAGAGATTGAAGCTAAGCTGTGGACAGACACCGCGAAACTACAAGGGTTCCTTGTACTATGGAACCTTAAAAAATAGGCTAGTCCTCTGCCCCATGGAAAAATCTAAATATTATTTTTTAGTGCACCTGTATGGTCCTCTAAATTAGAAATTTTTAGCTTCAGTTATTTAAGCACTGCGCTGTACGCTGTCAGGTTACTATTGTACAATTTTTTATACGCGATGTTAATCAAGTGAATTTGCTCGTTGGTCCGTCAGTTGCCGACGCGTGCAAGCGCTGCTGCCGTAAGAGCCTGAACAAGACTTGCTTCCCGGTCGCGCACAACGACATCCTGCCCGACGGAACGCCCTGCATACAAGGGTTCTGCAACAAGGTACATCCCTAGCGTCCACTAAACTACCCGCGTTGATCCTTCACGAGTATTGCCACAGCTTTAACTTGACTTATGTAAAAACGCCATTTGCGTATAGTGAAAAAAGCCACGGTGGCCCAGCGGCAAATAAATAAATAAAAAAAAGATTGATTCAATAGTTTGTATCTATTATCTCTCAAGCAGTGTCTGGGCTCGCAACTCGTGAGTTTTTCGGAATTTATGTGCGAAATAGTTTTCGAAAATTACTATAAACTTAAAGGTTAAGGAAAACATCTTGAGGGAATCTGCACACTTGCGAAGAAATTGGTGTGTGCGAAGTTCCCTATACACACTGGGCCCGCGTGGGAACTATATCCCAAGCCCTCTCATTCTGAGAGAAAACCTGTGCCTGTGCTCAGCAGTGGGACGTTTATAGATCGAGATGATGATTTACATATATTTTGTAAACAAGAAGCCTGTTTATTTGTCAGGGTGTCTGCGAGAAGACGATCCAAGATGTGGTGGAGCGTTTCTGGGACATCATCGAAGACATCAACATCAACAACGTGCTGGGCTTCCTGCGCGACAACATCGTCGGCGTGGTCGTGCTCGTCACCGCCTTCGTCTGGATCCCCGCCAGCTGCGTGGTCGGTCTACTCGACCGGGAATACCGACCCGATATTTCGTGTACACGTCCATACAAACTCGTCTCAAACTGACAAGAGTTTCTATGGGCGTGACAAAATATCATGTCGGTATTGTACGTCCGGGAAATAGTGTCATCCCCTGTAGCACGCTTTAATAACTTGCACGCTTGTGTAAGTTTTTATGAAGATTGACATTCGCGCGCCAGCTAAATGTACGAAAATAATGCGGGCTACAAGAAATAAATAAAGTAGACATAGATTATTTCGACTCTGAAAAGTGAACATATAGTGATGTTACTATTGTACCGTTTTTGTCAAACTTAAAACCTAAAATTGCTAAAAGTGGCTCCGAAACGGTAACGTTTCGTGTGTTGTGTGTGTATTTGGGAATACAGGCGTGATGTTTGTTTGTGTGTGTCATTATCCTGTGTGATTGAACGAATTCGCAGTGAGTGCTGAATCAGTGATCGCGGGCCGCTAGATCCAATTCGGTTGGTCGGAGACCAATTTGGTTCGGCGGGTCGGCTCCTCAGAGTCGATAATTTTTGAAATTAAAAGATTTTATTAGTAATAGCAAATTTAACTATAGAATTATCTTGGACATACAGATCAGTTACGTGGACCGGCGGCGACAACGGCAGCACCAGAAATATGTGGAGTGGGAGCGCCAACACGACCTCGTGCACCACTCGTCGCCGCGCAAGATCATACACACGAGGTAACGACGCGAGGATTGGCCGTCCTGACTGAGCGAGCAGCCTCCCGAGGTATGAATTGGTGTTGTAAGGCCCAATGTTCGAAATCTTGCCAACATTAGTTGCCTAGCTGTGAAGTTCGCTCAGTCAGTACTCCGATAATAGTAAACGTGTGAGAGATGAATTGAGGTGACTGTTAATATATTGAGTGCATAATATTAAAAATTTACAGTCGCGGTTTCGGCGGAATGGTTTGGAGGCCATGTCATGCGCGTCTTGGCACTGACTTTTGGAACTGACATGTTTATTACCTATTGATCAAAGTTCCATAATAAATAAAGATTTAAAAAAAGAATAAGGAATTAAAAATTGTGGAACGGTGAAAACCGTACAAAAAAATTCAACCTTATGTCCTAGAAATATTATTGTTTCAGGTTGCCCAAGCAAAAGCCGCCGGGGATGAAAACTGTTATTCAAGGCACAAGCCAACTATAAAACCTCGTTTAATGTACCGTCAGCCAAATACGTGGTCTACCACCCTAAAGTAAATAATCGTTTGCATGTCTTATAACAATAATGCCAACGTGTCTGTCATCTTGAAAGTTCGACTTGGCGTCATATTCATTTAATAGTTGTTTAAAAGTTGATAGACCACTTATTTGGCTGATGGTACAAGTATAATAATTTAACCCTTTACCAGGCCCCGAAGAACCAGCGTGTTTTAATACGTACATTATATGCTGTTGCAACCGTATTGAACGCCTTGTAAAAAATGTATTTATGAAAGTCTGAGATCTTCCTTTAAACCAGAAATAAAAATGTGGGTTACGGTTATCCCATCGCCTGTCTAAGTAATGAACTGTCATACTAGATTTTGTCTTATTATGTTCTTGATCAGGCCAAGGGATATATTCCACCCACATCTTATATCGGTTATAACAGTCAAGGTTTAACTCCAAATTTCCTACGAAACATTATATCAATCGCTGAAAACATTATTTTATGATTTTCATTCATGACACTGGGTTAAATACTTACCTCATTACTTTTTGATTAAAAGCAACACAATTACTTATTCAATTTTATGATACTATCTACAAGAAGAAATTCTTCAGGGAAAGTCTTTATAAGGAGATTTCATAGCTAGGTACATGAATTCGCTCTAGGTTGAACACAAAAACTGTTTTATTACTTACGTGAGTTTTTATGACATGACAAGACAATTTACCGGGCCATGGGAAAAATAGCTCCCACACAGTTAAACTCTAATAAGGCCATGGGATAATGTCAACCCACATCCTAATTCTGGTCATACACAATAATGCATGAATATTTAGCAATGTTTACGATTACATTAGCTTTCAATATTCAAAATCTACAAAATATCAAAAAATTGTTCGACCTATGTACTTCTGTTTCATAGAAATTATGGAAAGTGTGCGAATTTCTCCGTAGTTCACTGAAATTAGCGTTCAAGTAAATTTAAATGGCTGCCAAGGATATATTACGCAATTTAGAAGCGTGTTGTGAATGAAGATCATAAAATAATATTTTCAGGGATTGACAAAATACTTTGTAGGTGGTTCGGAGTTAAAACCTGACTACGGTAACCGATATAAGATGTGGGTGGAATATATCCCTAGGCCTGGTAAAGGGTTAATTAACTGAATAAATTTAATGTAAATAAAATAAACTTTTTTTTATTATTGAATTTATTATGTAAATAGTGGTTACAATTTATTACCAGAATAAATACACGAGTAAGCTTAATACATTATATAATTTAGTGCTTATAAGGTATATTGCGATATGCGGTGCTGAGCACCGACTACGTGAAATATAAAAGCTGCACTGGTATAAAGGAAATTTTCCCGTCTAAAGAATGTAAATATAGTCCATACGAGCGATATGACCGCGGATCAAAGTATGCTTAGTCAAAACTAAATGTGTTTTATAAAAACTTCTAAAATTTCTCGGTCTTGAATTAAGTGCGACACGGTGTAGCAGCACAAGTGTGGCTGTAGTTGGACCCGCCTTGCGAACAGTCAGTCGCTTTAAAAAACGCAACCAGAGCCTGTTAACCTTTTGAACTACGCTTTAGTATTTAGTACATTCAACGATTAGACACCCTGTTAATCACTACTGTAAATGGGACAGTGGCCTCGTAGGTCGTAAGGAGACATCTCTAAATAAGTTTAGGCATCGTTGGCGTTCATGAGGTTAAGTCGCTCGCTTTAGTGGAATTTACGGCAGTTTAGTTGAGTGCAGTGGAGGTGAGTAGGGCGACGCCGCGTTCGTAGAAGGCATGCGGCTCCTGGCCGGGCGCGATGGGCAGGCGCACCGTGAACAGCAGCTCGGAGCGCGCGCTGTTTAGGTACACTGGCAGCGTGAGCGACTGCCCGCCGCTCGGGACCGTGGTGGACTCGGGACCGCTGTGGGGAAAATATCCTGTTATAGCCGATTACAAAAAGTAACGAAGTGCAAAATTGGGTTAATTTATTTATGTTTGTCACCTTGGAACAACGTCATTTATGGACTAACTCGGAATGTATTCTGATTTAGTCTTATTTAAATTTCAAGAAAAAAATCCATCTGTAAAGACCTCAAAGTGTTTTTATTTGGTAAAATTATTTTGTATCTTTTGTTAATTCGTTTTCAAGTAGCCGTAGTACTAAAGTGATGCTCAGTTTGGAACTAAAAACATTTTATTCAATGGCTTTGTCCAAAGAAATTAGTAGAGTTTTAATTTTGGAATAAGCGTTAGTGGAACGAGGAACTGCACCTGCTACGCTATATGTTGGCTGAGAAATGTTGGCAAGCGGGCCAATCAACTTTTTTACCGACACTAATCTGTCCGCGAATTTTTTCAAACAATTGCAGATTTTTGTAAGTAAACAGTTTTTTCTGTAATTTAATAGATGGTGATATTCCCACGAAAGTTCAACCTATTAAACCGTGAAATATCTTGTTGGAAGTAGGATTTTTTGGTAACGCAAGAGACAATTTTGGTAACGCAGGAGATGTCCAAAGTGTCGGTAAAAAGTTGATTGGCCCAGATGCAGGCGTCAAATTGTTCATTGTAGCTAGTGTCTCAAGGAGGAGCCTTTTGTTCAAAGGATGTCTTCCAAATGATGGCATGATTATTACCGTATCCAAGTGAGCACGGTTAGCGGTAGATCCACCATGATGGTATTGGTGAGCAACAGCCGGTGCCCCTTGACGGTGGCGCCCTGCAACTTGAGCCCCGTCACCTGGAAGGACCATTCCGCAGCGCTCTCCGCCTCGGAACCCGCCTCCGGAATCGTCACCTATGAAAACCAGAGTTACTTGCATATTATCGCCAGCACCCGGTCGTCCGAACCAATAGTTGAGTTTTACCAAGCTATTATTTAACTTCCCCTAATATATATTGAGCGAATAAATAAGAAACAAACAAGCTGAGATATGTGATGCATAGGAGAAATTCCAGCGGTGGTCTAGCGGTATAGCACGCGGCACGGAATGACCTGGGTTCAATTCCCAGCGCTGGTCTTATTTTTCTGTTTTTTTTTGTGCATCTAATATTTCAGTTTGTATTTTCGATATATTGAGCGGCAAAAAATCTGGCCCTTAAATGTATACAGAATCGGTAATTTTGTATGAAGGGTGGGTCAAATTTTTTGCCGCTGAGTATATTATGTGTTTGTTTCAATTCTTGCCACTTCATTTTAATGCAGGTGGTAGGACCTTGTGCAAGGTCCGCCCGGATTGCTACCACCACCTTGCTCGCTTATCCTGCCGTGAAGCAGCAGTGCTTGCATTGTTGTGTTTCGGCGTGGAGAGTAAGACAGTCGGTGAAATTACTGGCCCTTGAGGTATCCCATCTTAGGCCTCTAGGTTGGCAACGCATCTGCAATACCCCTGGTGTTGCAGATATTTATAGGCGGTGGTGATCTCTTACCATCAGGAGACCCACTTGCTCGTTTGCCATCCAGTCGAATAAAAAAAATTCGCATTTAATGGTTTGATTGGCTATTGTATGCATAGTAAGATGGATAATAATGCGAGTACAGTTTAGAAAAAGTACCGTCAGCAAAAAAAGGTATTAGAAATATTTTTTAAGCAAATTTTACTTGAGGTTCTTTATATGTCATTTGTCGAAAATTTCCAAGGGATAGTAATTTTTTTTATTTTTCCACAGGAGCGAAGACGCGGAATAGTTAGTTCCCACATAAAAGGAAGCCCTAATTGGAAAGACATTAATATCATCACTACTTTGAAAAAATCTCGTATCTAAAAGTCAACAAAATTGAAACTTAACATAGTGTTCATAAAGTTCACTCAGAAAATTATCTATTTTGAGATACGAGTATTTTTAAAAGTAGTACCGATATGATAGATATATTATGGTATCTTACTTGCAAATGTAGTTCCTCGAGCGACCATGAGTTAGCCTGCGCCACGCACTGGCGGGTGGCAGTGATGTACGCCTCGGGGTTCAACAGTCCTCCCAGCCACACCGGGATACTCTGGAAATGATTCAAATTATTAATACACTTTGCTAAAGTAACTAAAAAGGAAACTACATAATAGGGATGTTCTCGCCATTAAAAATAATTCGAAGGCACGACTCCAGTAAAAAACGCTTCATTTTAGCTCTGAAAACCAGATAAATTTTCGATTTACTGTAGGTAATATTAGATTTGTTTCTGCTTTAAAATAAATAAATAGTTGATCGAGTTGGGGAACAAATTGCCATATCATTGAAACTCTATGGGAAAATTGTGTTTTGACAGCTCATAAAAAGTACGTCAGTTGATTGGTAGTGTCAACATCCCTATTGAAAATAAATCAGATTCGTATTCCGGAACCAAAAATGTAAAAGGACAGGCACAGTATAATTGATAAGATAAATGACCATTCGATAACTTATCGCAGGAGAAAATTCTTCGAGTAACAATCGCGTACCAAACCTATTGAAAATCGGAGCTTTACAACCTACACAAGGTACATAAGCTTGGTGAACGACACGAGACTCCGTTTGGGCAGAGGCAAAACTACCGCTTTCAAGGATAGCGTGTGAAGTGGAAGAAGTGTTTCAGTTCTTGTGACGATGGCATTACTTTTTGCTATCTAGGCCATCCATATCGTAGCTAGCATGTTGGAAACTCTCGTCGTCAGCATGAGGCAGGGGCGGGGTTACCTGCAGGCGGCGCGCGCCCTGGTCGGCGGCCACGCACTCCGAGACGGCGGCGAGCTGCGCGACGCGGCGCGCGAAGTCGCCCACCCACTGGCGCACGGTGCAGCCGCGCGCCACGGCGTAGCGCCGCCACGCCGCCGGCAGCATGAGGCAGGGGCGGGGTTACCTGCAGGCGGCGCGCGCCCTGGTCGGCGGCCACGCACTCCGAGACGGCGGCGAGCTGCGCGACGCGGCGCGCGAAGTCGCCCACCCACTGGCGCACGGTGCAGCCGCGCGCCACGGCGTAGCGCCGCCACGCGCCGGCAGCATGAGGCAGGGGCGGGGTTACCTGCAGGCGGCGCGCGCCCTGGTCGGCGGCCACGCACTCCGAGACGGCGGCGAGCTGCGCGACGCGGCGCGCGAAGTCGCCCACCCACTGGCGCACGGTGCAGCCGCGCGCCACGGCGTAGCGCCGCCACGCCGCCGGCAGCATGAGGCAGGGGCGGGGTTACCTGCAGGCGGCGCGCGCCCTGGTCGGCGGCCACGCACTCCGAGACGGCGGCGAGCTGCGCGACGCGGCGCGCGAAGTCGCCCACCCACTGGCGCACGGTGCAGCCGCGCGCCACGGCGTAGCGCCGCCACGCGCCGGCAGCATGAGGCAGGGGCGGGGTTACCTGCAGGCGGCGCGCGCCCTGGTCGGCGGCCACGCACTCCGAGACGGCGGCGAGCTGCGCGACGCGGCGCGCGAAGTCGCCCACCCACTGGCGCACGGTGCAGCCGCGCGCCACGGCGTAGCGCCGCCACGCGCCGGCAGCATGAGGCAGGGGCGGGGTTACCTGCAGGCGGCGCGCGCCCTGGTCGGCGGCCACGCACTCCGAGACGGCGGCGAGCTGCGCGACGCGGCGCGCGAAGTCGCCCACCCACTGGCGCACGGTGCAGCCGCGCGCCACGGCGTAGCGCCGCCACGCGCCGGCAGCATGAGGCAGGGGCGGGGTTACCTGCAGGCGGCGCGCGCCCTGGTCGGCGGCCACGCACTCCGAGACGGCGGCGAGCTGCGCCACGCGGCGCGCGAAGTCGCCGACCCACTGGCGCACGGTGCAGCCGCGCGCCACGGCGTAGCGCCGCCACGCCGCCGGCAGCATGAGGCAGGGGCGGGGTTACCTGCAGGCGGCGCGCGCCCTGGTCGGCGGCCACGCACTCCGAGACGGCGGCGAGCTGCGCCACGCGGCGCGCGAAGTCGCCGACCCACTGGCGCACGGTGCAGCCGCGCGCCACGGCGTAGCGCCGCCACGCCGCCGGCAGCATGCCGCGCACCAGCGCGCCCACCATGGCGCGCGTCTCGTTCGTTTGCTTCATCGACCCCTGAACACATAACACCTCATTGAAAGCTGTTAGCCAACACTGAACTGGTCATTCTACAACATTCAAAATTGAGATAAGGACGAATGATCAGATCAGGGTCCAAATGCCTATATTTATAGAAACAAGGTGACTGATGATATCTTTCAGCTGCCTGTATTAAAAATGTAGTACATAATGCTTTTCCATAGTTTTTTATCAGAAGCGATCGTTTTTATCGTGCTGCTCTCTCAATTAGTTCCAGTACTACATACTTCCACAAAATAAGGATTAAAAAAAATGATGCCTCAAGCAGTTGTCTTGTGAAGCAAACCACTCATTCTGTTGCTGTGTTTAGCGATGGGAGAATCATCGTGCGAATTACGGTAAATTGCGGTATAAATTCATAATTGCAACATATTTTTCGCACCGTGGCCGTTACTCGTGGCCTCAGAACTGGCCCTATACTACGAAGTGCAAAATTCGAACTTCGTATCTTGTCGTCCCGCTTACGCTAATATTATTTAATAAGAGAGTGAGGGGGACGGTACGATAGCCCCCCTGTTACCTCGCAGATGGCGAGCACGCTCCGCAGGTCGTTGTGCACTTGCGCGAGCAGCGCGGCGCCGGCCGCCACCTCGCGCTCGAAGAAACGGTACAGCGGGTCCTTTATGTTCTCCACCGTGCGACGCAGCGTCTGGATAACACGTGGGGTTATATTTTACTATGTCTATCCTTGTAAGACTCGTCAACATTCGATGAACAGAATTTTAAAAATATTTCAAATAAATAAAAGAATTAAATTTTACTTTTAAAAATAAACTGTTAGATAGGCTTAGCTCGCACTGCGATGTACAAACAGTGGATTGGGAGTAATTACCGGCAGTTTCTCGGGTAGTAATTGCAGCCAGCCGGTCGCGGTCTGGTGCAGAGACTTCATCCAAGCGGGTCGTCCATCTCCCTCTACCACTAACGCATCTGTATATAAAAACCGACATAAAAATTGAGTAAAAGAGACAGTAGTCTCCAGATTTTTATTAAACCATTTGTCAGCTGTCGTTCCAGTCAATTTGGGTGCTATAGATTATAAATTGTACCTGAAATGATAGCTATCAAAGTGGATAGTAAAAATTCCAGGGACTATAACATCAATAGCGATACGAACAACAACAAATATTTCAATTAATTATAATAATTACCATCGACTTCTGCTAGGTGAAAAAAACAAAAACGATTAAAGCTAAACTACCAATTTAGGTTCAGGAGTGGGTGTAAATTTTGTTGCTATGTGTTAAACAAGTCAATTCGGGATAATTACTAACTAGAATTAATGAATCATTAGTTTAATAATCCCTATTCATCATTACGTTAATTAAAAAACACCAATCAACTGACACTTTTCTATGTGCTGTGCAAAATGTATACATTGTCATGTTGTGCCGTAATACTGTGACGTTTATACTTATTGTAGCCAATTCAATTGACTATTTTTTTCAAAGCTACTAAAAATTAAATTTCAGTCAATTAACATTTTATCTCAATAAAATGAAACGTTTTTTATTGAAGATATTTTTGGCTAAAAGTGTCAAATTGCCTATTAAAACAAGTCTCTTTTTTGTGTTAACTGTGGCCCAAGATCTAGGGATTATTAAATCAATGTTATCGGTGCTGAATCCAATTCACAACGTGCTCTATAGCAAACAAATCTACATTGTTTTAATGGGACACAAAATTCACAATTACAGTGTGTGGTGTACGTTACGTGAGTGGTATGAAAATGTATAATGTAGTATGTGGATAGAGTAATAATACAATACTGACTGTCGTCCTGAGAGGCGGCGTTATATGCAAGCTCCTCTTCGTCTTCCAATTGCTGCATCTTCAGCAGTTTGGATACCAGGTCGCTGCCTTGTGTGGTCAATAACACCTGGACAAAACAAAGTATATAAATGGCATGTGATTTTGTAGCAATTGAGCCCTAAGCTTTTAAGTTGCAAGATTTGCTACAGTATCTGTTACACTCCGTTGTAGTTAAACGCGTCGCATCTTAAATTTCAAAGTGACTGATAAAGACAACGGATAGTACGTTTAAGTTAACAGAAGCTTAAATAGCGGTTATTAAAGATTATAGCAACATAATTAGTACTTTAGGTATTACGTAATATGCAATGTAGTGTACGCCAAAACAAAATTAGTGAGTAAATGTGTTGGATTCCAAAATTCTCTAAGTAACCTAATCACTTTTCTTGCTCTTGTTTTATCAGTTTAGTAGTTGTTTACCTTTTCAGCGTTGTTGGGCAAGCCGAGCCAAGATGGCGTCTGGCGGTCAGAGAGTTCCTCGATCCATTTGAGGAAGTGGTCGCGTCGGTTGCCGTCTGGCATCGTGATGTGCCTCTGGTTGCCGGTCGCCTAAAAAAAATAATGTTGTATCAACGCAAATAGTAACTTTACAACACTGGAGAGTTGTCGCAGATTCTCTAGGATCTTTTATCTATGAAGCTTTTTTCTTCAGGAAAGAAAGAAAATGATTTATTTATAACAGCAGTAACACATACATAGGTTAGAAAAATACATAGTTGCCGTTATAAAAAGGTCCCGGTTCAGCATATCAGCATCTCTTTAGAGGCACCATTTATGACCTTTGATAATTTTTTACACCGTCAATAGACTCCCTTATGCACCTATATATAAAATGAGAACGCCACTTTCTAGGTAACATCTCTGACGTAAAATGCCTGAATATGGAAACAATTTTGGACGGAAATATTTTTATAGATTTCGATTCGACCAGGAGTTTCAACTTACCCCGTCGACGTTAGCAACAAGCGCGAAGTCCGCCTCGAAGGAGCGCGGCGTGAACAGCTTGCACAGGAAAGAGTGCAGAAGCCGCTGGTCGAACAAATTGTCGATCTTGCCGCCGTAGATGCACTGCGACAGCAGCGTCACGAGCGCCTCCCACGGAACCTTTTCCGGGGGCAGGTTGGTGCGGCCCTGAGAACCAATGGAACTTGCTAATGCTATCCTTGAAAGTTTCGTCATCATATTTGCTGGAACTGGAACATCTTGCTGTCATTCCCACATCGAACATGCGTCCGAAAAAATAACAATGATGTTAAAATGAAAGAATAGTTATTTCAGATCGCAGGTATTTGATGCACGAGCTGAAAGCCAGGGCGATAAACATCCGATTGGAGGCTTGCCTTGTCTACATGTACAAGTTGTACATGCAAAGGAGTAGGGATTTCATGCGCGAAAAAATAATGCAAAAACTTTTTTTTATTTTTTTTACCATAGCGGTGGCATCAATCCAGGTATCTAATGTGTCGCAGGCGACACGAAGGTCGGACTCGTTGAATTCGTAGTATTTAGCCCAGCCCAGAGGCACGTAGCGCAGGCGTTCTTGTACAATACCTGAAGCGAAATTGCAATTAAGATATCAACAAGTATAATTTTATGTTAAAAGTGTCTTTGGCTACAAATACGCTTAAACAAAAAGCTGAAAGGATGGTCGATTTCATTAAATTTTATGTATAAATTACCATGGAACCAAGCCAGTAAGAAGTACAGCCTTGCGCGTTCCGATGGTGGCTTCATCATGCGGGCGGCGGGTACCTGAAAGCAATTGTATCATGTCATGTTTTGTAACAATGCAAATGATTATTTACTGTAAGACATTATACCTTGAATTAATTGCTAAACCAGAGTTATTTAAGTAGTGTCAAAATGTATTGAACTGTCATCCCTAATCCCATGTTAACGATTTATTTAACCCTGGATTGTGCAATTAGCCCTAAGATAATTTCATTATCACAGATAATTATATCTTCATTAGTCAAGTCTGAGAAAGGTGGTAAAAGCGTTGATCAAGAAGTTTGGGGGGAGATTTGCATCTCTAGTCGTTTATCATACCTGGTGTGGTAAAGAAATTTTAATGAGAGGTTTCGTCAATTTCGGAGCAGAGTCATTGTCAGAACCAGACAGGGTTATTATTTTTTTTTTTTAATTTATTTAATCAAACGGCACATGCATTACATGAAATTTTGGTATCGCCAAACAATATTCAATAACGCTTCGGGAGTATTCGAAGAAAGCCCGTCGAACTAATCATAGTTCGAGTTGTAGGGATCTTAACTACTTAGTGTAAAGCAAAGGGTTATCAACTTCACCAGACCCAAGATGCTTTTCAGCCTTGCCATGGTCGACTTGACGAATAATGAGCGAGCGTTCGGCCACCCCTGTGTATAGTCAGTACCAGTGTCCCCACCTTAGGGTAATTTACCCTCAATTTAAGCTATTTTTAGGGGTAGAAAATTATGTAGGGTATTTTTTAGGGTAAAAGTTTTCGAATAAAATGTACAGTTTCAAGAAAAAAATTACTGAAGATGACAGAAACCAAGACTAATTATGGATGCATTCCAAGAATTTTTCGAAACTGTAGTAGTTCGGCTATTGGTTTATTAATAAATAGCATTCATTTGCTTTTTTATTTTGGGGAAAAAAAAGTGCCTAATTTAGGCTAATTTCGCGTAGCGTTAGGGTAAAAAATATATCTGAGGTGGCAACACTGGTCAGTACCGTGGCGAAGGTCCGGAGCAGGTTGGCGCGGATGCCGGGCGGCGGCTCGAAGACCAGCACGCGGCCGGCGCGCAGCAGGTTGACGGGCAGCTTGGGGCTGATCTCCGTGGTGAGGAACAGCCGGAAGGCGGGGTGCGGCTGCAGCGAGTGCAGCTTCTTCTCCAGCTGCACCAGCCACACCGGCGCCAGGTGCACGTTCTTCAGCATCACCCACCTAACGATACAGTCACGCATTATTACTTCATTCAATTAGAAGCCGTGGTGGCCTAGTGGTTTGACCTATCGCCTCTCAAGCAGAGGGTCGTGGGTTCAAATCCCGGCTCGCACCTCCGAGTTTTTCGAAATTCATGTGCGCAATTTACCACGAGCTTTGCGGTGAAGGAAAACATCGTGAGGAAACCTGCACAAACCTGCGAAGAAATTCAATGGTGCGTGTGAAGTTCCCAATCCGCACTGGGCCCGCGCGGGAACTATGGCCCAAGCCCTCTCGTTCCGAGAGGAGGCCTGTGCCCAGCAGTGGGACGTATATAGGCTGATATGATGATGATGATTATTACTTCACTTAGGCTGCGTTTCCACCTGATATGTGAAACTCAAACACAACAAAAACACAGTATAAACATAAATAGGAAAAGAGAGAACAGTTAGAGACGTTGTGCTGTAGTGTGATGCCAAAAGGACTCAGCTCAGCATGTGCCGTAGCCCTTTAATCAGAACTGCAGCGCTGGTTTTCAGCTGAACCCCGATGTGCGAGGATGTGTTGCGAGTAATGTTTTTTTTTCATGAACCAATAGACACGCTTCGTTTTGTATATAGCCGAATAAACATTTTCTTACTAACCGTCCAGTCTTGCACGCGGTGTTGATGGCGCGCTCGGCCTGGTTGAACCCTTCGGCCGAACCGATGGCGATGCTCGACAGCGGCTTGTTTAACTCCGTCGCCATGTCGTCCACGCGACCTGAACACGATTAATATAGTTTTTTTTTTTGCATAAGGTTTGCTCTCTGGAGGAGCTGTGCCTTTTAACTTGTTAAGAAATGCCTGGACATAACAAATATAAACCTAATTATTGTGGTTGTCGGCCTCCGCTTAAACCTGGTGTGGTCGAGTGGTCGGAGCGTACACTAAAACAAGTCCCTACTGGTAGCCACTTGCCGCTGCAACCTGTGACCTATCATGCGACAGCTTTTAACCATCGATCGCAGACAGAAGTCACCACCGAGAGGCGATACCTAATGGAAGACAACTTTTAGCAACTAAAAATCTTCGCCACAGTTGGCCCAATCAAGGCTCGGATACCGGTTAAATTTCCAAACAGTTATCATGTACTTGGGGCAAAACCTATTTATTTTGGTTTCGTCCGCGAAACCGTTATTTTTAAACCGGTTTAAGGGAACATTTCCATAAAGTTTTTGTCAGATTAATCAGTTTAGAACAATAAAAACCGGTTTATTCCGGCGCAGGATAAACGTCGCCGCCCGCCGTCGGCCGGCCAGCTGTCACTCGTCGAATAAACCGGTTTATTTAGGTAATAGTTAAGTTTTTAAAAACGTTCGCGTTCTTATGAAAATTCGGAGTTAAACCGAAATAAACCGGTATTTACCGCTATTTTACAAACCGGTTCCGAGCCTTGGGCCCAATATGCGGCATATTTCACGGTAGGGTCAAGTCTACGCGTACTTACCGCTAGCGTCATATCCAGGCACGGAGCATAGCAACGCGGGTGTGGTAGCGTTGAGTTGGTGCTCGGTGATGGACGCTAAGTCGAACTCCGTCTCGGCCTTGGCCATGAAGCCGCCGCCCAGCACCGCGCTCACTAGCTGAGTTGCCGCCGCAATCACACGATCCGGACGGAAAGCCTGCAAGAATAGGTCGGAAGGTCATCATAAAGAGCAGCGGCATTTAAGGTTTATATAAATTACCGTCAAAAGAATAATAAATCCTTGGAAATTGCAGAGTGACAGGCGCTAAGTTGCTTATTTTATTATGCTACATATAAACAAATTACCACGGAATAGGAAAAAACAAGAGGAAATGTCATAAGTTTTGGATTGTACCGAAATCTCAGTTGAACTTATATAATTAACATGTTTCGTTGACATGCCATTTCTACTTGTTTTTCTCTATTGTATGTAAATAACTTAATTTCTCTTAATGGGTTTGATTTCAGCCTCCCAAAACCCACCTCAGTTTTGTCAACTGCATGCAACTTACCTCAAACCTTTTATATAACTGCGCGATTTAGATGACCGTAAATTTCACAAGGCACATTCAAATCAAATCATCAATTTCTGTCATTTTGGCTCTTACGCATTAACTACATGTTTTAGAGGGAAATATACTTCATTTAATTTAGAATTAGAAACCACAATAACATTATATTGCGTCTGGTCAACTATTTCTTACCTAGCAAATAGTCCAGTAAAATAAAGTTGTTTTAATGCCATTTTATTTGCGAGTCGTCAATTGTTATTCTAGTACAAATTGTTAAGAGATTACAGTTCACGAGCCGCAATATAATGTTGCTGTTGTTTCTAATTCTAAATAAAATGAAGTACATAATTATATACATACGTTTGCTCTTAATGAAATAATCAATGAAAGAGCATAATGTGTGTTATGTGTTAGTGTGTGACCTGTATGAGCAGCAGCCGGTACATGGCGAGCGTGTGCGACGCGGGCGGCGCGCTGGCGTTGGCGTCCCACAGCGTGGGCACGCACTGCTCGGGCGCCGCCTGCGCCAGCCACGCCGCCAGCTCGGGCAGCTCGCCCGCCTTCTCTAGCAGCCGACGGAACGCCACCAGCCTGGAAGGACCACCTCATTAGACAACAAGTTTGATGTAACGGTAGCCATAAGCGTAGTGCCTAAGACAGACACGCTAAATAAATAGACGCTTAGTCGTCGATTGCAGAAAACTGGTCGCTACTACCTCCAGCCTCCTGAAGCCCACCATATAAATATTTTGAAAAAAATTTACAAAGCAATTAGAATCTAATTGTTTCGAGAATAAAGTCAAACAGCCGTCAAACTGCCATGGTGCAAAACAATAGAGAAACAAAAGAATTTTTACTTTGTTACATTGCTATAGATTCCTAATTCCCTTGGACTTATTGTGTACATTCTATTGCACATTGGGCCGCACGAGGATACCTATATTTAAGGGCCGACGTTAGCTGACACGGATTGCACGGAGCAGATGTACGCCTATTGAAATATAGTATGAGCAGCGCTAATTGCACGCGTGGCGTGCGACGAATTTTACCTGTACTCACAGTAACAGGCCCGCCCGCTCCAGCTAGCGTACGCCCTAGGGACACTCCGAGCCATTATCTGCCTAAGATTGATTTTTTGGATTTTTTTTCTATTTTTTATTTAAATTCCAAATTTTTGTTACTTTTACGGTCATCCCGTAAAACCTATATCGAAAATACAAACTGAAATACAGATGCACAGAAAAACCAGAAAAATAAGACCAGCGCTGGGAATCGAACCCAGGTCCTCGGCATTCCGTGGCGCGTGCTATACCGCTACACCACCGCTGGACAACGGTACAGACACGAATTTCTCCTATGCACCACAAATCTCAGCTTGTTTCTTTATTTAGCCACTTAAACAGCGACACTAGCGACATCTATTATTATTTTTCATCTCTCCTGTTCGGAAAGTTTAATTTTCATGGGTAGATAGACGGGTGGAAAATTGCGTTTTCTCCTCTAGGGTGGAAAGTAAATTTTTTTTAATTTTTCGGCTAGCCACGACATCGAAGATAATTGAGTTACGTCATATTATTAAAATAAAAGCTTTTCAGTAATCTAAATTCAGCTATACATTAAACGACATGTTTATTACGATCTTAATAGGTTCACATTAAAAACATTCTACAATTGGTCTATTTTTTTCGAAATTACAAAATATCAACATTTAAAATTTTTCCTCTATTCTGCTGCCCGCCATAATGCCATGATAGGCTTTTTTTTCACGTTTCGGCATGGCCATCTAGATGTAAGTCGTGACCAAGAACATTATATACAACACTGGAGGTTGAACGTCGAACATCCGTAATAAAAGTCAAACTTCTTGGTTCGGCGTGCAACCTCCAGTTTTGTATACTTATATGCTCTTTGGTCATGTCGTGGCCAACTCGATTTTTTTTTTTCTAGTCGGCCACGGCAAGTGGCCAGTATGCAAAGAGTAAAGTAATGTATGAAAAGGTTGGAGGTTGGATATAAATAAATTTAATTTATTTTATATCTTGTTAATTTATATCGTAATTATATCTTATATAATTTTGTAAATTTATTTATACTAGCCACGACATCGAAGATAATTGAGTTACGTCAATGAGTTTTTTTTTTTCACGTTTCGGCATGGCCATCTAGATGCATGTCGTTACCAACTCGATTTTTAGGGTTCCGGAGCCAAAATGGCAAAAACGGAACCCTTATAGTTTCGCCATGTCTGTCCGTCTGTCCGTCTGTCTGTCTGTCTGTCTGTCTGTCTGTCTGTCTGTCTGTCCGTCCGCGGCTTTGCTCAGAGACTATCAATGTTAGAAAGCTGTAATTTTGCACGAATATATAAGTAAACTATGCCGACAAAACAGTACAATTAAAAATTCAAAAACCATTTTTTTTAGGGTACCTCCCATAGACGTAAAGTGGGGGTGATTTTTTTTTTCTCATCCAACCCTATAGTGTGGGGTATCGTTGGATAGGTATTTTAAAACCATTAGGGGTTTGCTAAAACGATTTTTCGATCCAGTCATTTGTTTGCGAAATATTCAACTTTAAAGTGCAAATTTTCATTAAAATCGAGCGTCCCCCCCCCTCTAAAATCTAAACCGGTGGGTGGAAAAATTTTTAAAAATTCAGGATGGTAGTCAGTATATTAAACTTCCAAGGAAAACTATAGCGGCTAAGTTTGCTTGAGAATTATTAGTAGTTTATGAGTAAATAGCAGCGTAAGGTATAAAATATACCTATACTTCGAAGATTCCGTATAAAGTACGAAATCCTTAGAAAAATATTACTTAATTTTTGCGTAATGGCTCCGGAACCCTATTTTGGGCGTGTCCGACACGCTCTTGGCCGGTTTTTTTTATAGTCTGCCATGGCAAGTGGCCAGTCGAAAAGGTACCGCTGGAGGTTGGATAGGTTTAAGTAAATTCAATTTATTATTATTCTCGTTTTTTTGTAGTATTTGAGTTTCCTCACAGTCGAAATGAAAAGTAGAGTGTCTAACTCGGGTGAAATAACCCATTTCCCCTCGAACTATTGGCGCTCTCACTTCGTTCGAGCGCCAGAAATATCTCGGTGAAATGGGTCACTTTCCACCCTTGGTTATCAATCTACTATTTCATCTCTCCTGTTCGGAAAGTTTCATTTTCATGGGTAGATAGACGGGTGGAAAATTGCGTTTTCTCCTCTAGGGTGGAAAGTAATTTTTTTAAAATTTTTTGGCTAGCCACGACATCGAAGATAATTGAGTTACGCCAATGACATTTTTTTTCACGTTTCGGCATGGCCATCTAGATGCATGTCGTGACCAACTCGATTTTTTTTATAGTCGGCTATGGCAAGTGGCCAGTCGAAAAGGTACCGTTGGAGGTTGGATAGGTAGAAGTAAATTAATTTTATTATTATTCTCGGTTTTTTTGTAGTATTTTAGTTTCCTCACAGTCGAAATGAAAAGTAGTGTGTCTAACTCGGGTGAAATAACCCATTTCCCCTCGAACTATTGGCGCTCTCACTTCGTTCGAGCGCCAGAAATATCTCGGGTGAAATGGGTTACTTTCCACCCTTGGTTATCAATCTACTAATTATCTGCCTGTCCAGGCTGTTGGCAGTGTGCTGACCTGGAGCTGAGCCGTGCGGCGGCGTCGTGCTGCTGCTGCGTGAGCGGCTCGAGCGGCGCGCAGTGCGAGACGAAGCCCTCCTTGCCGCGCAGGAAGGTGGCGAAGGGCTGGTCCAGCGTGTCCTCGGCGCCCGTGCTCTTCAGGTGGATGCGGCACAGCAGCAGCGCGAACGTCAGCCGGTCCGTGTGCAGCATGCCGCGCGCCACGCGCTCGTACACCACCTGACATTGAGTACATTTCATTGAATATTTCCTATGTGTTTGTATTGGTTCTCTAATTTTTCGCCGAATATTATTTCCCAACCAACTTTTCGCAGAATTTCATTTCGCCGAATGATCACTTGCCAACTTATTAAAATGTTCTGTTTTATTTCCCAACCTCACAGTTACCAACTGTACGTTTGGCCTATTTGTTATAAAGCCACTTTTCAAAATGCCGACTTTCGGTTAGTAAATGTTTTGGTTGGCGTTTGTATTATGTACGTAGATTGACTTTTTTTTTTTACCTTTTAATTATTTTTTGATTCTATAACACAGGGACTTCTAGCACAGGATCCAGAGCCGTAGACTCTTGCTTTAAGCTTATTATGCAATAAATTCACTAATAATTAATTTAGATCGCGGGATCGCGGTGGATGCGAAAAGCACAAGACCGGTCTGAGTGGAGAGCCTCAGGGGAGGCCTATGTCCAGCATGTGATGATGCAATAAATTATTTGCGATTTTCATTTTTTCATGTTTTCATCAGTTTCAGCATGTTTCCTGAGGTTAAATTTCATCGAGCTAACGCTCATTAATTAGGAATGTCTTCTTAAGTGCGTAAGTAGTATATTACAGTTAAGTGTATATTATAAATAGAGACCGGATTATATGCAACATAAAAAGCTTGAAATATGCATGCAAATATGCATGAAAAATGCTTGAAATATGCACGAAAACTGACAGAATATGCAACATTAAATGACAATTTTTTTTTCGTTTTGTAAATATTATTCCTTTAGATTTAAGTTTATTGTTAGTAAATACTTGTTTGAAGTCTTACTTTATTAAGTAGGTATGTATCTTTATAATTTATTGTTTTTCAATAAAATAAAAAATTTAGATTTTTTATTACAAAATCAGCATACATTTAGTAAACTATCCATTGATAGCCAATAATCGATACAGTATCAAGTTGAAAAAAAAATGACATTTGACAAATTGAGAAGTATCATGTTACATTATTTAATATTTTTGTAAACGTTAACAATCAAGTATTCTTCTAAATTTTCAGTGGTAAGATTATGTCTTCGATCATTCAAAATCATTTAAAATACTGTAAATTACAGCGATAATATGCATCATCACTAGATCTTAGGAAAAATATGCTATTAGCGCTGAAAATGGCTTAAATATGCAAATGCATATGCAAATATGCAAATGCATATTATCCTGTCTCTAATTATAAATAATATTTTTTTAAAGAAACTGTTATTATTGTTTCTTGGAATATGGGACAGAAAGTTTTAAGTTTGTACAATATTTATTGACATAAATGAAGTTGCTTACCGTAAACAACTCCTCAGTGATGATACTGAGCCGAGCCGTGTAGTCAGAAGCACCGTTGAGCAGCGGACACACCAGCACGGAGCTGAATATGTCCAGGAACATCTTCAGCGAGTACTGGTACAGGAAGTGGACCTGGTTCAGGGCCTCCATCGTGAAATAGATGCTGCTGCAGGCCTGTCGACACAAAAATAAATGACTTGATTACCACCATTCCATAACACCACCACTTGGGTCAGAATTAAAAATGTAGATTTGCAATTTGGTGTTATTTACGGGTGATTTCTACTAGTATCTAGAAATCAAAGATATAACATGATTTTAAGGAGCTGTTCCACCAGCCATTGATTAGTGTTAACTGACGTCTCCGTCTTTTCAAACAAAACAAATAGAGACGGCATCACATTTAACCGTCAGTTAACACTAATCAATGGATGGTGTAACAGCCCCTAAATGCACAATTCGAACATGCTTCTAGAAGCAAAAAGAAGCTTGTACTCACTTGAGAAAGAGGTAGATATTGCTGGCTGACAGTTTCAATTTCAGCAATGACTTTGTCAGTTTCTTCCACCTGTGAAAACAAGGGAAATTATTGAAATTTTTTGAACCAGTCTCTCAAAATAATAATCACTTTCTAACGGACACAATATTACCTTTTGCCCGATGTCATCAGCTTCTTTTTTGAGCGTCTCAAGGGTGGCGATAACGGAATCATCATCTAGAATCTTGCCTTTAGCGTCATTGAGCGCTTGTAGCAACGATTTCTCCAGTTGTCGTAGACGGAGATGGAATTCACCTATGTAAACAAACACATTTTTATTTTCCGTAGAACAAACCCAATTTCATTTATAAGACACATTTTGTTCAAAGCCGCACCCATGAGTTGAAAAAATATACTAGTCGGCTCCTATCGGCAATCTACAAATTCTATTATATTTCGCAGCTTCATTCTTAGCGATTTACTAGTTAACATATTGTAGCTATGTCTCCACGTTATAGCCCTTACACGTTTTTAGAGGATAAAGAAAGAAAAAATAAGACACTCAATTGACACTTGACTAGTCACCGCAGGCGCGCCATATTTTCTCCATTCTGTGTTTTCGTGTCGTAGCCTTTACACGACTACCGCTCCCGCGCATTATTACAAATTCCAATTTAAAAAATTAGAAGTTTATATTTATACGTTACTCAAAAACAAAAAATGGGAAGAAAACGCGTAAAAGAAACACCAGAACGAGAGAAGAAACGTCGTCGTATTATCTACTCATCGTCTGAGGATGAACCAGAAGGTAATTATTTTACAATAATTTCTTATTTCTTTTTAGTGCTTGGGGAATGTAATAACCTAAGCATGTGATGCGAGCTACCAGCGGGGTTGTCTTCTTCACAATCATGCTTAGACATCATGCTTAGAAAACCAGATGGGCCTACTTTTGGTCATTTTTACCACCTACCCACTTATTACGTGATGCGAGATACCATCAGGGTTACCTCTGTCACATTAAAAACTATGATACGAGCAAGCAGCAGGCTTCGTTCAATCATACTCATGAGGTCAATTCCTGACGCTCACTAGTGCTAAGTATCTGTGATGCGAGCTACCAACAGGGTACCCTCTGTCACAAAAATATTTGATACGAGCAAAAAGTGGACATAGTTATATCATAATTTTATCTTCTCACACTTAATTAGTGTTCAGTGTCTGTGATACGAGCAACCAGCAGGGTACCCTCTATCACAAAATATTTATTTTCTACACGAGCAAAAACAAAGGATTTTATCTTTTGTTTTTTGGTGTACAAAAACAACTAAAAACGGGGGTAAATTTTCCTTCGACTTGCTACTCCGCGTTTGGCGTACGCTACCCATACTTAAGTTGTACAATAAAAATGCAAACTTAGATACCATACGTCTATGCAGATCCTAGTCCGGGGAACGCCGGCGTCATCTCCGACACGTCCAAGACCTCCGCCACCACCAGCACCGCCGCTCCCGTAGTTGCCTCGACCAGCAGCGCGGCGCCAAATACCATGTCAACCACTACCCCGTTGATAGATCCAGTGACAACTGAGCAACCAACAGAACCAACGGAACCTGAACTCGATGACGCGATCCTTCAGTTATTAGGTGACGCTCCAAAAACAGATGTTCAGTTAGGCCCAAAAGTTCATAAAGATATTGCCTCACGTTGGCAAGAAATACTATCCAATGGGCTTCCAAAAGAAATTAAGGAGAAATTGATCAAAGAATATTTGATACCAGGTAACTGCGAACTTTTGATTCCACCTATTCTGAACGCAGAAATAAAAGCCGCCTTACCAGAAACATTAGTCAAAAGAGATGTTTTGCTAACTGAAAAGCAAAAACAATTAGGTATTGCTCTTGCGGCATTGGCAAAGGCCACTCACTCAATGGTCATTAAAGATGATCACCACAAGATAATCAAAGCCATAAGCGACGCGAGCCGTATTCTATGCGACACATTCTTTAACGAGACCAAAACTAGGAGAACCTTCGTGATATCTGCCACCAACTCAAAGATGAAGGAGACCTTATTAGACGCCAAGCGTGATAAATACCTATTTGGTGAAAATGTAGCTGAAAAATTAAAATCGGCTAAGAGCGTCCAAAGGAACAGTGTCGATCTAAAGCAAACCCAAAAGAATTTTAACCCGAAATTCGCGAAGAACAATTTTTATAAAAACAAACCTTTAAACACGAGGGCCCTGCAGCGGAAGACGAACGGGCGACCGGATGCAGGGAGGACTCGACAGGCCCCAGCAGCAGCAGCAGCAGCAGCAGCGCCAGCGACAGCAGCGAGGACGACGCGCCCGTACACCACCCGCTCGACGCAGCGGCAGCCGCCGCCGCCGCGCCGCTACTAGGTGATGAGGTAACCGCCGGCCGGTTGACTCATTTCTACGCAGCTTGGCTAATGGTCACGGATAATCCAGAACTATTATCCTGGGTAAAGGGATATAATATTCCCTTCGTCGCGACTCCCACGCAAAGCGACTGTCCTGACACATTGCCGAAATCAGACAGCGAACGGTTTTTCTTTGAGAAATGTTTACATACCTTGATATCCTTTGGGGCTATTTCAAAATGTGATCACGAAGAAGGAGAGTTTATTTCTCGTGTATTTCTCAGAGAAAAACCGAATGGCGACCATCGGTTCATACTCAATCTTAAAAAACTTAATAAGTTTATAAAAACATCACATTTTAAAATGGAAGATTATCGCACAGCCGCAAAGTTAATCACCACAAACTGTTACATGGCCACAATAGATATGAAAGACGCCTATTTTGCTATACCTATTGAGGAAACCCATAAGAAATTTCTTAAATTTAAATTTGACGGTACTCTTTATCAATTTAATTGCCTACCTTTTGGTCTATCGACAGCACCATTCGTTTTTACAAAACTATTAAAACCTGTCATCCAATTTCTAAGATCCAAAAACCTAATTTCAGTAATATATTTGGACGATATTTTGTGTATAGGCCGGGATTACGACGAATGTCACAAAAACGTCACAAGTACCAAAAACCTTCTCGTAAACTTGGGTTTTATCATCAATTATGAAAAAAGCCAATTAACTCCTAGTAGAAAATGTAAATTTCTAGGTTTTATATTTGATTCCAAAAACATGCTGTTAAAACTTCCATTTGAAAAAGTGGAAAAGATAAAATCATATTTACACCAATATCTAAAAATTAAAACTTGCAAATTACGAGATTTCGCAAAAATTATCGGATTGTTATCTTCGGCCTGTCCCGCGATCGATTACGCAAGACTGTACACAAAAAAGTTCGAAAGACAAAAATACATACATCTATTAAAAAACAAATCTTATGATCAAATTATTACTTTACCATCTCTTGTAAAAGACGATTGCCGATGGTGGCTTGATCACTTAGGAAAAAGACACCATCCCTTTCGATTCAACAATTATTCACTGGAAATATACTCTGATGCTTCAAAAACTGGCTGGGGCGCTTTTTGCGATGGTAAAAAAGCTCAAGGTTACTGGCGGGATGATGAAAAATATTCACACATAAATTTATTAGAACTGAAAGCAGCCTTATTCGCACTTAAAACTTTTACAAAAAACACTTACAACTGCGAAGTCTTATTGCGAATTGATAATGTCACTGCAATTTCCTGCATTAACAAAATGGGTAGCATTCAATATCCACATTTAGATGAAGTAACCAGATGTATCTGGCAGTGGTGCGAGACGCGCCAAATAGTTATATTTGCGTCGTATATCAATACCAAGGATAATTATGAGGCCGATTCCCTCTCGCGCTCAAAAAATGTTGATACAGAATGGGAGTTAAACGATAGTTCCTATCAGGAGATTGTTAAGACTTTTGGCGCACCTGACATCGATTTGTTCGCAACCAGGCGTAATTCAAAATGCCGAAAATATATTTCATGGAAACCAGATCCCAATGCCATAGCTATTGACGCTTTCACAATCTCTTGGTCAAAACTGTCATTTTACTCATTTCCCCCATTTGCTATTATATTAAAAACACTTCAAAAAATCATTCACGACAGAGCCGAAGGCATTTTAATCGTTCCACACTGGCCTATGCAACCGTGGTACCCTTTGTTTCAGAGACTACTAATAACCGAACCTATTTATTTTGAGCCTCATCCAAATCTATTAATATCTCCTTTCAGATCGACCCACAGTCTTCACCAAAAACTTACCCTGGTTGCAGGGAAACTATCAGGCAGGCATTATTGAAAAAATCATTTTCCTCTGCCTCCATTGATATTATCTTAGCATCTCTAGCACCTAATACTTATAAACAATATGATTCTTCTCTGAAACAGTGGTATAATTATTGTCAAAAGCATAAATATGATTTTTTAAAACCCACTGTTCTAACTGTCATTGATTTTTTATCAGAAACCTTTAAAGATGGTGCAAAATATGGCACAATAAATTCGCATAAATCTGCTATAACTACAATCTTACAGCCCAATGTCGGCGAAACAGATATCATGAAACGGTTCATGAAGGGGGCATTTCGGCTCAGACCACCACGGCCAAAGTACAACCTTACTTGGGATCCAAACATTGTCTTGAACTATCTATCTCAACTATGGCCCAACAGTGAACTTAGCCTAGAACTGCTCTCAAAGAAAACTCTCACCCTGCTGGCACTAGTGACTGCACACAGAGTACAAACATTCTCGGTAATTAAATTAAACAATATTCAAATTCGTCAAGATTCTGAAGTTATTATTTCTATACCTGATCTTATAAAAACCTCTTCGCTTAATTCCACTCAACCAATTTTGAGATTACCATACTTTGATATGCGTCCTGAAATCTGCCCAGCTCGATCTCTTACCTCATACATCGAAAAAACTTCTCCTCATCGTCGAAACAACACACAAATCCTATTCATCAGTTTTAGATCGCCATACAATAAAGTTGGCACACAAACTTTGAGTAAGTGGATCAAAGATATATTACAAAAAAGTGGTTTAGACGTTTCAAAGATTACCGGGCATAGCACTCGACATGCAGCCACGTCAGCCGCCAGCAGGATGGGTGTCAGCTTAGAAATAATTAGAAAGACTGCAGGTTGGACAAATGAATCAAATGTCTTCGCAAAATTCTATAACCGGCAGGTTGTCGGTGATCCCAATCAGTTTGCAAATGCAATACTTACTAACAGTACCAAATAGATAGATATAGGTACTTATCATCTAAATTTCTATTTTTGTATACATATGTATAAGTAATTGTATGATGAGGATACAATCATGATTTACTTAGTCAAAACAGAAATAAAGTTGTGGACTAGAATATTTTTTTTTGTTTTTACGTTTTTTCTTTTTCTCTTTTTCTATCTCTAAACATCCTACAATATGTTAACTAGTAAATCGCTAAGAATGAAGCTGCGAAATATAATTGATGATCAAACGAACTTACCTGTACGTGAAGTTCGATCACAATTATATGAGCAGCTTCATTCGATGCGATTTACAATCACCCTCCCTAAGTAACTACCTGTTAATCTCAACTCACCCTGATCCCCTAAATATACATAATACATATATTTACATATAAAAAAAAAAAAAAAAAAAAAAAACTAATAGAAGTACTTTAAACAAAATGAAGAAAATATGGCGCGCCTGCGGTGACTAGTCAAGTGTCAATTGAGTGTCTTATTTTTTCTTTCTTTATCCTCTAAAAACGTGTAAGGGCTATAACGTGGAGACATAGCTACAATATGTTAACTAGTAAATCGCATCGAATGAAGCTGCTCATATAATTGTGATCGAACTTCACGTACAGGTAAGTTCGTTTGATCATCAATTATCATCGATTGGCACCCTCAGCCCCAATTGTGATCTATTTGGGTATTTCCACGAGCGTCCCAACCGCAGTCCCTTGCCAGAGATTTTAAGAATTGGAAGGCAGATTTGTTTTTAATTATGACGTAAATAGCTTCTGTACTCAGGCCAGAATCTATTTCAATACAAAAATCAATGCATATGAATTATTTACTTCTTAATATAAACAGCTAGGGACTGACAGCGGTTGGGATGCTCGTGGAAATACCCATTTATGTTATGCTTCGTACTTCATCGCCAAGTTAAGATTTGATCTAGGCTAGGCGTTTCCTTTTTAGCCTGTTCAGGTCACCCGAAAATCACTATTTAAGACTACGAAGATGAAAGAATGAAATACATTTATTCACAACACAACAATAGTCAACACTACTCAAGACCCAACAATATATTATTAAGTACGATAGTACAGATAGTAAGATAGTATGTGCCATTGCGGTTGTGAATCGGACACTGGCTCAGCATAAAGCTAATATACCTTGCAGTTTGAGCAGGTCTGATCGCTTGGTGTCGATGTCGGGTCGCTCGGCTTTGAGCACGCGGTGCAGGCACTGCGACTGCAGCGACGACCGCGTCACCGTGAAGTTGACGAACGTCACACGCGAACACATGTCCGGCGGGAATTCCACCGTCGGGTCCCTGATAATACAACATTGTTCATTTAGTGATCTAAAAGGAAATTGGTAGATTTGACTGGGGCTTCTCAAAGTCCACCGCAGGTCGGTGAACTGTGAGGCAAGACTAAGGCTGGAGTTTAAATTGCTCATAGCGAAGAGAAATACTAATACATTAATCCGACCTCCGGATACTGACAAGCAGGCTTAGCTTAGCCAAATTTACAAGATCTTATTTTAAAATAGATAGATAGAATCAGTATGACTGCTATATTAAGACACATATTGAGTTTACCTGGTGCTGAGGAAGATCACGAAGGAAGGAGACAGATCGATGTCCTGGTCGCCAAGCGTGATTAGCACACGGCCGCCAGTGCGCCGCAATTCGCGGTTCAGTACCGGGTTCAGGATGGGATCATAGTTTTCAACGTCCTAATAAATTAAGCAAAATTATTATTTAATAGTATTTAAGTGGATCCCAAGGTTATTTTAGAAATATGTTATCAGGTTGAAGATTCCATAGTCTAAGGCTTTCTGAGTGATTGCATTGCGAACTTTGACGAAACATGAATAGGCGTGCTTATAATACTTAGTTCAGCCGCACTGTAAATATGAAAACACTAACCTGGACCAACAGTGGGTTGCCGAACCGCAGGGCAGACTCGAGGTTCTTGCGGAAGGAGTCATCGAGGAACGAGGTTTTGGTGATCTTGCGGTCGCGGAACTCACGCATGATGAACTCCGTGGCTTGCCCCGACGGGTCGATGATTAGAGGGTAGCGGTTGAAACGCTGGAATACGAATAATAAGTAAATATAACAGAAGGCACGCGGTATGTATGAAATTCTATATAATTAACGCTGTTAAAGAATTTCTGAAGTACCTTTAGTGACTGAAGATAGGTCAAATCGCGGCATACAGGTAGCTGCTACTGTCATAAACACCCACAACACGCAAACTTCTTCATCGTATGCCGTATTGGCACATGAAACTAGAGTGTTCGTCTTCTCCAAGTGTACTCACCCGCAGCATGATTGCATTCTCGACGCACAGTTCATCGGTCGGCAACGCGTTGGCCTGCCAGCGCAGCCGCTCGTCGGGGTTACTGAGGTATTCGGTGCGGGCGATGTCGGCGCGGTACCGGATGTTCGCAGCCGCCAGGTGAGCCGTCCATGTTGAGAACAGGTTTTGACGGTACTGCGAGAAAAGGAAAGGAGCTTTACTAGTAGTTTAACTAAAGAAACAAATTCGTCTTTAGCGCAAAGCTGCAACGATTTGTTCCTTCCGAGTTCACAAGGGATTCCTAAAAACTCGTTTCTCGTGTCATCGTTAGTCATCGTGTGTACCATCTGAGTGACGAAAAAAAGTGGCGAAATAGACCCTAAAAGTATTTTTCTACTCGTATACTGTTCTGTTATTTACTTAATCTCAAATACTAATATAAGAACAAATATAGATTCTGGAAAAGTTCATTGTCTACGCTCACATCCGTAACTCATGGCACTCGCCTTCTTTGATCCTGTTGCACAACTTTTGCACAAAAGACTATAGTGACTAGAGAGCACTTACATGCTGGTCGAAGTAACCCCCATAAGCGATGAAAGCGGCGGACAGCAGCACGTCGCCGACGATAGTGCTCATCTGCGAGCGGAACGTCTCCGAGCTGCCCTCCCAGCGCTCACGTTCGATCACCAAGCTCTTAAGCAGCGCGATCGATCGGTCCACCTGACAAAATAATATAAGTAATGCATATGTGTTTATGGAAGGAGAAAGAGGCCTTTGCCCAGCAGTGGAATACCGTATAGAATATGTAAAAAAAAAATCGTTTTTTTTTCTTAATTGTTTGACCTCTGACCTCCTAAGTAAAGGATTGTAGTTAGCTTTTAGCTTCTCTTACCTTAGCTTGCACGTTTTCGAGATCAGTCTTGATGGCCTGCGCTTGGCTGATCAGCTGCGCATACTCCTCCTTGTAGGAGGCGATGGACTTCTCGAGCTGCGCGATCAGCTCTCGCACCTCGTCGCCGGCCGTCACGTTGCTTTGGGCCTGGTCTTCGAGAGCTTGTAGCTCGTTACGCAACGGCTCCACGCGTTTCAACATGTCCGCGTATTCGATCTGCATGGGACAGTTGGAAAAAAAGTCGATTTAAATCTTCGAAGAAATACAGATACTAAAATAAGAACATTGAAATCCTACTAATATTATACATGCGAAAGTTTGTGAGCATGTGTGCTACTCTTTGACGCTTAAATTACTGGACGGATTTAGATGAAATTTGGCATGTAGATATCTGACTGAACACCTGGAATAACATGTAGGCTACTTTTTATTCCGATATTTCAATCGGATCGGTATAGAATCTAGAAATCTTAACAGCTAGGATTAGATACATGCAATTTCGCATGTCTTATTTGCAAACAATAATGTTAACTTTACACACGCGATGTAATTTTTGGAGACTCCCATGGGAATTTAATAAAACCCCAGAATTTCAATTCAACAGCCAGATATAATGGTTTACGCGTGCGAAGCCGCAGGTAAAATCGAGTGTAATATAAAACTGATTCAGCTATGTAATCTGGAGCTGTTATGTTTGAGTTTGTCTGGCTTGTTTTTGAGTTTAAAAATAGAGAGTAAAAATTAACATAAGTATTAATTTATCTTACCTGAGCAATGGCCCATTTGACCATAGGCCCGCAGGCCATACTGGCGCGGTTGACTTTCTCGAAGTTGTAGTCGGGGTTACTCAAGTATCGAGTCCTCATTTTTTCGCGAACGTCGTCACTGGCCACACACAAACGGGTGATTAATACTTAGAAATAAAGAACTTCAAGCCTTACTTATGTTCGTGCATTGAACCATCCTCCTATACGTTAATATCCAAAAATCCCAATCTAAAAATAAAATCAAAATATCCCCCATGCAATTATTTTTTTAAATGAAAACCGTGTTTTTTTTTTTTTCAACAAAAACTTCGTCACTTACCGGCACAGAAAAATGACCGACATGGTCTTGTATAAACGCAACAATAGCAAACAGAAGAATAAAAATAAAATAAAAACAAAACAATGAAGAAAACCAAAATAGCAATCGAATCACTGTCGGTGGTGACGTTCAATTGTTTCATTATTGGCGAACGAATGATGAGAATGAACACAATTTATTTATTGGCAAATACATGCAACCTGGTGATGTCTGAGGAGTTTTGGCTGAGGAAACAAAGTTTAATTAACACTTTTACTAGTACTCTTCCATTAGTAGAACTACAACATTGTGAACACTTTGTCAATTCTACTTGTACATAAACTGAGTCAATTAAATTTACTAACCAAATATTTACTTGTAAGTCACGAGCTACCTTCATTTTCGGCACAAAGGTTAATTAGCCATCACCACAAACACCCAATGTTACAGAAACATAGAACACACAGTGCAAAAGCATGCTTCAAGCATCTGAGACAAACGGTCGTGCGAAGTTATCTAAAGACTTTCCAAACAGCCTGTACTTACCGGCATTGGGAATAAAAGGAATTTAAAAGGGGAGGGCGGGGGAACGAGATAAGCAGCGGTGCTCACGTTATGTCCTCGGTGGAGAAGTTGGAGACGATGCTGTTGATGAAGTTTTCACGCATGATGACGGCGCGAATGGCCTTCCAGTCGGTAGCGTTCTCCCCCAGAAGCAGGCAGATGGATTCCAGCGCCACTTTGACGAGCGCCGGCGGGTTGCCCATCGACCGCACTTCCACCAAATGCTGCTTCTTTATAGACTTGACGGCTGCACGGCCGAAGGTAACCGAGCGGTGCGGTGGGCGCATCCGACACCAGCACGAAGCGAGAGCGAGAGAGTACAAAAAAGAGAGAAACAAAAAAGGCATTTAGCAGTCTGTGACACATGCGGCTGGCGTTAACGATTAAATATTTTATCACGACTAGATTTTAAGAGTACTAAAACCTACAACTGAAATATAAAACGATTAAATACGAAAATAATGTTAAATAACGATTGTTAATCTTGTTGTTCATGACGATGCTTAGCAGAGTTAGTCACATACGAGTACTGACGATGTTATTGGTGAGTAGGGAATTGATGCCTTTTTACTACACTTGGTGATCACAATATTAATGTAATTTGACATATTAATAACAACAGTCACATATGCAAGCAAGCTTAGCTTATTTACAAAATAAAGTCACAATAATATCCATTCATAACAGTAACAGTATTAAAAATATAAAATTATATTAAATCAAAAATACAATGCAATGCTTAGAAGTACAACTGTCACTAAGAATTTAATCGATCATTTAATTAACATAAATGTGCATAACAAATCATTCCGTGTACAATGTTTTTGCCAATAAATATAAAGTATTTTAAAATGATTACTCATCAGCAATCATTATAATTCTTATTTAATGTCCCATCCCGAAATCTAGCAACCGTACTACGAAGAAATTACTTGTCTAAACAATAATAAATCAATAGTATAATTCTAGTTGCCAATTTTCTTACGGACAGAATATAAAGAGACGGAAAATATTGCTAAAATTTTAGTTTTCATCAAATACGGATTTTATAGGGATATTTTCTTGGAAACTATGGATAAAATGAAAGCATGCCAAATAAGGAAAACTACACGAATTGAAAATTGCTACTACGGGTTTTATCATCTGCATATTTTCCGCCTCATTTTCCACACAAAGTTCATCAAACTCCCCAGCCTATACGATTGCGCTAAACGCGAATCAAAGATGAATAATACTCATTCTAATATACCCAAAGCCGTACATTTCTTGGAGAGTGTAATGAACAGTCTGTGGTAAGCTTAATAATAAATCGGCACACTAACGTGATGTTCTCAGTTTCGAAGTTAACAATGGTGGATATGAAGTTGTCCTTCATGACAGCTGATCGGATGCCCTTCCAGGTGTCTCCCTTTTCTCCGAGGAGTGTACAGATAGACTCGAGCGCCATCTTGACGACCGAAGGCGGGTTGGCCATGGAACGCACCTCCACTAGCTGTTGCTTCTTGATGGAACGGACCGCTGTGTCGTGAGATCGTCTTCACATTTAATACTAGATTACATGTAAAACATCACGTACAATATCGGGCGCCTTTCAATGTTGATTTAAATGTAATTCAAATTGGATTTTTCAAGCATTTCGATGTTGTACGTTGAAGGTAGCGATTGTTATAAAGTTATAAATTAAACACTACGGTTTACAAATAACAAATAAGGCATCGTCTTGCTGTGACTGTCTGCTGCTCTAACTACTGAACTATGGATGTTAAGCAAATCGTCATACATGTATGTATAGTTTCGACCAAATTTTACCATCTAAATCTAAACGGTTGCCATGTACAAGAGAGTACAATGGTAAAGACGTGTTCACACCAACATTACCGTTTCAGTAAAATCGTCTAAAAGGGAGTGAGTAAGCATTGTGCAAATGAAGTAAAGGACCAAACCGTTTTGCGCCTCGATGACAGCGGGCTCCACTTGGGCCAAGTCCGCCATTACGTCCCTGCGTTTCGCTTCAATCTCCTTAGTCTGCTTCTCTAGAGCGACCTGATTTTGAGGAAAAATATTTAATAACAGTTCAGACACAACACGAAATATGTTTGATGGCTGATATAAATGTGCTTCTGACCTGAATTTCCTGGCTCTCGACCTTCTTTTTCTCGGCTTCCTGCTGATCCTTAACCATCTGACGTAGTTTAGCATTAGCAGCTTCGTTCTTAGCTTGGAGTTCCTAAACAAGAAACATTGTTTTGATAAGTATAAATGAACTCCCGTGACGGTGTTGACGTATTATTTTGGAAATATTTTTTTCACTTCTCATGCTCGTAAAGTTCGTGTTTATGCTGTATCTAGGCGACATAAAATAAAATCTTCGTCTAATACCAACTCAAGACCAAAGTAATCAGGTGTCAACAGCCACAAACAAAAAAGTTTCTATAGATTTTTTTAATATTTTTAATTTATATAAAACTAAAAATCAATCAAATCAATCATAATAAATCAGTAAAATTAAAATAATGGAATTATTATAATAACGCATAAAAAATAAAAGGTACATAGAAAGTGACTCATTGTTTCCACTGTTGCTATTTCATTTCCTCGCCATCGAAGTGAAAAGCAGAGTGTAAAACTCGACCATTAAATCCATTTTCCCCTAGACGTACCGTACCGGCTCGGGTGGCTATATGAACGCCTCGGGTAAAATGGCTCGTTTTATGCCCTTGTTGTACAATTGATGATCAAACGAACTTACCTGTACGTGAAGTTCGATCACAATTATATGAGCAGCTTCATTCGATGCGATTTACTAGTTAACATATTGTAGCTATGTCTCCACGTTATAGCCCTTACACGTTTTTAGAGGATAAAGAAAGAAAAAATAAGACACTCAATTGACACTTGACTAGTCACCGCAGGCGCGCCATATTTTCTTCATTTTGTTTAAAGTACTTCTATTAGTTTTTTTTTTTTTTTTTTTTTTTTTTTTTTATATGTAAATATATGTATTATGTATATTTAGGGGATCAGGGTGAGTTGAGATTAACAGGTAGTTACTTAGGGAGGGTGATTGTAAATCGCATCGAATGAAGCTGCTCATATAATTGTGATCGAACTTCACGTACAGGTAAGTTCGTTTGATCATCAATTATATTTCGCAGCTTCATTCTTAGCGATTTACTAGTTAACATATTGTAGGATGTTTAGAGATAGAAAAAGAGAAAAAGAAAAAACGTAAAAACAAAAAAAAATATTCTAGTCCACAACTTTATTTCTGTTTTGACTAAGTAAATCATGATTGTATCCTCATCATACAATTACTTATACATATGTATACAAAAATAGAAATTTAGATGATAAGTACCTATATCTATCTATTTGGTACTGTTAGTAAGTATTGCATTTGCAAACTGATTGGGATCACCGACAACCTGCCGGTTATAGAATTTTGCGAAGACATTTGATTCATTTGTCCAACCTGCAGTCTTTCTAATTATTTCTAAGCTGACACCCATCCTGCTGGCGGCTGACGTGGCTGCATGTCGAGTGCTATGCCCGGTAATCTTTGAAACGTCTAAACCACTTTTTTGTAATATATCTTTGATCCACTTACTCAAAGTTTGTGTGCCAACTTTATTGTATGGCGATCTAAAACTGATGAATAGGATTTGTGTGTTGTTTCGACGATGAGGAGAAGTTTTTTCGATGTATGAGGTAAGAGATCGAGCTGGGCAGATTTCAGGACGCATATCAAAGTATGGTAATCTCAAAATTGGTTGAGTGGAATTAAGCGAAGAGGTTTTTATAAGATCAGGTATAGAAATAATAACTTCAGAATCTTGACGAATTTGAATATTGTTTAATTTAATTACCGAGAATGTTTGTACTCTGTGTGCAGTCACTAGTGCCAGCAGGGTGAGAGTTTTCTTTGAGAGCAGTTCTAGGCTAAGTTCACTGTTGGGCCATAGTTGAGATAGATAGTTCAAGACAATGTTTGGATCCCAAGTAAGGTTGTACTTTGGCCGTGGTGGTCTGAGCCGAAATGCCCCCTTCATGAACCGTTTCATGATATCTGTTTCGCCGACATTGGGCTGTAAGATTGTAGTTATAGCAGATTTATGCGAATTTATTGTGCCATATTTTGCACCATCTTTAAAGGTTTCTGATAAAAAATCAATGACAGTTAGAACAGTGGGTTTTAAAAAATCATATTTATGCTTTTGACAATAATTATACCACTGTTTCAGAGAAGAATCATATTGTTTATAAGTATTAGGTGCTAGAGATGCTAAGATAATATCAATGGAGGCAGAGGAAAATGATTTTTTCAATAATGCCTGCCTGATAGTTTCCCTGCAACCAGGGTAAGTTTTTGGTGAAGACTGTGGGTCGATCTGAAAGGAGATATTAATAGATTTGGATGAGGCTCAAAATAAATAGGTTCGGTTATTAGTAGTCTCTGAAACAAAGGGTACCACGGTTGCATAGGCCAGTGTGGAACGATTAAAATGCCTTCGGCTCTGTCGTGAATGATTTTTTGAAGTGTTTTTAATATAATAGCAAATGGGGGAAATGAGTAAAATGACAGTTTTGACCAAGAGATTGTGAAAGCGTCAATAGCTATGGCATTGGGATCTGGTTTCCATGAAATATATTTTCGGCATTTTGAATTACGCCTGGTTGCGAACAAATCGATGTCAGGTGCGCCAAAAGTCTTAACAATCTCCTGATAGGAACTATCGTTTAACTCCCATTCTGTATCAACATTTTTTGAGCGCGAGAGGGAATCGGCCTCATAATTATCCTTGGTATTGATATACGACGCAAATATAACTATTTGGCGCGTCTCGCACCACTGCCAGATACATCTGGTTACTTCATCTAAATGTGGATATTGAATGCTACCCATTTTGTTAATGCAGGAAATTGCAGTGACATTATCAATTCGCAATAAGACTTCGCAGTTGTAAGTGTTTTTTGTAAAAGTTTTAAGTGCGAATAAGGCTGCTTTCAGTTCTAATAAATTTATGTGTGAATATTTTTCATCATCCCGCCAGTAACCTTGAGCTTTTTTACCATCGCAAAAAGCGCCCCAGCCAGTTTTTGAAGCATCAGAGTATATTTCCAGTGAATAATTGTTGAATCGAAAGGGATGGTGTCTTTTTCCTAAGTGATCAAGCCACCATCGGCAATCGTCTTTTACAAGAGATGGTAAAGTAATAATTTGATCATAAGATTTGTTTTTTAATAGATGTATGTATTTTTGTCTTTCGAACTTTTTTGTGTACAGTCTTGCGTAATCGATCGCGGGACAGGCCGAAGATAACAATCCGATAATTTTTGCGAAATCTCGTAATTTGCAAGTTTTAATTTTTAGATATTGGTGTAAATATGATTTTATCTTTTCCACTTTTTCAAATGGAAGTTTTAACAGCATGTTTTTGGAATCAAATATAAAACCTAGAAATTTACATTTTCTACTAGGAGTTAATTGGCTTTTTTCATAATTGATGATAAAACCCAAGTTTACGAGAAGGTTTTTGGTACTTGTGACGTTTTTGTGACATTCGTCGTAATCCCGGCCTATACACAAAATATCGTCCAAATATATTACTGAAATTAGGTTTTTGGATCTTAGAAATTGGATGACAGGTTTTAATAGTTTTGTAAAAACGAATGGTGCTGTCGATAGACCAAAAGGTAGGCAATTAAATTGATAAAGAGTACCGTCAAATTTAAATTTAAGAAATTTCTTATGGGTTTCCTCAATAGGTATAGCAAAATAGGCGTCTTTCATATCTATTGTGGCCATGTAACAGTTTGTGGTGATTAACTTTGCGGCTGTGCGATAATCTTCCATTTTAAAATGTGATGTTTTTATAAACTTATTAAGTTTTTTAAGATTGAGTATGAACCGATGGTCGCCATTCGGTTTTTCTCTGAGAAATACACGAGAAATAAACTCTCCTTCTTCGTGATCACATTTTGAAATAGCCCCAAAGGATATCAAGGTATGTAAACATTTCTCAAAGAAAAACCGTTCGCTGTCTGATTTCGGCAATGTGTCAGGACAGTCGCTTTGCGTGGGAGTCGCGACGAAGGGAATATTATATCCCTTTACCCAGGATAATAGTTCTGGATTATCCGTGACCATTAGCCAAGCTGCGTAGAAATGAGTCAACCGGCCGGCGGTTACCTCATCACCTAGTAGCGGCGCGGCGGCGGCGGCTGCCGCTGCGTCGAGCGGGTGGTGTACGGGCGCGTCGTCCTCGCTGCTGTCGCTGGCGCTGCTGCTGCTGCTGCTGCTGCTGGGGCCTGTCGAGTCCTCCCTGCATCCGGTCGCCCGTTCGTCTTCCGCTGCAGGGCCCTCGTGTTTAAAGGTTTGTTTTTATAAAAATTGTTCTTCGCGAATTTCGGGTTAAAATTCTTTTGGGTTTGCTTTAGATCGACACTGTTCCTTTGGACGCTCTTAGCCGATTTTAATTTTTCAGCTACATTTTCACCAAATAGGTATTTATCACGCTTGGCGTCTAATAAGGTCTCCTTCATCTTTGAGTTGGTGGCAGATATCACGAAGGTTCTCCTAGTTTTGGTCTCGTTAAAGAATGTGTCGCATAGAATACGGCTCGCGTCGCTTATGGCTTTGATTATCTTGTGGTGATCATCTTTAATGACCATTGAGTGAGTGGCCTTTGCCAATGCCGCAAGAGCAATACCTAATTGTTTTTGCTTTTCAGTTAGCAAAACATCTCTTTTGACTAATGTTTCTGGTAAGGCGGCTTTTATTTCTGCGTTCAGAATAGGTGGAATCAAAAGTTCGCAGTTACCTGGTATCAAATATTCTTTGATCAATTTCTCCTTAATTTCTTTTGGAAGCCCATTGGATAGTATTTCTTGCCAACGTGAGGCAATATCTTTATGAACTTTTGGGCCTAACTGAACATCTGTTTTTGGAGCGTCACCTAATAACTGAAGGATCGCGTCATCGAGTTCAGGTTCCGTTGGTTCTGTTGGTTGCTCAGTTGTCACTGGATCTATCAACGGGGTAGTGGTTGACATGGTATTTGGCGCCGCGCTGCTGGTCGAGGCAACTACGGGAGCGGCGGTGCTGGTGGTGGCGGAGGTCTTGGACGTGTCGGAGATGACGCCGGCGTTCCCCGGACTAGGATCTGCATAGACGTATGGTATCTAAGTTTGCATTTTTATTGTACAACTTAAGTATGGGTAGCGTACGCCAAACGCGGAGTAGCAAGTCGAAGGAAAATTTACCCCCGTTTTTAGTTGTTTTTGTACACCAAAAAACAAAAGATAAAATCCTTTGTTTTTGCTCGTGTAGAAAATAAATATTTTGTGATAGAGGGTACCCTGCTGGTTGCTCGTATCACAGACACTGAACACTAATTAAGTGTGAGAAGATAAAATTATGATATAACTATGTCCACTTTTTGCTCGTATCAAATATTTTTGTGACAGAGGGTACCCTGTTGGTAGCTCGCATCACAGATACTTAGCACTAGTGAGCGTCAGGAATTGACCTCATGAGTATGATTGAACGAAGCCTGCTGCTTGCTCGTATCATAGTTTTTAATGTGACAGAGGTAACCCTGATGGTATCTCGCATCACGTAATAAGTGGGTAGGTGGTAAAAATGACCAAAAGTAGGCCCATCTGGTTTTCTAAGCATGATGTCTAAGCATGATTGTGAAGAAGACAACCCCGCTGGTAGCTCGCATCACATGCTTAGGTTATTACATTCCCCAAGCACTAAAAAGAAATAAGAAATTATTGTAAAATAATTACCTTCTGGTTCATCCTCAGACGATGAGTAGATAATACGACGACGTTTCTTCTCTCGTTCTGGTGTTTCTTTTACGCGTTTTCTTCCCATTTTTTGTTTTTGAGTAACGTATAAATATAAACTTCTAATTTTTTAAATTGGAATTTGTAATAATGCGCGGGAGCGGTAGTCGTGTAAAGGCTACGACACGAAAACACAGAATGAAGAAAATATGGCGCGCCTGCGGTGACTAGTCAAGTGTCAATTGAGTGTCTTATTTTTTCTTTCTTTATCCTCTAAAAACGTGTAAGGGCTATAACGTGGAGACATAGCTACAATATGTTAACTAGTAAATCGCTAAGAATGAAGCTGCGAAATATAATCTACTATTTCACTATATTATAATTGAATGTTACTACAGCAGCAGCTGGAGCAGTAATTTCTCATTGTTACCTGTGACTTGACAGCGAGGCTCTTCTGCATCTCTTCGACTTGCTCGACAGTTTCGGCGATCTTGCCGAGACCCACGTTCAGATGCAGTTGCTGTTCCTCCAAGTCAGCCCGCTTCTCTGCATACAGCTTCACCATTTGTTGGATGAAATCGAGGTAATGTCTGAAAAGATTGGAAAGTTTTAAGGAAATTTTCCACCGGTGAGGCGAAACGAGAATTGAAATTTGTATGGTGCGCGAGAATGCATAAAAATCACTGGTGGAAAATCACCTTTAAACGGCTATGTTTTTGGGAGAAAATCGCAGCCTCATGACGTTGCTATTTCAGTATTTTCGTTCTGGTGATAAATAAATTTAGTGGCCGCTGCTAATTGTGACTTATCTACGAGGCTGAGCCAGTGAAAGGAGAAATAATTACGGCCATTAATGCACTAGCACTTGGTTCAGTTATATTTTACAAGATTTTTTCGGGTCAAATCTTGAAAGTTAAAGACGCACATCTAGTGGTTGGATTTCTAGAAATTTGGCTTTAGAAATCTGGTGACAAAAAAATATTTGGTAGGATCGTCTCCGCTGGACGGAACTGCAAGTACAGTCAACAAAAAGTACAATCATCAAAAAAGCTAGTATTTTTTATAAAAAACTTAATTTACTGACCTGGGTGTAATGGCCATCGTCCGGTTGGCCCGCTTGGCGAGCCGGGCGTTGGCCTGGTGCAGCGTCTGGTGCACGTAGACGCACGCGTTGACGACGGCGGTGCGGTGCGCCGGCCGCGCGCCCACCTCGCCGCACGCCGCCGGGAACAGCTCCGGCGGCACGTACTCCGCAGAGTCCAGGTCCATGCGCGTCGTGAACTCCTTGCCCACCTGGTTGGGACCGTAAAAATGCTAACCCCCTTATTTATAAACGACAATCAAACCTATTTTAGTTAAAATGCCGCTAAAATTCGTTTGTCCTTATCTATCACTTCGACATTTGTATTTGTTAGAAAGGGACAAAGCATTTGTTAGTTAACATAGGCTTGTTAAGTTTTATGAATAAGGGAGTAAGACTGCACGATTAGAGACGGTCTCCAATTGAGATTTTGACCATGTTTTTGATGACCACCATACCTCCCAAAGGATTAGACATTTAGACGACCGGATGGCCGAGTGGTTAGAGAACCTGACTACGAAGCTTGCGGTCCCGGGTTCGAATCCCGGCCGGGGCAGATATTTGTATGAATAATACGAATGTTTGTTCTCGGGTCTTGGATATGTATTTAAGTATGTATTTATTTATCTATATAAGTATGTTGATCCGTTACCTAGTGTCCATAGTACAAGCTTTGCTTAGTTTGGGACTAGGTAAATTGGTGTCAAGTGTCCCATGATATTTATTTAATTACTAGCTGTTGCCCGCGGCTTCGCCCCCGTTGTATTTTTTATGTATTTTCTTCCATAAAAACCTTCTCCTGACAGTAACAAACACAATAAAAAAAGAATTAGCGAAATCGGACCAGTCGTTCCCGAGTTATACGCTTACCAACACATTTTGCGATTCATTTTTATATTATAGATTTATTATGCTGTAAAACGTAAAGAGATTTGTTTTAAGAATCTACGTCGTAGATTTTAGTGACAAGAAAAACTACATCCTAAGATTATTACTTCAAATAAGTTCCTTTCGTTCACAATAGAGAACACAAACAACGAAAAAAGGGCGACCATCTGACCTGGAACAGTGCTCCGTCGCTCCAGTCCCCAAACCAGTTGAGCACGCATCGGTTGAAGAGCGCGGGCGACGTCGCGGCGCGGTCCTTCAGCCCCTCCGAGGATGGATTCATCGTGAACACCACGTGCAAGTTGCGCATCACTTGGCCCGTGAACCTGGTACACAGTTTCATATACTTCAAACTTCTGAATCAAATAAATCGGTCCTGTCTATAAGTCTTAAAAAACCCGCTGAAACATTTGGGTGGGTAACAATATAATAGACTTAATTTAAAGTCGACGCTTTCTTATAATAAAAAAAAATCACTCTTGGGCCAAATTAATATAAAAAATTAACAAATGAATGAATATAAGCTATGTGCATAAAAATATAAATAATATCGAGCGTTCACTAGCCACTAGCTGCTTTCCTGTCGTCGATTGAAACCATGAGCTAGAGAAAGGAAAATTGTATGTTAGGCCTTGGAAAACTCGGATGATAGCGATTGCTGGGCGGTAAAATAGGTGTGGTCACTAACCATTTGTACAATTCGTCGTTAGAGTCGAGCATCAGGCCTTCTCTTTGGGCGCCTTCTTTGCACTGCGTCATGAGCGCAGCAAACTCATCGCCTTCGAACAATCCAGGCACCTAGAGACCAAATCACTATGAAATTGTGGGCACAAATCAAACATCGATACAATAGAACCTAAATTACAGTGCTTCTATTTTAGTACGTAATAGCCGTCAACTATCTTCTTCTGTACAGCCGTTGACAATTGCTAAGTTAAGACTAGCAACTAAGTAATTATTTAGTAGTAATGGTCGCGCGAGCAGAGCGGTGGCGCGTAGTGAGTGTGTTGCGGCAGCCGCCGGGTCGCGTGCTCCAGTGATGAAGGGTTTCGAAATGAAGATTCTCGATTTAAATCGATCTAGAAAACTCGATTTAAGACGTGAGTTATCCGTTACAATATCATTTAGTAAGAGTCTAGATTGGGTTTTTCTACGCAGCGCGGTGTGTTCCATCCAGAGCCGCGTCCCCCCCAACGATAATACCCAGTCCATCCAACCTTCCGCGAGCACAGCGGCAAAGGAACACTATTAGAAAGTATTACGCTATAACATATATATGTTGCACATTTGAAGATTCTTAATGGCAGTTAGTCTGATAAAAATATTCTAGTATACTTTCACTGACCTCTCCGTTGGCCAGCAGCGTGTTCATTCTCTCAAGGAAGCCGCTGTCCAGGACGTTGGACTCGTCCAGTATAAACGCAACTTTCTCGTCGCGGCAGCCGGCTCGTCGCAGCACGGAGCGCAAGTCTTCATCGAAGTCCGCACCCGTGTATTTATTGTGGACCTAAAAAGCATAATATTCGTGACAGGCTGTCTCTCCAAAATCTAGCAAGTATTCAATTGAATTCTAATGGTCGCATAGACACTTTCAATTTGGTACATGTTCCTAAAGCTCCGAGAACAATTCAATAATTAAGTACAGTCCTTTTGCTGACTGGGTTTTTAACTCATAACATAATTACTATAATTTTTTCTCGGTGTTTTATTTACATTGCAGCGACCATGGACACAAAAAGACGACGGTCACGATACTGGGAGTACTTAGTAGTGAAAAGCTTGAGATAAATTTCTTAACCCATAAACTGAATTTAATATTTAAAAAAAAAGCACGGGACTCGCTTGCAACACGAGACGCATCCATTGCCAATAAGTTGGAGAGAGGTTTAAATGTCATAATTTAACCTTGATCTGGAAGATGCTGAGTCCGTTCATCCAGGCGACGAAGCGACTGAGCGTGGTCTTGCCGGCGCCTGACACGCCAATCAACAGCAGGTGCCCTTGCGGCTGCCGGAAGATACGGTCTATACGCAGGACGTGTTCTAACACCTCGTCGAATAGGACTAGAGGCACGTCTAACTCTTCCTCGTAGAACACCTGGGAGGGAATAGAGGGAGTGAGTTAAGTCGGTCATTCTCTTTAACTTTTTTTGGCGACGGAATTCTTTGGAAATCTGTGTTTGCCGGGGCCCCAAAATAGTTAAGAACAACTAATATAATGGCAAGTTGTACTCTGCAACCTTCTCTTATGTATGGTACACCTTTTTTTTATACGACTGGAAGGAAAACAAGCAAGTGGGTCTCATGGTGGTAAGAGATCACCACCGCCCATAAACATCTGCAATACCAGGGGTATTGCAGATGCGTTGCCAACCTAGAGGACTAAGTTGGAATACCTCAAGTGCCAGTAATTTCACCGGCTGTCTTACTCTCCGCGCCGAAACACAACAGTGCAAGCACTGCTGCTTCACGGCGTTTATTAAATTATGGTTTGCACATTTGCAGAGCCCCCGCAGAAGCTAAGTATTACCATGCCTTACTTAGAGCTGAAGTGGTTGGTAAATAATCAATGAATAACTTATTTTCTTTTAAGTCGGAAAAATCAAAGGCTTACCTTAAGTCTGGCTTTCACGTATTCACGCAACTGGTCCCTTTGTACTGGTACATAGTCCTTGCTGAGCCAGTTGCTGTATAGGATAGGACGGGCCAGTGCTTGCTCACGGTTGATACCTGAATACATCAAGCACAACTTGGTACTATACTTGTTTAAAAACATCTGCATCAAATAACTTGTTAAACAAGATTTTATTGTAATTACTCTAACCATGAATTGCAAATCATCATACATTGATACATATTGGTAAAATCAAAATAGTTGTATTTACCTGGGAAGAACCGCATTGCCACGGTATCGATATTTTCGTCGGTCCATTGCCTCTCGACATCTTCGACTAAGCGATCTTGGAAGAGGCGTAGAGCTTCGTGCGCCCATAGTCTTACAAGCCCTTCTACGCTCAGATTATCAAGGGGCCTGTGAACGAAAAAAACAATTCGAGTAATTTAACCTTCCTTTTTCGCCCCGATTTGGGGAATATCGGAAAAGAATGGAAAACACACGGCCTTTACCTGTGGGATTTCTCGAGGCTAAATAAATAGATATTCCAATTTCAGAACATACCGTACAGTAAGGCCTACTGTCCATGTAGACCGCACTTTACACGCACGATGTCGTCATTTGACGCTTGTGTGCAGCTTACGCAGGATGCGTAGAATGAAACGAAACTGTATCCACGGTGCTGAGAATTATTCCTACGAATGCTTGACAATACGTTTCGTTGAACATATTTTCGTTCTTTCTCACGCAGGATGCAAGCAAGTTGCACGCAAGCACCAACCAACCTTAATCGGTCTCGGTCCCGCTCCCGGTCCGCGCTCCTTAGCTTCGATCGGTCGGAGTCGGAGCTAAAACGGTATAGGAGCGAGCATTGGGAGCGGGAGTGAGTGAGCGATAGATGATTTAACGAGGAAACGAATAAAGAGCGGAGCTAAATAAACTCGCTCCCCGATCTTAAACATTGTTTCGGTCGGAGCCTCTCCTCGGAGCTAAAGGAACTAAAAGACCGAACTAGTTCATTTGACCGATTGACCGAGATCGGAGCGCTCCCTTTAAAGACCGAGCGGGCGCAACTCCAGCCAACTGACGATGTAGTGTGTGACGTGTGGTATACGTGGACAGTAGGCCTAAGAAGTGATTACGAAAGATTTCGATGTTTATTAAAACCTCAGTCATTCCTTACCTAATAGCCTCGCAGATACCTCGCACCCATCGGGTCATCTCTCTGGGCGAATACACATAGTGCGGCTGCATGTCCTGTGTGAATCGTTCCTGCGACGCGAGGTACAACTTGACCATGGCTTGAGTTAGCGGCTCCGCGTAGCCGCGCAGTGCTGGCTGCATGCGGAGCATGGCGCGAGTGAACGTGCCGTAAATCTGAAATGGACAAAGATTTGTACGTCTTGATCATCAATGGCAAATCTTTATAGCTTGTTGTAAACGTTACTAAGTCAAATTAGATTAAATGCTGTTATATCTCGTGGGACGCATCCGAATTACGCGTTCCTTTATTTTTGTTTGTTGCTCAAATAGGCATGTAAATTTAGAATGACGATGACTGCTTTGACAGCGGCTTGCGCTGTCTGTCTGTCTGTCATGGTCTGTCACAGGGCTCTATCTCTTGAGTCGTAATACGTAGACACTTGAAAATTTCACAGGTTATGAATTACTGTAGCCGCTATAACAACAAATACTAAAAACGGAATAAAATAAATATTTAAGGGGGGGCTCTCATACGAAAAACGTGATTGTTTTACCATTTATTTGCTTGTTATTAATAACGGCAACAGGTACACGCTAGAAATATTCACAGAATCTTTAGTAGTATAATCACTTAAAAAATAAATAGTTAAATTAAATTAAAATGAAATAAATATTAAATCCCATACAACAAACTTAATTTATTTGCCGTTTTTTTGCTAATTTCTAATGTTGTATAGATAATGGTACGGAATATGGAACCCTTCGTGCACCAATTGCGCCGGTTTTTTCGAGCCGACTACGAAACAGTTTCGTGCTTGCATGAATCAATTCTTGTAGCGCCCTTGTGGGTAAGCGTAACTTCATTCAGCCAGTATTTAGTTTACCTAAGATTGATATTTGGAATCTTTTTGTTTTTGCAGCGCTGGTCTTATTTTTCTGGTTTTTCTGTGCATATATATTTCAGTTTGTATATTCGATATTTAGTTTACCTGTTCGAGCGAGGTCTCCCCGGGGTAGTCCACGTATATGACGGGCACGTGGCGCAGCAGCCGGTGCGACAGCGGCTTGCGGCCCGGGTCCGTCGGCGGGTTGCACGCGCCCACGAACTGGATGCGTTCTAGGTGGACCCACGAGTGATCTGCACCCGCAAAACTCATTTAATACAAGCTTTGCTTAGTTTGGGACTAGGTCAATTGGTGTCAAGTGTCCCATGATATTATTATTATTATTATTTTCAGAATAATGACATTTGTTTTATACACTCTTTTTTTATCCAAAGTGGGAGCAAAGCCAATTTCCAAAATCTCCTAGAGATATAGGTACGATGTAAACTAACTAAAAGTTTTGTTTGTGCTTCAGTTTATGGCTCAGTTCACGGTCGGCTTTCCGTTTCGAGCCTAACTTGAGAACGAACTGCGGATTGGTTCGGAATATGCGGCAAATCTTGGCTGTTATTACATAAGTGATTCTGTGTCTATTGTTTTATTAGCAATTAAGTCGATGTCTCACGGCAGTTTAAATTAAAAAAATACTGAGACAGTTTGAATTTAAAATTTTGAAACGTGTCAAAATAGCTACAGTGACCTTACTAAGGGGTTTACTTCAGTTTAGTTGAGATCGAACGCACATTATGTAACGGTATTCGCAGTTAGTGACTGCATTAGGTTTCTATTAGACAAAACCTACCTAACCTAACCTATTTTTTAAGACTTACCGCTAGCCCTGTAGAAGCCTTTATGTTCAAGTAACTGCCTCAGGAAGGAGATGACACGCTGAGTGCCGTACTGATCCATGTCGGGCAAGTTTATCTCGTCACAGAACAGCACCAACCATTTTCCCAACTAAAAAAAATTGCAGAAATGTCATCAGCACAATATTATATTAAAGACGCGAACTGTGTTACAAATTACCGAGAGCCGCGTCCGGGGAAACGATGTACGCTGCCGACGACTGCATCACATTAAAATATACTGGAACGTCCTACATTGTGTATTTATTAAATAGACAACAAAATAGACAACACGTTTATTAAATAAATAAAAAAATAGACAAATGAGTTTTTTTTTATAGGTAAGTCTATTTTTATAGGACCTAACGTAATGCTAACAGCGTCTTAAAAGCATTTGCGGTGCCCCACTCCAGGCTAAAGGCCCCTTTCTCCTTCCACTCGTCTTTCGTTTCGGAAAAATGTCGCCAATCCGGCTGGAATCGCTCCAAATCGTCCAAACGTGGAAGTAACAAATACATCACCTTTAAAAGTTTTGAATGAAATCGCAAAAAGTTAAGCTTTGTCTACACACGAGTATGTCTCGTCGAAAATTAGTCTAAAGTATATTACCTGCACTGGCGCGAGCACGACGCCATTAGGCGTCTTCCGGTACTCGCAGTAGTGATCGAACGTCTTGAGCAGCAGCTCAGGGGTCGTGGCCGACGAGAAGTTCAAGCCGACAACCTCCATGTCGGGCAGCGCGCGCAGGGCAGAGAACAGCGTCATCGTCTTGCCCGACCCCGGCGGACCGCATAACACTAACAAACACATCGCTGCATTAGCAAAATATGTGAAACCGAAAGCGAATTGGAGTGAAAGTGGACTTCAGTCACCTGTTATGACTGCACACGAGTTCGCCACATTTGACTCAGGCTAAATTTGGACCTTATGTTACTTGGAATTTGTATATAGTCTAGACATGGAGCTTAAGTAAAATTGAGTCGCAAAACTAGCATCTGAAAACCGTGACGATGGCCAGGGCAGGACAGCAAGTGACCATGTTTGTGACAGACTTGCCCATTTCTGCAACCTGTGGCGGCAATCAAGTTACCATTTTCGTTAGATATATCTTCGGATGCATCACCATCAGTATACAAAATAATCACGATCGCCATAATTCTTATCGACGACGTCCCGAAAAAAAAAGGCAACTTGATAGAATCAAGTTGTTATGGAGTGAAGCCGCGCAAGATCGAGCCAAATGGAAAACTCTTCTACGAGCCCTATGTCCCTAGTGAGGGATAACAGGTTCACATCAACATCATCATCATCATGGAGTTAAGCTACCAGCCACTATAGTTTACCGCCACCGATGGCTCAATATCTAAACGAGTTGAGAAAATTGACAAGCCTTTGTTCGCCTGTTACCTAGCGGTTTGTGCTCGGCGAGCCACGTGTAGAGTAGTGCCTCGTGTCGCACGGTATCCAGCGTGGGCACGACCACATCGGGCGCCGCCACTTTGTGTGTCTCCACCTCTATCTGTGGCACCTTCGCCGACCACGGCACCCACTCGCCAGTTATCGACACCTGGATATAAATTATTATTAAAGTAATGCTCGTACAATAGCAACCATACATAGGTCTTTACTACAAAAAATTGCCTTAGATGTGTCTGTATTCCAATTGTAACGTAATCACTAACCACATCTGCCGACTGCTCATACATTTTAATCTCAGCCAGCATTCAGCTGTGTCGATTGCAATGCAGTGCTGCATTAAAAATTGGGCAGACGTGATTTCGTTGCAGTTGGAACGCAGTCCGTAATGGCCTTTACCTTTTAACCGCCACGGTCGGCCATAGCGGACAATCTGAAAATCGTTCCATATCCGCCACGAAATGCCGACATGGCCATTATGGCACTTTTTTAAGCTGTCGTGTTGTAGTGACCGTGGCGGTCAAAGGGTTAAACACATGTTCAACGGTTGCTATGCTTTTACAGTAACACGGCTTGTCTTTGTAGTGACAACGTACCTCGAAATCGATGATATGCTGATTGGCCCCGCAGTTTGGCAGCGGCATCGTACTAGCTGACCTTATGAAATCGCCCAATTCATTGCGGTCCTAAAAAAAAAACATTTTACAATGCAGTGATAAAGCATTTTTGGTTAACCTTAAACATAATTAAGTTTACCTACCTTGAGTTTAGCATCGCCAGCGAACGACCAGAGTAACGAATACACAAGCCATTTGGGCACATAAGCTTCCAGTTGCTCATTCGTAATGGGGAAGTCAGGGTGCTGACGATTGTAGCCGAGGATATTTCTAAAAGAAATAACCGATATTACTTTCAGTGTTCACCTAAACTTTAGTAAAATAGCTCACAGATTTCGCTAGCAACAAACAACTGAAATTATGTTACTTTATTTTTATTTTGCAGCAGAAAAACGTATGTTTAATATAGGCCTTCTGTGAATAACTGTACCATAAACAATGGGTCTGTTCTTACCTAACACCACGGTTCAACATCGAGTGTAGAGAGGAAAGCGCGCGGTGGCGAGTAAAGTCCATAATGTGGTCCAACGAGACAGCGCGTTCGAAGCACTTCACCACCAAACCGTCGCTGAAGAATAACGGCTGCAGTATCATCGCTACGTCTCGTTGAGTCTACAAAGGAATTAAGGAGTTAGTCTATCTTCAGTAAATAAAAGACATAAGTTAAGGCCAGAATAGAAACACTCTCACAGAAAAGACTATTCCTTGCACAGTGTGTAATGTGACCGACTTAGAGCTACCACCGTGGGCTTAATCAATGAAAGTTCAAGTTACATGTGAAGACATACCTGTAAAGCCGGGGAGAGTATATTTTCTGTGGCATTTTGATCGCCGCCGGCAGTTGGAGCGGCCATTACGATACTGAATGAGTCTTCTTCACCATCCTCCAGGGGAATATTTCTCAATCTGCATTAACAAAAAGTATTATTTTTGCACGTCTCCATACAGAAGATACGTACTACAAAATAATATGTAACTATTTACCTCAACAGGTAGTTCTCGAAGATCATTTCAGTTGTTAGGACATCTTGAGAGAACCACACCATACCGCAACGCGACACAGTTGCCAAGGTTGCGTATTTCAAATCTTGTACCTGTCATAAGAAGAATAGATGTTATGATACTTATATTTAATAGATTTACCACAGCGAAGCTCAAAATACTGTGAAGATGTGCTAAAATGAAATTACATAGCCTTTTAAGGACGTGGTCTCATGTAGCGGTATCAAAATGACGACGCATTGGACACTACTGATTATCCTTCGCCTCAGCTTTGATATTGTCAATTTGTAAGAGCGTTACACACGCTTACATTTTAATAGAATGACAAAAAGACCTGATAAATCTGATGACCTGGTAGGGGTCACATTGTGGCAGGCCTATGTTTAGCAACGGACGTCTTGCAGCTGACGATGATTACAATGAATTTATGTCGAAATGTGTAGGTAAAAAAAATGTACCTCGAACATAACTCGCACGTTGGGCGGCAGCGACAAACGCTCGCCATTGGGCAGCGTGAGCAGTTTGTTATCATCAAGCACAGAGTTCAAGTTCTCCACCCATTCGGGGTCCACGTCGCCGTCGAATATGATCCACTGTCGCTTGTTGATCTCACCACGCACGTTATCAATTATCTTCCTATTATAACAAGGTATAGGATTTTAGAGAACTTTTATTAATTAAACAATCAACAACAGCATAAATATGCAGTTTCTTTCACGGGTATTTATCAACTTTAAGACAGGATGTAGCTCTGAATAGGAGGTTTGCCCAGCATGTAGACACAATTAATGTAGGTAAACTTTTAATTTAGCGATTTAGCTTTTAATTTTTAATTTAGCGATCAATGCATGTCGTTACAAGCATCGATTTGGAAATTAAACCTTATTATTTGGCCCAACATGGTGATGTAATATTTATACTTAAGATCTGTGCCTATGTACAATTTTACCCGTGTTGAACAAATAAACTATTTTGTATTTTATTTGTATTTGTATTTATTAATAAGTTTAGTAATAAGTTACAGTATTCATTGTAATTATTGAAAATACTGCGAGCTTTAGAAATATCCTTTGCCAGGTATATATTTGATAGTTAACTATCGAATCGCTTTCGGTTCTGTGGTAGTATGCTCCAGTAAATGAGGCCTTATTAAGGGTTAAAAAATAAATACAATGATCTAAAAATCTCAAATCATTTTGTACTGAGGAAGACTATTGTAAAAGGTTGTAAGGATGACCGCACCCAATAATCCACAAATACAAATTTTATCGACGATTAAACAAATTGTGATAACAAGCCGTCAAGCATAAGTTTGTTGATAAAGTAGAGTTGTTATGGCTGTTGTCTTTCAGCGTTATTCATAAAAAAACCTTGATTGAGGTTTGATCGGTCTGTTAGTTAACAGACTGATTAAGCTTGTTTGACGTTTGTCAAGAAGTTTGATTCATAAACGCTTGCTAACGGTCTGCTAGTTGTTGAGCTCCTGATAGACTGATTAGACGCGTTATGTTGGCACTCTTGACAAATCAAAGACAAAAAATGGCCTTAGCGAGAATTAAAAAAAAAAATTGACAGCAGTGACAGCAGATCCTTGTTTTCCCGCCATTTCCGATCCGCGTGTTTTAGTAGACCTAAACTAAGTGCAAAAAGCCGTAACTATGATTAATCATCCTAATTTTATTTTTTTCATATTATTAGAGGATTTTTAAATACAAATTCCTGAAAATAATTTTTCCTGTTTTTTTTTTAATCTTTGCGTAAACCTCCATATAAATATCTTCGGTATGGTTTTTTTGCTCTTGTCAAAGTCAGCTGTTCAAATTTCTGGCGGCCATTTTGTGACTTAGCAGAGAAGTAAACGAGGGTCTACGGTCCACTACCATTAGCAGAGCCTTGATGGACTGATTAGCGCTAACAGACGTTTATGAATCACGTTTTTTAGCATCGGGCCATCAAGGACCCTTCAAGGAGGCTCTAACTTTTTATGAATAAGGCTGTTTGTTTTTAGGATCTAAGTACTGTCTTAGTATCATACTTGAAATAAACTAACCTGAGAATATGTGTGAATAAACCATCGGTCCATTCGCGAGTATTTGGATCGAGAACACCATAAAGCGACTCCTTTGACATTGCCTTTGGATCAATCACGTGTGCTACGCCTTCGACGCCTTCGAATCTAGAAAAAAATTGATAATAATAACACCGCCAAGTCCAATACTGTATTTGAAAATGTTACAAAACAAAAGTAGCTCAGTTATGCAAGTAGAATCGAATCGTGTATTCAAAGTGCCATAGTCAAAGGAAACCTGTAATTTGTTATATAGATACATTTTTTTTGGAAATACTGAAATTACCTTTAAAGTAGTTTATTACCTTTCCAAAGCTTTGAGTAGAACCCGCCACGCGGTGGACTTGCCGCTGCCTGACGGCCCGACCATCATCAGACCATGGTTCAGTTTGCAGATCTGATATAGTTGGAGGACCTGAACGTGAAACATTAAGGTTAGCATATTCGTCTTTAACACGTTGGCTGCCAAGCTCATTTTTTTCATGGTATTGTTTTGGGGTTTTTTGGGAACCTAATATTATTTACCGTCGTAATAGAGCGATGCTGTGAGCATCACCGGTAGGATCACTAAATTTGAACGGGGACAACACCACTTAAGGTGAAGTATGGTGAGCAGCCAACGTGTTAAATTACGATTAAGTAAATCAGACCCGTAGACAAGACGTCCACAAAGTGGAACAGGAATAAAACATCAATCATCAAAAGTTGTGACATTACGTATTTGTTCTCATTGACTATTAATTTATTTATATTAAAGCTAATAAAATTTTAATTTTGCAGTAAATTGTAAATTAAATTATGAAATAAGGTGTCTGCTCAGAGTAATTACTCTATTCTATCGCATTTTATTTAGCGTAAGGCTTGTGTGTAATTTGATATATGGGATGTAACGTACACGTTAGTTATAATCGTCTTGTCTACGGTCTCTGATCGTGTTTTAAATGTATTTTAATTATCTCATTGAATGTATAATTTGCATAAAGTTACGGCAGCTGATTGTAAAGGTATCTCATAGTGATGTAGTTAGCTATGTATTTACAAGAGAAAAATGATAATGAGTATGTGCTGTGATGTATAGGAAGTACATTTAAAAAAAAAATAGATAGCTCTGTTATTTTTTTTTTAATAATAATAACGTAAAAATAAAACGGTAAGTCTTGTTTTAATATTTTGTCGATTAAAAAAATCTATTACAATTTACCCAGACAAGCACATCATTGAAGAATGGTTCCAGAAAATTTGCTAAGGAGAATGTTTGCGCCAACATTTCTTACATACAGAAAACAACTAAAATATAACAGAAACTGCTTAGACAGTCTTATGCTACGAACACGACATTATTATCATTTTATAGACTCCTTTATTAAAATTAGTCACATTAACAATTAATCTAAATGACATCAACATCAGTTCACTCTGATAGTAGAAGCAAAGAAATCATTCACCGGCAAGACCTGAAAACACATGGAAGAGTCCAACACACACACACCAGCACCGGACTAACCTTTTCGATCCACGTGCTGTGATGCTCTCGCGAAGGCTGCTGTCGCCTCTACGTGCCGTTAGCGGTTAGCATGGAAACGCATATGCATTCACTCACGTTCTACCGTATGTATGATTGATACACGGCATGGATTGCGCTTTCTAATGTTAGATGGATCCGAGTTTACGGAATTATAGCTAGTCGTATTAAAAGAGTTTAAGTTTTTAAGGTTCGTCTTATGATGCAAGAAGGAAGTTCTCAGAATAAAACTATATGAGCTGAAGATTGGATAACCGTTAGTTCGTTAGTACAAAAAGAAACTTAACTAAAATGTGAAATAAATTCATCATTTTTTTATTATGTACGACACGCTGTTCATTACAAAACGCAATCTTCATATAAATAATAAAATATTCATGATAAAGCAAATGTTATTTCAATTGTTATGTTATGGGACTTATGGAGTTAAAATTGCATTGATTAATAATGTTAATAATGGTCATTTATAAAGTTAAAACGTCATAATGCACCGTCACCAGCTGTTATGGTAAACATCTAAATAAATATCTGAATCGGAGTGCAAACAAGATGAATCACATTCATATCTTAAACTGTGCGAATGACAATTTCTAGTGGTATGAGATCAGTGACCGATTGAAACATAAACGTTTTGGGAGCGGTTATTATCATCATTACTCGATATAAATCTTTCACCGGTTTACTAGCCACCACGATCAAACTGGTTGCAGTTAATTGATTAGTTAAACGTTAACAGGTATACCTTATCCATCCAGGTTGAACCTTGTTCGTCACCCTCGCCGCAAACTAAAAATTCTTCGGCGCAGACGGTGCGAATTTCATTCTTCAGACCTGGTAACAATATTAATTTTCAATCGAACTACTTTTCTAATTATAACAAAATATTTTTCTCTAAATAAAATTAATTATTTACTCTGCAAACAAAATTCATAAATTATTGCAAATGCACTAGTGTTATCCAATAAAAAAACATCAAAAATGCTTCTCGAAAGAATATCCTAACATAGTTTATTTGGTCAATATGAATAAGTAGGAATCCCTCACCAGTCATCTCAGCCCTAGTGTATCCAACATTGGGGAACACGTCGTTGAGCAGAGAAAACAGAAGCGGGATGTCCTCGGCGACCAGCTTGGGCACCATCGTCTCGCAAACAGATTGAATTAGGATGTCTTGCTCCGGAAGAGACTCGGCAATAGACGCTTCGTCAGGCACTTCCGTACCGCGTTCAATCAGATTTTCCTAAATAAAGGCATATTTGAAGCATGAAAAAATCTAGAAGAATATATGTAATTTTGGTAATGTAAAAGAATTATGTACCTTGATCTTCTGAATTCGATCACGCTTGACGTTACCAGCTGAAACGAGTACGGATTTCAAAGCTCGCAGGCCGAAGTCGTAGTGAGACTGATTCGAAAGCTGTTCGTCACAGAGCCTGCAAACATATCACAATTTAGTATTTAAAAAATACATATATATCTCTCAAATGTCAAAGAACCCGCAAACTAGAATTGAATATTCTGGCAATTTCATCGAAGGATTTAAGTCATGACGATTGCTTTAATAGCTACGAGGGCTGCACTGAAAGTTTCGGGAATCCAAAACTTAGAAACTTAATTTTGGCACATATTATACCATTTTATAATCTCTAAAGTTTCAGTATCTTAACCCACTAGCCACATAGAAAAAAAAAGTAATGGTTCGGTTTCAATTGTTTTTAAGTGATCAAACGAACTTCCGCAAGTGAAGTTCGATCATTATTATATGAGTCGCTTCATTCGAAGATATAATTAATTACCAGGTAGTCCCTTAAACCTACAGGCAACTATACGCACGCTTTAAAAGACATTTTCTTACTAATGACGTCAGAAGAACTTCCGGTTTACCCTTCCCTAACTTATCGCCATGACGATCACCTCATTTTTTTTTAGAGTTTCAAGCATAACTTTCATTTAGGGATATTTATAGGGTGGGCGGGAGATTATATCTTCGAATGAAGCGACTCATATAATAATGATCGAACTTCACTTGCGGAAGTTCGTTTGATCACTTATTATATTTCGTCGCTTCATTCTTTGATATAATTAATTACCAGGTAGACCTTCAGAGAGGAAAGTTTTGCGTATGATTCACATTCATAACAAAGAACACCAACATTTTGTGAATTTGTTTTATTGTTGAAATCATAATTGTACATAAACATAATGTTTTAACAGTACCTATCTGTTATTTATTTGATTAATTAAATCATACTGAATAATTATTTATTTAAATTAACGAATACAGTTAAAGTGACGGAAAGCATACAGATCTTGCAAATTGGCCCTCATCGGTCACAGCTCTGTTGTAGAAGCGAGCAAAAGTGGTCGATGAGGCTGTCCAGCCCGCCGTCTTTCTAATGGTGTCGATGTCGACCCCGCGGGCGCGCGCCGCTGACGTGGCGGCGTGGCGCGTGCTGTGCGCGCCGAACACCGCCACATCGACGCCGCTCTCTGACAGTACCTGCCTGATCCATCTGCTGATGGACTGCGCTGTGGCAGCTTTATGGGGTTTCTTAAACGTTAATAATAAGTTTCCCGTGCTACTAACTCTTATATTTTTTGTTAAAAATATATAATCCTTCAGAGCTGTAGCAGGGCAAATTGTAATATTTTCATGAAAATAGGGCAGGAATAATACGGGTTGTTCCCGGTCTGGGGCCGACGTTTTGATGATATCCGGTATGGCAATCTTTACCCCGCTCTCTGATATTGCAATATTTTCAATTTTTATGAGTGAGAGCGTTTGTACCCTATGAGCTGTGCATATAGCCAATAATACTGTAATTTTTTTAGTAATTTTCTCTAAAGACAATTTTGTATTGGGAAACCAATGAGAAATATGACTTATTACCAATTGAGGATCCCAAGTATGCAAGTACTTAGGACCGTTTGGCCTTAGTCTATAAGCACCTTTAAGAAGGCGTTTAACATGCTCATCTGAACCGATTCTATTCCCTAATAGTAATGATATCGCGGAGCGGTGGCTATTAAGACTGCCATACGCACAACCTTTATTAAATTGTTCCGTTAAAAAGGACAATAGAGCCGATTTTGAAGGTTCAAAAGGATCTAAATTATTAGCACGGCAAAACTGCCACCAGAGCTTAAGAGAAACGTTATATTGTTTGACGGTACTGTCAGAGAGAGACGATACCATCAGCGTCAGTGTCGCGGCCGGGGCCGCTCGCCTGCTGAGCGCCAGCCGCAGAGCCTCGCGGCACCCAGGGTAAGGTTCCGATGCAGGGGATGACGTTCCCTGGAACCGGATTGTAAAAGAGATTTATTAGGATTCAAATAAAGAATTTCTGACACTAATAATCTCTGTAAAAGTGGGAACCAAGGCTGAGAGGGCCAAAATGGGAAAACTAGTATGCCATCTGCCTCCTCATCACAAATTTTTCTTAGGCACCTCAATATTAAAGGAAACGGTGGAAATGCATAAAAGAAAATCGATTTCCAGCTTATTGTGAAGGCATCCACTGTGACCGCGTCTGGATCTTGTTTCCAAGACACAAAATTATCGCATTTGGCATTGGTTCGAGATGCGAATAAGTCGATTACGGGCTGACCAAAACTTTGCGTTATCGACTGGAACGCGTTGCTGGACAGCTCCCATTCTGTATCTGTATTTGAAATTCTAGATTCAACATCAGCACAGTTTTCTTTCGTGTTGACGTATGAAGCAAATAGCCAGATATTTCGCTTTTCGCACCATTGCCAAATTTGCCTAGACAAATCGTTTAAGTGCGGGAACTGGATGCCTCCCATTCTATTAACATAGCTAATTGCTGTAGTGTTATCGACACGTAGTAATATTGAGCAATTGGTTTCATCGCGAATAAAGGATTTCAATCCCAAGAAAACTGCGAGTAATTCCAACTGATTGATGTGGTATTTTTGCTCTGTCAGTTTCCACCTGCCGTGCGCCCGGTTTTCTCGGCAAACTGCGCCCCATCCTGTTCTAGAGGCATCTGTGTAAATTTCGAATTTATAACCAGACGTTCTCATAGGACAGGATGCGGTGAGAATGTTATTCGACCACCATTCGAGGTCATCTAATATTATGTTTGGAAGAGTTATTTTTGCTTCATAGTTATTATATTTTTGTAAAAATAAGAACTTTTGCCTCTCCAATATTTTTGTGTATAACCATCCGTACTTTACGGCAGGGCAAGCGGAAACAAGGACTCCGATGAGCTGTGCGAAGTCGCGGATTGAACACTGTGGTAGCGTTGAATATTTGCTAACCAGTTTTGCAATGTTACTACGTTTCTCACTAGGTAATGATAATGTTAAAGTATCTGTGTCGAAGATGAAACCTAGGAACTGACAAGTTCGTTTCGGTGTCAAACAGCTTTTATCCAAATTTACCACGAAACCTAAACACTGCAGTAATTGCAAAGTCTCATTAATGTTATTTTTACAATCGGAATAATTATCTCCGATACATAATATATCGTCTAAATATATAATTGACTTAAAGCCACGAGATCGAAGATAAGTTATTACTTCTTTCATGATCTTGGTAAAGACCCTTGGTGCTACAGATAAACCGTAGGGTAAAGCTGTAAACTCGTAAGTGGTAACCTTGTCGGTATTATCGGACTGAAATTGAAATCTTAAGAACTTTCTGTCTGAATTATGGATAGGTATAAGAAGATATGCTTCTTTTAAATCTATTTTAGCTAAATATCCCCCACGTGGTATAAGTTTAGACGCTGTTCGGTAATCTTCCATTTTAAAATGGGACTTTGCAATATACTTATTCAGTGATTTTAAATTCAAGATAAAACGTTTGCTGCCGTTTGATTTAGGTGCCAAAAATATTTTAGAAATATATTGATCCTCTAACGGAGGGCATTCGGTTATAGCTCCTAAGTCTAACAAAGCATTTATTGCGTTTCCCATGTCACGCTTTTCAGTATGTGAAAAAGTGTTTTGAGGCACGACAGACTGAGAGACATCGTTGCAAAAGGGGATGGAGTAACCATTTTTAATCCAATCGAGTACTACTGTATTGTTTGTTACATTAAGCCAACAATTATAGTAGTTTTTAATTCGGCCTGCGTGTACCTGGTTTACTGGCGTGTTGGTGCACGCGGCTTGTCCGGGAATGGAGTTTTCGCCTGCGGCGCCGCGTGGGGGCGTCGTGCTGCGGCGGTCGGCTTCCTGGCACCCCCTCGCCCCCCCCCTGTTCGACGGGTAACGTGGAGGAGGAGGTGCTGCCCAGTTTCCCTGGTAGCCGGAACGACTACCCGTCGGTTGTGAAGGCGTGCTCGGCTTTTGGGGTTTAACGGCTTTTTTAATTTGGAGGCCTTGCTTTTCGATAGCCTTCGCGGCCTTTATCTTGTCTGATAATTTATTCCCAAACAAGGTTTCGTCTCTTTTCGCATCCTGGACTACATGCAGAAAAGATTTGTCTAAGCTGGAAGTTAAAAGCTTTATTCGGTTTTCAGTGTTTCTGAAATGCAAATCTGTTAAAATACGGCATCCGTTACTGAGATGTTTTATAGCCGGTATTTTTTCGTCACCTTTAAGCAGCAAATCCATGCCTCTGTTTATGGCTGCTACCCCGATGCCGAGCTGTTGCTGCCAGACTGCCAGTTTTTTATCTCTATTTCTTGCTATTTCTGGAATGGCTGCCGAAATTTCGGCATTCAACCTGGGCGCTTGAAGCAACCTACAGTTCTCAGGGATTAAATAGTCTTTGGCGATCTTTTCCTTGGCATCTTTAGGCATGCCTTTTTCTAGTAAGGGCAGCCATAATTTTGCCAAGTTTTCATGGATTTTTTCACCGAATTCAGGGTTATCTGAGGTAGATTCCCCCAATGCCCTTAATACCTCCTGGTCCAGATCCGGCGATGCGGGCGCAGGCGACGGCACGGTGGCCGTGTCCGGCGGCGCGGCTTCGGCGTCTTCGACATTCCCATCCACGATGGTTTCGTCTGCGGCCGACCCAGTCTCGAGCGGAGCCGGGTCAGAGCTTTGAGCCACGACGTTGGAGTCGCTTTCATGATCTTCGTTATCTAAAATACAAATGCGTATTTTAATTTGTGAAGAAATAATTTGTGAAGAAATATTTTTTAATACGAGGGTAGAAAAAATTTGAAATTTTACTCGCGAAGTTCGATATATATATATGGCTAGCGAGTCAAATATTTACAGATTAACGTATATCTATTGTAGAAAATACGTACGTTCTGTAAACGTCTTGTTATAATACTCTTTAAACTCTGTAGAATCGAGTGAGGGTGAATAGCATGTTTGTGCAAGCAGACATGGTGTTTACAGATAAACGTATATCTATTGTAGATCATACGTACGTTCTGTATTATTTAACATCGTTGGAGACCACACAGTCAACCCCGATGGAAAAACCCTCTAGCCGTTGCAAAATAAATAAAATTTTGTAAAATGAGGGTAGATGAGTTTCTACCCGAGAGGTTCTATATATCTGATAAACAGATGTGAAATTTAGAGATTAACGTGTATCTATCGCAGATTACACGTACGTTCTGTAAAATGAGGGTAGATGTGTTTCTACCCGAGAGGTTTTATATATCTGATTAACAGATGTGAAATTTACAGATTAACATGTATCTATCGCAGATTACACGTACGTTCTGTAAAATTATTGTCATCGTTGGAGACCCGCAGTCAACCCCGATGCAAAAACCTCTTATCTAAAACGGCTTTAAAAATTGCAGTAATATACTCGTAATTTTACGCTTACCTTTATCACTGTCTTCGCTAGATGATTCTATTGGAGACACTATTCGACGACGGAAACTTGATTCTTGTAATTTCCGTATTTTATTTTCGTACCGGTCGATTAAATCTTGATATTTACGCTTCGGCATTGCGGACCGGTGGCGCGTGCGCTCGTCGCCACGCACGAAAAAGGAATGAGGTGATCGTCATGGCGATAAGTTAGGGAAGGGTAAACCGGAAGTTCTTCTGACGTCATTAGTAAGAAAATGTCTTTTAAAGCGTGCGTATAGTTGCCTGTAGGTTTAAGGGACTACCTGGTAATTAATTATATCAAAGAATGAAGCGACGAAATATAATTGAAGTCGTCGAGTCACTGATGAAAATGGAATTGTCCCGTGAAAACTTAAGAACTATGATTTATTACGATTTTAAAAGTGGATTAACACAAAAAAAATGTGGAGACCGGATGATTGCTGCTTTTGGTAATGAAGCATCTTCAAAGACTACAATATACAGGTGGTATTCAGATTTCAAACGCAACCGTGTATCACTCACGGACGATGTGCGTGAGGGTCGACCAAAATCGGCCGTCACTCAAGAAAACATCGATGCTGTGCGTCAAATGATAAAAGAAGACCGGCATGTGACATACTGGGAAATTCAAGAGTGCTTGGGTATTAGAATGAGTCAAATACAAATTATTTTACGGGAAGAATTGGGCGTGCAAAAGTTGTTTTCTCGCTGGATCCCTCATTTATTATCTGACGAGCAAAAAGCGACTCGTGTCAATTGGTGCCGCAAAACTTTGAATAAATTCAACGGAGGAGGCTCAAATGCAGTTTTTAGTGTCGTATCGGGTGACGAGTCGTAGATATATGCATATGAGCCTGAATCTAAAAACCAGTCTCGAATATGGGTCTACGAAGATGAGCTCAAGCCGACAAAAGTTATTCGCTCTCGCAGCACGGCCAAGAAGATGGAGGCCACGTTTGTCTCCAAATCGGGTCATGTAGGTACTATACCTTTCGAAGATCGTAGAACGGTTAATGCCAATTGGTACACAACTATTTGTTTGCCGAGTATCTTTGATTAACTCCGAAAAAATAACCCTAATCGCCGCATCGTCCTTCACCACGAAAATTCCAGCTCCCACACCGCTCGGAAAACAAATGAGTATCTGAACGGTAAAAACGTCGAACTCCTGGACCATCCTCCATACAACCCCGACTTAAGCCCCAATGACTTTTTCACATTCCCCAAAATCAAGGATAAGTTGCCTGGTCAGCGGTTTCAGACGCTGGAAGAAGCAGTGGACGCCTTTAAAAGGCCATTTTATCGACCCCTACTTAAGCGTTCAATAAGTGCTTTAAAGACTGGTTTAAACGCATGGAAAAGTGCATAAAATATAAGGGCGAATACTTTGAGAAACAATAAAAATACTTTTATCCAATTTAACTGCATACTTTTATCTATTCCCGAAACTTTCAGTGTGACCCTCGTAACAAATAGATAAATTACTTACTTAAAGAATGGTACGATCTTGCACGCCAGTTTTTCAGCAGTCCTGAAGCCTTGGCTGAACAACATGACTTCGGCAATGAGCTGCCTGTCCGGCGTGGTCATGGCCAAGCTTCGGAAGAGCTTCTTCAAGTTGTCGGGCAGATTGGACCGGCCAGCGTAGCCCGGATTCATCGTGATGAATATCGCCATGTCTTGGCTCACGCGGACTTGCTTGCCTACTAGCTCCACGGTTATGGACTTGGCTGGAAAAGGGGAGTAATATTATTTGAATATCTACGTATCTTTGCAGTAGACGTATCTTCAACCATCATATTGTATTGCTATTTACCAGTATTATCTCCCTCTTGATGGCTCTTGAGTGCTTCTTGAATTGTCTGAACTTGTTGCGATACGGCTGACAACATTCTCTCCTCCAGACGATTGAACTCGTCAAAGCAACCCCATGCACCCACCTAAAACAACTCTCAATGAAAAAAACTGTTGTTGTTGGGGAAAACATGTGATTGTTGGGCCATAGCCTGGTATTATGTAGTTCATTTGATAAAACAATTGAATAATGTAATCTGAATACTACGACATGATTCTTGGATTGAAGTATACCTGGCAAAGACCGACAAAGATACGGCCCATAGCTTGGAAGTCGAACGTTTCGTCGCAGTTAAAGACGAGCACGAAGCGCCCGAGTTGGTTGCCGAGGGCTTTCACCGACTCAGTCTTGCCCGTTCCGGCCGGACCTGAGAATTTATGTGCAATTAATTACCAAACTAGAAGTATCATTGGAGGAAAAGATTCACACGATATCTACTGTGTCTTAGTTCCAACTTAGTTGCTGCATCGTAGAATGCACACTTTTGTTAATATACTAATAACCTGATTGAATAATTAAAGTTAGCTGTGAATGCTTACCGAACGGTGAACCACCAAGTCTAGCCTCCAGCGCTTGTGTCATAGTGAGGTAGCAGCGGTCCGTAAGTGGAGTCTGTACTAGACGATCTTGCACTCCCAAGTATTCAAAGCCGTAAAGGAACTTCGCGTTTGCCATATGGATCGTAAGCTGTTGCAGGACCTATGAAAAAAAAAAACAAAACTACTTGTATTTTTACTTAAACCAGTTGAAAAGAGCATCTGGTACACTTTGGGAATGACAATTTTTTTAAGTATAGTCTCCGTTATAAATTGCTTTTAGATTTGTATTGTACTTACGTCGTTGTTTCTCGGGTCGAAGTAGAAACGCATTTCACACAGCCACTCGAACGAGCGAGCACTGTTGACGTCAGAAGCGATCAGTCGGCGAGTCACTGTACGTTTGTGAACGAACTCATTGATCTGTAAACAGTGTTTGTATGAGGTATTTGATGTACTTCTAAAGTATTTTAACCTTAATTTCCATACTTGATAATCAGTAGAGAATTTTGAAAACGTGCTCTAGCAGTTGTTGATCTTACCAAGTGCTCCAGTTTCCTTCTCCTCAAAGGTGGTTGTTCCTGCAGCACAGAGTCTGCTAGTATATTAAGCATATTCTCGACGTGCGACAGAACTTTCTTCAATCCGTCGCCACCGCCGTTGGTTAAAGCGGCATCCACATCTTCCGACCAGAGGATCTGAGCGGCTAGCACTACGATTTGGGCCTAGAAATCAAAAGTTCTTGATAATCTGCATGAATTTGTAAACGTGATAATTCATACTGGGAACGGATTTTTGGATGTCTGGATGGGAGAAGTCCAGTTACAATCTTCCAAAAGCGGAAGCGAGGTAGATCGACAGCGAATTTTTTATTTAATTTTTTATGATGAAGGATTAAAATAAATCGCATCAATAACAGTTCGTAAGCAGGTACCTGATATTTATCGCACCATTCGATGAACTTGTGAGGGTCGACGTTTCCATCTTTGAACTGTTTGACGTCACCGACGGCGTCTTTGAGCCTGCACGCTAAAGTCACGCGCATTTCACGCTCTACCATAGAAAGCCAGGAGTTGATCTTTGGGTTCTCTACGGTAGATACTGGCGATAAGAAGTAAACCTAAAACAGAACATGTGTTCGAACAACGCGGAAGTAAGTCATACTAAAAAGAAAATTTAACTAGTCTCATTTATCTTTGTGAGTGGAGAAGGTGTTTACCTCTTCTCCTTCACGCGATGCAATGCCGTTAATAATCGTGTTGTCCTCGTTCAAAATAATGGCGGCGACACCGGCGAACATCTTCTTGAAGTGCTTTTGTAGGCGAGCGATGTTCTTGCTGTTGCCAATAATCTCGAGCAAATCCTCGTCACCCACAAAGTAGAATCTACAATTATGAATCGCACTCTCAAGTTTTAGTTACATCAAATTTGTTGTACGAATGACAGTATTGCTTAAAACAATCGGTGAATGTAATAATTGGCAAAAGTACGTTCTTCATTAGCATTGCAATTGATATGCTTTGGTTGTATAATTAGTGAGCAAATGAAAAATACTAGAAGGTACGTTGTTTCTTTCTTTGCCGCTAAATGTGTCCATTTATGACGAATCTAGCAAGACTCAAACTAGTATTTGTCTTTTGTACGTCACGTGGTTACAACTGTGTAGCTGAGACTAAAAAATCATTTTTATGTACATTACCTGGGGAAGCTGCTTCTCTCCCTCTCGAGATATTCGCCGAGAGCCTTTTGTATCTTGCCCAACAGATCGGCGAGGCGCTCCAGGGAGCGCTGCACGCCGGGAATGTTCAACACGTCCATAACCATCGGCGACTTGCTGACCTTCTTCATGAGACCCAGGAACTCGGAACTGTTCATAAAAACACTCATTACTCGTTATTATGTTATTAGGAAAATTGAATATATTTTGAAGTGTACACGTATCTATTGATTAGTAATTATACCTCAACTAGTTCGTATGTGACACTCGGTGGAACTCTGTGGCAGGGCCTCTGCTGTCTTTAAATATATTTTTTAAAATTGCTGCAAACGCTGACTGCGACAGGATTCTACCGGGTGTAACGCACGAGCTTGTCAAGGTATAGTAATAAATTCTATTAATTACATAGAATTGTTTATTATTGGCGTAACGGAAACATTTATTCGCGCGCCATCGCTGGCAATCGGTTCCCAAAATCCCAATCCATGCTATACAAGGCGTAAAAAACAACGATAGTCTATTTGAAGGTATAATAAAATCACCTAATGCTCTGGAAGCGGCTCGTCTCGACTGGCAGCAATGTCTTGATATCAGCGGAGCCGCTGAAGATGCCTTCGAGATACACCCAGCGCCGCTGCACGTCGATCCAGACGTCGAACAGAGCGTTGATACGGTTCAGCTTCTCTTCCCAGGTCAGGGCTTCCTCTTCGAATACCTTGTAATGCAATTTTTTTATTGTTAATGACAGGAAAGGGGGATACATAAAAGTGGTTGCTATCCGAAGTAATTTTTTTCATTATGAGAGGGAGGCAAACGAACAAGTGATTACCACCGGCCGTGAATACCAACTTTTCAGTGAGTCATTGGTCCGTTGTCGGCCTTTTAAGAAAGTATAAGACCTATTCTTGAAAGCCTCCATGTCATATTTATCCGCAAACACTGCTGACGGAAGTTGATTCCACAATTTCATTGCACTAAGTATCACCACAGAATTAAAAATAAAAATAATTAGTTTTATGTTTCACACATTCAACTGAGTTGTTTTATTTAAATAAATATCTCTTAAATCCATCTATTAGCGCAGTTTAGCTGAATGATGGTAATGGAATTGATGTAATAATATATCCAAATATAAGGACCGAGAAAAAAAAAAGATATATCACAGGGATTCACGTTTTTGCTTCAATAGTGATATTGATATCTGGTTGTTTCAAACAAATTGGATGGAGAGACTGGCTTCCCCATTGGTGGATCTCGTGATTCCTTACCTTGTAGTAAGGCGACAATTTCATAGCAGCGACACTGTTGATGTGTTCCTTGACCTTGTTGAACAGGTCGTCCCAACCGCGGATGATCTTGCACTTGTTCTGGTAGTTGATCAGATCCAACTCGTAGCTCTGCCACGACTCGCGAACCTGGACAGTACATACTGAAGTCATATAGGCTGTAATAATTCTAAACGAGGGAAGTGTAACTTGACTTGAATGCGACGATTAATGGTGGAGAACATAAGCTAGTCACTAGGGGTAGTCACCACTTCTTCCTAACTAGACTCGAAGATACTTTACCAGTCCCATATTTCATAAACGTGACAAGTGGCAGGTGATGGTGGCAAGTGATACTTCAGTCTAAATTTCATTGCCAAGTCGAAGTTCGGTTTAACATAGAGCTTGTGAAGTAAACAATGGGTTTCCAACTGTCATAGTCCACATGTCATATTTATGAAATAGATGCCTGTTTTAGCTAATACATGCATATTGTATCTGTGTAGCAAAGTACGAGATAAAGAAAAATGAATATTATGTCAAGATTATTTACAAGCGTTTAAGAAAAGGGGGTTAACTTCCAAGAATTCTAAGAGAACGAACGATATAGAAAACGACATAAGCAGCGACGGATAACGCAGATTGTGACTCGGGAAAAAATAGTACAGTAATCCGCTTATGCAAATCCCATTATAATTAAAATCGGTTTTGATCATCCACAAATTATAGAACTTAGTGAATTAGCTACGGTCACAATTGTGTCGATAGTCATACCTGTTTCAAGAACTCCTCCAGCGCCATCTCTCCCTGAGCGACAGAAACGACGTCCTTGACGGTATGTTCGTTGTGCAGCAAGTCCGCGTCCCACACTTGACCCAGCGTCAACTCCGACAGAGACCAGTCCACTTTGAGCGCGCGGCACAGCTGGCGCCAGTGACGCTCTTTTAAAGCGTCCGACTTTAGCTCCACAATAAGCATGTTCACCTAAAATGATTGGAATAGGTTTTATTTGCAAAGGGAAAACAACGATGCCAGATTCATTCATATTCATTTAACAAAAAGGTTTAACGATTAAATGAAATACCATATATACTAATAGCTAGATAATAAATACCTTCGTGTAAGATTGCAGCAGTTTGCGAACGTATTCGTAGCTGTCATACATGCGGAGCCGAGCAGGCAGCTCCTTCAGTTCGTTGAGCATCGCTTCCAGTTGTTGTCTATAAACATATATAATCAAACTTACAACAACTACTATCAACTTTAGTTGCAACTATGAGAGAAGTGCAACGCATCAATGTGGTATATAAAAATATCTATGCAAAACGCAACGCAACAATGGGGCCCCTATCTGGTTTTAATTCACACTGTTACTGACCTTAGTTTCCTAGGCTGCACGGACAGCCAAGGCTTCTCCCTGATGTCATCGATCTGTGTCCAGATCTTGCTGAGCGAAGACCACACGCCGCGCAAGTCTTGCAGTTCCTCGAGCGCCACCGTCATACGCTCGTTGTTCACTGAGCTCCCTGTTACAATTTATTAGCAATTAATAATAAGTATTTCGGTTAGTAAGTGAGAATACAACCGTGAGTATAGAATGCTGAAGTTTTTAGCATCAATAAATATAAATTATACTGCAATACCAAATTCAACGCCTGACTGATCAAAGTAAATATTAACCTAGCTAAAGTAAGGAATGGTAGACATAAATCTTTGTCCTCACCAGTATCATGCAACTCCAGGGCCTCCTTGGCCTTAGCGACATTGTCCCTTTCGTCTTTAAGCTTGGTGTATCTGGCCTCCATTGCTTGGAGCCGAGCCAACGCGTCTTCGGGTCTAGTGGAGCCGTCGGTCGGCTTGCTGCGTTCCCATTCGGTAAGGAATTCTAGAGTGCGAGCCTCGACAGCCTTGTCTTCAGCTACGATCTTTTGCTGAAGCGACGCCACCTTTTCGGAGTAAATAAAAAAAAAACTGTTCAGTTTGTATTCAAATTAAATTTTATGCAAAAAATACCTTTACAGTTCTTAATGGTTGGTTTTCCTTCTTGGGTCCTTACTTGGGTCTGAATAGAAGAGTCCTTTCTGCGCATGATCTCGTTGAAAGCGCTCCATTCCCCTTCGATATTGTCCACATGCAACCATTGCGGCGGGAATTGGAATCTAAAATGTATTAAAATATAAATGAGATCAATGTTGTTCATTTGTTGGATTTTTCACGTCAACTAAACGGATTAATTTTACCTCTGTCGTTCTAAGATACGCTGCGCTTCCCTGTAGACATCGACTTGTTTCTCCCACGCCAGCACTTCTCGCTTTAGTTGCTGCACATATGTGATCAAAGACACAGCATCGCTGGTCGAAGCAGCCTCTGTAAACATGAAATTAAGCATTAGATTCCAACACCATGGATCGTGATTTCAGGAAGAAAGATATCGTGATTGAATTGATACGTTCATATTTTATTGTGGTCACAAACCCAAAAAAACATACATTCTACAAGTGCAGACTATGCATGCGTACCCGGCGCTTATAAATGTAATTGATAGTGTGTGCGAGTAGACGCGGAGATTAATTTATACTTAAGGCCATCGCATCGAGTATCTGCATTTAGACAAATCAGAAATAAATAATAAAATTTATTAAATTAATTTCAGTACAAAATAACATAAAAGGCAACATTTCACTTAAAATCTATGTAACACGTGTGCCTGAACTAGGATGTCCGTAAACTCAATGCCATGCTACGTAGGTGAGCATAGTTCGTAAGCAAAAAGTTCAGACTTCGTCTGGCTGCAGCGTATACTGATACTCTGCAAATTGCTGGAAATTGTCCGCCACCATGAGCAATATACACGATATGGCTTCTTGTAGTGAATCATTGTATAATGTGGCCATAACCTTCACTCACCAATGGTCTGCTGTTCGAGCTGCGAGCGGGACTTGGCCAGCTGTCCGTGGAAGTGCACCATCTCCCCGCCGAGCAGCGCGCCGAACTTGCCGAGCACTTCCTTGTGCCATGCGTCATACTTTAGAGCGACCTTGCTCTGGACGCGCGCGAAGTCTATCACCACGGGGCCGTATTCGCGACGGGTGTCTGACGTGTCGAATGTTGTGCGGGATTTTCTAAGGAACATTCAGTAGTTTTAGACCATATTCAGGTGTCTAAATTGCCATCGGGCTAAGTTAAATTCAATTAAATGTTTGTGTAAGCATTATACACGATTTTAAATGTCGGGTTAACTACAGTTGTAGTACTATTGACGCTGCATTTTTTTTTTGTTTGTTACTGTTGAGATTTTACTTTATTTCATGTCGCCTAGATCCAGCATAAATAGGCAGTTTACGAGCATGAGGAATGAAAAACTTATTTTTATTACTTACTTGATATCATTTAAACACTTGATCCACAAAGTGATATCTTCACCGAGGCGACCGTACAGCGTTTCCGGCTGAAGATCCCACAGAGCTTGATAACTAAAAAGATATATATTTAGCAGTCATATTTCAAATTTAAATTAGTCTTTATTCCGAGTTAATAGTTAAGATTCTTACCGCAGCCATTCGTCGACGTATTCCCGAACTTGCGACGTCTTTTGTTCAATGGCGTCGTAAGCGCTTTCCAGGGGGGCGGAGCCTCCCGGCAGCTTGGTTAGCAAGTTCCTGTAGGTGGCAGTTTGAGCGCGCGCCACCCCCACTTGGTATCTGAAATTAATATGCATCCCATTATAACGCTTCTTCGTCGTCTTAGCTAAAGAAGCACAATAATAATAATAATGAAAGAAGAAGAAAGATATGACGATAAGATATTATAAAAAATCTCACTTAAGCCTGTGTGTAGTTATGTACTTAGTTTATGAACGAAAGACCATCGAGACCTGGCCCTATACCACGAAGTGGAAAACTCGAACTTCGCATGTTGCCGTCCCGCTGACGCTTATGTCATTTCATACGCGTGTGAAAGGGACGGTGCGATATGAACTTCGATTTGCGAGTTTTGTAGTAGCCCCTCTGAAATAACTTTTTTCGCTAAAGGTAAAGGTACCTGGTGCTCTGCAGCCGGTGCTGGCTGGTGACGACGGCTTGCCACGCGAACATCTGCCGCATGAGCTGGAAGCGCGCCTCCTCCAGCGACGGAAACAGGTACATCTGCTGGTTCGTGATGCGCACTTCGTGCACAACGCGCGCGATCTGTACACACCGATACCGCGTTACTACACTATACTAGGACATCGTTTTCACACGCCAAACTTAATTAGAAAATTTAATAAAGGCATTATTAGCATGACACGATACCATATATTTAAGCATACGCACTATCAAATTCAATTACAAATCTTGTATTTTCTCTGTAAGTGAATTGTTAATTCTTAAGAGGAAATAAATGTCTTTAAACTTAACCTAATAAAGGTAAGTCGTAAGAATGTAAAATGTTATAATTAAAAATGTAAATAATGATTAAAATCTTTAGGGGCGACTTAAAACTTCTTTACTTTAAACAGTTAAAAAAAATCTTTCCTCTTCATTTACATTGAAAATAAGAAAAAAAGCAATCGTGTATCTCGATATAAGTTTTTCCTAAAAACTTTTTTTGCACATATTTGTCCCTTACCCAAAATAAAGCCATGTAAAAAATATGGATGGTTTTGGAAGAAACTAGTATTCGATGGCACTTTTCAATCCTCCTCTCCTACTCCTCCTAATTCTTCTCTAATACTAGCATTGACGGTACTTTTCAATCTGAGGCGGTTACCTGCGGCTCACCGCCGGGCTTATGCGTGGGTTCAGCGGGCGAGTAGGTGTCCATGGAGAGATCAAGTTCGTTGCTCTTGCCGAGCAGAGCCGCGGTCCATGCCTCCACGCCGGCCTGCAGACGCGCTGCTAGGCTTTTCTCCACCTGAAATAAACGGATAGTTATAATAACAAGCAAAAATAGAATGATACTAGACGTGCTAAACTGTGTTCCACCTGCAATTTAATACAGGCATAAGCACGTCTTTTAGTGCTGATAGAATTAATGCGGACGATCTAAATGTGAGCAAAAGAACTTTTTTATTATGGTATAGGGGGCAAACGAGCAGACGCATCGCCTGATGGTGAGCGATTACCGTCGCCCATGGACACCTGCAACACCAGAAGAGTCACAAGTGCATTGCCGGCGTTTAAGGTAGGAGTACGCTCTTTTCTTGAAAGCTTGAAGGTTATATCGGGTTATAACTGCCGCTATTTATCGATCCTAGAGAATCAAAGACCAAACTAAGGTATGGTAAATAGTTCGTTCAAAAAAATATTGGATACAAAATTAGGAAATGTAATGCGGGATTAAGATAAGTAGCTTCCATCAACATCATCTTGATGGGTGGCGGTCATCCACTGTGCGGTTTAAGCGTTCCTTTTTACCGCGCATGTGTCATTTATGGAACAGTTTGGCGGCCGAGGTTTTTCCGACTCATTACGATATGGCTACCTTCAAAAAGGGAGTGTACCATTTCTTGCAAGGCCGGCAACGCATCTGCAGTCCTGATGGTGCTGCGGATGTCCATGGGCGACGGTAATCACTTAACATCAGGTGAACCGTCTGCTCGTTTGTCTGCTATTACATAAAAAAAAAAAAAAAGATTTTTCATCATTATCGTTACCTCTTCATCGAGACGCTGCACCCACAGATGCAAGTTGCTGTACTGTCGCAGCGACAAGTCGTCGATGGCTCGCTGAAGACGTCCGAGGATCTCGGCGAGGCTTGGCGCGGAGTACGGACAAGTTTCCAGTGAACGGGCGTCCACGGAGATCTGCTCCTCTACTGCTAGTAGATCTTCCACCTAGGGCAATTATACAACAAATACAAATATTCTTTATTTATCACTAAAAACAGTACAGAGACATCACAAAAAAAAATCAGCGTATTTAATACAACGTCACGATCTATGAAGTAATAAAGGATTGAGAGCGTAAATTGTCATTCTGCGATTAACTAGTTCATTTCTTTTATTGGGCTAAGTTAAAAGACACGCACATGGTAATACGATAAGGCGTGATTACTGTATTTGTGCTAATGGGAAAAGTTAAGCGAGACGTTTTCTACCGACTTTGTAAAAACATTCGCTTGTCCAAACTAAGCTACCAACAAAAAGTAGGAAGCACCCGACTTTGTCACTTCAAAGTTCAATATCTCAAAAACGGCTGAACCGATTTTGATGAAACATATCTAAGTACCATCGCTAGAAACCCTGCTTTCAAATTAATAAAAAAACCGCATTCAAGTCGGTCCATTAGTTTAAGAGCTACAGTGCCATAGACAGACAAACACACATAGCGGTCAAAATTATATCACCCCTCTTTTGGCGTCAGAGGTTAAAAATTTAACTAAGCTGATAATTTAAAGTTAAAGTAAGGAAACGTGATATGACATGATCATGCCAAATTAAAGATCACCACGACCACAGCTAGTGAGTTAAAATATACTTCCAACATTTGATTACCTTTTTAATTACATACCAGCAAGTAATCTAATAACTGCACGTTAAAAACTGATCTACAAGTTCACACAAACCTTTTCTTGGAACAGCAGCACAACTTCGCTCAACTTCTGCACGTACGGGTCGAGCTTGTAAGACTCCCAGACGAGCGCCATCCCCTCGGACACTTGGTTCAGTACGTCGCGACGCAGCCCGGCCACAAGCGGGATTATTGACGCCTTGTCCCGAATCTGTAAAACATAAATTCAATTGTTTGTGGGCTAAATACGTGCGGATTCAAGGGGTAAGCCTTTATCTAGCAGTACGATATAGTATCGAAACAAATGGAAAAAAAAGATATGCGATATAATATTTTTGCAGAAGCTTGGATTTCTTCTTTTGTTACGTCATTTCATTACTCAGCAACAAAACTAGAACGTAAATCAAAACTACTTTGATAAAAGCTCGTATATTAGGGTCTTTGCACACTGCGTTTTTTAAACGCGCCGCCGACGTGCGTTTTTATCGATACAAACTGTTGCATGGCTTCTCTATGGAAAGAAAAAAGCGCTATGCAACGACTCTTCGAATCAATATGTCAACTAAACAGAATATTCAAGCCAAGTTTAATTAGCAAGAATAAACATTTCGCGATATGAGCTTTTATTTTAGTTAATTACGAAATTAAAAGTTTCTTCACATCTCAAGGTATAAAAAAGGAGTTGGCTCGTGCACAATACAGGACGATTTATGAATAGGAGTGAATGTCGACGGCTGCACTTGTGCACAAAACTGAGCCTTGTGACATCAATCTTTAAATTATTAAATATTTTCCATTGGATTCCGTGGATAATGAAATTTGAAAATACGTATCTTAGGCTTAGATTGTAGACAAATTCGCAAATCCTTTCACCACTTCTTTCTGACAAAAGGTATAAGATGAGAGTAGAAAGAGATGGTACATGCAATCGCGAGAAATAAGGGTTTTTATGACAGATTATCGTGAGGTACCATCAGCCAAATATGTGGCCAACCACCCTAATAATAATGCCATGGCAATAGACGTGTATGTCAACTTGAAAGTTCGACTTGAGCAACATATTCATTTGATAGTAACTTGTTTAAAAATTGATAACCACTTATTTGGCTGTTTGTACGTTCGACATTTGAATCAGTTTGGGCTAGGCTTATACTTAATGAGACAATCTTAAGCCGAGTTCAGATTTACAAAAAAACTCGTGCAAGTTGCATTACATTGCGAGGCCGTAAAGCCAACGAGTTCAAAGTGGTCAGTCGAGCACCGCAATGTAATGCAACTTGCACGATATTTCCTGCAAGTCTAAACTCGGCTTTCAGAAAGACATAAAGTTAAATGGACTTCACGATACTAACGTCATCTAGCGATATCGTGCGTCACCAGTCAAAAGACTCATTAGACTATACAACTTTAGAACTCCGCTCAGAATTATGGCAGGGGGACTATTCAGTAGCATTTTGTCACTAATATTGTTCATGCTGTCGGCACTTGCACTTATAATTAAATTAAATTATAATTTTTATAATTAATTCGGTTTCTACAGGGAATGGAAAGCACGGGTCTTGGGGATTTTACCAAATCTTAAAAGTATTAATAAAAATGGCACGAGTTTTTGAATTGGCTGGTATTTACCAAATATATCTGTTAAGATATCTACTATCATGCTGCATAGAAGTATGCACAACAAACAACAGCGTATCGTGAGACCTAACTAGTGATACATTTGTGCAAAAAAGCAAGCAAAAATAAATATAACTATGGATCTAAAAGTAGAGATGGGCCGAACATGGTTAAACTTTTACCGAACCGATTATTCTGCATAATTGATTCCTATTATTTTATGTCGAAATGTTTAATCATGCAACTTTTGATCGAAACAAAAAACCTGCTTAATTTCACACAATGAAAGACCTTATTATAAAAATCACTGTAGCTTAATCTCAAAACAGCTACTTACTTATACACATGTATATATTTAGTTAATGCCTAAACAACTTTTTTGTCTGCTTTTATTGGAAATAAAGCATCAAAAAAAACATAAAGCCTCACTGTGCCTCATAAAAAGAACACGTTTAACACTCATCTCATACAAGCTCAATACAGTAAAAAGAAAAGTACCACTTTGCCGAACATTCGGTGATTTTGCCGAATATTCGGTAAACCTACCGAATATAAAATGAATATTCGGCCCATCCCTAATCTAAAATAACAGCGATTGATAGCGTCCATGCAACTAATTCGGCTTCAGAATAGACAACTACCTTTGTATGATTCCTATTATTTAGCTGCACAAGTAAAAAACGCATTCGTGTTAGTGTCGTCACACAATAAGTTCGATATGTTTCAAATGGTTATTGATGCTAGCCTAATATGTTCAATATAAGTAATAGATGGACTTCATGTAAATAATTAAAATGGTGATTTATCCTGTGCCAATCATTTGTGTCAATATCTATCTAGCTGTGCTAAACTCTTGTGTTATGTAGTTGTTACTTTATCGTGGTTTTGTTGACTTACCTTCTCCAAAGTACGCTCGTAAGTGCGCACACTTTCAATGAGGGATATCGCAAATGGGTAAAGTTGGTTAGCCTGGTGAGCCTTATTGACGATAGCTAAAGGCACCCTGAAACAAAACAGCATCAAATGTATTATTAGGTTTGCCATACATATCCCATGCATAAACGGGACTTTTACCATATTTAAGTACCGTGCCCCGTGATGTTATGTTATAATTATTAGATTGTAAGTTAATATAACTTATAGGAGACTACATATTTAAACTGGTTGGTACAGTGGCGTCTGATCAACAATAGTATATGACTATAAAACAACGTAATATGCTGTTTAAAAAAATACTAATATTAAAACTCTTTTCAACGTTGAAAGATGCATGAAATGTTACTTAAGAGAGTTGGCGACTGCCCATCAGAAAAGTTTTGGAATTAAACTTACCTGAATCCCAAATTTTTTAAGTTGCGCACTTCCTTATACAGCGTGATAATCTCAGGCAAGAAGTTGACTTTCAGCTTCAAGATGGTGCCAGTTTTGCTGGACCGCGCGCGTACAGATTCTATAGCAAAAATGCGACCCGAGACGCCAAGGTTACGTTGTTGTACCTGGAAAATTATAGCTATCAGAATAGCGCCCTACTACTAAAATATTCAAACTTTAATAAGAGCTAAAAACCAAAATGGCTTGCATACATCATCAATCACATCATCAATAACCCAAATTCAGCAGCAAAAATAGATTAATAATAGACTAATTCTTACTCTCAAATAAACATCAGAAATTCTAATTACCTTCCGCGCCCAGTCATCGAAGACCTCTTGAGTATCCAGCTTCAGTCGGAAACTATCACCATCCGCTTTCAGTTTTTGACCTTCAATGTGGTTCTCCCATCCCTTACCTAAACACAAAAAGCGCTGTTAAAAATACCCAAAAATATACGATAAGTGGAGACATAAAGCTGAAGTGTTTCTTACCCAAAACATCTTCCACTCTTTTCAAATAAGCAGTGAGCTGGTGATCTATCTGCTTAGCCCAAATGATAGAACCAGCGACAGGCGGCAAATCTCGTACGAGAGACAACCTGCTGCATTTAGATTGTGGGTATTGCACCTACAAGAAATAAAAAATAATAATTTTAGAATCAAAAACACGATTTTCAAACAAAAACGAACGTGTCCTGACATTAATAAAATAAGTCACAGAAGAACATACTTTGCGTATTTTCTTGCTATTTTTTTGTCTGTGTTTTAACACTATATTATTGTTATTAAAACATGAAATTTTAGATTAAAAAAAATCATACAATACCTTAAATTTCTCATGCAGAGCTTCAATATCATCTTTGACTCTTTGTATGAGCTGAGTCTGGTACTCCCGTATGGCACCACGGATGTGGGGTCTAACAAAGAGGGCGTTGAATCGGGAGAAGATTCGGAACATTTCGTTCGCGTTTTTAGCTGTGCCCAATTGGTCGCGGAGGTGAGCTGTGATACGGGTCTCGACGCGATCTGTACAACGACGGTTAAAGATAAATTATCTAAGTTTTTGGTGCACAAACTAAAGGCGAAAGTGATATACTGTCGAATCATTTGAATCCGTATCCATAGTGGAACGATTTCGCAGCAAGTTTCATAGTGAAATTCTTTTGTATAGCAATACATATCACTATGACTGTTTCTGTTAAAAGGTTTGACAGTGGGCGACGATTCAGTTAGTTTTTCCAAGGTGTGAACCTATAACGGGCTTGGGAGGAAGTAAAAGAGTTTATAGACAAATATAAGCAACAATACTGTAGTCAGTTCACACACCAATTCTATCTTCGTAACGACGAACGGCTGCCTCCCAGGCGTCGCAGCCTTCGCGAGAAATGTCCAAACAATCCACTTCTTTAACATTCTCGTAAGCCAGGTTTACCTTCGGGAAAGAAAACTTTATAAGTATCCATCCAGTTAATATGGGCGTCATTTACCAATTATCTTATTAATTATTATGTATAGAAAATGTAAACAAAGGTGTCGCCGTTATCGAAAAACTTTTGCAATTATTCTTTCCACATTTGTCTGAAATCGACTTTCCATTAAAAACCGTATTTCATAGCAAAATAAAATATTTTAATTTATTGATGGCAAATTTTATTTCGGCATTTACAATTTCATATACTAATTTACAAAGATAATAATACTGTTTTCGTATGTATAATTTATTTATTTATTGTTCTGGTATTACACCCGGGTTTTTGAGCTGCGCTTCAATGCACTAACAATCGAGGAATTCGTAATCGTTTTCCAACTCTTGTTCTGTTATTTTTTTATTGTTGACATTGTTGTTTTATCGTAGTTAAGTAGTTCATTATTACCTTTAACGTTGTGTTTTTCGTTCATTGTTGTATGAAAGCATGGACTTCGGTCCGAGTCCGAGGTCCGTGTTGACATTTTTTTCATTTATATAATACGAACTTACTTCGGCAATAGCGTTAGCATCGGCCGCGTCCATGGGCAGAGAAAGTGGTTGAGCGGGCTCCCCGCCGGCTCCTTGATCGGCGGCGACGTTGGCGCGCGGCCGGAGCACCTAGGTATTTACAAACGTCCATTAATTTATAATTAGGCATAAAACTAATTCATTTTGTCGCTAGCCGTATCTCATTATCATCATCATCATGTCAGCCGAAAGACGTCCACTGCTGGACATAGGCCTCCCCCAAGGCTCTCCACTCAGACCGCTCTTGTGCTTTTCGCATCCACCGTGATCCCGCGATCTTAACCAAGTCGTCGCTCCATCTTGTTGGAGGCCTACCGACAGCTCGTCTCCCGGTCCGCGGACGCCATTCGAGAACCTTTTGACCCCATCGGCCATCAGTCCTGCGAGCAATGTGCCCCGCCCACTGCCACTTCAGTTTCGCAATTCTTCGGGCTATGTCAGTAACCTTAGTTCCTGCGGATATCATCATTTCACATGCCGTATCTAAAATATCGGAATAGCTTAGATGGCTGTAAGTCCGGCTCTGGACGCAGACACTGACCCTAAGCATGACTGTGCGTAGCTGCTCGTGGTGGCGGCGGAACCGGCGCATATGCTCCATGCGCGCTTGCAGCCGCTTGTGCGAGGGAGACACGCGCCAGACCATCTTGAGGTGCTCGTCGCGCTTCTTCTTTACGATGTCACTGCGTCAACACAACATCAGCATACAAAATATACACTTTAAAAGAAGTTCCCTGGATGTCTAGTCGGTTTCCGTTCATCGTTAATTCTATGAACTGAAGTCGACGGAGCTTCGCTTCGCGGAGCTCCTTTTCCGCGTGATTGAGACGCTTCGCGCCTAGACGCAACTCTAACAGTTTAGGACCAGTTGCTTTTAAGACCACTTGCTACTTAAGGTCAGATCAGACGGTTCATTTTTCGTTCATTTTCGTCTTTCATTCAGTACTCTTTCACTCGTCTGAACACAAAATGAACCGATTCAACAGTGTTGGATATTTTCATTTCGAGTGAAAGGTACCAAATGAAAGGCGAAAATGAATGAAAAATGAACCGTCTGATATCACCTTTAGATCAACAGATTCCATTGTAAAATTTTAGTTTTCATTTTTCTTTTATTTTCTAATAAATTAAAAGTTACAAACACGGGTATTCAACGCCTTAAGCGCTCGGAGATTTTATGCGATAAACGCTGCGTTCAACGTTTGACGCACATCTAGACTAACCAATCACAATACACGCAATCTAATTACTAAACATACGTGTGCAGCTACGCTCACCGCGTAAGACAATGTTTGGTAATTAAATTATCTAATGCAAATTGATGTGCGTCAAACGCAGTGCGTTTAACGCGGCGTTTATCACATAAAGCAACCGAGCGCTTTAGGCTTTGTGATATTATATTTATAAAAAAAAACTATAACTTGTATGGAAAATATTGTCACCTCATCTACCGCGACTTTCGATTCGATAGGTGTTATTCCGGCAAACTGAGTTGGCAACCAGTTTTTTAACGTCTGTACCTTCTACGGCACTTCATTTACTTTCCAAACAAACGAGTCCACGAACTAACTGACTCTGCGTCGCACCAAGTGCTTTAGAGTGGGACCAACGATACTCTCCTGCAATAACAACCCTGTCTGCCTTAAAGTAAAGAAAGCGTGACTTTACACATACCGTAATAAACCTTGAAGCTTCTCATATTCATCGTCCCAGCATGAGAACACTTCAAAGCACTGAGTCATCACTTTCTCGAAGTCTTCGAACGGTATATGCATAAGCCGCCGAGTGCCAAGCACCTGAAATAAACAACAGTGACACTTAATTAAAATAGAAATAGAAAATCGGTCAAGTGCGAGTGCGAGCGACTCGCGCATAAAGGGTTCCGCACCTCCGTACAATGTTTAAAAACAAATAGTTCTGTAATATTTTTTTCTAAAAAAATCTAATACAAGGTTTTTTTTGCTAGCGGTACTTTTTGTCCCTGGTTACCAAAGTACTCGTCAAGACGAATCAAACGAGTCCAAACTCGATGCGGTCGTGTCGTTTATCACAGAGTTCCTATGGTCACCCGCTAGCCTTATTATCAGATCAACTCTATGTCATAATAATATTGCATTGGCATCGGATTTATACATGCGTGTAAAATTTCAACTCAATCGGTTGAAGATATCCACTTCAAATTTGAGTTGAAAGATTCCACCAGAGCAAACATACCTAGTTACATCACACTGCAAATAAATATAATGCTTGTAATAAGTTTTTGTTAAAACTTCATTTTTAATACAAGCTTTTTTTGCCGAATGTACTTTTTGTTGACTGTACTTGCATTGTCATCTAAACTACATATTTGTACCAAATTTCAAGTCGGTACTAATAACTATTGAGGAGTTCCCTCCTGCAGAGGCGATTCTGGCAGGACCACCAAGATGTCACTACCAGATTATTATATTGTCTCCAAATTCACATAAGTATGCCAAATTTCAAGTCAATCGGACCCTTGGAAGTGGATGAAATTTAGCTTCCAAGATCTGACCCAAAAAAACGATAAATAAATAAATAAACAAACAGGGCAAGCTAAAGAAAAGCTTCTCTTTCTTTCTTACCACAAAATATGTACCATGTTTTTATGTAAATAAATGATTTATGATTTATAATTTAAAAATATCGCCGAAATGTAAGCACCTGTGCAAGTATTTCGAATAAAAAATAATTTGAATTCTCATCCTCTTTGGTTCTGGCTGTTTGCTTCTGAAACCATTGCCCGCTCATTGGATTAAAAAATATGTCCGTCATGCGCGGTTCATTCGCGGGAAATTCGGCGTACTTCGTATGTTGTGTAATTAAATAATAAGAAGCTCGACTTAGTGTGAATAAATTTTAAACTGTATTATTAACCTTGTAAATAGTGTTAAATACTTAGAATGATTTTTTTTAGTGTAAAAAACAATAGGTAAACAAAGTGATTAGTACCATGCAGATTTGACGAGCGCTCAAAGTTGGCTTCATTGAGGTTTGTGGTTCATAAATTGCTTCATTAATTTTGCAGAAAAACGAATAAATCAGACAGTCATTAATTATATTATCGAAACTTTTATAAAACATCATTAAAATTGCAAACCTAAAGGTAAATATTCAAACGATATAGCGCTAGCCGTTGCTAGGTGATTCGGCCGCCTTAGCAACGGCTAAATACGCCTAGCAACCAAAAAACGCTAAAAAAAACAAGTTTCTTGTACGACGACCCCCTTTAATTTGTAACTTTATTTTACTTTTAGTATTTGTTGTTATAGCGGCCACAGTAATACATAATCTGTGAAAATTTCAAGTGTCTAACTTTTACGGCTTAAGAGATGGAGCCCTGTAACAGACGGACAGACAGACAGACAGACAGACAGACAGACAGACAGACAGACAGCGGAGTCTCAGTAATAGGGTCCCGTTAGCACCCTTTGGGTACGGAACCCTAAAAAACGTTTATTCACATTTCACAAATTACATAAATTAAGGAGTAAGAATCCATTATTTTCGTCGATCAATAAATTTTCCAATCCACAGCTTCAAAGTTCCCCAATGTAACGCAACGCAATTCGCAGGATATTTTCTTGTAACGTTAAAATAAATTCATCACTACTTTGAAAAAAAATCTCGTATCTCAAATCAATACGTCAGCAAATTTGCCCCTCAAACAATGTCCATTAAGTTCATTTGGAAAGATCAGCGATTTTGGGATACCAGCTTTTTTCAAAGTAGTGACGAATTATAAAATAGTAAGGTTATTTACGCTCTATGCGGCTAACCGCGCGGTTGTTGCGCATCGTTTCTTTCCCAAGCAATACTTTGAAAAAGGACGGCGCGCTAAAACCGCGCGGCTAACCACCACATAGTGCGTACCAGCAATAAAAGTAGAATAACTTTAGTAATGACATACCTTCAGAAGTTGTTGACCAAGATCCCGCGAAATAGCTTCGACCAGCCTCAAACCGCGCTGTATGGGGTATTTAGTGGAGCGAATCTTACGAAGATGGGAGAAGATTTGCTGCACTGCCAATCTGTTAACAGATCATTACCAAGTTACCTACATGTAAACCAAATTACTAACAGCAACATAACGGCTTACGGCTCACTGACGAATAGTAAGAATCCTGTGTCAAAAACAATGTCAGTTTTTAGTCATTCATAAACTGTGATTACCTCCGATGATTGATTGATTGATTGATTACTTACTCTTGGTTGAAGCGTTGAAATAACAGGGAGCTCATAAAAGGTATCCCTTTGTCTCAAATTTCAATTTTTGAATTGTGATTTCTAATCTAACTTGTAATATAAATAAAAATATCAATACACTACCGGTATTAAAAACTTAACAATTTATCAATAATTTTCAGCAAAAGATACATTTCCAAAACACAATTTTTATCCACAGTTTCTTTCAATCAAATCAAATTGTACCTATTTATGCTTTGATGAATTATACCTGTAGATTCACAATCGCGCGCCCAAATATGTCCGAGCCAAATGAGCGCCACTTTTGTAATCACTGGCCTAAAATCACTGGTTCAGATCACCGGGATAGGTTAGGTCGATAGGTTGGTCGATAGGTCGATCGGTAGGTCGATAGTAGGTAGATAGGTTGGTAGAATGCTCGCCTGCCACTTTGGTAAAAGTGGCCTTCTTTTTTCTCAGTACGTTGTTGTCAAGTGTCAAACGTTGTGGAGTTTTGCCGCTAGCGAAATTCGCCCGTAATAGAGTAAAGACTAGGTTCAAATTTCGTCTCGTATTATTTTAATTATTTTGTGCGAGATGATTTTATTTGTCACGCAAACAAATCAGTAGTTCTGACATTCTTTGAAGGGGATTTTGTTCGGCAATGTGCGTCCTGGTTTAAATGTCATTGTATTTATGATTCAAAGTACACTCCGTGAGATCTTAAAAAAACCTTCGGATTTTAGAAGCATGCTTCGGGTATAGACGATGACACGCGATCGTGACATGCGGTTCTGTTCTGTTATCAACTTGCAAATCTTTTCAAAGTTACCGTAAAAAGTTATGTAAAGAATAACCATCCGCACAAAATAAACCTTACTGTAATAATTTTACGCTTCTTTATCATTTTCTAATTTTAATACAATATGACTTTTTGTCATGATACAAATAAAACAAAATTAGCATTTTCGAATTCTTCCATCGTCAATTTAAATTGAGAACACCCCGCCTCAACACACTACTTTTGTTTGGAAGTATATAGAGCTGTTGTTATACAGTATCTACTTCTCTTGGGTATGTCAAATGAATTTCTTTGGTCTTCTTTCCTTTTATATATATTTTTAATGTACTTTTCGAAATCCCCGTTGCTTCTATAACTCGATCTTGTACCTTATAAAAATATTTACGACCAACTTTTTTCTTAAAAATTTCAATTTATATACAAAATATTTATAAATACATTGTAAACTATTTCCAGTGATTGGATATTTACAGAAATACCCTGCTTAAGTTGACTCGCCATGGAAATCAATTTCCGAAAAATAACAAACTACCTAAATAAATATATGTAAGTGGTGGTTTTAACTGCTCTTTATAAATCAATGAAAACAAAACGAGTGCACTCTACGCGTGATGGATTGCTACTGAGTCAAAAAGACAATTGTCATTTTTTACTAACGAATCCTTCCGATTTCCCCCGAAACCCGAAGGGTTTTCTAAAAGCTCACGGATTGTAGTAGTAACCGTAGCAAAAGACAAGTTGAACATTTCTTAACTCAAATTCTAAATCATACCTGATTCTCTCCAACTCGGTGGCACTCAGCAGGTCATTGATAGGAAAGTCTTTCATGAGGGGGTTGTAATCGGAGACCGTAGCCAGCGCCTGCTTTAGCCCAGTGTCAGTGTCAAAAGACACAGTCGCGTGGAAACGCTTGCCATATTTAAGGATCTCCAAAGTTAACGCCACCTTCAAAGATATTAAAAGTATTTACATAACATCATGACAATTTCCAGTTCAAAAAAAATATTTTCCTTTTTTTGTTTAAATGAAATAAGTCATTGTTACTAACTTATTATGGACTTTGAACTGTGACTTACCTCAATGCTCTCTCTTTTCTCTTGAATCCGATGGAGAGCTCTTTCAAGATTTAGCCAGAATGAGATTTCTTGCAGCGCTGTCCCATTAGAGGGGTCGCGGTCCAATTTGGTGACCTAATGAAAAAGATTATTTTTTACGAAAGATCTTCGCAAAGATATCTTTATTATGTAAGTAAACTGTTCGCACTGACTTTCTGAATCTCCTTTATCCAGCGATTGACGCCATTCTGGAGCTGGTTAAGGAAGGTGGAGTCTTCCACTTTGTCACCAAAATCGGCAACGCGAGGTTTGCGCCCTTCATCTGCCGCCCTAAACATGCAGAAAAACGAATTAGTATCTATTGAAATAGCTGCCTTTGACTTAAAATTAAATATGTATAATTCATAAGTCATAACTCATAATTTTACAAAAAAAAAAACATTTTTTCTCTACCACCTAAACAATATTTAAAATGCCCACTTGGCACTAAATACAATTAAGTGAGCCTACGTTATGAGTGAGAATTTTGTAAACAATGAATACTACACCAAGCAAAATTAGAAAATTACCTTTTAATGACAGCAGCCACAATGGGGTGCACTGGGAGGGTAATCTCAGGAATGTCAATGTTCTGCTGTAAATGAAGCAGACCCATTTCTAATTCAGCTATTTTCTTCTCCACAGAAGGTGCCATCTTGTCTCCATCCCTTAAAAAACGGTTTTAGGTCATTCACTTTGTTCTTTATAATGGTAAAGTAAGTATATTTGTTTCCAAACAGAAAATTAGATTTTTAAAGACATATAATATGTCAATTATAGGAGTCTTTAAATCGAATAAAAGGGTTATTTATGTATTTTTTTATTCCATTGGACAACAAGCTAGTAGGTTTCCTGATGATAAGAGATCACCACCGCCCATAAACATCTGCAACACCAGGGATATTGTAGATTTTATTTACTAACCATACTATAGATTGATTTAATAAGGTCTGAAATAAATGTATTTTATTTATTTAACCCTGCAACCTCAAGGTAGTTAAAATAAAACATGAATGTAACTGAAAGTTACCTGTCGGCTCTGCCACTCTCCTTCACATAACTCTTGAAGAAAGGAGCCATGGTTTTGCTGATAAAAGCATGAAGGGTCTCATAGGGAGAGCCATCTGACAAATTGATGAGACGTAGCTGGCTGTGGATGGACTTGTCAGCCTCTATGACAGCACCACGCTTAATGCACACAAATGCAGCCACTCGGGGGGAAGTGAAGTGTACCTATTTGTAAACACAAATATACTGGGTGACCTTAGCCTCTGGATAGATAAGAATACTACTGGCTTAGCAAGATATTTAAAACCAAATTGCAAAGTATCATAACAATCAGTCCAATATTTACCGAAAAACTAACAGTTTTCAATGTATTACCTTGGGGCAGCCTGTGTATTAGGATGATCTGATTTCATAGTTTTTTTTTCTTGTCTAATGAAGCAAATAACTATTTTAAGATATTGCGAAGTATCAGTCCTTTCCATGGTTTGATCATTTGTCCAGAGGCTTAGATCACCTTGTATATATTTTTTTACATTAAAAAACAAGAAAAGAAATGTCAGACCCAGGAATCAAAGCTAGGTCTACATCACTCTGGGACACAATGCTATGCTAGTTATACCCTTACACTGCCTCTGAGAATGTAAGTTTATGGTGAAATTTGAAAAATGTATTCTGGAAACCGATGCTATTTTTGTAATAAAAAGTAAACATAAAATAATATTTTATTTATTTCAATCATTCAAATAATTATCATTACAAGCATTGCCTAATGCGATAATGTAGCCAAAAAATTACTTTACTCTTGATTAAACTAAGATTAGTGCTTAAATAATACAACCCTTGTGAACTCACTCAGAGCACAAAAAATAAATCCACATCCTCAGTCAATAATATTTATACACCTAAACATTTACTATTTTAGTCACTTATGTATATTTTGTACCAATAGAGCCCAATTGCTTAATAAAGTACAAGCTAATAGTATTAGCGAATTTTAATACAAAATCGCTAATACTGTTAGCTTGTATTTTACTATGCAATCTGAAAGTAGCATATTTTGCACACTTTGAGAGTATTCTAAGATATGGTTTGGAGGTAATTGTAAACTTAAAATAATGGTATAATTTAGTGTAAGTATTGCATGCCATGTTGTGGCGGAACATAAACTAAATGTACCTAATGCAACTTTTCTACTGAAATGTTGTTTGTACCAACTTTGTGTGTTTTAGCAAAAAAAAATATTTGATTTGAATCATGCCTAGATACAGTTAAACAAATCATAAATAGTTTACTTCTTATTTAAGTAGTTTTCTGTTTACCTCAGTGCTGATCTGGTAGGTGACAGCTTCTTTTTCTTCCTCACCCTCAGTTGGTTGTTCATTGTCATCTTCTGTACAATCAACATTTTTATTCTCAATAGGTTGAATATTTGATACCAAAGAAAGAATAATCAATATAAGCAATCGAATAAGTTGTGAGCATAGACAGACAGACTCCCGTGAGTCATAAAATTGCTATTAGAATTTATGCTAATAAGAAAGTAATAAGTGGAGGCGTTACCTTTAGAAGAGAACCGCTGAACATACAACGACGACACTTGAGGGTCCGAAATAAACTTCCTAATGCAATCTTGGTTTACTTTGTCGTCCAGCGAAGCATTCAGCGCCGGCGGAACGATGTCATCTTCAGGTAAAAGTACCGTTGCGGCTCTTCGCAAGTAATTTGCGAAGTCTTGGAACTCAACTACAACGACATTTTGCGCCTCCGGCGCGCTCTCACTCCCGTCAAGGGAGTCTCCCATGATGTCCTAAATAATTATATACTAAAAGGCAATAAGTTAGCCGTAATTAACGATATTAGCTAATTCAGCTGTACAGTATTCATGCAGCTGCAATCTGACAACCAAAATCGTGGGTGGAGAGAGCGCGGGGAGGGGAGGGAAACAGACAGAAAAATGACGCATCAACCAACAATGTTGCCACCTGAATTAATCCAAATTAATCTCTTCCATCGAAATAGTAAAACTTTTACCCGTTTCCCCGTTTTTACCCCGGGCCACAGTGCACAAACCGTGCGGGCCATAAAAAAAAAAAATACTTCGTACTACTGGAATAAGCACTCACCCAAAGAGTACATTGTTGGCCAACAACAAGGCCTTGAAGCTTCGATAATATAAGTCTTATATTATCTACGCCTTGAAGCCACTTTTTGGAGTCGCGGGAAACTCAAAATCTCCTTCAAAATGGGGTCACGTGATCAGATTTATCGCTGCAAACGAGCGATTAGCGACTGCATGTGGAGGCACCTTAACGTTTATTAACTTAATTGTGCTTTGAATTTAATTAATTGATTATAAAAATCTGATAGCTTAAATTTAGTTCGTATAACATAGTTCTTTATGTTCAAATATTTTACGCCAGTCATATTCAGGCTACAACTGAAATATACTTGCACATTTAGACCACATCAACTTTTTTTAATAAAACGCAGCGTGCATCAAGTGTCTCACCCGCACTGAAAACACTGTAGCGATTTTTCCCTCAAATTTAGGGGTTAATTACACGGAATGGTTTTTTTTTTTATCCAAAGGTAGACAGACATACACACCTAACATATGTATACTCTTGTAACTTAGCGATGGATGGAACATTTTTACAAGCTTTTCTTAAAACTTGCCCTGTTCGTGTTTATCGAAGCTAAATTTGACCCACTTCCAGTGCTCCGATTGACTTGAAATTTGGCATATTTATGTAAATCTGATAAAAATGCGATAATCTGGTAGTGACATCCTGGTAGTCCAGCCAGGATCTTCTCCGCAGATCCTCAACGGTTAATGGCATCGACTTAAAATTTGGTACGGAAATTTATACATTGGATGACAATGCAAGTACAGTCAAGAAAAAAAGCACAGTCAGCAAAAAGCCTAATTTTTAACAATAAACTTATTGCGATAAGAATTTGTTGATGGTAGTGAATCTTGGGTATTCTAAATCGATGAGACTAACTCATCTGACTTGAACTATCATATTTATTGCGACAAAGTTATATCTATTTCGAATAACATATTGCGGTGTGCACTGGTCAACTTTAATGTTATTTGTCGTGTGGTGTTACTTTAAGCATATTTCTTTTGTAAGAGATCTCTTCCGTTTTTAAAAGCTTAAATGAGGTTAAACGTCCAATATTATATTTTTATATTATAAGCGGTAGGTATATAATTGATCGATTTCATGCTCCGCCATTACTAAACCGCAAAATAATTAAATTAAATTGCTTAAAAATACAAGAGTTCCCTTTTATTCACAGGACATTTTGGATAGTTCCACTTTTCGTTGATGGCCTCAAGTAAGATCATTATTATCATCACTGTAACTCCACTGTCAACTCAAGACGAAAAGGATAGTTAACACCATGTAAAACTAACCATGGTATCACTGGTGGTTCTGTTGGGTGTACTATGGATAAGAAAGGAAACCACACATTTCATTGCATATTATTCTTTTTATATTTTTTTCATCAGTTTAAATGGAAAATACAATTTTATTTATTTATAATGTTGTCATTTATTTATTGTAAACAAATATATTATAAAAGATTTACATATTACTATCAAAACAAAATATTCACAAATGGCAGACTAACTAAACAATTACTTAGCTGTTTCATCAAGCATGCTAACAATTGCATCGTTTTGAGCTAAACAAGAAAGAGAAAGTTTGGCACTGATCCCATAATCGAAACTATAATGAAGATGGCATAAATGCACATTGCAGCATATCTGTCATTCAAATAAGTTAGTCTGTTTGTCCAGATTTTGAATAGGTACCTTTTATAACGATACTCTTCACAACCTCTCTCCAGCTCACGATTTGCTTGATGTAATACTGACTAGCCCCGCCGCGCGGCAGCGGCCGCCCGGCCAGGACGACGCCAAAGAGAGCCTACCTCTTGACTATTGTTCCTGTGGTAACTTGACAGTTTAAAACTAATCTGCTGCCTCATTCGAACTTCAAATTGACTTAATTTAAAAAAAAAAAAACAACTAATCGGGACTCCTTTCATAACAATACAAATCCATTGAATGGATAAAATCAACTCAATTTTAAACATTCAAACAAATCATCAAGCATTTCAAATTATAAAAGTACCTCTTCTCATTTCTGTATTACCCTGCCTTAACAAAATCATTATATATATTATTACACTTAGCCTGTTGACAAAACAAGAATAAAGCAATGGAAGAGGACATGAGCAAAAAATTGCAAACATAATGATAGAAGTTTCGACAGGTTGTGGTCGCCACGAGCACGCAGTCGGTGCGGCCGAGAGGGCGAGGCCACTGCGCGAAACCTAAGCCGGGTCCCTTCCACTCTTACATCAAATGCCGAAAAGAAAAGTATAATTCATAAATTGTACCTATACTTTGTTTATACACTAATTTTTTTTTACATTTTAATAATTTAAAAACAACCAGTACTTGGTCGAGAATTTATATCCATTTTTTTTTGTGTATTTTATATTTTGATGAAATATTTAAAAGCTAATTAACGTGAGCCGATGTCAGGATTCATAGCTAGTCGTCGTTCGCTCGAACCGGCTGGCAAGTCTCCGTCTGTCCGCCTGACTCGAGCTTGTATAAACACATCTATACACAATAACACTACCGCATCGTCTATACATCTTGACTCGTATCATAATGCACTGATATTTCGAGGGCACAAGGAATATCGCAGCATTGTTTCTGGCGACTGCACACTGAGCCGGCCGCCGCCGCGCGTGTCCGTTGCCGTTCACGTTTTCTTTTTATTTCCCCGCAGTAATAATAAAAATACAACACTACGATTACATCCCTTAACATGCCTAAATTTCTAATTCGTACTCTATTTACATGACATAATCATATTGAACTGTCCGGCGCAGGCGCCGCGGGCGGCGGCGACCTCCCTCCACTCATCACTGTACAGTCAATTTACATAACATTTGATCAGAATACGCAAACTCAAAGATCTATATCTAAAATAAAGTAAGGTAAGGATCATTTTTATGTAACGCCCGCCTTAGCCGCTATAATATCAGCTATGTTAATTAATATAACGCATGAGTTTGCACATGACAAATTAGCCACCCAATAACAATATTCTGAAACATAATAAAATAGGCCCAATTCATTGCTTTGTTACTAAAATTGGGGTGAATGTAACCAGACCGATACCTTCAGTAAGAGAAGAGGCAGACAAATAAAATGAGCCACGTGGCGCGTTTGTCATGCCGCAAAGAACAATACATATCTCGGAATTAGTACTATTTTACTACTAGCTCAGTTTAAGAAAAGGTGATACTAGACTCTAAATATAGTCTACTCTGTACATTGGACTATGATATTTTTCATTGAGATACTTTTACTTTGTATATGAAATATGACAAAATACATAATATATATATTTATGTCCAACCTCCTACTTTATTATTCGGTAACAATCGAGCAACGTTTGACATTTTATTACTCCCTTTTGTGACAATGTATCGATATTTAACATTTAGGGATATCTTATCTCATCTAAAATATTGTTCCTCCAAAGAAGTCGATGTTACGTGCAAAGCCGAGAAACCGGCACGACGACCAAGTTTCATCGCTTTATCAATGCAGATTCAGACCAGCTTTTGTCTATAAAAGGATATTAAATCTTTGCAAAAATATACTTTCACGATCTCATACACTACTCATGTACTAGGTGCGTCAATGAACAGTGCTTAACCAACGGTTCAGACAAATGGAATGCATCTTACACAATATCCACTTCAATAAATAACAACTTCTCTGAAATTAGAATTACTAACATAAGAAATCAGTATCATGTGCAGCAAAAAAAAAACAAATAATTATCCATAATAACCAACTGATATTACATATTATAATAAAACAATTGAGAGTGCTTAAACTAGTGGTAACAATAACATTTTTAACGTTTGTTCCTATCGATTTGTTTGAGTTTCCTTTTACCATTTTAAAAAGTGATTGTGTTGAGCCGATGATACAACATTTTAAATGTAGAAGGGCAAGCAGTGTCATGATAAGTAAATCGCGATGTCTATTCCTATTCCCGACAAATTGAACGCCTCAAGAACTACCATGACGGACAATAAATAATAATAAATTAAATTCCAACGAAAAGTTTATTATCTAATATCATGACCACAAACATTGAGCATTTTAATGAGTACAAAAGCAGTAAAACGACAACTATTAACTGAGCAACTAAAGGCCACGCGTGCCTTGAATTGACTAAATAACTAGAATGTCGTCGCAGTGAAGGCTCCCGTGTTTGCGCACTTTTAAAACAATTGACGATCAAAGTGAAATAATACCAACGCCAACTTGACACAATAATTGACGAAATTAACCGAAATAACAGTATCCTTCAACAAGGTTTCGTAAACCTATGCAAACTGCTCGCATTATACTTATTATATTACAATAATAATGATACGTATACGCATATAATAACAAAGAAGTATATACATTATTACATGAAAGTATCAGTATTTATGTTAAATGACATTAGAATTTAGGACGCTTTTGGCGCTTAGAATTGATTCACATGCGTTTTGATTTTAATTGGACTTGCACGAAGTTGCTGTTTCAACAATAAAATCAGAGTTACTTAATGCTATAAATCATGTTCAAATATGGACGTTAATATCAGGACAAATGATGCAAGACGGCTCTCCTCTCGCTCGGCAAGCTGGCCTCCCGAGTCGACTACATTTACTAAGACGTTATTGTGTTTTGGAGGGTATTTCCGAAGAGGACCAAAATAATTTCTTACTCCTAGTGGATGTTTCACACTGGCCGGTTGTTGCTAAGTTTTAGGACACAAGTAAGTTCTATGGAAATTAGAAACTGATTTTAAAATATTATTTGTTAATGCTTAGCCATTTAATATCCAAGTTACAGGGTTAGTTCTAACCACCAATCTCTATTGGAAGGGTTAATTTTGTGACAACGAGAAGTTATTAAAGCGTTTTTAATATTTACAAGATCTTATTATACGTGGAGATAAGATGGCTAAGCTGATAACGTAAGATAAACATATTATTATGCTGAAAACATGACACGCGATGGTTCACGTGGCATTTTTTATATAAAGTACTATATACACGAAGCTAGGCAAGACAAATTCATAAAACAAAAAAAATAACTTCCACATTAAAATGGATGGATTGCTTAGAAGCAAGGGCGACGCTGGACTTAAAACATCTGTGACCAAAGATGTTATAATTGTTTTGAAAGGCCGATAATATTTAGAATTGACCTTTGAAATTGAGAAATTAGGTATTTTTTATTTACTCATTGACTCCGAAGAATAATAGTAAAATAATTTAGTAATCAGTACAAGCAAATTTCATTTGGACAACAATAACATTCATTAGACGGAAATTACGTTCGAATGGAATAAAACGTGGACGAAAACATAGTGGACTATATATGTAGATAATAAATTTAAATTTGATTTTCTAGATACATATATATACAAACGTTATTTACACAATTAATACATGCTTGAAGTCACTGAATTACCGAAATACGACTTTATAGTTGTAGGTACCTTACAGCGTCCAGACATTAAAGTAACATTGGTCTCTTTATCAATAGAATGAATATTTCCTAAATGATTTATTGGAGGCAATCTCGTTCAAATTCAGTAACTGAAATGTTCTGATAAATTTGATTCGGTTACATTGCCATTGCCACCTAATTATATGAATGGGCGATACCTAATACCTTGTATTTCTGAATGAAAAAAAAATAAAAAGACCTTTTTCAGGAAAATAATATACAACAAATGGATTTTGGACAAAAAATACTATATATATATAGGAAACTACACACGATTATTATTAAAAATATAAATCTCTTGTTCTATTCAGATGTATCATCGTTACAATTATTTTTTCAGTGTGGGACCTCAAGTGTTATTTTGCGACGGTTTACATATAATTTACCCATTGCAAATAGGTATGAGGTATGTCTGATACTGTCGAACGGTTAAGGCCTGAGCATGTAAGAATAATGGAAGAACGATTAAACTAAGATACTCTTCATAGTAATTATGTAAAGACTGCAACTGGCGACTTATGGGAACAGCTTAAGCCTTAACCACAAAATCGACGCCAGTTACACTCAGTGCCCTTAGTTTGCAGACAGGCAACTTGTGCCGGGACTTCATTACGAATAAATTGGAAGTTGATCCTTGAGAATTGATAGTACATTTGATTGTTAAAACTATAAAAATAACTCTTAAAATCATAAATGAAATAATTATGTGTATTCAGTCCACACAATTGCGAATCTGCAAATGATTATGGCACTGCGATAAAATAAATCCAGTGCTTCAAGTGCAAGGCCACGATTTAAATCGGCCTGAACATTAGGAAGCGTTAAGCATACGGACTGATTACAATTATGGCTTACCGTAAACATAAAAGCAATGTCGTCATTAATGAGACTTTAATATGTACATTAAGTTTTAGTCCGACGTACGCTAATGCTACTCCCGTTCCCAATTTCACTGTAACAAGGCACGGTAGGGAGTTGCGAAGTGAGACGGGGCCGCGAGCTTCTGGAGCGCATCCGGACTGCTTTAGTCTGTATCTTCAAGTCTTGGAATAACTGTCTCTGTTCGGGGGACACTGACACGTACAAAACTTAGATGCTAGAGTATGTGTATATAGATTGTCCTGTGGGTTTTGCGTCGGTCGTTGAGTTGTTAGTACTATAGGCAGCGAGCGGCGGGCGGCAAGTAACGTAAGTGTCAGTACGCTTGCGTCGTGCTCGCGGTGGAAACGCGCTCCGATTTCAGGTTACGCTGTAACAAAAGACAAATTAAGTTTAATACTAACTGTACACAAATATTAAATATCTATAGTTACTATTTATGTTATCTTATTCACTTACAGGAAGATCCTTTAAACGCGTGACAGACTTGAAAGCAAAAATATAGAAACATAAGACTAACAAAGAATTTATTGAATCAGGCGTTACTTTGCGGAGGTCCATATCAATGAACTAAAATAATTTCTTTGCTCACCCGCGACCTTAAGATAGCTAAGTCTATGCAAACTATGCGTGTTCATGCAGTTCCTCCACCTCCACACTGTAAGAACACACACAAATTACACAAACCCATCTATCACCACCACCACAACACACTGACGCGTTTCGAACTCAACCAGAGCTCATCTTCAGAGTGACACAACCGTACATCATGCTACCAGTTGTTAGACTAACAAACCACCACCACTGTTTTAATTTGCCAAACAAAACAAAAAACTACCCGCAAAATATTAATAAATTTTAACTATGCTACAAAACTACCTTGATTTTTTAATTTTTATTTATTTATTGTCAAGGCATCTTTTACTAACTATCGTTGCTAAAATTAGACCCAAGCCGTAGCAAGGGAGATGACACTAAATTTATTTGCTCATTAATAATAGACCCCATACTATTGTACCTAATTATCTCCATACATTCTAACACGTTGAGACGAAACCCCTTATCCCAGTAATGTAACACTTCATACGAATCTGAGTCTGATATTGAATGATTTAATTCTAACAGATGCTTGGCAAAATTAGATCTATCAGGATGTTCGTTCCTATATGCCGATACATGCTCTTTAAACCTAGTATTAAAACTGCGCCCGGTCTGACCTACATATACTTTACTGCAGTCATTACAAGTGAGCTTGTATACACCCGATTTAGTTCCTTTATCCACCTTCTCTTTGTAGTTACAAAGTTTAGAGTACAAAGAGTTGTTAGTTTTAAAGGCTACATTAACATTGTTTGATTTTAAAATGTCATAAATTCTATCAGACAAACGACCAACATATGAAATGCTACACCTATATTTGTTTGAAGACTGAGAAGGCAACCCGGCGTGAAGCATGCTATTCACGCTATTATTGCTAGTGGTGGTGGTATGTTAGTCTAACAACTGGTAGCATGGTGTACGGTTGTGTCACTCTGAAGATGAGCTCTGGTTGAGTTCGAAACGCGTCAGTGTGTTGTGGTGGTGGTGATAGATGGGTTTGTGTAATTTGTGTGTGTTCTTACAGTGTGGAGGTGGAGGAACTGCATGAACACGCATAGTTTGCATAGACTTAGCTATCTTAAGGTCGCGGGTGAGCAAAGAAATTATTTTAGTTCACTAACAAAGAATGAATGAACACAGATTCTCTATTTTTATGTAAGCACACTGCCATAACATTAACTTCCTAATATTTCAACACTTTATTACAAGTTTTTATTTAACTTGCCCGGCTCGCACCTCTGAGTTTTTCGAAATTCATGTGCGCAATTTACCACGAGCTTTGCGGTGAAGGAAAACATCGTGAGGAAACCTGCACAAACCTGCAAAGCAATTCAATGGTGTGTGTGAAGTTCCCAATCCGCACTGGGCCCGCGTGGGAACTATGGCCCAAGCCCTCTCATTCCGAGAGGAGGCCTGTGCCCAGCAGTGGGACGTATATAGGCTGAGATGATGATGATGATGATTTAACTTGCCATGTTTGATAACAGTTGCCAAACATTAAGCATAAACGTGTTAAGGTAAAACCTTGCAAGTCGAATTTTACCCACTTCTTGTGATCGGATCGACTTGAAATATGTTACAGATTTGTAGTTTCCGCGACAAAGCAAGTACAGCCAATCAAAAACAGTTGTTACTACAAATATTTTTTTTACAAAACACGTTTTAAATTACTTCATTAGTTGGTAAAAAAAAAAGTTGACTCACCAGCTGGTCGTAATGCTGCACCATCCGCTTGATATGAGTTAGCTTGCGGTGCAGATAGTTGACGCGACTCTTCTCCGCCTGGTACGTCGCGTCGTTGCGCACGCGCCGGTACTCCTCTACTATGCGCTGTTCTATGCTCTGGAACAAGAGTAACTGGCGTTGAGCATCATCTATTCAATTAAGCATCCTTTAATTTCAAACCAATCTTCTTTTTAGAAATCCATATAACGTTAGCTGTAAAGTTTATGTTACTGAGGAGTGCTGGTGATAAGTAGTATCTGAAGTAGTCTTAATATACTTCATTAGTAATACTGTATAGTGCAGGATAGGATAGGTAGCAGTTATAAGACATAAGAAATATGTTTCAAGTGTTTGTCTTATCCGATTTATTATTGCAGCTTCAGTATACTACAGTACGTCGTTTGGAGTCTACACTACACAGTGGAACGGGTAATAATTTAGAAGTGTTGGTAGAGTACAGTACAGCCAAAGAAACTAAATCGTATACCAGGTTTGAACTTGTTCACTTATGTTATATTGAAGTTCCACACATCTACCAAACACATCATCGTGTAAAAGTTCCACCCTGGCACATGATCCAGTGGCTTTGTCTTTAATATTGTAGTAGTGGTGTAGCTTACGAGTGGTGGTGGTATGTAAGCGCTGGTAGTATGGAAAAGTGACATATAAAAGAGCACTTCACGGCCTACAACAGAATATTTTTTAATTACCTGGTGGTGAGGAGAGTGCGGCGGCGCGCGTTTGAGCTGCTGCTCGAGGCGCGTAAACAGCGCGGCCACCTGAGCGACGCGCTCGTACATCGATTGGTACTCTGTATAAAGCTCCGCGAACTCGTTTTTGTAGGCGCGCCGCGTACTCGAACTCGTTATAGGCGGGTATTGCCTGAAAACAAGACAAAAGTTTATCTCTGATCGGAAAGTTTCGTTGACTCTCTTCAACAATACAATACTACTACTCCTTATGGGCGTATTGCAGATTTTTTGCTATGACCTTTGAGTCAAAATACTAAAGCGGTCTATGTTGACTTGAAAGGTTTGGCTGAATCTGTACCTGTTCTAGTAGTTTGAATAAAAACAGGTTATTGTCTAATGGGACTTTAAGACAAGCTTGTTATAAGGTCCGGACAATTTTCTCTCGACACTTTCGAAGATTATTTAAACTGTGTTAATACCATACGTTAGGTAATAACTTAATCATCAGCCAAGAAATGTAGCAAATTACGGAGTAAAAGGGACTGTACTAATGACTTCCGCACGAAAAAAGTTCAAAATAAGGTCATCAATTACCTTTCAATCTCTTCAAGATCAGTCACGTTCTCTTCAGGTCCTGACGTTAAGTCAGCATTTTCTAATGTTTCCGTATTAGTTGTGATGTTATGCGTATCTGTAACAAAAACAAATGAGTGTGAGATTTTGAACAAGAGACACTGAGAGAGAAAGCATGCGAAATCCATCAATAAGTAATCGCAATTAAGGTCAAAGTAATATTTACCTGTGATACTAGGTTGTTCCGCTGGGGGACTACTACTTCTAAAGCCGTTTGTCTTCACAGGACTTGGGCATATTTCTTTAACAGTGTTAAAGTTGAGGGTGTAGCCGTTGTCCTTTTTGACTGTAACCAAAAAGATCGCGATAAGTCAAATATTTTCAACCACAAATTATCTCACATGTCGAGCAAAACTCGATTTTATGACGTAAGTTCTTATTCTTAGTACTAAATTATGAAGCGGCGTGGATACTAGTAAGATATTTAAATAAGATAAGAAAACTATAAAACTTGAAAGTCACGTTTTGATGAAGATTAATCTACTATTATATGTAATTATGCAATTAATTTGGTCAATCCTAACTTTCATAAATGTGTTTTATTTTTGGTGGCATTAAGAAATTTTATTTTAAAGCATAAAAAGTTAATGGTGCATAGAATAGCATGTTTGCTTTGTCTTAGCGTAAACAAGTAAAGGACTCACTAAACGGAATATTGGAATGGAATTCTAGATAATTTATTACATGGCAAATAATAGTTAGGTTCCCGCATACCCAATTGCTATAGAAACATTGTTACATTGCTCTTGTTATTTGACGCCTCAGGTATCAATTGCCATATCCTGTTTCGTTTGACTAAACATTTATTAGTCAAGAAAATAACGACTTAATTACGAATGTTGACTTGTATTTACATTAACTTGAGGATATGTCAACGTTTGAACGAATCCTAGTAGAATCGGAACAATATTTTTTGTAAAAAAAACCTATTTCTTATTTATTTAACTTGCTTGAAGTTACTCGGTAACTTTACTTACGTGCTAAGTAAGTTAACTTTAAAAATAAGCACGTTTTTAATTCATAAAAAATACTTTTTTTATACTTAAACGAAATGAGTGATACAGATTAGGTGGATACTGACCAATCGTGCGTTCATCCTCATTATCCGATGCATGCCTTTCTCCCGAAGAAGCACCGGAGCTGCCAGTGCCGTATCCCGAAGACTGGGGCGAGGGCCGGCGGCAGTGCGATATGCGCTGCTTTTTAGCGGCAACAGGCTCGACGCTTTCCAGGACCGGCCTTTTTCCGCCGGGCGACACGCGCGGCGATAGGGGGTTGGTGGACGGGTACTGACCATTTGTCCGGTCGTCCTCGTTATCGGAGGCGTGTCTTTCTCCCGAAGAGGCCCCGGAGCTGCCGGTGGCATAGCCCGACGACGGAGGCGAGGGCCGGCGGTAATGCGAGATCCTTTGCTTCTTGCTTGCGGGCGGTTCAACGGCGTCCGCGCTCGGAGCGATCACGACCCCGCTGACAGCACTCGGCCTTTTCCCACCGGGCGACGCGCGCGGCGAAAGGGAGTTGGTTGAGTCGCTGCTCACGGGCGGTGTTAGATTTTGAGGTTTCCGCCTGTGAAACGACATCCTGTGTAAAGCTTAATACAATTTTCCTTTTCCTTGTCAATGAGGGTTTCTTAACAGGCGTAATATCGCGTTATAAGTTAGTCTTGCTTGCGATTGGCTCATTTATTCAAATTCAAAATTCAAATTCAAATCATTTATTCAGTAAATAGGCCGCAATGGGCACTTTTACACGTCATTTTTTTTTTAACTACCAGCGCTTTCGTAAAGACCATCATTGCCAAGAAGAATGCGCCGCAAGAAACTTGGCACTTTACTTATTAAACCAATTACAAACGTGAACCTGAATATGAATAATACCTTTTACCAAGTTATTTATCAACATACAGATAGGTAGATATGTTCCAGATACATTTTGTACGTAGAAACAACCTTTAATATTCGACTTCTGCAAAGGTCACGATTTTACCGTACTGTCGCTTTATCTGCCGACCTCGGTAAACGCGCTTGTGCAAGGTTACATTTTATATAGGTATACATGCAAATAAAGAATGAGATCCAAGCATTTATTTACTGTTTCATAGTACGAAACAGATGCGTGAACAATTTGCATTTATTCAACGCGGGTTGTTTGTCTACTTGCTTTTGTTTTTGAAATTTCTTTGTTTCTGCTTAACTAACTCAAAGATGACCAGATAGAAATCTACTTTAAAACTTGTACTTTTATCAAGTATAAAACTAGGATTCGTCTAAGTCTAGAAATGTTAAGACGTATTGGTGTTGGAGACATACCTCTTGAGCATGCGTTTCTCCTCCTCGCTATAGAACGGCCAATCCTCGTTGACGTCGTTCCACATGTGTCTACGTAAGTGATAACAGTTGTCCTTGAGTGAGCCTATTTGAGGCAGGATCTTATTCACCAAACTGCGTTCTCTCTCCTTGATTCCCTCTGTAATATTACATCGAATTTTAGACTTTGTTGAGGAGGCTTAAAGGCCCTAACTAAGCAGGAAGCCACGGTGACGTTTGCTAGCTACCGTCTCTAATAATTTTTATAGTCATTTATAGCAGTTTGGCTAGGGCTACATATGTAGCTGGCAACGTCATTATAGCATCCCAGTGAGTTGTGCCTCTTAATTATTTCAATGAGTAAGTTCAACAACGTACCTTGATTGAGCCTCAAATAAAGCTCAGGTTTTTTGAATGGCTTCAATGCTAATAACTGTATAAGTCTTTCTCTGAAAAAGAAGAAAAATAGATTATTCCTTGGTGACCAAATAACGTCCAATTATATATATTTCCTAATATACAAATGTCAAAGAAATATTTATTGTGTTTTAAAAATGGATTATAAAAAAGCTGTTTCATTATTAATTACGTTAGTACCTATGCATGTTCAATGTTCATTCTTTACGATTTTGTGAACTATTACGCATGAAAGAAAACCTATTGAATGAATATTAACTTGGTAAATCCACGGATTTTCCTACAGCTCGTTGAGTCACATTGTTATGTATAGCGTTTTGATGAAAATGAAATAGCAGGAATCCTTACCATAATCCATATAATAAGAAACTATTAACAGCCGCCATGACGGATCGTCACTCTTCAATTATCAAATCAACATATTACATGATTGCTTTGGCAGATACTATTCTTTAACTGTTTAACAAATCGAACCATCTACATGAAAGTATCTAAGACGTAATTGTAATCAAATACCTAACATTTAACATCATAAAACAATAAATAACTAAGAAATCGAATTACATTTCGAGCTGTGTCACGTGACAACGTTGCCTTGAGTGTTTCAATAATAATAAATTGCACAGCCTTGGTTATGAATCAGAAGTAATAGCCGTGTAAATGTTGGCTCGCGCGAAACAATGTAAGACTAATAATGGAAACCGAAATTGACGTTATAATAGCCATCCAAATCCGACGAACCCAGACAATCCGCGAACAAACTTGATCATAATCGCAACAATTAGCCGACTCGGTCGCTTGTTTATGCTAGCGAATGCGCATACAAAGTTTTAACATCGAATGGTATTTAATTACACTTAGGTAATGTCAGTTATGTTTCTGTAACTTTTCCTTACAGCACTACCTATGCTTACAAAACATACTGTAATTAGTACTTTAAGGAAGTTTTGTGTGACTAAGGATGTAGCGTGTCATCTCTGTCATCCAACTGTTCCGATGGCAAACGTCCATTTATCTTCATTTTGCGACCTACGTAGAGATACATGAAATGCTTGACGAGCGTGTTGGATGAATCAGCCCCCTATCTGCGTTATCTATTATTAGAAAGTGACAAAGGTGAACATTTTGAAAATATACAAAAGTAAAATTGTGTCATAAACGATAAATGTATGAATTGAAATAATTATGCAACCACAACTAGTATCTGTGACTAGGTATTGGTGAAACCCATACCACAACAGCGTTATCGCGGCTATAAGATAATGATAAAGATATCGTGTCAATTATTATTTCATTTGAATATGATTTGAATAGAAAAACCTCGCCAGAAAATATGGGACTGCGATCGAAACTAGCATAATAATGTTAAGTCACTGTGCTATATTTCACAAGTTCTGACTACTTAACGTCATAGAAGGTGATAATTCCATCAGATAGTAGTATTTTTATTTTTATTTTGATATTTACATCACGAAGATATTCGTATACTCCCATATCTGGCTATGTAAACGTCGAAGAAACGCAGTATTTTTTATGGATAATAAGAGTAATGCGAGTAGGTACGAGTACCACTAAACTAAACTGTTACTGTGAAATAAGGCTGCGACGCGCTTCCATCGAAGGGGAGCAGATTGGAGAATTATTGCACAAGAAGAAGAAGAGCGACTAGATTGTTTGGTGGAGTGTGTAGTGACTAAGGATAGCCGTGAGAGGTATTTGAGAGATTTGGACCTGTCCAATGGTGCAGTGAATATTATTTTGAGTAGTCCTGTATCGGAAAATGCAGTACGAATTTACAGGTTCATCAAGCACTCCTTTGCAGCCAGATAATCTGGACATCGCAATAGGAGTGTTTGATGAATGTGGCCTTTGAGTCTTTCAATGAGGCTGGCATAGTCACACAGGTGCACTTAAGCCTCAAAAAAAAAATAGAAGAAAAAAAAAAAAAAGATTGACATCTATAATATGTTATGTTACGTTAACAATATGTTCGGCCTTAATAGGAGCGCAGAGTAAAGGGCCCAGACACTTTTTTAAGAACAAGACCATAAACAAGTAAGCAGGTCTGAGTTATGAAGCAGATGCACCTTGTTCAGACGTTAGATACCGTGGGCAGATCTGAATACCCTGGATGCGATCTTTTTGCGCACATTGCCTACTCCGATAAATTCGAAGGCGGTTGGAAACATGAAGCGTTGTACTAACTTGATTGACCGCCTCGTGAGATCCGGGTTGGTTGGAGGCCTCTGCTGTTGGTGTGGATGCGGCGGCGGCTGCGAGGGTTGGTGCGGCTGGTGTGGCTGGTGCGGGTGGTGCGGCTGGTGCGGCGCGGGCGGCGGCTGCGCGCGCGGCACGGGCGCGGGCGGCCGCTCGGCGCGCTCGGGCCGCTCGGCGCGCTCCGGCCGCTCCGGGCGGTCCGGCCGCTCGGCCCGCTCCGGCCTCTCCGGCCGCTCGGTCCGTTCTAGCGTCGCTGCTGGCCCGGATGAGTATAGGGGATGGGATGAGCGCACTTTTACACGCCGACCGATGTCTGTCTGATTAGGCTTTATCACTCGGGTGCTGGAAAATTAAAAAAAATCTATGTAATACTCCTTCAAATAATTGATTGAAAGAGGCACTACTTTGCGGGCGGAGGTCCATATTAATGAAATGAACAATGACTTTGCTCACCCGCGACCTTGTGATAGCTACGTATATTCAAGAAATATGTGTTCATGCAGTGTCAAACATGCGGTAGCATGGTGAACGGTTGTGTTGCTCTGAAGACGAGCACTGGTTAAGTTCTAAACGCGTCGGTATAGTGTGGTGGTGGTGATAGATGCGTTTGTGTGATTTGTGTGTTCTTACAGTGTGGATGTGGAGGTGGAGGAACTGCAAGGACACACATTTCTTGTATAAACGTAGCTATCATGAGGTCGCTGGTGAGCAAAGTCTAATTGTTTCACTCAGTTCATTAATACTCTTTAGAGAGCTCTTACTAACAGTGAATGCATTTTCTTTTAATTTCTTACTTAGATAAAAAAATCACCACACGGTTTTGTTACTAGCTAGACTTACAATTACTCGATATGGTTTAGCTCCGTTAGCCAGAGATGGCTGTATCGATAAGGTAAATTTTAACGGGTCCGCACTTTTTACTCCTCATATAGCATATCAATTGGCTACCTACGTTAGTTGTTATTTTCTACATAGGTATGTACTATCCGTGTCAAGAACAAAGATGTCTTAATGATTACAAAAGATCTAAAATCACGTATGAAAAACCCGATTTATCGATACAATGAACGCCTAATTGATGTTGTCATTACGAGCCAGTACACTAGGCATAATTTTTTCATTAACCAAACTAAAGGGGCTATCAAACTGCTATTGTTAAACCATACGGTCATTAGCAGCAATTATTAAAACGGTTTATATAGCGTTGCTTACCAACATGTCACATTGAGTAGTGCATTGGGCGTGAGTCTGTGAGGATGGTAGTATCAGGCTTACCATTTACTCTGCTCGGCGGCCACGGTTCTCGCCATGCGATCCTTGGTGGCCTCGTACGAGTCGTCGTTCGCCTGAACGCGCATCCTTCGCGGCAGCGGCCCGCACGACTCGAGACGCCTCGCGCCGCCGCTCTTGACGCACTCAAACGAACCCTGAAACACAAGTGGTTTCGTTAAACTAAAATTAATGGCAAAAGTCATCTATCAGCAGTAAAGTCAAGCGTCGCTACCATTTTCTGGTCAGCTAGAGGCGTAGAAACAGATTTATTTAGAAAAAATATATATTTTTTCCTGGGTCACCGTCTGCTAAGTCTTTGTAATGCAACACGAACGGCCCCCGCCTGAAATCGCACTTTCTAACGGCTATTGAGTAACATTCCCAGTACGTGCTCGGCGCCGGCGCATTCCGAATCAACTACATTTTATTATTATTTCGCGAATTTATAGCACAATAGACAAACAAAAATAATATTATAAGTATGAAAGTGATCAGTATTAGAGATTTTTCATAATGAAACTACTGTTGATACGGAATAAATGGATATGACAAAATAAAATAACCAATAGCTAATATCCCTGCGCGATAAAATTGTTAATACTTATTCGGCAGAAACTATGAGTACGAAACGAGCCTTAAACGATCACAAAAGATTTATTTAAAACTCATTTTTAGTTTCAGTCGTTATTTATAGCAACATACATTCGTAAGTAGGTACTTCGAACCTGCAATTGAAAGATAACGTTTTCTTTACAATTATGTGATTTATAAGAATTGCTATCTTTCAAAGTGTATTGAAGTTACTAGAAAAACAGCATACGTACTTTTATTAGTCAATTTGGCCATTTTATCGGCCATCATTATTAAGTTATCGACTGCAACCGTTCCGCGACCCACAAACCCAAGCGGAAAGCAGGCGTATTACGAAGGGGAGCCATGAAGAATACTAATCAACTTCCATCTTACTGGATCAGCTGAGCAACAGTTATAGGAGGGGTGGTGCCCAGCACAAACAAGCAAACTATTGACTGCTGTCTAGTTACTCACTCAGTAACTTCTATTGTAATTAAAAGGGACTATTCTATGTATATGTCATATTCCACTAAACATTTCGGTGAGCCATTATTATATTTAATTGGTGAATTAAATCAATAGTAGTCATAAACTCCGCCTGTATAGGGCACGTCCCACTGTTGGGCACAGACCTCATCTCATCATGAGGGGGCTTGGGTTGTATTTCCCACGCGGGCACAGTGCGGATTGAGAACTTCATACACACGATTGAATTGCTTCAGCGTTTTATTTTTTATTTTTATTTATTGCATACATGTAACATCAGCGTTTTACTTACTATAATGTACTGTATCATAATAGTACTTACCCTACTATTAAAGGCATGTATCAGAATGACCCTAGATGTATGAATGCATTTGTTAAATACTAATAAAATAAAATAATGAATTCTTACGATATCGCAGTGCTATTATCGGGATACTTTTTACAAAGTTAACATTTTCAAAGACCGTTTGAACGATATAACGTAAATAGTTATGTTTTTTCAATGTCAACTACGCTTGACTACCGATCGAAAATGACGTCGAGGTACGAGTAGGTATGCAAACCGAATCATTTCTCTGATGTTTCGCGTTTCCACTTGAGCAAACAATTTATTTGACATCATCAACAGAGCCATAATTTTCGACAATTGTATGAAAAATGACTGTTGAAAATAAGCATTTTAAATAAGCATTACATGATTGACTTTCTTGCGGTTATCTTGACTTATGCTTGTCTTCGTTATTGATGAATGTTAACCACACATTGAGGAGTTTTAATGACGTAAACATTCACAAATAATATTTGTTTAACATTCAAATCAATCAACTTCATTGTAGTTATAGTTACTTACACAAAACACAATAACAGATACATTTTATGAATATTTAACCAGAATTAAGCATTTTCAATAATATTACTTTTCTAACAAACTACATAAATATATAAATTACACTGTGAAGGTATAAAAAACGCACCTGTGGACCTTCCATTTCTGCATTGCTGTTGATGCTGAAGTGAAACGTAGCCTCAGATGATGGGCCATTACTAGTGGCTGGAGCCGGAATGGAGATTTTCTGAAAACAAAAAGATAAGGAATGTTATCAATAAATTGAAAAACACACCGTCGCATTTTCAAATCCTAAAACAGTTGATAAAGTACCGCTAAGTGACATCAATCGTCATCCAAATATTTTACAAATAAATTATGCCCTTGAGCACTATCTCATTAATGTTGACAGAAAATTATGCAGTCGACTTTAACCATCAAGTTTTTTTATGAGAAGGTATAATTTGAGAGACTAATTCATCACCTCAATGAGATTAAGAACACTAAAGTAGTAGTCAACAAAAAAAGTAGATCAATAACGTGTAGTTTCCGCTGTTTCCTGTTGTTTTCTAGAGTCTGATGTCAGAATATAGTTTGTTATTATTTATGAGACCCACTTTACAAAGTATCTACTTGTTGTTGGTTGTATTTATTACGCTCGGATCATTTCAAAAGAATGTCATAAACTAAAGTGGAGTAATCATCCCGACTCAATAGGTTCAGTGCGATACAAACACCTGCTGTTGATGTTGACAATAAAAAGAACAACCGACTCCCACGAGAAACCCACGACAGGTCTTGTTATAAAGAGCCAAATAAGGGTATCCTGGGCTAATATAGCTGCTCGCTATATTGCAACCATGCGTACTTACTCGACGGTGAGCAATGAAATAACTTTCAGCGCATAGACTGGCAACGTCGCCATTGCACGATCGAACACATATCATTTCACCGTCACGTATAGCTCTTACACATTTTACATTGAAAACATAAGCTACTGTAGAGCAAAACCCCACTTATAATTTTCTTGCTTGAAAGTGGGACAACAGTGTCATCTAAATACAACTGTACCGATACGAAGAAACCGTTTAAGGAGGTCGCGCGGATTTGGCTTGATGGTTGGGTAAATAACGAAAAAAGAAATATTAATAATATCTTCTCCACTGCTGCTTAAAAAAAATTCGCATAAAAGTTACTAAAATGAAAAGTGTGAGTGATATTGACTTGACAAGACTATCCGTATGAATGAGTAAATAACAAACTCATGCATTTAATTAGACATAGGTAAATATTAGTAATTTAACTTTCACTGTTTACTACTTTTACGCGACGTGAAAGAAGAGGTTAGACGTGCACCACAGTCCAGCCAGCGGTAGCGTAGTCTGGTGACGCGCACCGCACACCTACATGCGTGGCCGCGAGCCACTTTAAGGTCGCGGCTGACGATGTGTGCCAGCACCACAATGCCAGACAATTAACCTATTAAAGACAGCGTCGTGAAGTAGGTACACGCAGTGCAATGCCTAAAAAGTCCCGCAGCTAACGTGTTAATTGATACCCCACTACATTTTCAAACTAATTGTATAATAAAACGAGGATCAGGATGTACCAAGGTATGTTGGCACCAGAATCTGCTAGTTCCGTATAGGTTTCCGCTTTACAGGCCATGTTTACATTGCCTGTGCCATCTGTCATCAAGGTAATTGTACCTATAAATAAAGCTATCCACAGGCTCCACAGCGCACATCATCACCGCAGTTGAGGCATCCAATTCAAAATCTTATCGAGTTTTAGCAGCTCTACAAAATAGCTATGTTTTAATATGATTCTGAAACTGGAAACATGAAAAACATTCCATTCCACAATTGCTAATCACAACAATATTTGTGTGACGTCTATCAAAACGCAAAGTCGCGACTGATAAACATAAGACTCGGTATACGAAGCTAATGAGGAAAAAACCCGCTATGAGCGGTGTGGCGTGCGAGGGCACGCGGGGAGCGCGAGGCGCGGCTTTCTCTGCGGTACCACTGGCCGATATAAAGAGCGCGTTGCGATGGAATACTTTGGCATTCGGCGATCAGCCGTCTTGCCCGCATCATCTGCGCCCTCATAGTTTCTTCCATTACTCTGCTTGTTGCTCTTTCATTTTTGGTATTGTCACTAACAAAACAAAACAAATGATTAGATATCTATTTATGGGTAATGAGTGCAATGCATCTGCATATTCTATTATGTCAAGGTCGTTGGTTTAGTTGCTTGTATTCTAGTGAAGGTCGTTCAATTGTACGCTTCGGTTAGGTTGGAAAATACAAGGAAATCCATCATCCGTTTTTCAAGGTATTCGAACACTCGTTGGCCGCTTCATGCTTCTCTTGGATGCGATGTTCGTTGTTCCGGTTCTCGTTTTTTCCCTTTGATTGCGTCATTAATTACGTTTCAACGACTATATTCGAAAATCAGGGGATCTCTATTCCAACAGCCACTGTGGTTACCTAATTTCACAGTGCGCGACAAGCGGTACCCGGAGTTGCAAAGTGAGAGGCCGTCACAACCGGACCGGTTCGCCTCACTCGATCGTTGAGATATAACAAGCTACAAACAATTATATATCGGACCTAGTCTGTCTACTCTAGTCCGAGTGCAATGTTGGGAATCAACGGAACTACTGCTATAACCATCAATAGCTAGTTTGTCTGATATAACTTACAAATACACGGAAAAATTGTTTTGGAGCAGGCACCCGGACGCAAATAAGCCCAAAGCGCTCCAGCCATATGATAACGCGTTCTATCTTATTGACGTAACGCTGCCGTGGAAGTGGCACGGGCTTGCGGTGTAAATTCGACTTTAGTACACGAGACAGTAAATTCATAATGACTCTTACGCTAGAGTCCGACGTCATCGGCCACGATAATATATGGTTCACTTTAACACAACTCGTAGCGGGAAATCCACGCGGACGGGATGTGATCGTTTCAACGTTAATTGCTTTGTCGCTAGTTATTTTCTCACTTCAAGATTATTCAATCTTATTCTCAAATAATAAAAATCAAGTCGTCAATGATACCAATGCCTATCTCAATCCAGATTTTAACAATGCAGTTTATTTAATGAGAAGAAACAGAAACTGTGTCAATAAAATAACGAGATTATATTGTATGTAGGCATTTTAGCAGTTCTTCTACAATAAATAAACAACACATTTCAGCGTCGCATTGCAAAAGAACATTGATGGAAATACGTTTAAATTTTAGACGGTCGGGTATAGCAAATCAAATTAACACAACCGTGGTGCCGTGCTACACCAGATTAAAACTAACTGTCATAGCAATGTAATAAATAACAAATTAAATTAAAATCAACTTGAGTATGTCTTTAATTTAAAGTTTATCCAAACGGGAAATGAATGTTAATCTCAAAGGAATACAAACTTAGCTAGCAAATTTGGCAATGCATAATGTAGAGAAAATGAATTTAACACAATTTACTAACGGTAGCACCTAGTCACTTTCATCGCAGAAGTGAGTGGCCAGTTATTCGTGAGGTTTCTACGATACTATTTGCATATTCGCCGACTTTCTAATGGACGATGTGGCCGCGCTTGTCGCAATCGTCGGCTGCGGTGAGGTAACACTGATTCATTTAATTATATGTGAAAAATAAAACAATATTCCAACCTCACGCATTGTTGCCAGTAATGTACGCGCCCACACCTCATCTTACTTGAATTCTGCAAGAGCCCCCGCCACCCCGCGCTCTCTTATTGGCTGACACGAGTCTTAAAGCGTGACGCTCGAACCAGAATACCTTGCATTCACATTTCTTCGTTTAGTTACTTTTAAACAAAGAACATCGCGAAAAAACTGACCTACCTGGCACACCCACGCGAATTGCGGACTTTTGTGAACATTATGATCGTTAACGTTCCAAAAATTCAATGATCTTGTTAACATAGTCTATTTAAATTAAGAACTTGGATGTTAAATATTTGCGCTTGTCGATTTAAGATAAGATACTAGGAAAGCGATCTAATCAAATGAGTGGGGTTTTTTTTATCATTAAAAATACTTATCGTTCAAAAATTAAAGAGATCTAATTATATTTGTGTAAACATAATAATACGTCCCCTAAATTTACACTGACCCGTTCTTAAACAAGGGCAAATACTACCAGGAAAAATTTAAGCCGCTCATGTAATCCAAGAAAAATTGTTAGTGGATTTAGTCAGCTAGACGAGTGGCTATCAGGCAAGTCGGCCAGGATTCATTCTGGGGCCGTTCTCCTTCGCGGCTGCCATTTGCGACCTTCCGTCAGAGGAGGGGCGCCTCTCACCGCCGACGTGACTGCAACCACGGCCTTACGTCGCGAGGCTGTATCGAAACAACGTTACGACGCTCTTTCCAAAGCCAGTTACTCAACGCCCGATAGGAGTTCCGTCGATACATACTTGCCTCGCTCGACATAACCACTGGCAAACCACGTGATCGACTTGCGTAACAAATATTGCCGGTACACCTTTTGATACAAAGCGAAATATATAGAAATCTTTCATAATTGAGATTGTCGACACCGGGTTGCGAAAATTTTATAGAATCCTCAAGATGACGTCAATCACAATTAGTGGTTAATCATGTTTAGTAGGACTCCGGCGTAAATAGCAATATACATACATACTTACAAACGATAACTTTAATCAGTTAGACCTAAAGGCGTTATCACACTGAACACACCCACATGACAGATGTCGATAACTGTTTTTAAAACGCTAGACGTTGGCTGATCTCATTTTTGAACATCGATTGCCGACGTCAGCGAGATGGTATGGGAAACACCTCACACACACCCCCAATCCGGGCCAGCACGTTAAAACAGGGTAATTTTTTAAACATAAATTTCTTCCACATTTCTGAAGATTTAGTTAAAAACAATGGTAAGTAAAAGGTGAATGGGTGTTCTCACTGAACAGAGGACCCAGCTATTGTGCATTCACTCAGCCATTACTTTTATGTCCAACTGACTAATAAATAGGTAATTACTGCATTGTTAAAGCTGCAGTTGCTTGCTGTCTTTGTATGTTCAGTCCCAAACACAAGTGTGTAGAAATCTCGGCACCAGTTGAAAACATGGTGGAGTTCAAAAAACAGACGATGATAACCAGGTAAGCCATAAAAACGAAGGACTGGAAAAAAAATCCAAACGGAAGGGAAATTATACCATTGATACTAATTTAACTACCGACGTTAGTGGTCAACTTTTTGAAATCTATATCCTAATATGAAATTGCTCCGATTATTTTTTTATTCCTATATTGCCTGTTGATAATGTTACCCACTAAATAAGTTTTCGTGAATTTTTTTTTGCTTACTGTACTTTTTGTCTCCATACCGTACCAAGTTTCAAGTCGATGCCACTAATCGCTGAATAGTTCTGTCCTGCGGAAACTATCCTTGTCGGACCACGACACAATTTCACTACCTACCACATTATTGTATTGTCTTGTAATCGGATTAACCGGGAAGTGGTCAAAAAATGGTCTGCAAATATTGGAACCACAACGCAATTACATATTATTAACGTTGCAAGTTAGTTAAAAGTTTGAAAAAAAAAAGATTAATTCACTACATATACATCTCAACTATATATGCACTTATATTTTTTTCTCACACAATAAATTATTTGTAATTAATTAGAATAACGTTTAAAAAACAATACCTCTCCTTGCAGTCGGGTAAACATAGGTCAGATTCAGGCAAGGACTAACATGGTGTGGTTACGCTAGGTCTATAAATTAACTCACAGACAGGTCATTAAACTTTTAAACTTTTGATCAGACTTCGGTATGAAAGTGTAAAATATGTCAGAAAAAAAAGAAGATGAAATTAGTTAGTAGTTGGTTAGGTAGGTAGTTCGCAGGACTCGCGCTGCTAGGCAGACTTGACACCCCACCCTTCATTCCACTCGTGACCGCGGCCACTGTAATGTGGTCAAAACGTCGAGATAAATATTACCAGTGTGTTTTGCGTGATCACTGATAAGTTATGTTGGTTGTATTTTAGCTATTCAAGTGAAAATCATCAAAGTTTTATTGAATTAACTTAATAAACATTTTGTGAAGAGTAACTTGTATTTTTAGTATTTTCTAAACTGCTAAAATGACGAAACTAAGAAGCGTTCAATTATAAAGTTTTGTCTGAGGTCCGTCAAGGTAGATTACGAGGCGAAACCGTCGGTGCAGTATAAGACGAACTAATGACGCTACAAGACATTGTCACAAGTATTTAGATCAAGGTGCGAGACACGCGTTCGAGAGTCGAGATCGGATCCGTGGAATTTTTGCCGAAGATCACGCTCGCGCTCATGTTGGCTTGGTGCATAATTCAATATGAAACCGACACAGGAGGATCGATTAAATCGCATTGCTCAGAAACTAACCAATAATTAATAACTTAATTTAATAAAATATCTAGATATTAGGCTTTAGCTGTTAAAAACTGTTGAGTTAAAAGTCGAAAAGAACGCAATCATTGTCTTTAAATTTCGCTATGGGCGTGAATATTAAGATCGGGAACAACTTGGTTTGGTCGCGTTGATTTGGCGCCGACGCGACAAGACGACGACCACGCCTTCCTCGCTACGGCTGTAAATTACGTTTCGGAGCTCACGCTTCCACACTGCCTACTCGACAAGTGGAGATAAACATGTACGCTTATCAATTAAAATAGATTAAGTAGTCAATGCTATGAAAATCTTATTTCCACCTAGATTATAAATTCTGCATATGTTCAGCTTCATTACGATCTGATAATAATATTTATTTATATTCAAAACAGAAGTCATTTGAGTCATGTGAAAAAATTAATTGGTTATCTATCAGATCATAATGAAGCTGAACATATGCAGAATATGTGTGTACGTGTAGTGTAGGAGAGAATGCAGTCGAAATCAAATCAATATTATAGCGATATTTGAGATACTTACAAACAGATTTACACTCGTCAACTATCACCACTTTACTGATTCATACGACAGGCGAGTCGGAAGAAGTTAGTAAATAAATTTACGGGCTGTCAATGATATTGCCAGACTGAATGTTCGATTGCCAAAGGCAAACAACGTTGGTGTGCAACACACACAATAAAGCAGACAAATTGACTGCGAAACTACGCTCCGTGGCTGAATTCAATATGCCATCGACGAGATAGGCATGTTGAGGTGTGCCCCTTATTGTTTCCAAGCGGATATCTCCAAACGAAGCTATCGTCTTTTACCAGAGTAACAGGATATCAGACTTTTATATTATTCTCTTAAAGAAGTAGTAGTAGTTTCATGATCAAAATATTCTCTTATAGCTTTCATTTTCAATGACCAACAGGACTATAAGATGCAAGCTCACCTAGTTTGTCCGCCGTTGTCTCGTTTACTATAGTAGTTATTAATGTTATTATCATATATTTTCAACTAAGTAGGTTTTCATGAGAAAATTATAAAGTATAGCATTCAAAAAAGTTAACATTTTAGTAATGAAATGATACGAAATATAATACAAAACAACGAGGGGAAACTCATTAAAATAAGTTGTGCAAAAGCCGTTCAGGTTGTCGGCGACAAGTTGCCCTTGGTCAATGTTAACCTTGCGTCAAGCCGCGTGATATGCTGAGCTACTTTATTAGTAGCAACTAATAAAAACAAAAAAAATAATTTCTCCACTAATATTAGATACAGCAGCGTTGTACAGCGTTTAAAGCCGGAAATTGGTACAAATACAATGACTGTTTATTGAACACCATAACATATAGTAAGCAATACAGAAAACAGAGGTTCATACATAGAGAAAAATTTCCAAGGCAAGCAATAGGTAAATATATCGATTTTTAAAAAGCACGTTCTCTCACAATCGACAATTTTTTTGAGTGATCTTTATGATATGAACTATTTCAAGGGTCAAATTTGTTAACTTATTGATTTGAAATAAGAGAGATAACATATTTCAAATTAGTGAGGATATGTTGTCTGAGTAACATTAATAAATTTGAAAAAAAAAATATATTTGTTTGTTTGGGTAAAATCTTGAAAGCTAAATCCAGTGGTCCGATTGACTTGATATTTGGTATACTTATGTAAATCTGGTGACAATACAATAATCTGATTGTGAAATCCTGGTAGACTGGCCAGGATCGTCTCCGCAGAACGGAACTCCTAAACGGTTAATGGCATAGACTTGAAATTTGCTACAGGAATGTAGTTTGGATGACAATAAAAAGTACAGTCAGCAAAAAACTTATATTAACTTATCTTTAGGAAAACTTAATTTTTAAAATCACTTTGCGTTGATAAAAGTTCACCACGCCTCGTTTCTAGAACAGAATAAAAAATTACACTAAAATTACAACAACAAACAAAAAACTCTTGCAGAGAAAAACCAACATGTCAATTTGCAACAAGATGCATTATATTTTCACTTTCAGATAGATTTCCTACTTAGTTCTGGCGCATTGATCGCGCTAAAAGGAAGTTCGAAGTAGGTATGTGGTGGATTTCAACACAATAATGCAATAGGTTAAATTCCTAAAAAAATAATAATTAGTGAGTCAGTTACATCATCAAAAAATATTGCACAAACATTTTATTATATATTATTTTGCCAATTTAAACGTTCCTTGTGACGTCCGTCTTGGTTTTTACTGTTTATATAGACATGATGACATGGCCCCCACTCTCGAAAATGACATGTTTTATCTTTAAATTTTTTTTTGATTCGCTCAAGCAAAAAAATATCGCCTACTTCTAATATATGTACTCGTATATTGAGCGGCAAAAAATCTGGCCCTCACTCAAATTTATGCAGAATCTGTAATTTTGTATATTATTTGTTTTTATTAGCAATACGCTCAACGAAATCCAAGTTTTTAGGGTTCTGTAGCCAAAATGGCAAAAACGGAACCCTTACAGTTTTGCCATGTCTGTCTGTCTGTCCGTCCGCGGCTTTGCTCAGGGACTATCAATGCTAGAAAGCTGTAATTTTGCACGAATATATAGTAAGCTATGCGGACAAAATAGTAAGTACAATAAAAAATTCAAAAACTTTTTTTTTAGAGTACCTCCCATAGACATAAAATGGGGGTGTTTTTTTACTCATACAACCTTGTAGTGTGGGGTAAATATTACTTAATTTTTTCGTAATGACTACGGAACCCTATTTCGGGCGTGTCCGACACGCTCTTGGCCGGTTTTTTAGTTGGTATGACGCATTTGGCGCGCAAAGTTATACGTACAAAACCAGTCCGGCAATCTGAAAATCTTTTTTACTAAAAAAAAATCCTAACTAGTGTTTGGATAATTTAAATTGACGGACTAATTATTATATTTTTTATTATTATCATATTTTTTCCAGGACATTACTTACCTACCCCATTTCTGTTTGGTAGCTGTTAATTTACGGGTGTTTTTTACAAGAGTTATTGAGAAGCGGACCGAAGATAAATAAATCATCATCATCATGATCCCAGCTTTATATACGTCCCAGCAGGCCTCCTCTCAGAATGAGAAGGCTTGGGTCGTAGTTCCAACGGCGGGTCCAGCGCAGATTTGGAACTTCAGTCACGCACTGAATCCCTTCGCAGATGTTTTCCTTCAGTAACGCTCGTGGTAAGTTTGGAATTTAATTTCGCACATGAAGTTCGAAAAACTGCCTTCTTAGTTTTAAGCCAGATTTGAAACCACGATCCTCTGCTTGAGAGGCCATTATCAAATTACTATGCCACCACGACTTCATACCAACCACAACATATGTGTTGAATTAAAAACTGTTTTGTGGCAAATAAATCTGTTGCATATAGGTACAAGAGGAATTAATAAGCAATAAAACATTATTGTTTTATTTATATTTAGCAGTTTCTGTCATAAATAGGTACATACATATTACAAAGTCATAAATACATAATACATATTATATAAGTTTAGATCAGTTAATCAATATCAATACTAATATTATAAATGCGAAAGTGTGTTTGTATGTTTGTCCGTCTTTCACGCTGTAACGGAGCGACGGATCGACGTGATTTTTGGCATAGAGATAGTTTATGGGCCCGAGAGTGACATAGGCTACTTTTTATCCCGGAAAAATGCACAGTTCCCGATGGAACAGCGCGCGATAACCGAATACCACGCGGGCGGAGCCGCGGGAAAAAGCTAGTAAAATAATATTTTTGTTGTAGTGGTCATCAATACAGGCTAAAGTTGTTTAATGGGATTAGTCATACTACTTGGTAGACATCTCTCTTTTATGATGGATGGTATAAATAGGTTTTGGGGTGAAGGCCGCGCCAGTTACAATTACAACCTCATTAACTAACTTAGTCAATGCAATAGTTTTTCTTAAGAAATAAGGTTAGCTTAGCTATAGATCGTTTAGATTCCAACTTCTTTCTCCGAGTGGATTATCTGGTACGCATGATAGTCGATGACTGGTTTTTATTAGTCTTTCCAAAAGTCAAGTTCGTCTGTCACGTTATTACACGAAATGTGTTAGTTAGGCTCGATCATTGTCTGGTTAACTGCTGCTGAAGTTCAGAATAGTGCCGCAAGCGAACGGTAACTTTTACCTGGCTTACGTAAGCTTGCCAGATACAATTTATTATAGGCTTCGATGCGAGCTTTCGTAATATAAGCCAGACAGTTTATGCACAGCGCTTTGTGTCAAATTGTGTCTGTTGGTTCTTCTGCGAAGCTGTCTCATGTGCAGTGATTTGGAAAATAAAAAGGTATATACAACAATATAATTATAAACTAAACCTTGCGGCGCACTGAACAAAGAAACTTTGAAAGTCATCATGAGAAAACCCCGATAAGGGATAAGCAAGCACCAATTCAGGCGTTCAGACGACGACCGACGAACAACGATGATGGTGGAATGTTTGAGCAAGAGGTTGAAACAACGTCGATCAGTAACACACCTCACCCTTAATCAAAGACGCCCTCGTCAGAGAAAACACTATAGAAACAGGGATTAGAAGAGTGCGAAGAGAATTCAGTTGCGCATCATCAAAGTACATGGCTCGTTGGAGGCACGGATAAAAAAATAAGATAAGATAATTATTTGTTAATTAATCACTTTATATCGTCCGTATTGCCACCGGATTAGGTATGGTTAATAATTCTTGACCCGCTTGATAGCTTGTGTGCAACCATTTTTTACCTTTTAATGCATGCATTAATTGGATAGAATAATTGGAAATAAATAAAAACACAATGAGTAATGAGGCGCCCATGGGTCACTAAAGAGAAAGCTAATCCGTGACCAATTCGAGCATATTTTTTACCGGACAACTTTGACGAACAGGGCTTTGAAATGAGAATGATACGACATTAGTAGGTCATTTCATTACGTAATGTTAAGTATTTATTTGTTAGTAGTAAAAACTTAAGTACCTACATTTAGAGTGGCAAAGATAGCTTTTTATTGATAAATTACGAAAAGATAGCTAACATATATACTTAAATGAGGCAACTACTAGTATGAACAATAAATACCATAGGTCAGGTATTTATTATATGGGCCATGTTGCCTCTATTAAAAAGTTAATTACTATTATTATTATTATATAAGTAATTATATTATAAAAGAAATTTATGTGTCTGTAGGATTTAATTTCTTTTCATAATAAAACCTTTTTAACAATAAGTTACATGTTGTTTTGTATTCTATGACCTTTGATAACATTTCAACTATGTAATAAATAATAAACAAAATATTTTGTGATACATATATGATACCGACATACATACATGCATGACAGATAAGCTAAATTAGGCAGGTCGAAAGTATCATACTATAAGTCATGAAGATAGTAATAGCTAGAGATTATAGTAGGTAAGTTACTAAGAGTAGATCCATTTCGAAAAAGCGCGCACAGCTCGAGTGTATGAGTTGTCAAAATTCGATACTACCTTATTTATGTATTTGAGAGTTTAAAATATTGAGTTTTTGCTGCCTTTAGGCACTAAAATTATATAGGTATTACATATTTTTATCTTGTTAAGTGCCAATGTGAAGCGGTTGATTGGTCTACCTATCAAGTTGACAGTTAAAATCACCGTCCAGGTGGGTTTACATAAGATTTACAGTTTTAGCAAAAAATATATATTGTATTACTAGCCGGTATGATCTGCTGATCACCCCTTTATGTTTTCAGATTAAGTATAGTTTATTAAACATCGCGTTTGTATGAGAGGTCACAGATACCTCGCTTGAAACAAACAATTTAGAACAGTTTGCACGAATGATTTTATTCAATATTATCTCATACTCCGATGAAGACTGTAACATGCTATGATGCGAATTATTATTTTTCACTACTGTCTTAAAGTGACAACCGAATAAAATGATTTAGCAGAATTGGTAAACTATTCACAATCTTACAATTAACATATGAACAAATATAGTTCACATAAAATGTTGTTGATGAACTACCTAAGCACATACTAGAGACCGTTACGCCAACATGAGTACATGTAAAAATGTTCAAGATTTAATGAAAACATGACAAAAACTAACACATAATCTATTACAAAACTAACATTTTGCTACAATCATACACGCAGACTTAATCCTGTCTAAAGTATTGGAATCAATGAAGTTATTTATGAAAGGTATTAACGTTGAAACGCACTTCCTAGTCAGGTATCGAACGAAAGCGGTATTAGCTATGTTTGATGGACGCGAGCACACGACAGCTTTCCCTTCTTTAATGGAAAAACATCATTAAAACGACCACGTTACGGACAAAACTTGTAAGGCAAATGCGCAGTGCGTGGGATACCGGCTTGGCCACACACACTATTTACAATGTCAAACAATTATTCAACGATAAGGAGTACTTTCTTGAAGGCGATATGAAATTCTTTAAGAAACAAGTGTAGATAGCATTGTTACCTAGGATATGTTTCTAAGAAGCCACAATCATTCTTTTTTTATTATTTTTACTTAAGCTTATTTTAAGGAACACTCAACATAAAACTTAAGCTTCTGTCCCATTGCTCATCACAGAACACGTCTCATGATTACGCATTAACTTACTTTTTCCTTGTGGTACACTGGTATACTAAATTGATTATTTATCAAGGTAAGGACGAATAATTACATCCTAAATACGCAATTGTCAGTAATCACTTACGTATTCACAAGTTAATACATCCGAAAGAGGTGTACATATAGGAGATAAAGCGAGAACGCGGAAAGGCGAGTGTTGTATGTGGCAGATACTGTTGGCATGCAAGCACCCATTTACAATTATATGAAGGCAACGAATAATGTTCATTTGACTTTGACATTGATTGTTGTTTGCCTTGTCGTTTTTATTACTTCTTCGAAATATTACTTACCACGTTACCTGGTAGTACAAGGAAAGTAAGAACAGTTCGGAACTCGCTTAAATATGACATTTCTAACTCTTTGCCTGGGGATATTCTATATATTTCACTCACATCACTCGATTAAAAAACAACAGCTCAAATAAAATTTTAGACTAATTGATAAAATTAATTTGAACTATAGTTTTTTAAAACTTTTGAATAGTATTTTCTGCTTTTAAAAATCGGCTCATAATCAAAAGTTTTAAAAATACAAATCGCTGTTGGAATATTATCTTGCACTAATATAATCCTCGTAGCATTGTTGAAACGGTCGTCAGTGTCCTTAATGGTTGAACGGTGCTTGTGCAAAGGTCGCTTTGCAAAATCGCTTATATATTTTTATTTAGGAAAGACAAGAAATCTGTATCAAATCTACGACTAAATACAATACAATAACTCTTTATTGCACACCAACACATAGCTAGCAGTACAGAAAATAGGTATATATACAGAGACTTCCTGAGGTAAGAAATAGGCGGGTTACTTACTAGTAATGAAATTTCCGTAGCAATGTTTTCATCTGTTATCTTTACTTTTATAAAGAACTAGATGACTCATGTAAGTCCTCGTAACAACCCTTAGCTTTACTTCTGATATGATTTACACTAATAGTAACAGGCAATGTCTGATAATATATGTCTGGCATATGTGTAGTAAACGTTTCTGTTCATGAATGAATGGAGCTAAATTTTGGCAAAAAAGTAGGTATGTAAGTATTACGAACGAAAAAGTGAAAGTTAGAATACGTAGACTAAACAGTAACATCTCGTATCCGTATTGGTAATAAATATATTTGGAAATGCGTTTCTATGAAGCAGACACTGAAATGCGTATTGAAAATGCTGTTAAAGATATTCTATAGTACCTAACATGAATTTATTTAAGTTCTTACACTTAGCTATTAATTATGAAAATTGCTGCAACATATCCTAGTAAATTTATTTATTTAAGTATTTATTTTATCCTATTTGCCATCCAGTCTAATAAAAATAATAATTAATTACTTGGTATTTATTACAGTCAGTAACCCCGAGCCCCAATTCGAATGTAAAGAACATAAATCTTTAGGTACTTTACCTAACTGAATGGACAGCAATGAATCATCATACGGCCGACTTCATAAACAATAGCCCAAGTCACAAGTTGGCAGAACGTCCACTATAAAATCTAGACACTCAATTCTACTCCAACTTCAAAGCAAAGTGCTCGAGAATTCCACCACAAATAGCAGAACATACTAGTTGAAATGAAAAATCATTTTTAGTTTTATCATCATCTCGGCCCATATACACCCCACCCCACTAGAGCAGGGCTGCTACGAAATCCGAAAATTGAAGTTCGTGTCATACCGTCCCGCTGATGCTTATATAATTTAATACGAGAGTGAGAGGGACGGTATGATACAAATTTCGATTTTCAAATTTCGTAATAGCCCTGCAGGGCCCAGGCGCAGCTCACGCATATCATTATTTAGGTTTTATGCCCATTCAAGAAATAATGGAATCCTTAAACATTTATACACTTGCTGCTCGTGTGATGGCTAATGTTAAAGTAGATTTCATAATAGCGTAATCGGAGATGCGTTTTGTATGCTGTCGGTATGCGGCTGACGCTGCGGCCGCGGGCCGCAGCTTTGTCCACCGGGCCCACCGGCAAGTGAAGTGAAAGTGAACAGCGCGCACGTACGACCGGCTCGCAGCCCCAATAAGACGACACCGCTGTCCGCATACTTCAGCAATTACCACGAGGAAATCGGCACCGTTCCGCAGACTCGCTCCTGACACCCTGATTATTAGTAGGTAAACAAACAGACGCCGACTTGTCAATAATCTATTGTGTAGTTGGCAAGACTGCAGACTTCACCCCAAATTAAGTAGACTAAAGTTGTATCTGCAAGATTTGGTTTATTTTATAGGGCGTCGTTAATAAAAATAGTCAACAATGACAACACATTAACACGTACATACTACATACATTACATCTGTTGAGTAGGTACTAAATTGCTAATGCATCGAATTGAAGTAATGAATCGTAAAAGTTTCGATTTATCATTGATTCAATGGCACTAAACGTCGCGATACATAATTACCGCCAATTACATTCACGACTAACTTTAACAACTTAACACAGATTTTTAATTATTCATACTTAATACTTAAAGAATTTTAATATCATTATACATGTCAATTACCTTCACGGGCATCAATTGAATGTATCCAACATTGACCCCATGGCCAAACCAGTGTAAGTAACTAGCCGGCCTCAGTACTGAGACTACTGAGATAACTGACTATAGGTAACCTTCTCTTACTATTTTGTTCCGGTTAGTAGAGATCGTGTCTGTAATCAAGGATCCAATCTGAACTCCGGTCTCTTCTAGTTCGTCCATATTAAATGAACTCAATATTACTTGAGAGAGACAATAAGCCATATTTGTCGCTTTTACTGTACCTATGATAATGGTTTCATCTGTGCTAGACTTCATTAAGTTTAATGCCATACGAATTTATTGTAAATGTCATAAATTCTTGAACAACAGGCCTATATTCCAGATCATTATGAAGTGGAAGGTTACTGTATGGTTCGTCCTTGTGTCGAGTATAAACACTATTGTTTGATCACGTGGTTGCACCCATTATGATCTGATAAAGTAGTCTTGTCAGCTTGCCTTTGTTTCGATAGCAATGCTATAACTTTAAATGCATCTAAGATCACTATACTGGATCATGAAAAGGAGTATCTACGGCAGGTTTCAATACTATCAGTGTCGTTCACTAAAAAGTCCATTATTATGGCTCTTTGACAATCCTCGATTTATGTTTGCAATTTATATTGTAGCAATATGTACATTTGCATATGCAACTGTTTTAAATAAATTATGTATAATGTGAACTGAAGTGTTAAGTATAAAGTTGAGTAGTCGTGTTTCCGTTTTCAAGGACCAGTGACGTCCGTGGAAGTATTATAACATCGTAGCAGGACAACGACCTGGCCAGTGACCCATTCGAATCGCATCCAACTTACATGGCGAAGGATGAACATTTTGTAATACAGAACACCGGGTTCAACGAACATCAGCAAAAGGTGATTCATTTGATAATGCTCGAAGCATTTGCGATAACTCATGTGCTATCTATTATAATAGTATCGACTGAAAAACAAATCAAATTGAAAAACAAAGCGTGCTATTGATGTACGTACATAATTGTTTGTGAATATCAAATATGTGCGTAAGTTACAATAATAATATATCTACTGATAGCGTTATGAAATAAAAAATACCCCATTTAAATAAACAAATACTTTAGGTGTCAGTACAGTCAGCATCAGAAGTCGCTATACGCTTCAGGCGCTCAAAGAGAGGTAAACGTTTAAATTGTCAAAAAGTTGTTGACTGTCATTGTAGTATTTACTTGTGAGCGCTCAATGTGTCAAAAATACCTAAACAGTCGATATTCATTAATTTCTACACTCCTAACAAGTCATTGATACCTTAGCTGTCAAAAAATCACTGATATCTAAGCAGTCAATATATCAAATATATCTGAACAACATGGAAAAATAGACGTTAAAAACATAAAGCTATATGGACGAATTTTGATATAAAATAGCTATGCTCATTTCAGGTAAGCGATATGACAATCATCGAAAACAGTACAGACTTGTCATCACATACATCTGTCTCATGTTTTTCTCTTCAATCAAATTTGACAGAATATGCCTCTAACTCTTATTTTACTTTTTAGCAGAATAAAAGTCAAACCATCTGACACATAGCAAAAACTAAATGAAGGCGAATTTCGAACTCATAGTCAAGGCACGTCGTGGCACCATTTACATTCCTATGCTTTTCAAAGCATAGATCCCCGGGTTCAAATCTGTCGACACATAATTAATTCGACTGGATCTTTTTTTTTGGTTTTATTATTGTTTTATGGCTTTTTATTTCTTTTAGTTTGGATCGCATTCGTTTTTACGATTTTTCTGAATTTTAACAGAATTATAGCACTTGCTTTTTAAGAAATTAGTTATTTTTTATCAACAAATTAGTTTTTATTTTATTTAAACCTTTTTTCCCACCCTTGCTTGGGGTAATTTTTTTTCCAAATTTATATAATACCAACTTCAAGGTATCATCATCATCATCAGCCTATGTTCGTCCACTGCTGAACGTAGGCCTCTCCCATGGCACGCCAGCGCCACTGAGCACGATCCTCGGCCACTCTTATCCAGCTCTTGCCAGCCACCCTGCGAAGATCATCGCACCACCGAGTCTGAGGGCATCCCACGCTACGTTTGCCGATCCGTGGTCTCCACTCAAGAACTTGTCTACCCCAACGGTTATCGGTTTTTCGGGTTATATGACCGGCCCATTGCCACTTCAGCGTGCTAATGCGGTGGGCTATGTCGATTATAACCTATCCAATAAAAAAAAGAACTCAGAACTCCGTCATTTGTGAACCAATTGAATTTTTTTTTGCGTTCGTCTAGGAATGGTTTCAATTAGGTCCCATTTATAAGCACCAAATCAGGATCTGATGATTGGATCCTAAGGAAATCGAGGGAACTCTTCAAATTTTGTAGGGACACCTATGGTAATTTTGATATATTTTGTAGTAACTCGTGCATTTGCTTGTGAAAATCATCATTTGGTGAAGTGAAACTAATGATGAAGACCATAGGAGTTACTACTCGATAACAAGTATTTCATGGGTTGAATTTCAATTACTTTAACATAGTGGCTAAGCAATTTATGCTCCTCGTAATGCATATGGTGAAATGGAGTGGGTGGTGAAGCACCAGGACTCCTAATTAAGAAACGTCTCTGCATCGGAAAGAGCAATTTTTCGTAAAAGGTGGCGGGCAGTTGAAATTAAACTATTGTATCTTAGATCTTTTACACTAAAAAGTGTGAAAAAAAATTATAACTAAAAATTGAACTAACTACAAAAAACCATGAAAATAATTTAATTAGAAGGGGGGGGGGGGACGCTCGATTTTAATGAAAATTTGCACTTTAAAGTTGAATATGTTGCAAACAAATCACTGAACCGAAAAATCGTTTTAGCAAGCCCCTAATGGTTTTAAAAGACCTATCCAACGGTATCACACTACAAGATTGAATGAAAAAAACGGAAAAACGGACAGACATGGCGAAAAAAAAAGGGTTCCGTTTTTGCTATTTTGGCTACGGAACCCTAAAAATATATACGCCTCGACTTGAGAACCTCCCCCGTGTTTTTCGTCAGTTGAAAATTTACATGTAAATGTATAAAAACTTTTAAACAAAAAAATTAAAACGCCCAACAAACTGACAGCAAAAGTTCCAGCTTATACTACATGCTATAAAATTAAAAATTAAATACTTGTTTATTTTATAAGGGGTTTTTGGGTTTCTTAGTTAAAAATCGCGTGTAACCCCCTTCAGCATTGAGCACGTTTTGTAAACGCTCTCTTCGAATTTACTAAATTTTCACAAAGAGTTTTACCTCGGAAAGATATAAACACATGATTACTTAAAAACAATATTTATTATCCATTATTGATGTTTAAATAAAATGTTGATATGCTTAGTTACCATTGAAATAGTAACTGCTTAGCAACTAGTGGCATCTTGGGTGTTGACGTGTTTGTGGTTGCTGGTACGTGTAGATATTAATAACAGCTTGACTGCTTAGTTACCACTGATTTTCTAGTTGTTATTGTCATTATGAAAAACTAGATGTGTAAGTATTAATGAAAATTTAAAATGTTGAGATGTTTTTGACGTATTGAACGCTCACGTGAAAATGGTGACTTAGGTGTCAATAACTTTGTGACGATTGAAACGTATATGTCTTTGTGAACACTCGGCCAGTGTAGATATATCTGATGCTGACTGTACGAGAGAATAAAACTATAAATGAATCGTTCGTTTCCAAATTTGAATTTTAATAACTTTAACCGGAAGTTAGCAATTTGTACATAAATAAATGAAGTCCGTTAATAATGGTTGAATAATTTCGAATCAATTAATTTTTTTCTTATTAATCTGCACTTGAGATACTTTAAGTAACAAGAAGTGACGTGTACAAGGGACAATACACTTATACAATGTACAATAAGAAGAAATGCAAATATCTCCACTTACGGCAGCGAAACTAATTTGTGAAGTTCATTGTCTTTAGGACGTTCGTTACCCATTTTAAGATGGCGAGCATTAATTTACAGTTAAGAGTATGTGCTCAATCACATTTACGAGTGAAAAGGACGAAAGATCGTCGTATCAAAATTTAAATCGCAAGTATCCCATTGTCACTCAGGCCTACTTAGGTTTACTGGCAAAACAAAAGATGTCTGAGCACTGGACTGAAGTAGACGGGAGGACAACGGCCGTAGTCGCACCTGGGAGGTGCAGTCGCATGATGCCCACTGTGACTGGAACTGTTGCTATTTTTAAACGTCAACTCTATCTTCTTTACTATTCTGGTCCACGACTCATTGAATTGTGGTTATAATGTGCAACTTGGATGCATGCCAGCGAGTCTCACACCTAAGGCACCGATAGCAAGATATTCGAAGAATGAAACGGCGGTAATTCGATTCGAAGAAGAGACATTAATCCCCAAGATTCTCGGGATTATTTATAAAAATCACAAAGCCAAGGTTGAGCTATGTTTTCGTGATCAGGTGGAGTTCATTTACACTCGCCCTGTAACCCATTTTGGACTGTTAGAATTTAAGAAATAAAGGTAGACCGTCACGCATAAACTTTGATCAGGAAGAATATACATTTTTAAACCCAAATTAAACATACAGCATCACCTGCATTTCATTTCTGATGATGTAACATTTACAGGTTCAGATATGTGAAGTGAAGACATGCACAATAAGCTTTTTGGGGTCGTTTACATACGTGTAGGGGACTTACGACCAGCGATACGAGAAAATATCACGTCAAACCGGCAACCGAGTTGAGCAGTGGCAACAAGTAAACCGGTCGGAGGCGCCGGGCGTCGCGCGACCGGCGACGAGGGGATCAACCGGGGATAATCAACTTGTAAACAAAATTGCATTAGCTTCGTTGGTTGCGATCATAAGCGCATTAATGCAATCCAAAGACTAATCAACGACAGAAAACAAATGAAAAATTCGGATTGCGGAGGTTCAATCATCATCGATGTGAAATCATTTGGGTAGGTATTGAGCGATGTCAAGCAGACATACTGAGCGATAACTACTAAAGCCCGTAAAGAAGTAGTAGTAGGTTATATGAAGAAGAAGCGGTACCAAATTTTTCGAAATTTGAGGGTAAAAGGTTTCTTGATACCGACCGCAACAACAAGCAAGCAGCAAAACGAAATCGGCTAAGTGGGTCATCATATAATTTCGCAAGCGTATCGAGTGCCGCAAACGTTAACTGGTACGCTCGAGGCGAGTCAAGGCCTGCGTGCCAGCGAGGCCCCGCTCCTGGTTCTATAGCCAGAGCTGCCTTCATCACATTTGCGCACTGTTTAATGCATTTTTAATAAACTAGTTGCACTTATTAAGATATTAGGTAGAAGGAAGCAGACAGATGCATAGAGACGGAACTGCCATCTAATCAGTGTAAATGACAATTTAATAGGTTAGGGAAAATATTACTTATTATTTATTAATTATTATTATTATGAATTAAAGTCCAATGCGAAGAAAAATTTAATGCAACAAGCATTAACGGGTAATCTACCTGTGACCATAATGCATGCAACTGCATCAAATTATCGGGAGCTCATTAAAGGTAATCAAGGTCTACATCCCGTAACAAATACATATTATATTAAATATAAATAACCGTGAATTATTAAAAACTGTTCTAAATTAAAAGTTTTGAGTTCAAGAAAATCTTCCCTTTGTACAAATATATAGTGCAATTGACAGTGAAACAGCAGTGGTGTTTGTTTCTCAAAGTGGTTTACAATATTTTTGTCACATTATACACATATTTATGATAATAACCTACATTTAAAGCTATTATCGAATCTATTACCGTTGATCTACTTAGGTACTCAATCTAACTAAAGATTATGTACTTATGATTAATTAAATTGTAGGACTTACCCCTTCATTTCCGGGTAGGAACTGTATCGTAGGTCTTGCCAATTTATCCTGAAACAGAAAAAGTTACTCATTATTTTATGCTTTTACGTCATCAAAAGTCGCGTGATGCAGCTCATAAAAAAAAATATCTAAAATAAAATAATTAATTAATGTATCTGGTTGTTATTATTATACACCTATGTCAATATTATTGTAACAATTTTAAATCTCTGCAAATACGTAGACTGTTTGTTAAGAAGTGTACTTTACGAGGAAGTTAACATAAGGATAATACTTCCATCGAATCAAGCTAATGCGTGTTACGGTATTTCACACTCGTACATTCTGAATCATAGCATAACCATCAGTTACGTTGTTTTGTTACGCAAACTATTAATTAGGAATGATAAGACTATTTAAATATGTCAAATAAATAGGTAATGAAGTCGAACATTTAAATGCAATTGTAATTATTAAATTATTCTGGTTTGGCATATGCTACTAATAAATTACTATACATTACAGGTTGTGCCACTCTCATACCATCGTAAGGTTAAGATGCATCAATACTTAATTAAAATTAACACTGTCCCTAGCTGTTGCCCACGACTTAGTTTGTGATGAATTCGTTTTTCTAATATATGATTTTGTGATAAAACTATCCCATGTCTATCTCTTCATCACGATATACTAAGTACTTTAAGGATGAATGCTTAACAAACATACCTACTTTCACATTTATAATAAAATGTTTATTTTATAATTATTATTAGTAAGGATGTCAAGTAATGATGTCCAAGAAAATTGAGAATTGAACATAATTAAAAGGCGCAGTCTAATCAAACGTACCTAATTGGATGACAAGAAGCTCAAGTTGTTGGGCAACTAGTCAGTTTGGTCACAATAAGCAAGTGTCGGATAGTCGTGTAGTTGCACAACTGGCGATGGTCGAACGCGAGAAACATAACTAGGCTGGGGGGCAGCGCTGATGATGTAAACTTAAAAATTGCTTTAGTTACTTACTTAACCGCCTAAGTCAATGTGAAATTCAACGAGTTTGCATTGAACGTCTAGACTTGGGGAGGGGATGACCCGGAACCAGCGCACCCATGGCCGTGACTCTTTATGGGGAGCGTGCATCGCGTAACTATTATCATCGGTGACATCGCACCGGGGCAATTGGTTTAGTATTTCATAAACTTGCACAAACATCATGCAATTTGATATCATTTAGCGTGTTAATCTGAAAACCGACTGTAATACAGGACTGACTTAAAAAATGATGGTTGCATTTGCATTGCGTGCGGTGGTTGATTGTCAGGATTTACAATAAGCCAGTGTGGAACAAAAATACGGAGGAGATTGAGAGTCTGTATAAGGAGCGATGTGGGTCTTAATTTGCGGAAGCCTCTTAAGGATTACAAACCCTTCGTTATTAAAAATTAAAAGGTCCAACTGATGTTTATTATTATTATTTTTTCTGGTAAATAAAATTAAATCTCAAATTACACAATAGAGAATGTTCACTAATTTTGAATTTTGGCTTTCGGTATTCTCTGTTGAAAATAAAAAATATATGTGAAAGAATTATTTCGATACGTCAATTAGTTTCGAAGATATTGAATTTTAAAATGAGTGCGCGACGTTCAGCCCGCGCTCGATGCGCGTGACGTCATAGTACAACACTCGCGCTCAGTCTGGTCGCGCTCTTCCGTACAGTTGCGTTACGTTTCACTAATTTATGAATATTAAAAAAAAAATGTTCAATCCTAATACTAGAAAATCATGTGTTGTGCTAAAATGTACAAATACCTGTATCAGTGCGCCAAAAAAGTTGTTTTTTCTCGATCCAATGGATGTCAAAATCACTAAATAATGAGCACCATGAGTCTATCTACTTTAGATAGATCATCGTATTGTCCTTTTTTGAATCCTTCATCCATTATTAGGGTTTTGTAGTCAACCAGGAACCCCTATAGTTTCGCCATGTCTGTCCGTCAATCTGCCTGTCTGTCTGTCTGGGGCTAAGTTCAGAGACCGTTAGTACTAGAAAGCTGTAAGGCCATAGTCGGGTTTTCGTAGTAAGTCATCGGCCCTTACATCAAATGGACTTGGGTTTTTTTTTGTGAGTACCGAAGAATTTTTATGCTGAGTATGACATTGTACTTGTGGCAGTTTTTGACTTAAGATTTTTTTTAAGATTTCTTTTAATGTATTTTTTTTTCTGGATATATTAAAGCGATTTACTTAAAATTTTGAAATGGTGTTCTTTATATGTATAGATTTGCAAAAAATTAACTACTATAAAAGACCAAATAAAAAAATAAAAAGAATATGTGATTGTGAAGTAGTAATAATAATAATAATAAAATTTATTTATTCAGATAACTAGGATCCATCACTTGTTAATATTACTTATGAATATGTTAGGTACATGGTGTTAGTTAAATGTACGATTGTGTGTAGTGACACCTCCAAATTTTTTTCTCAGATTTTATATATTGGTCTACTACTTGCCTAAATATCAAAACTTTCCAGGCGTGTGTATATGCAACATAAATATTCTTCACTATAAGAAGTACTTTAAAAAAAAAACCAAGCCCATTTGATGTAAGGGCCGACTTATTAGAGAAACCCGACTTTGGCCTTTAGCGTGAGTAGGTATATTCAATATACATATAATTTACGCGGAAATAGGTATATAAAAAAAATATTTTTTGGGTAAGTACCTCCCATACCTACAAGTAAAGAGAGGATGTTTTTTTTTTCAGTTCCACCCTATGTTGTGGGGTATTGTTGGATAGGTATTTGAAAATTAATATGGGTTTGCGAAAACCATTTTTTGATAAAATGAATATTTTCGGAGATATTCACTCCGAAGTCTCCGAAGATCATAAAAATGTTCCCCCCTCCCCTCTACCTTTTAAACCGCACGTCTAAAAACTATGAAAACAAAATTCGTTAATTGTTTTCTACTTAATCAGTTAAGATGTTTTTAAGTTTTTGTAAATTAGACTGATTTAATTTTTAATTAGCTATTTAAATTAGTTTTAGTTATGTTAATTTTATACCTACTTAGTCTCTGTTTTTATACCTACTTTTATTGTGAAATACACAGTTTTTATTTATTTATTTATTCATGTTCAAATTTACACTTAACTAAGTTATTATTACCTATCTATAACTAAAAAAGTCGCATTTTAAGTCCGCCTATTGTGACAGGACTGACGGTCGGGAACTATGGAACCCTACACTGAGCATGACCCGACGTGCTCTTGACCGGTTTTTTAAAATAAATGTACACAACTGGAAACTGGAAGGTCTGGAAGCGATGAAACAAAACAAAACACGGCGCATTGGACCTACTGGTACAGCTGATAACTAGGGACTCGACTACGCGGAGCGCGGAGCGTTGGAAAATGACGTCACACGCTGTCGCGCGGCTGTTGGCGGGACTCGATATTTATGCGAACTTTGAATGCGTATAAAATCATAACTACTTGGTATTTTTCACTGAAATAAAAACAAATGTATTTGTATACGTAAAAGCTTTACTGGAACAAAGCTTTCAAGTGATTTTGCACACCTATTAACATTCTCTATTGAATAATTAAACAAGTAAAAATCAAATCACGTGAGAATTTTATCTATTAGGTATTTGTTTAGAAATTTTCTCGGTTGAATTATTATGGATTTCAGGCACTTCGAGCCTGGGTTTTCGGAATTAGAGCGTAAAATTATACTTATTTGAAATCAATTATGAGCATTTTTGTAAAGTAAAATATGGCGGGGTTGAAAAACGTGGTGGTAGGTCCGCAATGAGGTGATCGTCACACTTATGACATTCCCACTATATTAATATGGTCCATGTCGGTTTCGCACTGTGGCGCAAGAGATATGTATTGATAAATGTTGCAAAAATCAAAACATTGGAAGTACACAATTACTTCTGAATTATACCTATATAAAAAAAACAGCGTCAACTTGACTTGCGAATGTCAAACCAGTTTCTAATATCAAGGTCACATTTAAGTATTAAAATTGTTTCAATAACAAACGAAAACTAATCAACGGCATCAATAGTTACAGAAGTCATGGACTAAAAACACAGACCAGACACACATGTCTACGTCATTCCTATTGCACTAGCATAATCTACGGCTATGATAATAAATACCGTTTACGTAATTGTTGCAACATTTTATTATTTACCATTGCAACTAACAACTAATTCGACCAGCTTGCACATGCTGTGATGACGATGACAAAGATAGGGAATTGGGGAAGTTCTGATGACTGTGAAGTAACATACAGAAAATCGTAAATCACTGATAGCGGTCTTGATATTGATATTCATATCGCGTGACTGCTTTAGTATTGCCAATGTGTCATTTTTATTATTATGTATTTGATTCTTAAGACAGTTGTACTACCTGCAGGTAATTATTCCTTCCGAAAGGGAAAGTATCTAAAGACTGCGTATAGTTGCACTAAGGAAACCTTACGAAGTTCTCTGTCAAGTCTGACAACGAGTTCAGACAGTGCAGTCCGTACCATATATTTAAAATATGTATACGTATTTACTACCGTTAGACTAGATCGGCTATGAAGTAACTGTGATGCGACTAAAGACGAATTGACAGTTGTTTGTGCGTGTACAGGAAAAATATTTTATTCCTTTCATTTTATGAGTGTCGTACATCCCAGACTCATAATGTGTAAGGAATACATAGGCATAGTTTATATTCTAAATATACTCAGCGGCACAAAATTTGGCCCACCCTTTATACAAAACTAGCTTTTGCCCGCGGTAATCGGTTATCGCGCGCTGTTCCCTCGGGAACTGTGCATTTTTCCGGAATAAAAAGTAGCCTATGTCGCATTTATAATATTAGTATGGATTACCGATCCTGCATCCATTTGAGGGCCAGATTTTTTACTGCTCAGTATATTAATAGCCTGTACAGTTACAAATTAGAAAGCCTTTTAATGATTGTGCACATAATTAGAACTGTACTAGACATAGTTTTATCCCATTGAATCAAGGATTCAACCTATTTGGCATCTCAAAGTAAACGTAGCGGGTCTTGGTTGGACTCATTACGCAATACCATAAACACAATGCATTGTAAATAAATATAATACAAGATATCCAATAACGCTGCATTGGTAGATACATTTTATCAACCTTGTATTAAATTGTTGCACCGAGTGCTTTGAGGCAACGTAAAAAATACCTATACCTACCTACTGCCTCCACAACGTGGCCTTAGCAGAATTCGCTTGTGGCCTTTACATAAAAACATTTATCATCTCACATTTAACATTCAACACCTAAGAGCAATTCAAATAATCACGACACTAGGTGGAAATAGTTTGTTAATTGTTAACCAGATCATTTAGATTAAATACCTGGGTAGGTACTACGAATATTAAATCACCGGACCGATTCTCGAAATTATATATCTGTGAAAATCAAACTAATATTATAAATGCGAAAGTTTGTAAGTTTGTTTGTTACTTCATCACGTCTAAACAGCTGAACCAATTTAGATGAAATTCAGTGTACAGATACCTAGTTCGAGTCCCGGGGAAGGACACAGGATAGTTTTTATCGCGGAAAATTGCATAGTTCCCGCGGGATAGCGATAGCCGAATTCTATGCGGACGGAGTCGCGGATAACAGGTTAGTAAAATATAATTCGAAACTGGAGAAATACTGAGTTGAATCCGAAATGCGGGCAGAGTAGTAGAAAATTACCACCCTCATTTTCTAAGGGTAGTTTTGTAGCATTACACAGATTATCAAAGAATATTTTTAGATTGGATTTTAAAAAATTATCCTCAAATAATTAATGTGCAGAAAGCTCAGATTTTTTTAGATGGTAAAAAGATTTTCGGAGTGCTGGATGGGGTTTGTATCCGCACCTCCAGTGGCTTTACGCGCCAGAGGTGTCCTTCCTGCTGACTGGACCACCAGGGAATCCGACCAAGCCCAACTGAAAATATTAACCACTACCATTTTGAGTGACGTGTAAAAAATATAGTTCCACCTGAAGCTATATTTATTGTCTAATGCACTCGGAATCAACATCGTCACCATTTCTTTCTGTGAAACTGTATAGGAAAAGATATTGAATGGATCGCGAGCGCCCGCCCATTAGACAAACGGCCTCAGGGTTAGAGATGACAGTCTACTTGGAGCTCTAGATCGAACAAGCCCGTCTTATGCGTTAACGCTCTTCCAGTTTATGTTAACTTAACATTCGTTTTGTAAACTTATTTTTTAAATAAGGATATGTAAACTTCGTTGCAGAGGTCAGTTACTTAAAACGTGGGAGTGGTTTGGCAAGATAAGAAAGCGTCAAATCGCGAGGCGTGGCCCAACACCGTTGAACGAAAAATCCACAAAGTGGGACCAGCGACACACATTTTGCGGAAACAGTGGCAATGAACTTTATTCAAAAGCTGACCAGGGCTCCGTTTCAACCAGAGATGTGCCAGGATGCGTCGCGAGGAATGTTTTTCATGAACCAATAGAAACGCTTCATTTACCCATCCTCACTCTGCTCAGCTGTTTCCATCAGAGATGTGCTGTGCGAGGATAGGTAAAAAAAGCGTTTCTGTTGGTTCATGAAAAACACTATTCTCGCACATCTCTGGTGGAAACGCAGCCTAAAGTCTCAGACAAGTTATCATAACTGATGTAAGATCAAATGTAAGAATTTTATAACGGTGCTGGAGTTCAAGGAAAATTAACTAAGAGCAAGAGAGGTGTCAAAATTCTATTCATACCAAAAGGTATTGGTTGGGAAGAGGTGATCCAAGCTGCCCAAAACATAGGGGCGCTATTCAAATGAAACGAAACATAAAAAGAACTTATAAATTTCAATCCCGAATTCGAAAATAACATGAAAATATATATAATAATGATTTTTAAAACATTAACATTAATCGACTTCTAATATGAATACAATTATAATTGCTAAACCTCTCTTGATAGAATGTTTATTGGTTGCGACCACCCCTGAGACATACCCTATGGAACAAAAATTGTTTCACAAGCGTCGGATATATTCGACGAACTTAGGTAGTAGGTTCTGTAGATACTAGGGCATTTTCGTGTACAGATGTCACTTTATTTTATTTTTCTTATAAAAAAAATATGGCTTATCGTATGTGCTCTTGATTCTGAGTAGGAAAAGCCATATTTATTTCTACAAGTGAATAAATAAATAGACATCTGTACACGAAAATGCCCACTAACATGCGGCAATTATGCAATATTAAGTTACTCAATCGAATTCGTTATATACTTTACCACCATTACGTTTTTTTTTTTCAGATTTTTCGAGGTGTGGTGGTAGATACTTGACCTAAAAACATTAACACTTGGTTAGCTTAATATTTTGCAAACGGATCCATAAATAGAAAAATGGTCTCAACAAACCAACAATATTTCCAAAGACCTAGATAAATAATAAATAATAATAAATATCATGGGACACTTGACACCAATTGACCTAGTCCCAAACTAAGCAAAGCTTGTACTATGGGTACTAGGCAACGGATAAACATACTTATATAGATAAATAAATACTTAAATACATATTAAACATCCAAGACCCGAGAACAAACATTCGTATTATTCATACAAATATCTGCCCCGGCCGGGATTCGAACCCGGGACCTCAAGCTTCGTAGTCAGGTTCTCTAACCACTTAGCCATCCGGTCGTCTACAACAATGCAACATCCAACAATTGCCCACACTATTGATTTAGAGGAGGAAAAAAATTATCCCCGCTTTACGTTTAAGCTTTCTAGCACCAGCAGTCAGTCTAAGCTAAACCGCAAACGAACGGACTAACATGGCACTAGCTTGTAGGACTAGGGAACCCTAAAACACAGTCGAATTCAAAACCTGCCATTTTTTTTAAATAGGTTTAAGTTTTATGAATGCATTTACCGCATCTGGCGTAGCGAGCCACGTTCCGACTCTATGCGGATATCTTACGCCATTGTAAAGTCTATTGAACGGTAAATACTCGTATCCTTTTTTTAGGATTTTGTATTGTAAAGGTCCAAGAGGATTCCTATTGCCATGGAAACATCCCGTTTGCCTGCTAGACTTTTGGCTACATAACAAATAAGTTTTTGCTGTCTTTATTTGCATTGCCAACCTACATGCATTGTAGTAAAGTAATTGCGACCACTGAAAGTGGATTAAAATTAACTTGCAAGATTTTGAAAAATACACGTTGAAGTTAAATAAAAGCTGTAAAATCGATTAACAACTAAAATTTTCATCTTGGATTGGAGTAAGTAGAGGTTTTTTCCTGTTGGGTTTTCAGGGTTAAATAACTATTAAAAAAACAATAGTTATTCGAGGTGAAAAGAGTATGGCGTTGATGTTTAATTATTGAATAAAGGTCTTATCGACTTATTGACTGTCTTATTGACTTTGCTCACTTTGGAATACCAGAAGAGTAGTATAAAATTATAGCTGTAATTAATCTGTCATTAACATGCCGAAAATTCAATTTGAGCTGTGCTTTTCTAGCAACAGTTACAGATTTTTATTTTTTACCACTTTAGCACAAGTATTGTGATGAACTAAAATAATTTCTTTGCTCACCCGCGACCTTATGATAGATGAGCTTCTATGATATGGACCTCCGCAAAGTAACGCATGATTCAATAAATTATTTAAGTATTGTGATTTCAAAAATCGGTATTCACCTCTTATGGCCATATGACAGGCAGTCAAACAGCGGATGATTAGTAATAGGGTGTTGTAGAGCACCCTTTGCGTAGAGTAGAGACTAGAAAACCCTAAACGTAAAAATAAGTAATTACATATTCTATTGTTGAAGAATAGACCTACGGATGACTAAAGCAAGAAAAGATCATGTCCTATTCGCTGAAAAAACTTTGCTAATCTGATTAAGTTAAGAAGGTATGTAAGTAGTTAACGAGTACTAACCTAATGAGCTTTACTGTGCGAGAGGCCATTTTACACTTAAAACAGAAAGGAACATCCCATTAAGTAAACCAAAAGGAAAAATGCCCTTAAGACCGGTAAATATGGCAATGTATTTATAATAGCTTTAGTAACCGAGTTAAGAGATATTAACACTGTTTGACCGAGCACCAATATAACAACTGACATTAATTTTTGGGCCTTTGGCGGCTTTATCTTTTCATTTTCCAAATCGTGTTTCCGAGAAAGACAACCCTCAAAAAATAAGGAGGATTGTGGCCTTTTGTTCTTTTTGTTCACGGTATTACCGCTTTTAGTTAGCTAGTAGGAACACTCGTAATTCAATTTTATCAACGATCGAGTTCCTTTTCAGTTTGACTAAGTTGCACAAAGTGCTACATTACTTAGTGTACCTATCTATGTATTGCTCAAGCCTGACATTTTGCAAACAGGTTTTGTTTAGTGTTAAGTAAGTTATTTATTTTTCACACAATGATACGAGTATAATACAACTAACTACCCATATATACATACGTACATTATATACCTACCTACAAGTGGAGTCATACTTTGTCTTTAGTACCAAAGCACCTACGTACGTAGGAAGTTTCTTTATTACGTAAATTGCTTGCTCATTCATTACCAACAGCAAGATCATAATTTTCTTGTTTGAAAATCCAACTTTTTCTTAGTTTAGTTATGATAAAGACGTCAGGAGAGATTTTTTTTTCATAGACGATAGGAACATGCATGTAAGGAACCAGCTAAGGGCAACCAGGTGTCAAGCTTGGGGGACGAAGGGTGCGATGACCCCGGACCCTACGGCGTTGTTACCGTCACGCATAAGTCACAGGCATATATTTCCAACGCGTTTGATTGTGTAATTTGTACTAATATCGTAATGAAACGTCTTCAATGGATTTATTAAAGAAGAATAGAGATATTTTATTGGATATGATCGATTCGCATCATTCGCTATAATCTTCATAGCTATTTTTATGATTCGCTAAATACAATTAAACCTAAATTACTAGTGATCAATAGAAAGAAAGTTTCATCTTTAGAAATCAGATAAGAATAATCTGTCAATGTAAATTAGCACAGAATTATGGATAATTTCAAAATTAAAGCCATATTTAACAAATAATTGAATTGAAAACTAGTAAAACAGATCGAGTCAAGTGTGACGCATACGCATTCAAAAACAAACGTTTATTTTATTTACCAATGCAACGAACGAACTACCTCCACAAATGCCGACGTTACAAAGTGATTAATTCCTTTCAATAGATCCCCGAGCTCAGGAAAAAAGGCCAGGTGGCACGCTCACAAAACCGTAACAAAAAACGACCGGCAGACCTGACATAGGTCAGTTGAGACTTTTAAGGGAGTTTCGATTGTGCGCCATCAAAAGGGAGCGTCGATAATCGCTTGTCGTTAGAGTAGAATGGGTGTCCGCAATATGCGAGCAGCCTCAAAAGATTTACACATTGCTGTTAAACACGTGCACGGTCGACGCATTTATAAACAGGTGGGCCCAGCATTATAAGCCTCCTGTGTTCTTTTGTTTTTGGTTGGTAACACTAACACAAAAGTTGCCTTTAACCGATTTATAATTTGTGGTGTTTAGCTTATTGATTTACGAGATCACGAAACCCTTTGACATAGCATAATGGTCACGCGTAAAACATTTAAGTAAATGTTTGCTAAGGTAGGTAGGTGCCTATCTGTAGTGTTTGTTTCAATACATTACTGTGTATAACTAATTTGCTACGGTAAGAAAAGATGCGTCATTACATTAAGCATAATTAATAGACCAATCAGGTACCTACATAGTTATTTTAATAGAAATTATTAAGTATAAGTTTAAAAAAATATTAGCTAATATCCTACAGGCCGTAGGTGTAGGGTGACTTGGGTGGTTAATAATGTTAGTAGGTATACAAAATCAGTATTAAATTTATTTTATTACGTATATATTTACTTTACTACTTAGGTATCTCATTTTTAAATCAATTCGTATGTAATTTACATGAATTTAAAGTTATCAGTGCTTATGAATGCCATCTCCCAGTAACAGGTACCACAGGATAATATTGCTTATCCACAATACAGTGCCAATACCGGCCCTGTTTACAGCATCTAACAAAAAACTTAACACCTGAGGCACCTTGATTCCACTTTAATTCTTATCAACAACAACCAACCACTGCAAACTTATGCTTTCCATAATGGCTTTTGTTAGCACTATTTGAACAGACGTGAATGATTTCACTACCGGCAGTCAGTTTGGCTCATCATAACAAGAGGAACAAGTTAATTACAGTTTTATATGGCAGGAGCACGTTGGAGCGCTCTTAAAAGCATGTACTTTCACCGGCGCGGGCGCAGCCGCCGCCCCAACTTTGTCGTGCGGCTGCGCGCCTGATACTCTTACCTAATGTGCAGTTTGCGAAACCGGCCCAAACGAGCGGCCGACACGCGCCAAATGTCTACAACTTGGGAATAAATAGTAGCACTTAGATACCAATACTATTTGCATGAACAAAGTATACTTGCTGGGCTTGCCTATTACCTGATTGGATCTCAGAGAATGACTATAACAACATTATTATAGCAACATTATTCTTATGTTGCAAGTAGCTATTAACCGAGGTGGTAGGAGAAACATACATGCCCCTTTTACTTGTATTTCAGAGAGTTTATTTAAATGTCATATTTTACAAATTATGTACCTATGATATGATTAGGTACTTAAGTTAAACTGATAATTTTTAGATAGGTAGATTTTAAATAATTGCAGCAGAAATATTGTTCAAGTAATGTAAGTACTTTAAAATATCCTTTCAAGTATTTATATTTATGAATAGTACTCATTATCTCTTGGCAATAAGCGTAAGTTTTTAACATTGAAATTTTCCAAATTGTTTAATAAATATTGAAGTCAAGGCCCAAAAGCAAGAAATGAATATAAGCTTATAAGCCTTTATAAGGCCTTTATAATATAAGCTCTGATACAATTTTATTTTGAAAGTTAAAAAAAAAGTTTTTCTAATTTCAAACAATTCATTTCTGTGCAAAGTGGCGTATTAATCGCCCATGTTAATTTGACACAACCCCTGTCACGGACGTCAACAAACTATAGCCGTTGCGTTGCGTGCGCCGTTTTCATGTAAGGAACATGCAGTCTATACATAAATAAATGTCGATGGGTAAAAAAACCGGCCAAGAGCGTACACGCCCAAGATAGGGTTTCATAGTCATTACGAAAAAATCAAGTACTTAATACTTTTCTAAGGATTTCGTATTGTGTACGGAATCTGCCAAGTTTAATTATATAGTTGATACATTAGGCTGCTATTTACTATTAAACTACTAATAATTCTCAAGCAATCTTATCCAGTATAAATTTCCTTGTAAATTTGATATATTTAAGTACTAACAATCCGAATTTTTTCAAAATTTTTTACCCAACAGTTTGCATTTTAGGGAGGCTTCCCTGTTAAATTTCAATGAAAATTTACACTTTAAAGTTTAGTATTTCGCAAACACGTCACTGAATAGAAAAATCGTCTTAGCAACCCCTTAATGGTTTTAAAAGACCGAAAAAGAACGTTAAACGATAAAAAATTATTCCCACTTTATGTCTATGGGAGGTACCCTAAAAATATTTTTTTAGTTCTTTTTATTTTATCACTGTCGAGGTGACTGATACCTATATATATATTCCCAAAATACAGCTTTCTAGTACAGTAGATAGACAGACGGACAGACATGGCGAAACTATAAAGGCTCCTAATTGACTATGGACCCCTAAAACAACTTTATATGATTTTCGAGGCTACACATTAAAAAAAAAAGGTTGTAAACCACTGATCTAGAAGAACATTGATGGAGCTACACTTTCAAGACTTGAATTAAATTGATCAAGAACAACAATTTTGCAGCAAATATACCAAATTAATTTATATGCATAACAAGTAATCCACAAAGTGCATAAAAAGTAGTCCACAAAGTGTTTTACCGTTTTTGAGACAGTTCCTAGATAAAAAAACAAAGTTGATTTTTGGACATAGACAATGTTTCATTAGTCAACTTTCAAACTTATGGTTGTAAAGGGGTTTTTTGGTTGACTAAAGTATTATTGATCCAGTTTTGCATCTGTATAATGCCTAATCAATGAATGTCAGTTAACAGAAAAGCTAGTAATGAATGTGTATTGCAATTATTTCTTTTTTTGTTGTTACAACTTTACACTGCTAACATTTTTTATTGACAACAGTCAAACTACTTTCATGCTAATAGTAATCCAACCAAGGGTATGCTAGAAGACAAATGAAATGTAAATGTGGTTTTTCCAAGAATCAAAGTAGACTGTCCATTGTAATTCCTTTTCTAAAGGAAACCCCACATAGTATATACCTACAGGTACGCTATGGCATGACTAAATACTAGTTTCTCTACTTCAGCGCATCATTTAAGACCCGAATTTGGCTAGTTTTTGAAGCAAAATTGATGTACAGTCAACCAATTTGATTCCTAGACCAATAATGTTTTATTGAATGACATATATGTTACGCAGAGATAGCAGTTGCACCCACTCTCAGCAGCAGGGTAGGCAGGAGTACCACTGCATACCCACAGTGTGCGCCTCAGAGCTTACCGGATTAACATTCATGTTACACCTTTTAGCCAAAAGGTAAACCAGCTAGAAAAATGATGGCTGCCATACATTTATCTGTGCACTCAAGTCTAATTACCATGTCACTAACTAGTCCAGTAAAAAAGTGGTATGGTAATTAGATAGCTGCACAACAAAATGAGAATGGCCGATCTAACAAACTCCTCCGCGATGCACTACTATCTCATCGAAAACAACTGGCAAATCTATTGGTTTCAATCATTCCAGATCATTTAGTCAGTTGTAGTACCTAAAGAAAGAAAGAAAGAAAGAAAGAAAGAAAGACATTTATTCACATTCACAAAGACACACAAATACAAAAAAAAAAAAAAAAAAAGCAATAGACAGGAAACACAAACAAAACATAAAGGAAATTCAAAACACACCTACACATTACACAAGCAATAATCCAAAAAAATGACATACAAATGACAGATAGTATATGAATTATACGATCTTAAAAAGGGTCCCAAATTAATGCTCCTGACTTTACCATCTCAATAACAACTGTCAAATCAACTGGTTTAACATCTTGCTGACAGGCCATTAAAATACTTGATTTCTGGGCTTTTTCAATAATTTTTTTTCTTTATTAACTAAATTTTTTTTTATTCATTTTTTCACATTAGTGAAATCCTACATAGTTTAGGTAAACGTTAACATTACATTTATTGTCCATTAGGTGGTACGAAATTCGCGGGTCAGCTAGTTATTTTAGTAAAAAAATAATTTCATTTATATTATAATACAAGCTTATTTGCTAACTGTACTTTTTGTTGACTGTACTAACTTGGGTGACAATACCCAAACTAGATTTGCATACCAAATTTCAAGTGGATGTCATTAACTGTTGCAGAGTTCCGTCCTGCAGAGATGATCCTGGCCAAACTACCAGGATGTCACTACCAGATTATGCAATTAAGATAAGCATATGCCAAATTTCAAGAAAATCCGACTACTGCAAATTTAACTTGCAAGACTTGATTACAGACAAAAAACGGGACAGGTGAAACTATAAAGCTTGTAAAAAGGAACAGGAAGTGTTCATACAATTAGTTGAATAAAATAGGTCATGTTTGCACCTTGATTATGGAAGAGTCGGTTTACATACTGACAAATTAATATTGTAATGCGAACCATCTGGGACTATTAATGCTAGAAAGCTGTAATTTTGCACGAATATATATGTAAACTATGCCGACAAAATGGTACAATAAAAAAAAATTTTTTTTTAGGTTACCTCCCATAAACGTAAAGTGGGGGTGATTTTTTTTTCTCATCCAAACTTGTTAGTGTGGGGTATCGTTGAATAGGTCTTTTAAAACTACTAGGGAGTTGCTAAGATTCAGTGATTTGTTTGCAAATTATTCAAATTTAAAGTGCTAATTTTCATTAAAATCGTGCAACCCGCCCCCTCTAAAATCTAAACCGGTGGGAGGAAAAATTTGAAAAAATTCAGGATAGTAAGTATATTAAACTTACAAGGAAAACTATAACGGTTAAGTTTTCTTGAGAGTTATTAGTAGTTTAAGAGTAAATAGCAGGCTAAGGTATAAAATATACCTAAACTTGGAATATTCTGTACAAAGTACGAAATCCTTAGAAAAATATTACTTAATATTTTCATAATGGCTACGGAACCCTATTTCAGGCGACACGCTCTTGGCCGGTTTTTCTAAATTACGGTAGGAATAACTTCTTATCTCAGCCTATATTTATTCTATTTAGCTTTAAAAGTGGTCCATGTTAGAAAAGGTTTTAAATCCTCACTTCATTTAGCATAAAAAATTCATCAGAAGACTTTTTTTTACAAGAAATTGGACAATGTTAAATGCAATACCTACAATGACTTTTTATTGTACATCGCAGTATAGTAAACACAGGTACATAAACATATTTAAGGTAAGCAATAGGTGACCTTATGTTCTGTATCCATTTATTCTACCAAGCCAGAAATTAGCAGAAGGGAAAGATGTTATTGTTCCTAGACAAATAACTAGTTTTTATTGATTGGTTGCACTGTGTTGTCTTATCCACTTATTTTTGATTAAATACAGGGTCTATACTGAATTTGGAAACATAAAATTTTTTGTGGCATAGAACCCAAGACAAATCGCTGTTTCCTTGATAAAAACTACTCAATGTGCTTTTTTCAAATAATTTCCGTACCAAATTTTATCTTAATCTATTCAGGGCTTTTAGCAAGTTATTTTTGTATTTCATCACTTAAGGAAGAACTTAAGAAAGCTTGTATATGAATTAACTTTATGTACATTGATTCAAGTAGTGGCGATTTATAATGTGAGTATTGAAATGGATATTCAATAAAGAAAATATTAATTTACCTTAAGTTTTAATGTACCTACATTACATGGCCTAAAACATACTAGACTAGACTATTATTATCACTCAAAAGTCAAGGCAGCAATTTGTTTTATTTTTTCAAACAGGGACTATCATAAAATGGGTTGGTAGGTTGACCAAAATGTTTTATCATCACTTTGGGCAACCAATTAAGTTGTGGTTTTGGGCCCAGTGAGTGGCAGCTTAAATAGGTACACTTAACCAACAGTAAGTTGTAATTGTATATTAGATATTTTTTATTATTATATTTATTACAAAACTGTGAAACTATAGTCTTCAACTTTCCATAAAATGTATCTTACTATAGCAGCTTTAAAAACAACTATACAATGAAAAAAGGAGAAGTCTATGTCATAGACTTCTCCTTTTTTCATTGTATGGCAATGAGTCATAAAATCATAGCCTTGCTACTCCAGTATTCGGAATAGGAATATGGGGGTAAAAAGTTGTAGTCCATGAAGAAAAAATAAAAAAGAGGTTCATATAAAAAAAAAAATGTTTTAAGCAGCATTTCTTACTTGATTTTAATATTAGCAATTGTATGATGGCATGGAAACCTTTTTTTGAGTGCAGGTTTAACTTGCACTAGGCCAGTTTTCATTTTCTATTTGTGACATTTATGCCTGGCCCATGTATTATGCTTCACACATTGAATTCAAGTGTCACAGGGACAATTCATATCAATTGATCTAGTCCCAAAGTAAGCAAAGCTTGTGCTATACATACCGTACAAGCATATAGGTTCATACTAGGCAACAGATGAAAATATTTCTTAATTAGATAGATACATTTTAAGTATCAAAGACACATCTTCTATAATATAAAAATGAATCGCAAAATGTGTTGGTAAGCGCATAACTTGGGAACGACTGGTCCGATTTCGCTAATTCTTTTTTTATTGTGTTTGTTACTGTCAGGAGAAGGTTTTTATGGAAGAAAATACATAAAAAATACAACGGGGGCGAAGCCGCGGGCAACAGCTAGTTCACATATAAAAGTCCCTAGCCTAAGCTCTAGCTCAAGCTCCACAGTCAGGTTCTCTAACCACTAGGATTTCTGGTCGTCAAATACATAAGATTACATCTCAGTAACAATAATTGTGTTAAGGTAGATGAGACAGAGATCTCTAAACCTATATCAACAAGGTTTTAAAATTATACTATAATTATAGAATATAATTGAATATAATTCAGAAGAAAGATGTAGTAACGGGCATTTTCATTAAAACATGTACCTAGCAACGGCATCAAGTTATAAGTTGTCAGTTTTGTGACGATTTTCCCCTACAGTTAATCCCTACTAATATTATAAATGCGAAAGTAACTCTGTCTGTCTGTCTGTTACGCTTTCACGTCGAAACCGCTGAACCGATTTTGATGAAATTTGGTATAGAGATAGTTTAAGGCCCAAGGACCAACATAGGACACTTTTAATTCCGGTAGAGGGCGCCACCGCGCGATAACCGAGGTCCGCGCAGACGAAGTCGCGGGCATAAGCTAGTACGGAATAAAACGTCACAAAACTGACAATATTTCACTTTTCTTTAACTATGCCGTTGCTACGTATATGTTTTAGTAAAAATGCCCTAATCCACTTTTAATGTTGACGACCAGATGGCCTAGTGGTTAGTGACCCTGACTACAAAGCTTGAGGTCCCGGGTTCGATTCCCGTGTCGGGGCAGATATTTGTATGAAAAATACGAATGTTTGTTCTCAGGTCTTGGGTGTTTAATATGTATTTAAGTATGTATCTATCTATATAATTATGTTTATCCGTTGCTTAGTACCCATAACACAAGCTTTGCTAAGCTTACTTTGGGACTAGGTCAATTGGTGTGAATTGTCCCGTGATATTTATATTTATTTGATATTTAATGTTTTTCATAAAAAGCAAGGCTTTGTCTACAGCCGCACAGAAATTGGCATATGTAACATATTACCTGAAGCTGTCTAATGTGCAGGCGCTCATGTATGTGTGGCATTTACCATCTCTTTCTACCCTCATCTTATAGTGCGTCAGAAAAAGCAGTACTTAGTGAAAACGATTGTAATTCTAAGTTTAGATATTAAGGCATCATTTGGTGAACTGTGATAGCGAGGAGATTGTTTTTGCTACTAAATATGAAAGAACATGGGATAACTCAGGAAACTGGAGTCATTTTGAGGGACAAGAAAAAGATTTCAATAGTAAATGATCATCTTGATGGAATGTCACCCATGTTTAAGATGATAAAGTTGAAGGGTATACTATGAATATGTCTGATAAAACTAGTAGCCTGAACTTGTCATCAACTTATTAAGGTTAAGATAACATTTTGTTTACAATAACACCTCAATAAATTTTAAACTTATATCAGACATGCAGCGCCATCTGTGAATAGACTTGTCTTTTACCATCCAAGCTCGAGATCTACCATATTTAGTCATTTCATATTTTTCTCAGTATAATAAAAAGTGCTTTTGAAAGGATCAGTGGATATATTTTCTGCTAATGATTTTCAGGTTGCATTTTGTTGGGCTGGGCGATCAAGCTTCGCTCAGTCAAAAACTCCTTAAACACAAGTTTCCCAGAGATAAAGCCAAACCAGATTCATTGTCGATCCTCGAGAACCCCCACTAAGCAAATTTCATCACTATTGTTAATAGTGTCAGAGGTCCCCCAAATAAATAAAAATATGTACAAGAATTACTTGCTTTAAAGTATTAGATTATAGTATAAGGGCAATCAAGTGTAAGAAAAAAATATTTCAGCCAATCATTGATAGTAGTCTATTGATCATTGGCAAGACTTCAAACATTAAAGTTGACCAGATTCTTGAAGTTATTGCACAGAATATAAAGTGCAAGTTTGGTGTGTTCAGCTAGCATGGGATGTAGTTCTAAATTTGCACTAAAATATTTTTTTTTTCACTAAAATATATTTGCAATAAAATAACCTGATTTGTGTAAATATTCAAGTAAACCTCACAACAATATTGTAACTGTAAAATAAAATTAATAATGTCTTGTGATTATCTGAATTAATTCAAACCTTTTACTGGTATGGCCATTTTAATGTAAGCAGAAGGGATAAATGATAACAGTTATCAACTTATGCCATAAGCATACTCTGATACAAGTAAATTTAAACTGATCATTTATTTCTTCAGGTTAATCTTTGATAGTTATTATGGAAACTTACCTATGTAGTTCTGGATATAGTTCTAAGTTTGGTTCTGGATATAGTTCTAAGTTTGGTTCTAGGTTCAGTATTTACGACAACGTAGATCTATTTAGGAGAATCGTTAAGACTGAAAATAATTTGGATTGTAACCAAACTCCTGAGTAAACGTCAACATCCGCAACAAAATGACCAGAATCCTCTAATTATAGCCATATGAAATGTAAATCGATGAAAATAATAGAGCAAAATATTCTACATGTTGACATGGCGTGACATTTTTGAGAATTTATCTAAAGAGAGGCTTCCTACTTGAATTACATCTTCTACGAGTCAGTTAGATAAATCCGACATTGATTTACTGCAAAAAAACTTTCTGTGCAAGTTTGGTGTTTTCAGTTAACATGGGATGTAGTTCTGGATATTGCACTAAAACTTAAGACTATCTACTCTAGTTAAAACATCAACCAAATAAGTAAAATAACCTGATTTGTGTAAATATTCAAGTAAACCTCACAACAATTTCATGATTGTAACTGTAAAATAAAATTTAATAATGTCTTGTGATTATCTGAATTAATTCAAACCTTTTATTGGTATGGCCATTTTAATGTAAGCAGAAGTGATAAATGATAACAGTTATCAACTTATGGCATAAGCATACTCTGATACAAGTAAATTTAAACTGATCATTTATTTCTTCAGGTTAATCTTTGATAGTTATTATGGAAACTTACCTATGTAGTTCTGGATATAGTTCTAAGTTTGGTTCTGGATATAGTTCTAAGTTTGGTTCTGGATATGGTTCTAAGTTTGGTTCTGGATATGGTTCTAAGTTTGGTTCTGGATATGGTTCTAAGTTTGGTTCTGGATATAGTTCTAAGTTTGGTTCTGGATATAGTTCTAAGTTTGGTTCTGGATATGGTTCTAAGTTTGGTTCTGGATATGGTTCTAAGTTTGGTTCTGGATATAGTTCTAAGTTTGGTTCTGGATATAGTTCTAAGTTTGGTTCTAGGTTCAGTATTTACGACAACGTAGATCTATTTAGGAGAATCGTTAAGCGTGAAAATAATTTGGATTGTAACCAAACTCCTGAGTAAACGTCAAAATCCGCAACAAAATGACCAGAATCCTCTAATTATAGCCGTATGAAATGTAAATCGGTGAAAATAATAGAGCAAAATATTCTACATGTTGACGTGGCGTGACATTGTTGAGAATTTATCTAAAGCGAGGCTTCCTACTTGAATTACATCTTCTACGAGTCAGTTAGATAAATTCGACATTGATTTACTGCAAAAAAAACTACTTATTTTGCAGTTTCAATTTGATTACTGTAATATAAGTATGGCGCCTCTGACATTGTTGGCCTCTCTATCTTTATTTTGGTCATAACAATATGGAGAATGTACTTACCCTATTATTCCTAATGAAGTCTTCTATAGCTTTCAGAGCTGAATCCGTTAGTTTCACAAACACTAGTTCCTTATTTTCTTTATTAGTAGACTCCGATGATAACCCATACTGAACACCTGCTGGCAAGGCCGCCATTTCTTATTCACTATTCGCACTGAAGACCAGCTGACTCCTTTGCTAGTCGGCACGTAATAAATCATTCACACATTTTCTTAACCGTAATCACAGATTCACAACCTATTAATAATTATAATTACAATAATAACTGGTTTTGAAGTCTAAATTAACAATCTTTTTGTAACCCCATCGACTCGGCCTTTGTTGGCAGCGCTCTTCTGTCCGCAAGGCCGCACTGACTGTCATGCGCAATGGCGCATTTGACAGGAAACGCAGCATTCACTGGCCTATAGCGATACTAGCGCCAATTTGCGGTTGGCAACAAGAAGTTTTGAAACGCTGCTAAGTTCATGCTATTGAAATGTCACTTAAAATTGACTAATTTTTCCTCCTGTTTTTTATAATTAAAATAGAAATAAGCAACAGTACAGTTTTATTTTTACTTTTTTACTACTATTTAATAGTCTTATTCATGGAAGCACATTGCAAATAATTAGTTTCCAACTCAATTTGAGGTTAAGTTTTACAGTTTCGTACACATTTCGTAAGCCACTTCACTTCTAACTTACGTGTAACCCAGGTGTAGATGGTATTTATTTCTCCTTATGTGAATGATCGTAATCTTTAATTTATCTGCACATTGCGTACTGCTGGTTACCAGTGGCTATACGACCGTTTTACCGAAATACTGGTAAGTTTGTTCACCTATTTTTCGTTCTTGTTTTATTATTTACGGAAAGGTACCCTTTTAACCTAGAATCTGTATTTTCAGAGTTGTTTAATTGCAATAATCATGGCAACTTGGGAAGAGAAAAAACTCCTTATAACGCGGAACTTACAAGAAGTGCTCGGCGAAGAAAAACTTAACGAAATTTTAAAGACAAGGGACTTGAAGATCTACTGGGGCACTGCAACCACAGGTCGCCCTCATGTAGCTTATTTCGTGCCCATGTCTAAGATTGCCGACTTTTTGAAGGCAGGTTGTGAAGTGACAATTCTATTTGCTGACCTACATGCATATTTAGACAATATGAAAGCTCCCTGGGAACTATTGGCATTGCGCACTCAATACTATGAAGCTGCTATTAAAGCCATGCTTACTTCTATTGGTGTGCCATTAGAGAAACTGAAATTTGTAAGAGGTACAGAATATCAACTTAGTAAAGAGTATACTCTAGATGTCTACCGTATGTCCTCCGTTATTACTGAGCATGATGCAAAGAAAGCAGGTGCCGAAGTGGTGAAACAGGTAGATCATCCATTGCTAAGCGGTCTCTTGTACCCAGGACTTCAAGCTTTGGATGAAGAATATTTAAAAGTTGATGCGCAGTTTGGAGGTGTTGACCAGAGGAAAATATTTACAATGGCTGAGAAATACCTTCCACAACTTAATTACACTAAGAGGATTCATTTCATGAACCCTATGGTCCCTGGCCTGACAGGAGGCAAAATGTCTGCATCTGAGGAGGACAGCAAGATTGATCTTTTGGATAATCCATCAAATGTCAAGAAAAAGCTAAAAAAGGCTTTCTGTGAACCAGGAAATATCACTGAAAATGGAGTGCTCTCTTTTACCAAGCATGTAGTGTTTCCATTGATGAAACCAGGTGAGACTTTCAAGATTTGCAGAGCTCCTGAGCATGGTGGCAATGTTGAATACACAGACTTTGAGCACCTTGAAGCTGCATTTGCAAATGAGGAAATTCATCCAGGAGATTTAAAGGTATCTGTTGAACAAGCTATTAACAATCTTTTAGCTCCTATACAAGAGATTTTTAAAGATCCCAAGCTTCAAGAGTTGACCAAGAAAGCTTATCCTCCTCCAAGTAAAACTAAAGGCAAGGGCAATACTGAAGTTGATGAGATAACACCATCTAAACTTGACATCAGAGTTGGACGAATTGTAGATGTGTCTAGACATCCTGATGCTGATGCTCTCTATGTTGAAAAGATTGATTTGGGTGAAGAAGAACCTAGGACCGTAGTGTCAGGCTTAGTAAACTTTGTACCAATTGAAGAGATGCAAAATAGGGATGTTGTTGTTTTATGCAATTTAAAACCTGCTAAAATGAGGGGAGTTGAGTCAAAGGGTATGGTACTTTGTGCTTCTATTGATGAACCAAAGCAAGTTGAGCCCTTATTACCACCACAGGATAGTAACCCTGGTGATAAAATTGTTGTTGAAGGATATGAAACAGGTGAGCCAGATGATGTTTTGAATCCCAAAAAGAAAGTTTGGGAAAAATTGCAAGTAGATTTGAAAACAAATGACAGTCTAATGGCTGTTTGGCAGGGAAATAAACTAATTAGTAAAATCAACGGCAATCCAACAACTACTAAATCTATGAAAAATGCACCAATCAAATAATTTTCTCTGGGATTGTCATGCTTAATGCATTTCATTTTTGCATTTGATGCTTGTGCATTATGTTAAAACTCAGCCATTTTCTAATTAAAATGCTTATTTATTGATCTTTGTATAATAAATATTATTTTGTTTATCTATTTTTTATTTCCTCTGTTTTCCCTCCCATTCAAAAGTAGAACAACTCGGAATAAATCTCATTTTAAAGCTTCTACCATAGAAATAGAAATTGTTTATTTCTTAGAATATGGCAGGTACAGGTAGTAATTATAATAAATGTCAACAGCATCTTCTGCCAGATCTGGCGTAGAAATATAAATGGGTGAGGCCGAGGTTTTTGCCACAAAACGTGTAATCTAACTGTCCGCCTCATTTATTTTTTAAAATAATGCCTATATATATATTTCAAAAATATCATTGTATTCCCTAACTAATGGTGAACCGCGGACACTGAAGAAGTTGAAATAAATGCGTAAACTTGGAAAGTTATAAATTATTTTACTACAAAAAATGACCAAATTTTCGCAAAAACCGGTTGTCCGCTTTTGCAGTAGTGCACTTGCGGAATCAATAAAACCAAATAAAGACATCTTTGTGACTATATTTTTGATTCGACGTTATGAAATAATAGTTAGCTAGCCACCTTTTAAATATCGTTTCATGTTTTCTAAGAAAAAACATTATTTTTCACACATTTAAAAAAAATATTTAAAAATTTTTGATTTCATTTCTTTGCGTCAGTTTTATTGCGCAACCATCAACTCCCTATTTCGTGGAGCTAAACAGTAAGCGGATTTGTATCTGGTAGCGGCAACATTAAATTATACCTTGTCCATAGTCAATAAGGCGGTAGCGGCTATATTTTTCGAGTACGATGTTAAATTCGTTCGGAGGGAAATTTGTCCCACCCGTGGCGCAGAGTGCATTTTTTGAGATTCCAACGTAAGTTTTTAATTAATATCTGTTATTGTATTTGCTCGTTATTTATTAAAGTGTGTGTAATCGTTTAAGGCTAAATTAACCTGGGTAAAGAGCTTATTTATCGAATTATGATAGGTTCCTTTTGCGTCATAGTTGCGCAAAAATGACTTTATGCCACTTTGCATCACTTTGCGATACCTTTTACTGTGCGCTACCGAATAAAGATGCATGCACACATACGTTTTCGGTTTTCGGGTGTTTTTTTTTTTTGCTGCTGATATTATACAATTTCATTATATGTTATATAGATTTTAAAATACAACTTGAAGCGTCATGCCTTATTTTACAAATTACCAAACTTAGTGATTTTTTTTGTATAATGTAGGATATTTATTTCCTAACAGTGTCTTTTCTACATTCCGCGTATTCGAAATAAATAATAGTATTTAATTTCGATGATATTATCTGAACTTAAAGCGGTATCTTTGCTGTAACAAGTTACTTTCAACCCTTGGTTATGACGAATTTCTATTATATATTAATTCTATATTTCTTTAACGAAAATCACACACTGTGTACGCATCCTTAACTATTTTGCGTTACCAGTTTGCGTCACTTTGCGTTGCGCTATTTGTGGCAAAAACCTCGGCTTGACCCAAATACGGTGTTTAGATTCTCTTTGATACAAAGTGGCAAAGGGAACTAACGCGGGTTTCTTGCAAAAATTTGCTTTTTATAGTTCGACGTGGATGTCGCTATAAATTTGCAGCTTCTGTTTGTTGCAAAATTCGAACTTCGTATTTTACCATCTCGCTAACGAGAGAGAGAGAGACGATACGAATTTTGTATTTCGTAGTAGCCCCTCAGAGTAATCAGTTCTGTTATTTAGGGCTGCCACCTCTCCGGTTTTGACCCGGAGTGTACGGGATTGCGTGGTGCATGTCCGGGCTACGGGTTCAACATCGATATCTCCGGGTCAGACCGGGCGGTGACAGCAAGAAAGGCAGCCGACCATCACGGCGCGGGACGTTAAAGGCAGAGTTAATTGTAATTATTAATTACAATATGAATTGCCAAGAATTTTTGAAGTTTTTGAGGAAACCTGAGCAAGAAGAGATGCTTAAACAATCCCTTCAGAATAAAAAGTATAGTTTTAAGTGTCAAGCTGGCCCAAGTCAACCTAGTACTAGCTAGGCCATTTATATTTTTATATTTCTTTATGTAAAAAAAAAAAATCTAAAATCTCCGGGTATACTGGTTTTGAAAGGTGGCAGCCCTATCTGTTATACTGGTAACAGACGTTCCGTTCAGAAGGGCTACTCCGAAACACAACGTTCGAAGTTCGTGTCGTGCAATCCCTCTCGCTCTCTTATTAAATAGTATAAGTGTGAGAGGGACCGCACGACACGAACTTCGAACGTTGTGTTTCGGAGTAGCCTTCCAGGTGAGCCGGTCAAGTTAGAGCTTCTTCACACTAACCGATCCGATATTGGTATCGGACGACGATAGCCGACACCATGTGCAGCTTGGTTTCATATATTTCCGACAAAATCGTTCCAATATGGCCGGCTCAAAATGACCGCCACGCATTATCGAGCTCTGCGTACACAGAGACAGTTTAGATACACGCATAGCACACATACACAAACTTTATCGTCCGACAGCCCACGGGCGTCCGATGGTGCCGTAAACATATCGGTGTTGACTCCAATATCCGCTATCGGGGCAGACAATGTGAAAGACAGAAGGGCTACTCCGAAACACAACGTTCGAAGTTCGTGTCGTGCGGTCCCTCTCACACTTAAACTATTTAATACGAGAGCGAGAGGGATCGCACGACACGAACTTCGAACGTTGTGTTTCGGAGTAGCCCTTCAGGTACATATTTCATACATTTTACTTGCCCCGATATCGTTTCGTCATCCGACACTGAATCATCGGATCGGATAATGTGACAACGCTCTTAGTTTTGGGATATCGTTTTAAACATACCTATGATACAAACTTTTAAACATACCTATTGCTATTAGTTTGAGGCTAGTGTCATATCACGTCATATTATTTAAAGGGCTATATTATTTATTATTATTGATTAAATTGATTGACGATGTAAATAAAATTTGATTGAAGTCTAAAGAACTTTTTCTTACACTGTGACTAGATCATTCTCAATATGCTTACAAAGAAAAGGACAAACTTAACTATTTTTCATCAATGTCCGTAAACATGAAAAAGTTAGATACGACGGTACGATACGAACTTCGAATTTCGAAGTAGGCCTGCACGGCTACTATGGAACTCGAAACTCGGAGTTCATATCGTACCATCCCTCTCGCACTCGTATTAAACAGTATAAGGTGTCACAGGGACGGAACGACACAAACTTCGATTCTTGAATTTCATAGTAGCCCGCCTGCCTTTATTATGAAGTGCAAAATTCGTACTTCGTGTCTTGCCAACCCGCTGACGCGTAACATATATTATTAATAACGAGAGTGAAAGGGACGTTATGACACGAGCTTCGAATTTCGTCGTTAGCTCCTAAGGGCCTACTCCGAAAATCGGAGTTTGTATCGTACCGTCCCTCTCACTCTCGTATTAAACACTTTAAGTGCCAGAGGAACAGAATGTCATGAATTTCGATTTTCGAATTTTGTAGTAGCCCCGCAACTCTATTATAAATGTAATGTTGCCAACATAGACCGGTCTGAAGTTAGCATAATAACATCGAAATAGTAAGTACTATTTCGATGCATAATAATATTAGGTCTCTGAGCAGCCTGTGTAATTAACTAATGGTTTTGATTAGAAGGCCATTAATGCTCTTGTTTTTTATGCAAGCATTAATTTTATTATAATTTTAAATTAATTGCTTTTCACTTCGATTGAGGGGAAATTAAATAGCAAACTAGGTACCTTTTACTTTTCATGCATATTTTAGCTGGAAAATTTTTTGTTTGTTTGTTGACACCTTGATCTTAGACGAAGATTTTACTTTATGCACTCGAGCATAAAATGTAATTTTATGTCGTCCAGATCCAGCATAAATACAAACTTTACGAGTATGAGAAATTAAATAGTAGATTGTACAACAAGAGCATAAAACGAGCCATTTTACTCGAGGCGTTCATATAGACACCCGAGCCGGTACGGCGAGGGCGGATAGACACGCCGAGGGGAAAATAGGTTTAATGCTCGAGTTTTACACTGCTTTTCACTTCGATGGCGAGGAAATGAAATGCATCGGTGGAAACAATGATTCACTTTCTATGTACCTTTTATGTTTTATGCATTATTATAATAATTCCATAATTTTAATTTTACTGATTTATTATGATTGGTTATATTTATTTTTAGATTTATATAAATTAAAAATTATTTAAAAAACATATACAAACTTTTTTGTTTGTGGCTGTTGACACCTGATTACCTTGGTCTTGAGTTGGTATTAGATGAAGATTTTATTTTATGCACTAGTGCATAAAAAGTCATTTTATGTCGCCTAGATACAGCATAAACACGAACTTTACGAGCATGAGAAGTGAAAACGTAATTTTCATCACACTAATTGCTCATCGATGATGTTATTCCATGGCCAATGGCCTCAATTGTTCCCCCGAGAGTTCTAATATGGATTACGGATAGTTTTTCTTCTCAAGGGAGTTATGAATTCAGTTTTTAAAAATAAGTAGGTACGTCATTTCAGACTAAAGAAGTTTCAAGTCGGCGTTTTATTTAAATTTTTTTAACTTCTCATGCTCTTAAAATCAAAAATGTTACTTTAGTCTCTGCATATCGAGGCTAATAAAGCTCCTTTTTATTCTCTAGGGATTAAAGTGTTTTTTTTTTTTAATTTACGTTGGAAACCCGCACCGCAGCTCCCAAACCGCACTGGGCCTGCGTGGGAACTATGGCCCAAGCCCTCTTGTTCTGAGAGGAGGCCTGTGCCCAGCAGTGGGACGTATATAGGGTGGGATGGTACGTTGGAAAGCCCTAAACCACCAACACCGTGTTGTGATTGGAGGATTTTTAGGTGTGGAAAGAATCTCAAAATCACAACTGCTTACAATTATTTTCATCTCTCCTGTTCGGAAAGTTTAATTTTCATTGGTAGATAGCCGGGTGGAAAATTGCGTTTTAGGGTGGAAAGTAATTTTTTTTTAATTTTTCGACTAGCCACGACATCGAAGATAATTGAGTTACGTCAATGACTTTTTTTTTCACGTTTCGGCATGGCCATCTAGATGCACGTCGTGACCAACTCGATTTTTTTTTATAGTCGGCCATGGCAAGTGGCCAGTCGAAAAGGTACCGTTGGAGGTTGGATAGGTATAAGTAAATTCAATTTATTATTATTCTCGTTTTTTTGTAGTATTTTAGTTTCCTCACAGTCGAAATGAAAAGTAGAGTGTCTAACTCGGGTGAAATAACCCATTTCCCCTCGAACTATTGGCGCCCTCACTTCGTTCGAGCGCCAGAAATATCTCGGGTGAAATGGGTCACTTTCCACCCTTGGTTATCAATACTATTAATTTCGTGAAACAATTAATAATTACGAATATGAATCTATTCAATAGGGATGTTGACGCCATTAAAAATAATTCGAAGGCACGACTCTAGTAAAAAAAACTGGAAAACCTGAACCTGAAACTGAAACCCAGATTAATTTTCGATTTACTGTAAAATTATATGTTTTGTTGCTTTAAAGCAAATTTGATTAAGTTGGCGAACAAATAGCGACATAGCACGTCACATAACACTCTATTCTATTGCCATTGAAACTTTGAAACTCTATGGGAGAATTGTGTTTTGACAGCTCATAAAAAGTACGTCAATTGATTGGTGGTATCAGCATCTCTATTATATTCATTTTATTAAAATTAATTTTATTATGCATAGTCCAATTAGTTTTAAAATAGTTTTCAATTTTGAAACTGTTGGCTAAACATGCAAGCTTAGCGCCACTTCATAAACAATAAAAGAAAACACCGCGCAACAATTTTTTTTGCTATTTGAATTTTGAACAGATGGCCTAACCTGACCAGATGGTCGACCATACGTTTTTAAAAAGTAATATTGTAATTTTGAACAAAACATTGTTTTTTTTCTCGCATTCAAAATGAAAAGTACAGTGTTTAACGCGAGACTAAACAAACATCCATAATGCCACTCGAACTACCTATAGCCACCCGAGAGCAGAGCGAGGAAACATCTCGTGTCATTATGGCTTGTTTTAGTCCCTTGTGGAACAATCTACTATAAAACTTAGCTATATAGGTAACCCAATTATACACCATAAAAAATTTCACGCTTCATGAAACTTCGTTATTTTTATATTTTAAATTTATGTCAAATCGTTTTGCATTAATTTCAGTAAATATTTTTTGGTATGTTGGAATACTTGGAATAATTAGCTTAGTATATTTACGGTAGACGACTCGAAAAAAGTGACAGAACATGCCAAGAGCGTGTCGGACACGCCCAGGATAGGGTTCCGTAGCCATTACGAAAAAATCAATAATATTTTTCTAAGGATTTCGTATTGGTTTACGGAATTTTCCATGTTTAGGTATATTTTATACCTTAGGCTGCTATTTACTCTTTAAGTACTAAATTGTATAATTTGATGTATTTACTACCATTCTGAATTTTTTAGGGTTCCCTTATAATTTCGCCATGTCTGTCTGTCTGTCCGTCCGCGGCTTTGCTCAGGTGAATTTTGTTCTCATCCAACCCTATAGTGTGGGGTATCGTTGGATAGGTATTTTAAAACCATTAGGTGTTTGCTAAAACGATTTTTCGATTTATTAATTTGTTTGCGAAATATTCAACTTTAAAGTGCAATGTTTCATTAAAATCGAGCCCCCCCCCCCCCTCTAAAATCTAAACCGGTGAGTGGAAAAATTTGAAAAAATTCAGGATGGTAGTCAGTATATCAAACTTCCAAGGAAAACTATAACGGCTAAGTTTCATCATCATCATCATGTCAGCCGAAAGACATCCACTGCTGGACATAGGCCTCCACCAAGGCTCTCCACTCAGACCGGTCTTGTGCTTTTCGCATCCACCGCGATCCCGCGATCTTAACCAGGTCGTCGCTCCATCTTGTTGGAGGCCTACCGACAGCTCGTCTCCCGGTCCGCGGACGCCATAGGGACGGCTAAGTTTAAGTTTGCTTGAGAATTATTACTTAGTAGTTCATGAGTAAATAGCAGCGTAAGGTATAACATATACCTAAACTTGGAAGATTCCGTATAAAATACGAAATCCTTAGAAAAATATTACTTAATTCTTTCGTAATGGCTACGGAACGGAACCCTATTTTGGGCGTGACCGACACGCTCTTGGCCGGTTTTAATTTTTTTTCTACCCAACAGTTTAGATTTTAGAGGAGGAGCGGGACGTTCGATTTTAAAGAAAATTTGAACTTTAAAGCTGAATATTTCACAAACAGATCCCTGAATAGAAAAAATGTCTTAGCAACCCCCCAATGATTTTAAAAGACCTATCTGCTGAAGTTTATACCTATAGAGTTAGTCGAGAAAAAAATTACCACCTCTTTACGTCTATTGTAATGTGAGACGAGTAAATGCTACGATTTCCGAGTAAATATGTACTGCATTTATTGTATATCCATCATCATCATCATCATGTCAGCCGAAAGACGTCCATTGCTGGACATAGGCCTCCCCCAAGGCTCTCCACTCAGACCGGTTTATTGTATATGCTTAGGGCTATTATATACTATACATAATGGGAGAGTGTGAGTGTAGCGCAGCTCACACTACACTAATCTCTACTAAATAATATAAATGCTCACACTACTACAATAATGGTGAAACAGCCGCTAAATGTCTTTATACCTAAACTAACTTTGTCATTTGCTGGAGCTCGGCTGAATATTTTCGTTCGAGGTTATTAGATAAGAAAGCTCGAACTATATAGTAAGAAATATAGAGTAGATAGGTATTACGATAAATCGTGTTTTACAAATTATAAATTACTTAACAATATTTTATGCACAAGCAAAATCAGAAATAATTTAATAGCTTCTAATATTATCAGGACCGGTAAATGTTCCGTCTTTTTTTATTCGACTGGATGGCAAACGAGCAAGTGAGTCTTCTGATGGTAAGAGAAAGAGGTCACCAACGCCCATAGACACCTGCAACACCAGCATTGCAGATGTGTTGCCAACCTAGAGGCCTAAGATGTGATACCTCAAGTGCCAGTAATTTCACCGTCTGTCTCACTCTCCACGTCGGAACACAGTGCAAGCACTGCTGCTTCACGGCAGGATTAGCGAGCAAGATGGTGGTAGCAATCCCGGCGGACCTTGCAAAAGGTCCTACCACCTGCAAAGCAACTCTTGATTGGCCATTCTAACTAGGTATCTAATATTAGAAATGCGAATAAGAATAATTTATTCGCTTTTAGTGAGTATTTTTAATTGTTTGTTTTTTGTTACGCATTCACGCTTAAAACGCTCAACCGATTGTTTTTTATCCGGCCGGCAGGGAAACTTCTGTTCTAGTCGTAGTGAAAGAACTCGAGTCCTTTACAACACTTTTAAGCAACAATTTTTTTTGTTATTCTTATCAAATCTTTTTTTTAATAATAATAATAATAATAATAAATAAATATCACGGGGACAATTCACACCAATTGACCTAGTCCCAAAGTAAGCTTAGCAAAGCTTGTGTTATGGGTACTAAGCAACGGATAAACATAATTATTTAGATAGATACATACTTAAATACATATTAAACACCCAAGACCCGAGAACAAACATTCGTATTTTTCATAAAAATATCTGCCCCGACACGGGAATCGAACCCGGGACCTCAAGTTTCGTAGGGTCTCTAACCACTAGGCCATCTGGTCGCTTTTCAATGTGAGGTTTATCCACTCGAAACAAAAGGATGAAAAAAAGCAGAAGCTATAGTAGAAAACAGTATACCATAATAGGTATATACGTCTAGAAAATTTTATTTCGCATACTGCACCTAATGGAAGATTTCATCAAAATATTTAGTTTGTCATTAAAATGCATAAGTAAAAGCCGTTAATTAGACCAAGATAATCGTTTTCCCTTTGCTTTCAGTTTTTTAGTTTCCTGGAAACGGTAGATTTAGGTAACTACTTAGATAAAATAGATAAAATATAATATATAATAGTATGCGAGTATAAAATGATGAAGTTACCCTACACAACTGGAGGTATGATAAGGGTTTATCTACTCGAAACATAAGGAAGGAAACTCCTAAATATGTGATGGTCACTTTAGACAAGCGCTAATGCGGGCTGAGAGCAAGCTTGCATGTGGGTCGTGTGCATTAAAATCGGGTCTTAACAATGAATGCACGGATAAAATTAGATATTCAATAACGAGAAGGGGGTCGGAGGTTCGCCATTTTGGATTTTCGGTCTGACGAGGGGGAGCGCGCATGCGTGGCGGGCACCCGCACCCTGACTGTAGGGCCGGGACCTCAGCAAGTGTGATGTCAAAAAACACGTTATTCTCTCCCCTCATTCCACTAACCCAGTACGTCTTAATAGAAGGGATTATTAATACAAACCGTCAGTCCCGTTATACATCATAAGTCGCCGTACAACTGCATAATTGCAGGCGAGACAATCAGTGCAGTGTCTGTGTTACGCCTTTTTCCGGATACGGGACGGAATTAACTATTTCGCAGTGATAAAGTAAAATTAACTCGTGTCAGTGTGGTTTTTTGAACGGTTTCAAAGAGTTGAAGTTCTGTGACTCATTCAACAAAAATCAACAATGATAACAAACCATACAGAGTATGCGAGTTCTCAATAGATTAGTACATGCGCGTGTTATGACAGTGCTCTCATTGAACGGGACCGCGCCGGCAAATAAAATATAATGGGATGACCGGAAATAAGAATTCATGGAAAAGGTTTGGCGTCGAGTAGGTCTCCATTCCTCCCGGAAGAAGAGGGATGGAAGCGGGACGAGCCAGGAAGTGACATCATCCGCGCCACCCGAAGCCGAGTATCAGAACATTCATACATTGCGAACAGCTGATTTGATTAGGCAGAGACAGGGGGATGAGAAGTCGACACTTCGTTCGTCGTATATTATAAGGAACGGGGAGAATTTTATTCTTGTGGAAAGGCGTCGTCGCCGGCGGCGCCGGAGCGGTACCAGGGCTTCATCAGGAAGCAGGCACCACACCCCTCCCGTGGAAGAGGCCGCCCGCGCGGAGATCAAGCGACGCCCGCCGGCGCGCCTCAAGATCTTCGGCATCCAATGGCCGCTGCACTCTAGTGACTCCCGGTAAGCTTTAAAGGAGACCTGTTGTTAATGATAATGATTACTTAATACTGTAAATAAAAATAACTTTATTAAATTTGATAAACTTTTTTATCGGAAGCAATAAAGAGCGTACGATACAACGCGTAAATTACTACAGTCGGTAAATTTAGTACTGATTATTAGTTCACAGTTTACGAAGTAAGGGTGAGTTAATTAAAAGGTTACTTGTAATATTTGTAGCTATAAGTATAAGTACGTCAGTATTATTTATTGTCTGCTGACCTGGGATTAAATCGGAATTTGATAGAGAGGATGAAAATGCAAGTACAGACAGCAAAAAATTCAGCAGCTATTAAAATATTTATTTTTAAAGGAAACTTATTACAAGGTATTTGGGTTCCGTACTTTATTTAGTAAAAACGGAACCGTTATTTATAGGATTTCTGTGTTGTCCGAATATCTGTCCGTCCCAAAGTAGGTAGGTTCATTCATAATCTATTTCGCGGAAAATGTAGGTAAGGGATGTCAAGTCAACAGACGCGCGCTCTACACGGCCTCCAAGGAGGTCTCGCGGTACTGCAGTACCACTCGAGAGCTGCTGGGCGCTGTAGAGCGCGCGTCTGTGTGAGTGTGTTCGTTTCGATCGATTTGTTCGTAGCTTCCATACTGCTTTAGCTTACTTATATATATATACTGTGACAATATTGAGACAAATGCCTTGATCACACGTACCGAGCAAACGGGTGAGACAGTGCTCTCGGCCGAGTACTATATATGATATACTAGCTTATGCCCGCGACTTCGTCTGCGCGGATCTAGGTTATCGCGCGGTGGCCCCCTCTACTGGAATAAAAGGTATCCTATGTTGATCCTTGGGGTTCAAACTACCTATATATCAAATTTCATCAAAATCGGTTCAGTGGTTTCGACGTGAAAGCGTAACAGACAGACAGACAGAGTTACTTTCGCATTTATAATATTAGTAGGGAGTATTTGTAATATTAGTACCGAGTACTCGGCCGAGACCACTGTCTCACCCGTTTACTCGGTACGTTCGATCAAGGCCTATATAAGGTTCCACCCTGGTCCGTGCGGGCTTCAACTTCCTTGTTGACTTGTTGTACATACAAATACATCTAAATTAAAGTCGTTACGGCGTTGATATAATAAGTCAAACACAATGATTTTTCTACTAGTTTTGTTAATAAACAAATAAACAGATTCCCAAAACAAATATAATTACTCCGTTACACACCAGTATTACACATCAGTACAAAATATTGAACGTATTTTGTCTTTTGTCAATAAACAAATAATGATTAAGATATAGTGCGAAAGTTCGGTATGACGTCACGCTTGGTACAGTCACCATCAAAAGTAGCTGGTTACTTTTGTACTTTGTCGTTTTACAGGAACGTACTACGCCATATAAGATTGACAAAATTAAATGTGTTAATGTGACAGAGTAAAAAAGTAACCAGCAGTCACAGGCCGCCACTCTCGAACTTGAAAAGCTTTTTCTTGGCCATTTAATGTTTGATTGATAAAAAAAAATCTTATCCACTCTTTTTTAGGTACGATAATCTTAAGTGACGTGAGTCATGACTCATGATATTTTTATCCAAGACACTATATAACCATTTAGAACATGAAACTATCGTGAGGTGAGACTCACTCATATTTAATAAAGTAAACCCCGATGACTTAAACCTAGTTCAGCTCGACTTGTTTCGGGCCAAATCGTAGTTCTTCTTCAGGGAGCACGCGACACGGCGCCTGCTGAAAAACCGCCCCCCCGACCGACCGTTCACCGAACATCAAATATGTCGAGCTAAACTCTATTTAAGATGTGAATTATGTGGGTTTATTTCATTAAACAAGACACCAATTTAGTAATTGATTACGAACACGTGGATGTCGTAATTATATGGAACCAAACGTTTTTTTCTGTTAATGTTGTTAGGTACCTACCTACCATGTATTAATGTATACCGTGGCTATTGGTATCTCATTACATTAATTGTAATTAATTAACCAATGCGATATTGCACGTCAGAGAACTCATCAATTAAAAAAATTTTTTGGTTGGATATTAGACTGGCCAGCGAAAGCTGTCCATGATAAACCGCGGCAAATTAAAAAAAAAATTAGACTTGCTGTACGCTGATTGAACGATGTTTAGATATTATTTAAAATTTCCAGATAATAAATTATACCTACCCGGGACTCTTCAAGCTGCGTCAAAATTTACTTATGTAGTACGAGTAATGATATGATGATGGTCTCTTGGTAAATTTTATGACCTTTGTCAGTGCCCATTTACGTAAGATCCCGACGCATCAATTTTTGGACCATTTTGACCAGATGGGCATTGAATATTCTTCTAAAATTTTAATTCTAACAAACTTACAACATTTACATTTTGAGGATGGTAGGAGGTTGAATTAGACAAAAAAATATTTATTTACTAGTGTTTACCCGCGGCTTCGCACGCGTAAATCATTACATACAGTTTCCGTGAGAATTCCCTAAAATTACATCATGGTTTTCATTTACGTTACATTAAAAACAATCATGGTCAAATTTCATGACTCTAAGCCCAGCAGTTATTAGTTCGAGATTTTATCCCTATCCCGTGGGAACATCGGGATAAAAAGTAGCCTATGTGTTATTCCAAACTTCCAGCTACTTATATACCAAATTTCATGACTCTAAGCCCAGCGATTGTTATTTAGAGATTTTATCCCTATCCCGTGGGAATATCGGGATAAAAATATCCTATGTTTTAAGCCAGGTTATAAACCAACTTATGACCAAATTTCATCCAAATCCGTCCAGCCGTTTTAGCGTGAAGGAGTAACAAACATACTCACTCACTCACTCACAAACTTTCACATTTATAATATTAGTAGGAATTAGTAGGATTTCTTAAGGGCGCTCTACACTGAGTCCGCGGATCACGGCGCGATTTCGCGGAGCGAACTTGCCGCGACTTTAACAACGAATCTACACTCGTCCGCGTCTCGTACCGCGTCGCGTTCGCGCTTCGCGCTCCCTTTGACGCGGGACAAAAACCGACCAAAATTGGGGAACAAAGCGCGAAACCGCGAAGAATATGCGAAACGGCTCTACACTTAGCGTTCGCGCCCCTTCGCAGCCATTGCGCGCGATCCGCGGGCTACTTAAGTGTGGAGCGGGCTTTATAGCAGAAGTATCAAAATTATCTAAGCCGGGCAAGAATGACAATATGTCAATTTTGACAGTCTTAAAAATGATACCAGATTAAAGTTTCGTAAAAAATGCGTGGACAGATTTCGCTGACCAGAGGCCGTATTGCCTAATATTTCTGACGCTCGCGATCGCAATCAAATGACATATTTCTCATACAGAAACTGTCATTTGATTGCGATCACGAGTGTCAAAAACGTTAGACAATAAGGCCTCTGAGTCTAGTAAAATTTCACCTCCTGATCACAGATTAAAAAAGCATCGTGTAGTTACCCATAAGTTTACTGGCACTGTGCATGCTGCTATCTAAATCCTATATGAGAGGCTAGCAATATCAAACCGACTGACTTTAATAACTCAATATACATATTACATGAGGAAGGAACGGGGACTTGAGGGTAGGTACTTCTAGTGTTTCATGTTTAATTCAGCTTTTCACGAGTTCTCTTTTACACGCAGTGCAATGACCTGGCCAAATGAAATGCCTAGGCACAAGCGTCCCGATGCAATACAAAGTAGGTTTAACTTGAATAAATTTATTTAAATGATGTTGTTCTAAATCATTAGAATAGTTAGTATAGACGAGTTTTACCATACTTGTCACCACACCACTGACGTCACGTAAAAAAATTAGGAAATTCGCTGATAATCGAGTTGTTACGACGCCTTATGTGCTATGTTTTTTTTTTATTCGACTGAACTGACTGACTGACTGATGATGTTATGTTTGTACCTGCAAAGCAAGAAGTTGTAGAGATAACGAGCATCTACCTCTAATATGGTCTCCATGTGACTTGGATTAAGAACTACAGATCCTCTCCCTGTGCCATCGTGTTGATTTTTGGTTATCAGTTAAAGAAGAATAATTAAAAACATAGAAATATTCAGCCACATGCTTCGTCAAACTCTTAATAAATAAAATATTGAAATAACACATTAATACACCCGCAACAAGCTTCGTCAAAAAAAAAAATTAATATCAAGTAAAAAAAAAATTAACTGTAGTTTTCAACTCTACCTGCTATTATATTATAGTAACCTACAAAGATCGATACAGCCAAAGTTACAATAACATTTAATGAATAAAGTCGTGTATTCATATTTATATATATATATATATATATATATATATATATATATATATATATAAAAATATGAATACATATATATATATATATATATATATATATATATATATATATACGAGGGTGGTTTGATAAGTAACTTGGTTTGATAAGGTCCTCAAAATATGCGTTTACTTCCAGTATCACCTCTTCATTAGACTGAAACTTATGGCCTGACAGAAATTTTTTGAGTTTTGGGAATAGATGGTAGTCCGAAGGAGCTAAATCTGGCGAATAAGCAGGGTGCGGAAGCATTTCAAACCGTAATTCCGCCAATTTTTGTTCCACGAGACGACATGAGTGCACCGGAGCATTGTCATGGTGAAACATGACCTTTTTTTTCGCCAACCCTGGGCGTTTTTCAGCTATCGCTGCCTTTAATTGGTCCAAAAGGGACGCATAATATGCCCCGGTGATAGTTTTTCCCTTTTCAAGGTAGTCTATTAAAATAATCCCTTTTGCATCCCAAAATACAGACGCCATCACTTTTCCAGCTGATGGAACGCACTTCGCCTTCTTTGGAGCCGACTCACCATGGCTAATCCATTGTCTCGACTGTTGTTTCGTCTCTGGAATATAGTGATGAATCCAGGTTTCGTCCATGGTCACAAAACGTCGAATAAATTCCACGGGATTTTTATTAAACACCTGCAAGTTTCCAGCAGATGTTTGCATGCGAATACGCTTTTGTTCTGCAGTGAGTAGCCGCGGCACCCATCTTGCACAAAGCTTTTTCATGTGCAATTCATTATGCAAAATAAAATGTACCCGCTCAGTCGAGATGTTGGAGACTTCAGCTAACTCACGTATTTTTAATCGTCGGTCAGCTAAAACTAGATCGTGGATTTTATCGATGATTTCTGGTAAAACAGCCGATTTCGGAGTACCTGGTCGAGGTGCATCTTCAATGCTAGTCCTGCCACGCTTAAACTCATTTACCCACAGTCGAACTGTTTCGTACGAAGGACACGAGTCGCCCAACGTAGGGGAAATCCTTTCATGAATTTCTTTCGCCGTTTTACCTTCCAAAAAAAAGAATTGAATCACGCCACGAATTCCAATTTTCTCCATTGTATCGATTTACTACGACAACTTTTTTTCCGATAGCTGTCAAATCTAAAATTCCCGCCGAGAATTACTTGATGCCACAAATTAACAATTATAAGTTATCAAACTTTATGAATCAACAGAGTGTTACCACTAACGCCATCTATTAGTGCCCGAAACAAGTTACTTATCAAACCGCCCTCGTATATAGATGTGTATATAAATAGATTTCTTGTAATTGATTGTATTTTAAAAGAAATTAAATTGCAATTACCTAACTACTTTTCGTCGATAACTAAGTAGTTTGTTTGTACAAGGGAGACTAATTAGAGGTATAATGGGGGTTAATAAAAATCTATTAACTTAAGAGCGCTTATTTATACTTGCTGAGCTGACAAAGTTGCATTTTTGTCAGTTTTTCTCAATTATTCCATAAAAATTACACAAAAATAGAAAGAAAGAAAAACATTTATTCGTGGCATTTTACAAATTAAAGAGGAAGAAAAAAAGGAAATCATAATAAATTTTGTCACGAAATGGACCCAACTCAGCATGATGTCAACCTTGTAGCCGACGCTGGTCTTCCGTTGGAACCAAATGTGGTCTGATAGAACACTTCTTAATATAAGTATAAGTTAATTTGTCTACTAACTACTAAAAGTTTAAGAACCCTGGTTTAGTTTAGACTAAGCGAACTTTATCTTGTCCGCGATATGGTCGCTGTATTTCTCTAAACTTAAGAAAAAATCACTCAGCAGTAAGCTCTTCATTTTATTAGCCAACCTATGGCTCTAGCAACACGCCGCGAATGAAACTCTTTTCCGCTGACGAAAATTGTGGAAGACGTCTCGTACTCAAGTCACGCTAGTAGGTAGGCAGGTCTATCCGAGGAGGGAATTTATCCATAGGTACTAATATAATAAAGATTTTTTTTAACAAAAAGTAAAACCGATTAAAAAAAAAACAAAAAATGGAACCGACTACAAAACCCTTAGAAACATTTTTCTACGTACTTACTAGCTCGAAGTCGGTGACTCAGTACGACCCAGCAGAAGGGAATGAAACCCACAGTATATAGGTGAGGTATGACTACTGTTCTAATCCACGTCGGTTTTACTTTTTTGTTAAAAAATGTCTTTCCTCACTTTTTAGTGATTCGTAGCCAAAGTACAGTCAGCTGCAGAGAAAAGGTACCCCCCTGTAACGGCGGTATCCATACTACCGCCATTACAGGGGGGTACCCTTTCTCTGCAGCTGACTGTACATCTCACAACGATTCCATTAAGCCCAAACACGACTTAGGTACGTTGTTTTATAACAGAGTTCCGTTGCCTACCTTCTGGCTTCAGCATCAGATCAGTTCGAAAGAATCATTAACTTAAAGCTTCTTTTTACTCGCTTATCTATGTATATTAATCATGATCATTTATAGATTCATTTTTTTTTTTATTTATTTATTAATTATAATATGTATGTTAGTCTGTAAGGTATTTATTGTATGGGCCAAGTTGCCTGAAATAAAGGAATTTATTATTATTATTATAGACGAGCGAGCATTACTTAGCTTTGACGATTTTTCTTGGTTATCTATGGTCTTCTTCACCGGGTCCAGGTTACCAGATGATACTTTCTGAATGTAAATGCTCATCTTAATGCTAAAAATGCCAAAATCACCATAGATTATATATATAAAGGGTTTGCCCTTGATTTCCCTAGGATCACAGCATCAGATCTTGACTTGCCAGCCAATGGAACCACCTCAGAAGAATACTCTTTCGAATAAAAAAAGAATTTTGAAAATCGGTCCATAATTGACTGAGTAATCGGTGAACATACATAAAAAAAAATACAAATATTGGAACATAGAACCTCCTTCTTTTTTGAAGTCGGTTAATAAATGCGAAAGTGTGTATTTGTATGTTTGTGTTTATGTTTGTCCGTCTTTCACGTCGAAACGGAACGACGGGTCGACGTGATTTTTGGCATAGAGATAGTTTATGGGCCAGAGACTGACATAGGCTACTTTTTATTCCGGGAAAATGCAGTTCCCGAGGTAACAGCGCGCGATAACCAAATTCCACGCAGGCGAAGCCGCGGGAAAAATCGAGTGATACTATAAATAGGATTCTAGGACTTGACTTTGATTACGATTTAAAAACAAGCTTCATTGTAACATGACTCTTGGTAGAGTCATGTTGCAATGAACCTTGTGGCAATTTTTGATCCACCTAACTAATGTTATATTTATGGTTATAACATACCTATTGATTTAACTCTAAAATTTAAAATTCAGTGGGAGAGAAAATGAGGAAAATATGGTTTATAATGCAGGTTAATTATGTCAATATATGTCTGCCTGTTTCCCGGACTGAGCTGGCACAATGTCGATCGATACAGTGGCAAAATATTACTCACTTAGTAATTTACCATAAATGGGAAAAATAAATAAAGTCTATTTAGTTCTTTACAATTCACATAATAATATAATGCTAATAATATAATATATTGTTGTAATGTAATGTAAATTCACCACCTGCTTAAATTTATTCCTCACTTCTCCATTCCATTGTAAAGGTTGCCTGGAAGAGATCGCTCTGAAGCGATAAGGCCGCCTATTGCTTACCTCAGAATGTCTCTGTGTGTATACCTGTTTTCTGTAATTTTTTTACTATATTTTGGTGTGCAATAAAGAGTTATTGTATTGTATTGTATTGTATTGTATTGTAATATGTATATATATATGTCAGCGGCCGATCGTAAAATTCGGCAAATCACGAAATTCCTAGGCATATTATGAAACGTTGCCATTTCATGATTTGGCCAGATTAGGCAGATCATTTAATTCCTAGGCATATCATGAAACGCCGCCATATCGGTTCTGGCACTTCGCCGGTCGCTTCCGCGGCACGGTCGCTTCGCTCGCTCGGCTCGTGCGTTGTGGCCACAATTAATATTAACCACTCCTCAAATTGGGAGTCATAATTTTAAATATATAAGTAAGTACATACATGAGTTGCATTTTTGTTAGTTTTTCTCAATGGTTTTTCTCGATTATTCAATACAAAATTAATGAAAATTAAAAATGTGTTCTGATAGATGGTACACTTCTTAATATACTATAAACCGTTTATGATTCTACCAAGAGTCATGTTACAATGATTCTTGTTTTTAAATCGTAATCAAGGTCAAGTCCTAGAATCCTATTTATAGTATTACTAGTTTTTGCTCGCGGCTTCGGAATTTGGTTATCGCGGGCTGTTCCCTCGGAAACTGTGCATTTCCCCGGAATAAAAAGTAGCCTATGTCACTCTCTGGCCTATAAACTATCTCTATGCCAAAAATCATGTCGATCCGTCGCTCTGTTTCGAAGTGAAAGACGGACAAATATACATACAAACACACAAATACAAACACTTTCGCATTTACAATATTAGTATGGATAAATTACCTCCTCGGGTAGACCTGCCTACCTAATAGCGTGACTTGAGTACAAGACGTCTTCCTTAATTTTCGTCAGTGGAATAGAGTTTCATTCGTAGCGTGTTGCTAGAACCATAGGTTGGCTAATAAAATGAAAAGCTTGCTGCTGAGTGATTTTTTCTTAAGTTTAGAGAAATAAAGCGACCATATCGCAGACAAGATAAAGTTCGCTTAGTCTAAACCAGGGTTCTCAAACTTTTTCGACAGAACTTTATTGTGAACCTAAATATTTATTTGCCAGAGCCCTAAAAGGCCAAAAAAAAAATTTAATGGAGGATGTATTCTGCAATCTCATTGTATGGTGCAGCCTCACAGGGTACAGCAACAGAAGTGCATAAGCGGTTACGGTGCTCAAAATGATCGACAGACGATTCTACTGCCAAGGTAATAAATAAGAGAGTGTTTAGATCATTTTGATCGCCAAAACTGATGCTTGATTCTGCTGCTTTTACACCATAAGTGTTTATTTTGATTATGGTCAGAACTTCTGCGGAGCCCACTTTGTGACTGCAGTGCTACTACGTAATTCGAATATCGAAGTTCATGTCGTTCAGTCCCTCTGACAGTTACTATCTAATACGAGAGCGAGAGGAACGGTACAATACGAACTAACGTTCATAGTTTATTTTAATTGAGGAACAAATAAACTTCGATTTTCGAATTCCGGTGTAGGCTCTCTGGTCTGACTGAACGGACCGCGTCTCCGTTGTGGTCGCTGCGCTCGACACACAATCATAATAAAATAATAAACTTGACTTGGTCGTGCGTTGACGAGATCATTGACTGGCCATTCTAACCAATGTCAAGATATTTGACTCCGTATAATGCCAGACTAAACCTAGACAACTAATAACTGTCTTTCGAGGGTAGCGATGACTCAGCGGACATCTTGTAATATGTCTGGTGACATCTTATTCGTTATGACTCACGAGTCACGAGCCACAGTTTTACCCCTATTGGGGTAAATTATCCTCTGGTTCGGAACTAATGTTTAAGAGCAGGCCTGGCCAATCGGTCGACTGCGATAGACCTGTAAATTACAGTTGTTGATCCTGTTCGTCATAATGCAGAAAAATACTTACATATTTTCATTATACCTACTTGTTGGTAAACAGCGCCCTAACAGGCTACCTAGTATACAAGGCTCTAAGTTAAACCCGGGGCCCTTTTTCCTGGCATTAATAGTTTTTTTTTAATTTGTAGCACAGCAAGTTCAGGCTGAGAGGTGATTGGTACAAAGTTTAATCAGTAAACAGTATTCTTTTATAATGAAGTTTGCTATCACTGGTGGTTTCGACAATCATGCCCTTGGGATGGTTCTCGAAACCAAACCTAGCCCTGTACTACGAAGTGCAAAATTCGAACTTCATATCTTACCGTCCCGCTGACGCTTATATTACCTAATACGAGAGTGAGCGGGACGGTACGTTACGAACTTCGATTTTCGAATTAAGTAGTAGCTCCCACGTTTCCTGTTACAGGCATACGTCGATCGCGCGGCGGTTCTGCCGCGGACGACGCTCGCGCGACGACAACGAGCTCTATCGCTCCAACAGCTTCAAGTTTGAGCGCTTCTCGCGCGAGCCGCCGGCCGATGAGTTTGCTTCGGGGTCTCAGGTCAGTACGTCACTAGATCATGATATAGAGTAGGCCCTATACTACGGGGATAAGTTCGCCTTTGTACATCTGTTTCTCTTGTAAATTGTAAATTTCATATGTTTTATATGTACATTAAAGAGTTACAATACAATACAATACAAAAAGTGCGAAATTCGAACTTCGTATCTTGCCGTCCCGCTAACGCTAATATTATAACGAGAGTGAGAGGGACGATACGATACGATCTTCGATTTTCGAATTTGGTAGTAGCCCCTCAGCTGTGTTCTACGTATCGGCTACATCATGACTAGAAAAAAAGAAAGAATTTGTGTATTCCGCATGTAAGCAAAGTAATAACAAGGTACAGTCGCGTTCATAAACTTGCGAGCAAAAATTTGATCATAAATACCTGAACACGACTCTATTGTTAAAGGCGTAGAAGCGTGTTCACATATTTTTGTTGAAATTTTTACTCACAAGTTCATGAACTCGACTGTACAAAAAAACATTCTATTTGAATATATAACTGAAAGCGCTGATTTTCAGCAGCAGCCAACAGATTTATATCACTCAGGTTTTATTATACGCGAAATGTACGCATTTCGCACGCAATACTAACTTCGAGGCGGCTCCACTCTTGTTATACATATATAGCAACATTTGGTCTACGTATTGATTCGTAGCTTGATATAATAAGTTAAAATGTTTTGTAATATTTGCTGCGTTATGGCAAGATGTCATTAATTCTGGGTGCGAGCTATGTATAAACAGGTGAAGCCTTTTCATTAATTTTCTGACATTGCTTTCTATCGGCTTATCGACGGCACAGATGTTTACATACATCTCAATAAAATAACTGATTTCCTTCGTACAATGTAGATCGGCGCAGAAACTTTCGTAACCCTCTTATCCATAAACCCGTTTAAGAATAATTCGTACTGCTGTTTACATCCTTAAGTTAATGGTTTATAACATACTACTGTTGCTTGCCACTTCATCTGGAAATAATTTGTTTACTGCTATCGCGTGAGACCAATGCAATTTTTTTGGCATAACAACTAGGTATCCTATATATTTCCTATCTAAACTGTCTTAATACCAAATTTCATCTAAATCGGTTCAGTGGTATAAGCGTGAAGAAGTAATTGAAAGACGGACCGATGAGCAGGCAAACGCGGATACTTCAGCATATAAACTATTATATTAGTAAGGACAAGGAAGGATGGATGGTATGATAACAAAGGTTCTTAAGACTCCACTCACTCCACTGTACGAAATAATGCGTCATTAACACAGATATAGATTACACTAGATAACGCAAATACCTTAATCTGTATGAAAACCAACCGTGTCACTTTTTATATCTACTGTGACGTCTCATGAGCGAATTAGCGATGTGAATTCCCCGATGTCCGCGCAAAACAACTCTAATGTGCCGCCCGCCTGCGCTGTGGGGCTCGAGTCAGCCACTAGTCATGATTAGTCAGTTAGCGGTCAGTCTTTGTTTGGGGCCAACCCCGACGTTTGGTCAGGGTTCGGACACGCGAAGTAGATGTATTTGCGTAATCTAGTGTAATAACTATATATCTGTGGTCATTAATTACTAGCCCTAGACCTCGACATCTTTCACGAAAACTGTGCAATTTTCTGGGATTGAAACTATCCTATTCCCTTGCCAGGGCCTCCAACTATTTCTATACATTTCATCTAAATCAGTTTAGTGATTTGAAAGTCTGACGAGGTATCAGATAGACAGTTACTTTTCCGTAGTAATATTAGTAGGGATAAGGATTTTTATCTAATTACCTTCATTAGAAGATAATAATTCACAATGGCCTATGCTATAATTATGGAAGACATTATTAGATAACTGATTTAATATAGACCTTTGCATTATAAATAATATGGGCGACTAAACTTCAACTGCAGAGATTCTTACAATATCCATTCAAATCTAATTATTTAATAACGTTTCAAAATTTCACCACAGATTACAACAGCATGAGCTTGCTAGTTAGCATTATCAAAATCACGGTCTCATTTCTATAAATAATAGTGACTATATAATCTTAACGATTCCGATAAAGGCGCCAATCTAATGATTCTTCAACGATAAAACTTCCCCGCAATTCCATTGAATATTAAAAATACGAAATATCGAATTTAATGACGGTCGGTTGAGTACTTTAAACGTAAAGGCGTTACAAACAAACAAGCATTGAGTCAATGTGAATTGTGAGTTTATTGATTTGTTGTTTGTTATGCTTTCACCCTTAAAGAATTCAACAGATCGTAATGTGCTATGGAAATCGCTGGAGATCCTGAGAGACGTACGATAATATTTCCCGGAAAATTGCATAGTTACCGCGGATTTTTCACACATGAAGACGCAGATGACAGCTAGCTCTCGTGCTACTCGTAGTATCTCGATAGGTACATGAACACTAAAATTTTATTCTCCAACAGCCAATTCTACAAGAGTTTACGAACGAAATAAACTCTCTTGATGATACGAGATCTATGAAATTGAGTTTTCATAGACTGGGCGGTGTCGCTGCTTAAGGATACGCTGGCATTCGCACGATGAAAGCGTTACCCTCTTATCTAGATGAGCCATCTTCTTCCACAAAGGACCGCTTTACAGGCTCGCTCAGTGGAGCCAACGCGAAGAATCCTGAATAGGAGCCTTATATTGAACGGGCACAATATCGTCGCCTCTCCTTGATTATTGAGTTGAGCTTACATACTCTTATCCACATATTTACAGAACTAGCACCTGTATATAAGCCATGCTAGGTGTTGGAAATTCGAAGGCTACAGCTAGACCCCTAGGGACGTAAATATTTATGTTTAAAAATGTAGAAGAACTGCGCATAATAATTTTATGGATTTTTTATTGCGTAAATAAAGCTTTAACAAAGCTTTTTCAATATTTGTAGTTGTATGTCTGTTGAATACTCATGTTGATATGGACCTCCGCACGCAAAGTACCTAACGCTTAATTCAATAAATTGTCGAGATGATATAAATTGATGAGATCGAGATGACATTTTCATATGAATACGTTTTGGCTCTATCGCCATATAAATCCATACTTCCATACTAATATTATAAATGCGAAAATGTATGTTTTTGTGTTTGTATGTTTACATTATGTTTGTCCGTCTTTCAACCTCGAAACGGATCAACGGATCGACGTGATTTTTAGCATAGAGACAGTTTATGGGCCAGAGAGTGACATAGGCTACTTTTTATCCCGTAAAAATACACAGTTCTCGAGGGAACAGCGCGCGATAACCGAATTCCACGCGGGTGAAGCCGCGGGCAAAAGCTAGTTCTACTTATATTCATATCGTCCCCATAGAGCGTAAAGTTACCAAGTCGTATTTTGCTGTTTTGAGATACGAAGGTTTAAGGTTATGAACATAAAGTTATAATTTCAAAACAGCAAAATACGATTAAGTGACTTTTCGCTCTACAGGATCTCTACGGGGACGATATAAGCGTGTTCTTCACTGACTAACCAATGCTGTATTATTAATTGAAGCGTTAAATGTTGTTGTATACGAACGTTATACGTTGTTGTACATAAAGGTTGGCCAAACCTTTAAATTATTAGCAGAATAAGTATTAATTACGTAAGTATAATTTGTTGTTGATTGCGAGAATAAGTGCTCTACCAATCAATGAATTTGATGCTTTTATGTTTACGCCATCTAGCGGAAAATAGGAAAACTAGTGAAAGTTCATTGACAGTTGCGCGTGGAGTATTTCAACGAGTTTGCAAAAGATGGCGCTGTACTCAAGACTTGTTACTAGTGTTGATGATGAAAAATAGATGGCGTAGATACTTAGGTACGAATCGCTATGAATTCGCACCTCTATTGCAACAACGACGTAAATGCAATTTTAAAAAAGATTTCAATTTTCGTTGTTGTTGCAATAGAGGTGTTTATTGTAGAATAGTCTCCAACCGTTTGGATGTAAAACCTCTGGGTCAGATGGACGGACGGACACGTACGTGAGTGACAGCAATAAGGCTCCTTCAGGTACAGATCCCTAAAAGACAATGTAATTTTTGAAATGTCTTATTTAATTACGTTATTTATGAGGCCATCATTCATTAATGCTCAATTAACATCGTCTTTTTTTGTAAAAAACCGGCCAAGAGCGTATCGGACACGCCCAGGATAGGGTTCCGTAGCCATTTTCCTTCCTTGCAAATTTGGGGAGCGCCAATGTTCCCATACTCCTCGCTAGTCATACCGTAATTTTTGTACGAATCATCGTTTGACATTTTTTTTTTCAACCGAAACCTTACAGTTTTCTGAAAGTAAATGATCATCCTATAGAAAACTATAGGTTAGGTTAGGTTTATTTTATAACAATTCTGAATAATTATTGGATTCAGAAAAAAACAGAGTTATGATAAACGATCGGTCTGACAAACATTACATTCGGACTTCCAATAAGTATACGAGCCGATATGGACCCTTTTTTGGTAACGCCAGAGACAATTTTGTAACGCAGGAGACGCCCAAAGTGTCGGTAAAATAGTTGATTGGCCCATTTACTACCATTCTGATTTTTTCAAATTTTTGCACCCAACAGATTTCATTTTAGAGGGGGGAGGGGACATGCTCTATATTAATGAAAATTCGCAATTTAAGGTTGAATATTGCGCACATAGATCACTGTACGGAAAAATCGTCTTTGTAACCCCCAATCGTTATAAAAGACCTATTCAACGATACTCCGCACTATAGGGTTAGTCGAGAAAAATCACCCCCACTATAAGTCTATTTTCTAGTACTAACGGCCTCTGAGCTTTGCCGTGAACAGACAGACAGACAGACAGACATAGCGAAACTATAAGGGTTCCTAATTGACTACGGACTCCCAAAAAGTGCACTCCTGTTTTCTACCAAATGTCCGCATCTAGGTATTTAAATTTTATCAAGAATTTTTATTAGATAGCAAAAATTTTCAACATTTTGTTTAATTTATTGGGTGATAGGGGTCCTGCGGTATTGCAACATAAATTGTGTGCACACGTTGTTCAGAGGAGGGGACATTAATATCATCTGTCCTATCAATTACACGGACGTGGTCACCGCTGCCCCGACAACCTATCGAAGGAAAATGTGAGAAAAATTTGACACATTTGTCTGTCAGAGGCAGTTGTAATCAGGGCTGACAATGCAGACATCCCTTCGCGTGTCCTTTTTGACCTTTACTATATTGGAATTTCTTTATTTGTTCGCGAACAATGTGGAGGAGGTGCTTAGCTGGTTGTTTGTGTTTATTTTTTAGGGAACTTTGCTGTAGGTATTAAAAAACCGGACAAGTTTGTGTCGGGCCACGCGCAGTGTAGGGTTTCCTATTATTGCGGAAAATATGAAATAATTAAGTTTTAATCGATCAATACTCGTTGACTTGTAAATACCTACTATACTGTGATAATTTTCCGTTTAACTTATTGTATATACTGCCTTATTTTTTTTTTTAGGTTTTGGAAGCCAACATAAATGGTTACTTATAATTTGTAAACGCATCTCTAAATCACAATATTGTATTAAAAAACCTATAATGATTGAGAAAGATCTATCCAACAATACTTTTTTCACTTTTAAAACTTTTTTCCAAATTTTATTACTTCTTTTTCGGTGCGGCTAGCAAAATAATTATGCAAAATTGCAGCTTTTTAACACTAGCAGTCTTTAAGCTAAGCCGTGGACGAATGTACGGGCATGACGAAACTATAAGGGTTACTAGGGTAGGACTACAGAACCCTAAACAACGCGTACACTTTCATAATTTGTATGTATGTAGAGTATGAAGGGAATTATGTCTAGAATTTTGAAATCGAATTTACATTGTATTTACTAAAGGAAAGCTGAACTCTCTCTGATGAATATAAACTTTTTATCCGAAAAAAGTGAACGGTTCTTTTGGGATTACAATAACTTTTAGGCCATATTGGTCGCAGTATATTAACTTTGAAACACAAGTAGTAATAGTAATTACACACACCTCGACCGAAATGGTTCAACGGACAGACGAAGATGCGTTGCGGGTCACAGGAATATGCTAAATTCCCGTGGTAATCACGTAAACATCCGTTGCGATGTGATCGTATCGTTGCAAAGTTAAATAAAACTTGCATTTTACAAATGAGACCGATTCTTAACAATGTCTTACAATTCAACAATACTAACTCAAACTTCATAAAATGCTGATTTATTCTATTCCGTACAACCCTGGTGGCAATATAAATCACGTTATCCCCGCAGTGATCGCGATTGCCTCATCAACATACTAATGCGGCGCGCCAGCTGTGCCCCCGGCCTTATGAAAGTCTGTGCCCTAGACGGGCTTTATTCACGGTAAAGTATTTTAGGTTTTTTCAAAAATATTCATGGAAAATTTTCTTTTTAAATTATGGTTCTTTGATGGTGTGTCTCTGGGTTTCAAATTCATGTGCGGAATTACATTTGAAATTTACTACGGCTTTTGCGTTGAAGGAAAACATCGTGAGGAAACCTGCACAAAACTGCGAAGCAATTCAATGGTGCGTGTGAAGTTCCCAATCCGCACTGGGCCCGCGTGAGAACTATGGCCTAAGCTCTCTTGTTCTGAGAGGAGGTTTGTGCCCAGCAGTGGGACGTATATAGGCTGGGATGGTGGATGATAGTGTATGTCGGAAAGGACAAGGTGCACCTATTCATTGATTATTAATTTTCTTGAATTTTGTATTGCTAGAGTCAAATGCTATTGATAGAGTCAAATTTTCCGTATAACATTTTTAAAGAAAACACTCGACTAAAATTATTGTAAGGATCAGTCTAGTTTTAGTAAATTTGTGGGTACATATTAGCTGCTGCTAGAAAACCCAGGACCCTAATCGACGTCTGAAAGGAAAAGTTTGGTAAAACTTAAACGCTCCGACTTTAAAAAATGCCCACTTACTTTATGAGAAAACTTTTCGCATTTATACTTATGAGCGTTGTACCTGCTTGTATTTACACGTGGAAAAAATATTATTTTTGTTGCTCGACTGCAAATATAAAACGCGTTCTAGAATTTTAAAACATTCAAATAAATTACAAGTTTCTGTTGTTTTGAGTAATATTACAAATGCAAGTGCATTGCGGAAAAAATCCAAAAATTGTGCATCTCCAGGTTATTTATATGGCACGTGGGTCAAGGCTATAATATTTTGGCGCCATTCCAAAACAAAATTAATTTGCACTGCAAGTTACAAAATATTATCACGTATATTTGGAATAAATGAAATGTGTGCAACTAGGTGGCAACACATGCCTAAATTAACTATGCCACAGTTTCACAAGTTTTTTTTTTCGAATAAAAGTTACGACCAATAATCGTCAAGATTATCAAGTCTGTATGACAGCGCACGCGAACATTTCCGGCGGAACTTGTTAACATTTCCTCTTGTTTTTCTACTCCGCGCATCCAAAATACAAAGAGTTACCAAACTCACGCTTCTCTCATTTTTGGGTTGCCTTATGAAAAAGTTCACTCCTAGTGATAGCTTCTCTATATAAAAAGACTAGCTTTTGCCCGCGGCTCCGCCCGCGTGGTATTCGGTTATCGCGCGCTGTTCCCGCGGGAACTGTGCATTTTTCCGGGTCAATAAGTAGCCTATGTCACTCTCGGGATCATAAACTATCTCTATGCCAAAAATCAAGTCGATCCGTTGCTCCGTTACGGCGTGAAAGACGGAAAAACATACAAACACACAATCACATTTTCGCATTTATAATATTAGTATGGATGTACTTTTCAAGTTTCAAAGAGGGTTTTCACAGATGCGAAATATCGCTAGATGGCGTTAGTATTGAGAGGTCCATTTGACGTTTGCTTGCGATTGGCTCATTTTGTTTTCTAACCAATCACGAGCAAACGTCAAACGGACCTCACGATACTAACGCCATGTAGCGATATTCCCCACTGTGAGAACCCTCATTGACTGTGCTATGTCCTGGACACTTCATGCATGTCGAATATTATTGCTATACCTACCTATGCTATAATACAGCTATTTATACCCACTAAATGTGCTTTCATTTCGCGAATGCCGTTGCAAACATGAAAAATAAAAGCCCAAAAGTGTATCCATTAGTAAAAATATTTGAGGCATGAATATTTTAACTCGATTACACAGCTCGCATTAAAATGGCTCGACTATTCCCTTCGGCCATTATATAATCTCGTTGGGTTTCGGATACGAGCTGTAATTGAAAATGTCGAACGGTGCGATGTTCATTTTCCAGTAATTAATCGCCGTGATGACATTGCTTCCATCCCCTGTCCCAGGGCTCGCATTGTAATGCCTAGACAGCTAAACATTTAGCTACCTACATGCAGAATTTATCATCATCATCAGCAAGAAAACCTCCACTGTTGAACAAAGTCCTCCCCCTCCCCCTTAGAAAGCCACATTGAACAACGATACTTGTTACCCGTACCTCTTGCGATGTTTTCAGTCCACCTAGAGGGAGGCCTGCCAACACTTCGCCTTCTGGTTCGTGGTCGTCACTCGAGAACCTTTATAAATTATAACCATTGGGGGCGATTATATGTATTAGGTATAACTTATAATATATACGTATAGTGTCATCATAGTTGCGGTCACGCATCAAGAACATATCATGTAATGACAGCGGAATTCATTTAATTCATTCTGCTTTTGCACAGTCAGTTCTTTGATGTAGCTGTGTGTGTAATCCTTCTCATCAACTGTTATGGTACTACTTATATCTGTTTTTCGAAGGATGAGCCGTGTAGAAATACGATGAACCTAAAGCACGAGGACCGGTATCTACTGTATAATATCTATAGTCGCGGACGGATTCTGGTTTCAGGGTGGAACAGTTTAATAATCAATATAAATATTATGGCTTCTTTGCCAAATGTATGGGGTATCAACAAGACATTAGTAGCACGAAGGTACCTACCACCTTGGTACGAGATTCAGTTTCTTTGACTGTGCCTACTAATTTAAATTGAGACTCGAATGACTAATCTCGAATGACATTGGAAGGAAAAGGGAAGGAAAAAATCTTATAAAATGAATTAATTTTCCTGTTTTCATAGCGCGCTATCTTTGAACAGCTAACTAATAATCAAAGCAGTACTCGCCCTTTCAAAAAAATATCTTCACTGTCTAACAATCAACACCTAATAAAAGTAGTTTAAATCAGCACGCAACACCAAGTAACGTGCGCTTAAAAATACGCTTCTATTAATCAAATGGCAACTTAAGAAAATAGTTTTTTTTTTTTTTTTGTTATAGAGGCCAGACAAACGAACTAGTGGGTCACCTGATGTTAAGTGATCACCACTGTCCATAGACACCCGCAACGCTTTAAGCGTTGCGGGTGTCTATGGACTAATTATTTAAGTTACACTTAAATAATTTTATAAGGATTTTTATTACCTTCGGTAAACACGTTTCCACGTTATTAAAAAGCGTCCAAAGCGCTTTAAATAATAACAATAACTTGAAGAATGGGTTTCCTAAAATTGATTAAGTAATTATCAGTTGAACTCTGCGGGTACTCGTTAAGGTTTTTTTGGCGTGTAAATTATGGCCCAGGCAAATGATAATATACACAGAATCGTACGCCTACGAGGTTACCGTGAGTAACTGCTCACTTCTGTGTAATCAAGTCATTCGTTTTCATTTCGGCATCTTTACGAGACCAAAGCCTAACCATGTCCACGCGTTGTCAGGAAAATATAATTTATAATGTCTCGGTTACAGATAAGGATCTCGTTGTTTTACGATGTTTTGGACACGTAACCTGTTTTATACCTGTTTTATTTTTAAAAATATTAAGCATTCTTCATTCTTTTTGTTTGATCCAGAGTCAAAGAATATTTCAGGAAAAGTTTTGCAATTTCAACCATTGTTTCCTGTGTTATAAATAGCAATAAATAACTAGAAGACTTAGTATATAATTAAAAAAACCGACCGAGAGCGTGTCGGACACGCCCGAAATAGGGTTCCGTAGCCATTACGAAAAAAATAAGTAATATTTTTCTAAGGATTTCGTATTTTGTACGGAATGTTCCAAGTTTAGGTATATTTTGGCTGCTATGTACTCTTAAACTACGAGACTACTAATAATTTTCAAGAAAACTTGACCGATATAGTTTTTCTTGTAAGTTTGATATACTACTACCAACCTGAATTTTTCCAAATTTTTACGCCAAATTTACTTTAGATTTTAGAGGGGGGGGGGGGGGGACGGGGACGGGAACGCTCGATTTTAATGAAAATTTGCACTTTAAAGTTGAATATTTTGTAAATATATCACTATATCGATGAATCGTCTTAACAACCCCCTAATTATTTTAAAAGACCTATCCAACGGTATCCCACATTACAAGGTTGGATGAGAAGAAAAAAATTAACCCACTTTACGTTTATGGGAGGTACACTAAAGTTATTTATTTTGAATTTTTTTATTATACCACTTTGTTGGCATAGTTTACAGATATATTCCTGCAAAATTACAGCTTTCTAGAATTGATAGTGGACGGACAGTCAGACATGGCGAAACTATAAGGGTTCCGTTTTAGCCATTTTGGCTAAGGAACCCTAAAAACGAGGTTAGAAGTTGAAAGTTCCAGTAATTTAATTATCAGGCAGGTGTTTAGATATAGTTTGCTGCCATGGAATTCAAAAAGTATAGTAAGTAGCTGCCAATTTTGCGAGACTGATTAGTGGCGCCACCGTGCGGGAGAAAGCGGAAAGTTCAATCAGCCAGTATGCTTGGAAATGTACAGGAGGTTTTAATGCACATATTAGTTACTTATTATACATATATCTGCCCAATGTAACGTACAAGTAGGTATGATACATTCCGCTGCGGCGTGGGACACAAATATTTATATGGCGCAACTCTTTGAGCTCTACTTTCGTAGAGCGTTTATAAAACGCTCTTTATCCGTACCTAGATTTAGATATACAATGATCTTTTGCTAGCTTTAAAAGCACACAATTTTGTTTCGGTGTCTTCGGGGTCTTTTGTTTTGCTATCAAAACTGTTAATTCAATCGGATTTGACAACACCCCAATTTAGGTGTATTTGTTTATCCCATGCGTGTGAATTGAATCCAGCAATATTGGTAAAGTTTGTTCCGTAAGTCGTGGGATAGCGCGTAGTGAAAGGGGGAAGGCGCAGCATTCCATTTCCCCGTAGTTCCTTGTCGAGTTCCCTACATATTTCTCGACTTACTACGCCTAATCGGATTTTGTTTGACAAAATGTTGTTTTATTTGTTTTTTCTGCTTACCAGCTTTTTGACATTAAATTTTACGAGTACACAAGGTGTATTAAAATTAGTTTTCAGCAGATTGACTTCACTGAACACGGAGATGTATTGCAGGATGTTTTTAAAGTTATTATTGACAAATGTTTCTAAACATATTCAATTGCCGAAATATTGTAGGTTAATTTAAAATATCTTGTACACTGGAGCTTCTATAAAAAAGTTAAAATTTTTGGGCCAATCGCACTAATGGATTCGTGTTACTTCCTACACATTTCGCATTGATACCAAGTCGTTCTAATGAACGTCCCTTGCATGGGGACGTGCGAACACCCCTGGCTCTAGAACCATCGAAGCATAAACCTTGATCTAGCGTCGAGGGTTCCTAATTCGAGAGTTAAATGATTTAATTTTGGCTCGACGTCTTTCGCTACACTTTATAGCGCTGTTACGCTCAACATTATAAAGAGTTTACGGCAATGAGTGCTGCTTGATAAGCATTTTTATTTTTTGTGAATAAATTTTACAGTACCTACTAAGGTTTAATTATACAATTGTTTTCGTGATGACCATCCAGACTAGATATATACGGCCCCCTACTTTAAGATTAATGTCACAAAGGGGTGACTGAATTAATTCAGCTTTTATAATATTTCTCTTTTTATACTGGATTTACTCGTAATAGGCATTATCCTATTACAGTTTATCTTCTACATACAGGTTTATGTAATTTGTTATTGACAACTAATATGAAGAAAAAACTTTATCTACCAACTTGATTTAGATACCTACGACAATTTAGGAAAAAGTACCGTCTCGTGAAATATGGAAGTAAATACATGATTAAGTTAAAAAATAATAAATTAGGTAATTCTCCTATTTTTCTCACTCATTGTTTGCGCCAGTTCAGAATACGTTCCATTAAAAATGTACAACGAACCCGAAAGACGCCGCACAAAGCTGGATCAACCAGTTACTCGATAATTAATCACCAACATTCTTATCCTTAACTTAGTTTCACTTCCAATCTCAAATATTAATCCAAAAACTATAACAGTATTATCGACGAAGTTAGCTCATTCGGCCATTACAAGCTCCTGTGATGGCTTTCATAATTAACGCTCTATCTATAACATTCAATTCATTTCAGCAACACCCGTTACGTTAACGGTTCCATAAACTATTATTAACTACATCAGTATTCTCAATATCTGTTGGGTAAGAAGTTAGGAGAAGAGAGATTAAATGCGGCAACAGTTTAACAGATAGTTTTTTTTCCAACTTGGACTAAATCAATTTAGATTGTTAATACGACTACCATTAATTTCATTTTTAAATTTCAGCTACGTGTTTATTCTGCCTAGATTAGGTATAATAGTACTTGATATTTTTAACTTTAAAAGTGAAGTGCAAAATGAACAAGTGCTTTCTATGTATTCAGCCGTTGTGAAAAAGAGAAATAAAAGGAAATGCCGATGTGGGGCGAAAATCAGTCGGCGCTCGATGCATAGACTTTGATCTTACGTTCGTGGCATTAAAATTTACATATTTTCCCTGCGTTTCCATTTGGGTTTCGACTTTGATGTCCTTTTCAATGCGACTGCGGTCTTCGTGAAACATTCTGTTGGTAAAATATTTTGTTTGCGTAAAGGGATCCTTTGTTTGTTTTGCGGTAGGTTATTGGCCTAATATGGTAAATCGGATTCAACTTATAGGGATTATATTATGAAAACTATTTTCGTCTAACTATGACCATTTTGTTCATATTTTATGAGTCTGTTCATTTCCTTGAGGTTTACCACTGAGACTGTAGGTACAGTAGCATGATTAGAAGTCGGTGTCGCAGAAACGAGGTTTGTACAAATATACGATGTAATTTGCGTAGTCTGCCGGCGCGACGCAATCAGCGGCGCGTATTGTGAACTCGTCATACTCGTACACTGTACACTTTACTCCTAATACGGTCACCGTCTGGTGCCGAATGAAAGGATTTGCACTGCTCCGATTTACTTCACACCTCACAAAATTAATCCAGAATATTTCGTCCAGGGTTTAAGTAAGTGCGAATAACCTCTACCCTAGATTGTAAGATAGCAAACCACCTAAGTTTGTATTAATTTTGAGCAAAAACCACTCGTTTTGGTAATTATATTTAGGAACAATTTTTTTTCAATTCCAAATATTTGATAGTTTAAGGGGCTGTTTCACCATCCATTGATTAGTGTTAACTGACGGTTAAATGTGATGCCGTCTCTATTTATTTTATTCGAATAGACGGGACGGCATAACGTTTATCGTCAGTTAACACTAATCAATGGACGATGAAACATCCCCTAAGTATCTATTTCGTTACGAGTATATCGCTTTTGAAACTGACCAAAAATCGGTGTACTGCCGTTTCGCCAAAATATTTTTCGCCAAATTTCACTTCCCAAAAAACTTATCGCAATAGTTTCATTTCCCAAACGAATTTTTGGCATATTTACATTTCGCATTTTAATAATTTGGTCAAATTATCATTTGGCATAATTTTAGTTTGTCAAATTTTATTACGACAAACTTTTATTAAGCAAACGTTTTATATAGCAAATATTGTATTCCAAAAAAATGTTTGTTCAAAATGACATTTCGCACAAACCAACCACAAAAACCAACTGCTACCAGAAAAGTAGCTTATGTTAGAACTGCGTCTTCCACAGAAACGAACTGCTATCAGAAAAGTAGATGAGGTTAGACTGCGTCCCCCACAGAAAACGGACTGCTACCAGAAAAGTAGGTTAGATTATAGGTTAAAACTGCGTCCCCCGCAAAAACGAACTGCTATCAAAAAGTAGGTTAGGTTAGGTTAGAACTGCGCCCCTCCACAGAAACGAACTGTTCCCAGAAAAGTAGGTTATTATGTCATGCGATATTTTGGGAAGAGTACATTATGCCAAACGATACATTTGACCAAATATTACTTGGCAATATGAAACATGACTAAGTAATTATTTGCGAAACAATAATTTGCCAAATAAAAATTTATTAACTGTAAATTTGCGATAAGTTTTTTTGCCAAATGATTTTTTGCCAAATTGTAATTTGGGTAAAATTTTTTGGGATGTGATACTTTGGGAAAAGTTTTTTGGCCATACATTAGTAATCCCCAAAAATCAATAGCGGAGATAGATTGCTCTCTCAGAATCATGACGCTTCTATGTAACTAGCCTAGGCCTTGGTCTTTGGCTGTTACTGCACACTCGTCTCTAAACTTTTATCTGGGTCAGTAATCTTAGTGGGTCTTAATATTAGTGAAATATTGATTGTTGAATAAATAAATAAAAATAAATAAACAATCGTAAAATAATCGACTCCTGTATTAGTAGCTTAGGTATACAAAGTTTATTTTCATTTAAAATATTTCAAAATAAATTATGTAAATCAGTTCCAGGGAGGTTTCAGAAGGCCTTGAATCTTTAATGAAGAGGTAAAGTTTTTTGTTTAATTATGTTTCAAATAAGAACTCGTTTTTTTGCGTGAAGCTCGTTGACTGGAATACTTTGCTATATTGCGGCACCATGTTCATTGATGTTTTATATGTTTTAGCGTACAGTATATGTATAGCTTAAGTAGCGTATTCCTAAGAATTCATCACCGAGGAATAATAAAAATGGTTAGTTCTTTGTCCCGTGGAAATTAGACAAGTACCTTCTTAATACATCTCCTTCTGCCAGATTTAAAGTCTCTAGCCTAGCTCTAGCCATTGGTTCAGACTTTGTGTTGTCTGTCTGTTATTTAGGTGCGTTACTACATATTTTATAAGTATGTAATAGATACTGATACAAATGCCGCACCACTATTACTATCCACATCAATATCGCTTAAAACATAATTATCATCATCATATCATCGTAGGGCGTTCCACTGTTGGACATAGGCCTCCCCGACACATAGGCCTCATCAATACATAGGGCTCCCCCATCGCTTAAATCAATAATACTATCTTGTAATCGTAACACAAGCCTTTTGTTACGTTTCAAACGGATTTTCAGCCTCGATTTGTAAACTAGTAGTGAATAATCCCAATCATTCCAACGTCTAATAGAATATGATAAAGACAACCGCTGTTTAGTGTATAAAAGATGTTCAAACAATTTCTAAGAGGACGCATCGTTACGCTTTCGGTATGGACGGCAAGATAAATCACCGCCGCTTCGCACGCGATATGTTTGTCTACTTCTGCTTTCGACGGTACACATTCCTTTGTTGTTTTCTAAATACCTTGAAAATTTATATGCGTTTAAACAAATTTGGCTCGGGCCAATGGCTCCCCTGCTTTTTTTCTGATATATTTAGGATTGTTAAAGAAAATTTGCCGACTGGGTATACTTATGAGTTTGAATTTGAATTACAAATTAAAAAATGTAAGGTGCTGATATGATACGTAGTAAACAATCCTACTTCCTACTAATGCTATAAATGCGAAAGTTTGTGAGTGAGTGAGTGTGTTTTGTTACTCCTTCACGCTTAAACGGCTGGACGAATTTGGATGTAATTTGGTATATAGATTTGTGGACATCTGGAATAAAACATAGGCTACTTTTTATCCAGATATTCCCACGGAATAGGGATTAAATTTCGAAACAACAACCATTGGGCTTAGAGTCATTAAATTTGGCACGATTGTTTTAACGTCAATGAAAACCACGATTTAATTTTCGGGAATTCCCACGGGATTTTAAAAAAGTCTCGAAATTATGATTCATCTGCTGGATCTAATGATTTACGTGTGCGAAGCCACGGGTAAACACTAGTTTGAATTTTTTTGTTAGGTACCATTACATCAGCCAAATATGTGGTCTACGGTCTACCACTCTAATGTTGATAATCGTTTGCATCTCATAAAACAATAATGCCAATAGACGTGTCTGCCAACTTGAAAATTCGACTTTAGCGACATATTCATTTGATAGAAACTTGTTTAAAAATAGACAGACCTCTTATTTGGCTGATGGTACCTACATGATTTTTATTGGAAGTATTTGATTAACTGCACTGTATAACGGGTTGCAAGTTTTGGTTACATATTAGTTTGTTACTTGTTTTGGTTAGTCACACTTTATCATTTTATAACTTGTAGAAGAAAAGATTATTCGGCTAGTAACTGACAATCGAACTAGTGAGACGAGTTAACTAAAACGTAACAATACTTATATCTTTCTTATTTATGTATATGACATGTGTTGATCAAGAATTTACACTAAAGGAAAGCATATTAAAATATTTTTGTATTAAAATATATATTAACCCCCTGAAAAAGTTATTTGTAAATTCAGCAGGCATATGACACCATTTTTTTTTGTTTTACATTAAACTTGTTTTTAGCGGAGTAATAAATGAGTATAAAGTAGGCAAGTTCTCTATCACATGGAAAATTTAAAAAAAAATCCCTTCTTAAAGGAGTACCTGTATAATTGTTGAGATATATGTGTTATATATTTCAAGTTAACTTTAAGTAGTTGGAGTGGAATATTTAGGTTGTATAAGCAGTTGAGTAAACGCTTGAATTATAAGTTTTAAATAAATAAACCACGTTCCGCTAAAGTGCGTCAGTTCTCGCAGTTGCAAGTTTTTGATAGTGTCATTGATAGTTATTTATCAATAGTCACATTTTGTCACTTGGCAGATATATTAGGATAAGGCAACATTCAACTTAAAAAAATATTTTTTATTTAATTTAAATCTTACGCTAATAAATGCAGACTGAAAAATATGTACAAAATGGGGAATTTGATACTAAATCACATTGGTTTTGTAAGTTTATACAAAAACTGGTGGTAGATAACTTTTCATAGAAGGACCAGCGCGGCCCAGGGGTGGCAAGTTTGGCGATTGCAGCATTTTTACGGGCGGAGGACTCAAATCTCTTCTTAGCTGATTCATTCTATCTTCCTCGTTACGAATTTTGTTATTATTACGCTGAAGTATTTTATAATTTTTAATAATACCACGCAACTCTTCTTGTTGTTGATGATTTAAAGTTCTAAAGTTATCTTTATTTCTTTCTTCATTTTCTTGATCTTCATTAGATTGCTCTTGATATGTAGGAATGTATATCATTTTATTATTTTGATTGGTGTTGCTATAACTTTGTGGTTTATTTCTTGATTTTACTTTATTAGATTCAAATTGATTTTTTTGTGCTACGAAATTAACAATGTCTGATAAATCCATCGTCTTTTTCCTATAGTCTTTGATGTCATTTAACATTTTGGTTTGGTACTGACTGTATTTTGGAACTTTTTCTACTTTTGGTTCAGCATTTACTTTTGGAAAATGTTTTATTTCTTGTTCTACATCAATGTTATTGTGCTTGGTATTACTTTCTTTATTCTTTGTTCTCACTAAATTCTTCAGGAATATGTTGTTTTCTAAAATATCTTCTACACTAGTCTCAGTGGTAGTAGTAGTGTCACGTAAATCATGTTCTTGGATACTGTCAGTCAAAATTGGTCTAAACTTGATTTCATCTGGTTTAACAAAGTCAATGAATCTAATATTTGTTACAGTGCTTAATGGTGGCGGTTGTTCTGTAGTAGAAATCGTGATCTCACTCTCTATATGGCCTATTGTTGATGTACTTGAGTATTTTGGTGATGGTGAAGAATTGACAGTACTGTACTTTATATTCTTGCTATCACCAATTTTCCTGGACTCGTAAAAATTATCCTCATAGTCATAAGATTTTGTCACAGTTTGACTTGGAGGAATAAAGTCGTGTTGCGTTAATAGTTTTGATGAATGATAAGAAGGTGCATTATTTTCTATCTGTTTACCCTGTTCAATAACAGGTGGACTTGATTTGGCCATCGATTTGAGCCATTCTTCTTGGGTTGGGTAATTTTCTGTCATTGGAGCTGGTGACACTTCATTTAAGGTTGATTGACTATTAATATTTTGATCCTCTGTTTTTATATCATTATTATGGTAGGCGTTTTGGTTTTGGTAATATTCTGAGTTTGGTGTGTTGTAACTTTGACTTATCTCTTGACTTGGTATTTGGTTTTTATATTGATAATAGTCTGAATTTGTCGTGTTATAATTTTTATTTATCTCTTGATTGGGATCACCGTGATTTATGTGTGTAACGTGATTTTGGTATTCTGACGGGACGTTTGTTTCATATTTCATTGTAAGTTTCTGACTTGTGATCTCACTTGGCTGCTGCTCTTCAAATTGCAATTGCTGAGCGTTGTTTCCACTGTTTGAATCAAGTTGCGAATGTATCATTGAAGTATATTGTTCTGGCGTCATATCATTGAAGTTAATCATTATTTCATCACCAGATGACCTGGAAATGGTATTTTTATGCGCATTTTCGTTATGGATGTTTGAATTTATTCCGTATTGCCATCGCCACAAAGCTTTATTATTTTCTTGGTCGGCCTCCTTGACGGCTGCTTCGTAATTCATCAATTGCGGCATATTAGATTTCTCTGTCGTAAATACTCTCGCTATTGATTGCGGAGGCGAATTCAAAGAGGGAACGTGAGCACCCTGTGAAGCCAGAAAAGTAATCTGTGGTGAAATCGGCCCGTTGTTAGCTTTAACCTGTGTTTGATCTTTTGAGAATTCGACGGTTCTGACTGGGGTTTGAGAACTGGCGGCGGCTACTAGATTATTTTGAGTATTTCCCGGAGAAAAACTGTAAGAAAATGCTTCAGGATTTCTTCCAGTAAATAAATTTCGTTGCGGTGGAGCCGGATATCGCTGGACATTTTCTCCTTCACCTTCATAGTTTGTATCGTTATCTTGCCATGATTTAAGATGTGGAGGTTTTCTTGCTTCCTCTGCAAGATTGTATTGGACGGCTCTGTAATCAATAAAATTTATGTAAAACAGTAATCATTAAGCTACCAATTTACATTATGCTTAAGTATACAAACCTCTGAATGATTTCCGGTATAGGTGGTGCCACCGGTAAGTGATCCCCAGTAGCTCTAAAACCATTTGAATCGGCGATATAGTGCACAGTGTAAGTTTGACCATTATCGCCTACGTAGGAGTATGATCCCTCGACAACTTGTTCTTCCTTGTCGGTACCCATATTTTCCATACGACTGTGTTGTACGTAATGGGTCTGATCAGCACCAAGAGCTCTGAAAATTAATGTTTTTAGGTAATTGGAATATTACTAGTTTTTCAAAAACGCAATTAATTTAAGTTAGTGTCCATTAGATCACAAACAAATTTGATTTGATATATTTGATTTACTATCATGAACTTACTCGTAACTAAAGCTTCCGTCCAAGTCCATCTCATTAGACAAACGGATAATAGGAATTGCAGGCTCTGTTGTTGACGAAGAAATGAAAACTCCAGGTGCATGAAAGTATTGAGCATTTTGGAAAGATCCTGCCTTGATCAGTTCGGGCCCATGATCACTTCTGTGGCCCACGCTATCGACTGATAATATCGATCGTCTAGTTGTAGGATTTTGATTAACCGGAGGCTGTGAAGTCACACCAACATTCATTGGAAAGTGTTGAGGCTTCACATCTATTCTGTCAATCGGATTTTCATAGTTTACAGTTCTAAAGGGCTGTCTTATTTCTCGTCTTTCAGGTTCATTCCTATTTATTGCTCTTTGCGTTCCATTGAATCTATTATGCTGAGGTGGTAATTGGGGCGAAGCAACAGGACGCTTAGTCACATGTCTATTATTAGGATCGACATCTTCATCATCATCCTCAAAATTTGGTACGATAGAGGAGGACATCATCATTGGAAATGACGTGGGGAATGAGGCTGGAGTTTTTGTGCCTGTTGGTGGCAGATACTGGAAGGGTAACTTATTTGTGTTCTTCATCGCATAGTAAGGAATTGCTGTGTGTGGTTCGAGTGGTAAGTAGAGTGAGCTATCTGAGGCAAACACACTTGGGCCGGGCGATTGATATTGAGGCAGGAAAGAATACTGATCATCTTCTATCTTTTGCGCCCATAAATGTGATTTTGAATAAGTTGTTATAATGTAAAATATTAACTGGAAAAAATAATAATATCAGGTTAATAACTTACAGTTTCAGGTTATAAAAATCCAAAACTTTTAATTGCAACACAATCACTTTCGCACTTACCAGCTTCATTTTTCTGAAGCTGTATTGTCCTTGAAAGAACAACGATAGCGCACGTCACAATCTAACACTAGTAGAAAATGGACTAGTAATGAAAATGAATTCCGCATATATTTATATGCACGCACGGTCATCTCTGTGGTCAGGCATTCGTGAAAGATATCGCTCGGTTGTACTGGTTTTCTCCGCTCGTTGCGTCTCACTTTTTACACCGTTTTTCTCCGAGTGCTCACATTGTTATTGTTTACGGGCTTTGATTATTATAATTGATAGATTAAAGTAAAAGTGTTTAATCGTAGGCTCATCAACGCATATTCCCTGTTTATAAGAGAAATTGCATAAAAGTCATTCAATATTTGAAATTATAAGTTAAAATATCTTGCTCGTGAGACGCAATGTCGTCCATTACTGCTGTAAATAACTAACTTGTCAGAATATGAGATACACCGGTTCTTTTGTCGGGTCCAGTTAATAATAAATTGAATTGGAGAAAATTAAAAAATGGCAAATAAGATTTATTTTGAATATGAAGGCAAATTGGAGGATATGGATAGGTATGTGAGAACGATGATAGATAGAAGTAGATGCCCGCATCCTGGATAATGATACAAAAAGTGAATTTTGAGGCTTGGTTGGTAGTCTGATGAGGAGCCGTAGTAACCGATATCTATGGCCTGTTAAGCTAAGCATCGTGGGTTCAGTCTCTGAACTCTGAGTTCTTGAAATTTATGAGCAGATTACATTTGATACGTCGGGTTTTACAGAGAAGGAAAAACATCGTGAGGAAACCTGCACAACTTGCGAAGCAATTCAATGACAAGGTCCGAGCCCTCTCATTCTAAGAGGAGGCCTTCGTCTGTAGTTATTGATTTATTATCGCAAATAAGTTAAAATATGTTAATGAAAACATACAATCTCTTTTATTTTAAAAAGTACAATCTTTATTTTAAAAAGTGCTCACTTATCGGAGTGGGATACGTTTCTTGTCGAATGTCAGGTATTTCTATAGAAAATCGTGTCGGGCAAATGTGAATAGGTTTATCTAAAATGTTTTGCCACTGGAACATCCGATAAAAATACGGGCCCGACATCCGACAAGTAGGAACCAGTTCTAAAAGTTTTTTTGTTTTTTTTCTTTTATATTAAAACGAGCCGTGTTGTTAATGCTCTTTGACACTCCACTCAAAACATATTATGTAGTTAATAATTATATCATAATTAACAAAAATTAAGTATAATTATGCTTAATTTTTAAATATCCTTTAGGTATAAAATAAAATTATAAATAATATTAGGTGTCGTAATATTACCAGCAACCTTTCTTTGAAATTCAGCATCGAATAGCCTTTAAACAAACATCGAATGTTGCAAATTGAATCGGGACGGTATAAGGATCTGAATTGTTCATTATAAAGGCAAGAATGTTGGGTCGTTTTTATCGCATTCGGATAAAGGAGCCGATAAATTGGACGGTCTATAGGCCGTCCCACGGCTTCGGTTCCATAACGTGATGCAAGCTTCGTAATGGCCAATGTCAATGCCTTTCCGGACCGGTTTCGTGATTTTTCGGCAGTCCCTTGACTGTGTTCCTTGGGAGGAAAGATACATTAATTCATGGTTAATTAGAAACTTGTTTATTTTCATGATTAATAGTTCGCGTTTTTGTAGAAATATATCTAAATGCTGCATGGAATTTATCCATATGAGCTGGTTTATTTACGCCCGCTTCCGTTATAAAATATGTATATGTATCTAATATGTTCGAAAGTTGTAAAATTGATCCTTATTTCCCGCCTACATCTTATAAACTCTATTGTCCAGCTCTAGCTATAGGCTCAATGTCGTCAGTTGGGCGTTGACGAAACAAGCAGTTGATTGGACTTTCCGTTTTATGTAATAAATATTAGAACGTCTTAAGTAAAGTTTGTTCTCATTTTCGTCTTTACAGGTAAGTCATTCCAGTCCATCTACAACAAGTCGTCTTGATCAGGTTTGTCTGAATTAGCGCCTTTATTAGAATTAGACTGTGATGGTAAAAAACTTAGCTACAAGCAAGAAAAAGTAAGCAGGGACCTACTACGAAATTTGAACGTCGAAGTTCGTGTCGTACCGTCTCTTTCAATCTCATATTAAATAATACAAGCTTCAGCGGGACGGCAAGATACGAAGTTCGAATTTTACCCTTCTTAATATAGGGCCAGTGCCGAGGAGGAAAAGGTTTTAACTGTAAATAAAACAACAAAGGTTCGATTTTTACTTTATTGGTCGCCTCCAATCTGAGTATCACAAAATTAAAATTACACATAACTCGCACTAAATAACTAAATACAGTAATCAAGTTCACAATATTAGTGTGATCGTGACCAAGATCACTGTTGATGAAGTATTACAGATTGTTACCGTCGTTCGGAAAAATATTCAAACACGCGAACGCAGGTCACTACACTCGTTGTGAATTGATTATCGACATCTATTAATAAAGAACGACTTCATAATACTTAACTGGTGTAATATTTAAAATTACAACATTACGTTACGTACAATGAAATCTTTTGACAAATTTTGTTTCAATTCACTAACAGTGACTCCGAGGGTGTTTTGATACATCATTGTTTGTTTTTCTGCGATAATTCTGTATATGATTATTTTTTATTTCATAACTTTTTACTTATTAACCATAAGATGGCTGATTTTGTTGTTGCTGGGGGTAAGTCTGCTGGGGATACGTCTGCTGGGGATAGGTCTGTTGGGGATAGGTCTGTTGGGGATAGGTTTGTTGGGGGTATGTCTGCTGGGGATATGTCTGCTGAGGGTAAGTCTGCTGTGGGTAGGTTTGCTGGGGATACTGCTGCTGTGGCTGCTTGTTTTTCTCAGCTTCAATTCTAGCTGCTTCCTCCTTGGCGTTCTGCTCGATGGAACTGTATAAAAATGAAACTATTATACTGTGCATGTCTCATAACATTACCTTCATCTTTATTATTTAATGAAGAAGAAATAATTAAATTGTTGCTTTAAATAATTGAAGCATCACACAAAAATAAATTTAGTTACCGGGCTCAGAACCCCTAACAGCTACAGTCAGAATTTTTTTCAATAAATAATCGTTCTACTCTACACATCATTGTATGAAGATGTTGTTATTTGTTCAAGGTAAAGAATAAACAATTAAAATCGTAAATGCTCACTTAGATCACTCCTAAGCTGATCGAACTGTATCAAATTATCAAAATCCATTCCTAAACGAATGTTGCACAGATCCCTCGTTTCACGCTACACTGGCGTAGGATCGGAAAACTACCAGTTCTAAGTTTATGGAATACGTAATATTATTATGACTAGCGGGTGCAATTTGTCTCAGACAAAAACAACTTGTGCCCATAACTCACTCACTAACACGCCCTCTCGCTCCAGGAAATAAGGAGAACAAAAACTAGTAGCATATTTCCCTTAAAAATGTTCATGAAGATGCCAGATTTTACCTACTTTTATTATCCTCTTCACCATCTGTCTGGCGGAAATAGTTATCCTCTTTATTATCGGGTAATTAAACTGTGCTAAAATTCTTTACCAAAATCTGGCTATAGTTCATATTAAAATGACACAAAACAACTGAATGCATTGAGATTTGTCGCTCTAATTAAATCTCAGAAGCAATTAGTTTAAATTTAATGATAATTAATTACTCAAGAATGTATAAATAATATTCACATTCTATAATACGAATGAAGTATTATTTTTCAATTTAAAATGAGCCAATGCACATCCAAATATGAAATTAAATTCATCAAGAATGAAACCAATCTTTTCAACCCAATATAGTCGCCAAATGTTTAGATACAAAAGAGGACAATGTAATATTTTAAACAAAAGTAAATCAACTTACGCCTGGATCGCGGGAGGCACTGGAGGAGGTTTGGGGAGGTGGTCGCCAGACGCGTGGAAACCGCTCTCATCAGCCCACCAGGTGACGGTGTAGGTTTTGCCATCATTCCCCACATAAGAGTACCAGCCCTTTTTCACCAGGCTTTCGTTATCGGTTCTAGGATTGGTAACATAGCCCTCTTCACCGACGTGAGTACCGTCTCCGATTTGGTACCTATAAAAATTACATTGTATTTTAATCATTAAAATAATTGGAAAATGATTGCTAAAAAGCTTTAGGTAAATATATACATGTACTTTTAAGTAATAATTGTTGTTAAAGTGCTAGTTTTTACGTTTATTATTACTGATGATAACTACAAACAAATAGAACCTTCAAACTTCAAAGTCTCCGATGTTCAAAGCAGACAGGTTCCATTTAAAATCCAAAAATGAATTCAAATATAAAAATATTTTAGTAAATCTCCGTAGCTTTAGGCTACGATTAATGTGCGCTGATTTTATCAGCCCCTAATCGATCTCTATTACAAGTCTGAAAACAAAGTGACAATAAATTTTAAAACACTAGGAACTACATAAAAGAGGAGTGCCGGTTGACTAATGTGACTATTCAAATTATTTCACTCAAGATGTCGCAACAGTTATAATGATTCGATGTTCGCCATAAATTATGCAAAAAACTATTTCTACCGATACGCGATTTATAAACAGTTAAATTGGCTATAAAACAACCCGATTTGCCGTCAGTTTTATGTCAAAAAGATACAAAGGACCGTTGTGACCGTTAGGGTTTACATTTACATAATAATAAACAACTATGAAAAGCATTGGATAAAAAAATATCGATGGATCTTTAGAACGAGTTACAGCCACCGCTCCCTGTTTGATATACAAAAGTAGCGTCTTAAGAATTTGAGGATGTGTTGATCAATAGAAAAAATGGTCTAATAAGTTACGATGGTTTTTGGTTATTTTAAATGTAGTTCATTCACCTTTGTCTTTACGATTTACTTCGAATTAATGAATGGTATTAAATTATTAGAAAAAAAAATATTGATCATCATTTGGGTTAAAATTACCTACACTCGCGAATATTCGAAGTGTATATGAATGTGTGGTACAACAAGCGAACATCATTGCTTTTTATGGCATTATCAAAATGTTAAATTTGTTCTGGTAATAAAGTTTATTGATCGCATTCAGCTTCAAATTGGCGGGCTTACTCGATCAAGTTACATTTATATGAGTTGTGACGCTTCTAAAATGTTCAATTGTCTTTGAAATCACAATTAAATATTCGTCTTAATTTCTATGTACTTACACATAGGTGTAGTTTTAGAAAGATTAACGCCATAAATAAGATGATCCCTACTAATATTATAAATGCGAAAGTAACTCTGTCTGTCTGTCTGTCTGTTACGCTTTCACGTCGAAACCGCTGAACCGATTTTGATGAAATTTGGTATAGAGATAGTTTAAGCCGCAAGGATCAACATAGGATACTTTTTATTCCGGTAGAGAGCGCCACCGCGCGATAACCTAGGTCCGCGCAGACGAAGTCGCGGGCATAAGCTAGTTCTAAATAAGATATATTGCTTTTATGTTTTTGGATATATATAGAAAAAGAAATACTCACTCGTATTTATAGCTGCCATTGTCTCCATAATACTGTTCGTTCTTGATGACTGCAACAGGCGTGGTGCTTGCTTGGGGAGGCACGGTCCAAGAGTTAGTAGGAGCGTCGTGTTGGACGCCGGGCTGGTTTGAGCCCTGCTGGCCCCACGGGTTCTGTGGAACGTAGTTGGGTGGGTTCCAAGTGTTTTGAGGTGGCGTCCAAGTGTTTTGTGGGGGAGTCCAAACGTTTTCTGGGGGCTTCCATGTATTTTCAGGCGGCGTCCAAACGTTTTGAGGTGGCGTCCAGGTATTTTGTGGGGGTGTCCACGAGTTCTGCGGTGGTGTCCATGTGTTTGGGGGCGGTGTCCAATTGTTTTGCTGAGCAATCTGTTGAGGGTTCCAACCCCTCGGAGGTCTTTGGCTAGGAGGTACGTAGTTGCCGGATGCTGATCCTGAGGAATCGGCTGCCGTCTTTAGGAGCTCTACGGAGGCAACTGCTTCCGAGTCTGCTATTAAGTCTTTGACTGTGTCATCTTCTTCAGCCAGCGCAATAGCCGAGATGGCCAAGAAAATGTAAAGCTGCAAACAAAAATTATAAAGCTTAGATATGTATTTGAAAAACTCGTGAATGTACAACCTAGAGGCTCAATTTCAATTCCTGTTTGTTAAAGCTTTGCAAAATATGCCTGTATCAAATTAAATGCTGCTTAAATGGCGTTCAATAAATCATGCAGTTATTTGGAGACTAAGTGAGTGATACGTGAATTTTAAAGTGATGTCCATTAACTGCTGAGAGGTGCCGACACCAATTAACAACTGCGCCAAGCGGAACGTACTTATTCTGTATTATAACCATTTAATATGTTAATTGATGATTAGGAGCTTCAGATATAACTTGTTAATATTTTAAAGGCTGTTAATTAAGTAATCTTATAATAATTATAGCTTTATGGCTTTGCTATTACTTTCTTCACACATATTACATTTCAATCAAAACATTTTCGAGTTCATTGTTTCATTTAGTAACTATTCGTATTTATTGCAAATTTAATAGTTGATTAAACACACAACAGGATACAAAAGGTCCTAATGGTTACGATGGGCAGAACTTTATATTTTATTTAACTGGAAAGGTTTGTAGGTATGTGTGTTTGACAAGTTAAAATCTGGCAAGTCGAATTTCACGCATCTCTAGTGATGGGATTGACTTAAAATTTGGTATGGATAAAGTACAGTCAACAAAAAGCTTTTTACAAAACTTCATTTTATGATTGAGTAGGTATCCAAATTGGCTGCTTACCTACCAACAAACTTACGAAGTACCTACTTTGACTTGAAAAATGACAATTTTTTTTGTTCAAAACTTTTTTATATTTTGATTTGATTTTGATACATTTTCAAGGACTTACCAGTCTCATTGTAATGTCCTTCCGTGTTCACTGTCCGTGCGAGTGTGTGACCGCGAGGGGTCGTCCGCGAATTATATAGCAAAGGTCCTGCGCCTGCGACTGCCGGTGCGCGGGCGCGGCTGCGGTGACCTCGCTCTTGAAATATTTCTTTAACTTAACTAAAAACATAAATTTTGGAGTTACTTAGATGTATCTATTTACAGACGAGTTTTAAGTATCTATGTAACTGCACTTCAAAAATATGAATTACGCTATCTTATTCCGGCATATAGTTATTTGCATTTTTATTCTTAGGTCGGGGTCCTTGTTAGATACGCACTAGGAATCGCTATCGTTTTCATCTTTTATTATAAGGATAAGGATAGCAAGACCAAAATACCATATACGGGACTTATCACGCTATTTTTACATAAGTAATAAGTCCCGTATATGGTATTTTGACTATGAGTGAGAATCACGAAAGTTTAAAACGTTATAAGGATAGCAAGAGTTGATAAATGCGATCGCGAGCGCTATCTTGTTAAACAATACGGTTTCTGGATTCTAGCGAGATATTTTAAGCGGTTGAGTTAACAGATTTGCTGAATTTTATCTATTTTACAAGCTTTTCCATCCATTATTTTTTTTTACATTTTTTGTCCCGTTGTCTGTTTTTCTGTGTGTCGGATCTTGTAAGTTAAATTGGACCAACTTCCAGTAGTCGGATTGACTTGAAATTTGGCATACTTATGTAAATTGCGTGACAATACAATAATCTGGTAGTGACATCCTAGTAGTCCGGCCAGAGTCGTCTCCGCAGGACGGAACCCTTCAATGTAAACCACCAAAACACCAAAACACCTAAACTTTAGGTGACAATGCAAGTAAAGTCAACAAAAAGTACAGTCAGCAAAAAAGCTTGTATTCAATTATTATTATTTTTTTACCAAAAACTCATTTTCCATATGTGTGTATTAAACTATTAAACCGGTGTTCCGTATGCTTCATATTTGTAATTTTTAGTATCTCAATGATAATTACGTTCTCACAGACTTTATCAATGTCCTTAGATCTAAGCAACACTGGCTTGAATTAGATAGGTTTGTCTTCAAATGAAATACTTCGCAGTTAGACTACACAACTTTTGCCATACCCGACATCACCGACGTCACGTTTAAAATTCACTAAATCCGGTGGTAATGGGGTTGTTATGGTACAACGCTACTGTTAACCAGTAATTTTTTTTTTCAAAGAAGGTAAATTCAAGAAAAATCCTGTTTATGCTCAAACAAATGAATTACAAATATTGGTGACTAAACGGAACATTTACCTTCTTATTGTTCCCATTTACATGAATTTAACTGGAAACATAAATCACTGACCTACTTATTACACACGCAAAAGTTTTAACGACAAATTTTTCAGTGCACTAATATCAACACTAAATGGAACTATCGTTCGTCCCTCTCTTTCTTACTTAGTAATATGCATACCATTCATAGTGTAGGAGTGCACATGGTTGTTCGTGTTTATCCAACCATTTTGCAAGCACCGAAATGCAAACGTTGTAAACAATCCTAATTGGTTTTAGAGGACTATCTCTTGCAATGTCTGAGTCATGGCAAAGTAAGTTAAGAGGCTTTTTAAACAAATTTATAACACTTCTTTAAAAAGTGTCGCTCAGTTGCGATTAAAAATGGCACATGTGTGTTTACTTACCCGACTGCATATCTTGTTTAAGCATTGTGGTGCAAAATTTTTGTGAGTCGCTAATCATTTTGTAAACATCTGCTAAAGCTAAATGAATATGTTCCAGAATTCTAATTATGTTTAAACATAACAACCTAACCAACAAAAAGTTGGAAAACCCTCGGCATTGTCATTACAAAGTTCGATAGGTATTACAAAAACGGCTGAACCGATTTTGATAAAAAATGTCCAAGAATCATTGCTAGAAAACCTGCTTTCAAATAAAAAACCGCATTAAAATCGGTTCACCCGTTTAAGAGCTAAGGTGCGACAGATTGACACACAGACACAGACAGACACCTATCGGTCAAACTTTCTTTTTGCGTCGGGGGTTAGAAACTTTACTTCGATCGTTGCAAAATGTTCTTGGATCATACTCTAACAGGTACCCTGTAAATGTACTTATATTATGTGTGTCAATTTTAAATTCTTGAAATACTGTATCGTACAAAAGTGTTACCTCATCGCTGGGGTTAAAGGCATCGGTATATGAAAATAAATACCGTAGGCAGGTAAAGTAGGTACATATTGGCATAAATATGTATGATATACATAAATTATGTAAGTTAACCGGGCTAACAGTTCTTGGGAAGATTAAAACCAAGATAAATCCAAAGTTCTTGAGAAAATTATGTATTTGCGAACGCTTGAACTTTTATTTAAAAGTTCGGCATAAAAACCTGAGCACAAAAGAATAATGTTGATATGATGGAAAACATTATATTACGAAAATTCAGCGGACCGTGAAGAGCGTTTTCACAAAGGCACTTGAAAAGTCTCCGAGGAAAATAAAAACGGATTATATTTTGCTTATCGAATTTAGGGGTTGAGTCGTAATGCGTATTGTAGGCGAATTGATGAATTATGAAATGTTGTCGTAACTTCGAGATGCGGCTTATGTGTGTGTACAGGCGGACATAGGTAATTGGTTTACCTACTCGGTTTTAATAATGAAATAATGAGGGTTTGAAGGTAAAATATTGTATAAAAAAACTTTATATTTGGTCAATTAAACTCTGCTGACATGCGATGCAACGCAACTCATTTGATTGAGAGAATTCGTCAAAGGAGTACTTGTTGACGTATCCCCACAATGAAACGTCCCGTCGTGGTGTGAACTAGCTCTACAGGTTTCGTTAATAGATTTATGTATGTTGAAATTCTCCTAAAACTGCTAAAAGTGGCTCTGAAGAGGTAACGTTTCATGTGCTTTGCCTACCCCCATTTGGAAATACAGGCGTGATGTTTGTGTGTGTATGTTTGTGAAATTCTCCGATCCCAGCACCGATTCTTGAAGATTCGGCATAAAGCGGTATTTGACAACTCCTGAATTTGCCATATTTTGTATATTATTATGAAAATACATTGTCTAATGTTTAGTAAAATGATTCGTTTGAAAATTGGATTTATAGCATTTTTTCAAAAATATATACATCTGTCTCTTTCTAAAACGCTTTTATCTATGCAACCTGTATAGCGCTAAGAAGCGTGTGATGTGATATCTATGCAAGTACGAGTATGTCTTTCTTTGTTTAATCTTGAATTGCAAACCCTTATAACTGTTATATGTAAAGGTAGCTTAAAAACGGTTTTTGTGTTCGATAACGTATGTACCTAATAATAAAATGTCAGAAAAATGTCGTATGTAATGTCAGAATTTATAAAATAAATAAAAAAAATGTCAAATATCGTATTACAAGCTTTTATTCAACTTTCAACTTAGTATGCATGTAAGTAAGTTATGAATTTGCAAACCATTTTGCGAAAACTTTCTGGTGAACTGAAATTTGGTAGTGAAATTCTGGGAGACTGGCCAGGATCATCTCCGCAGCACGGAACTCATAAACGGTTAATGGCACCAACTTGAAACTAGGTACGAATATGTACTTTAGATGACAATGGAAGTAGGTAGGTACTTCAACAAAGGTAGGTACTTTTGGAAAATTTTGGGACTACTTCGATAGTTTTGAACATAAAACTACCGTGAGACTCACTCACATTAAATAATGTATTAATTACTCACGTACGATAACTCACGTCTTAAATCGAGTCTAGCTCGACATGTTTAGGACTAATTGATAGCCCTTCTTCCTAAGAGCATTACAACTCGGCGGCTGCCGCAACACGCGGTACTACTACGCGTATGTACGTGCGTTTGTTGCGGCAGCCGCCGAGTCGCGTTGCTCCTTGGAAGAAGGGTTACAAATTAGCTCGAAACAAGTCGAACCACTTTGATAATTATAAAAGCATTATAAAAACGTAATTATTCATTGCTCAATTGAGCAAATGAAGTGAAAAGTTAGGTAATTTATGAAGGTAGGTAGAGCTGTCACAGATGGTCTAAAAAAATAAGGGCATTGGCGTAATAACTGTTTTTCAAAGTAGCCCTTGCATTTTAAAGTAACCCCGTTTTACGGTATAACGTATAACGTATATTTGTAGGATGCAATTATTGTTTTGTAACGAGAGACACGTGCTTGCTTTCCGCCAACTCTGTTGGAGAAAAAAAACCTAATGGCTTTTTAGAATCTCGTATGAGCACCTAAATATATCTAACGATCGGGGTTATTGCACCTATCAGGAAAAACGATACAGAGAAAACCATTTTATTATCTTAATATAATGATTAATGCGCGCGAACCTACATTTGGGATTAAATCTCTGCGACAACGTGATTCATTCAACCGTTGCATTTAAATTTTGTTAGTCAGTGACTAAATTTACCATGTATGATGCGATTAACTTGTAAAGAATTTAATCAATACCATACTAACAATAAGTGGTACTGATTTTGTGAATTATGACAGAGATTCTGACAGGTAATGGACAGATGTACATTTATGCAAAAAATGCATTTTTTAAAATCTTTCCTTCAGTAGTTAAACATATTTGACTTGAGCAGGGGCGGATCTACTTAAAGGCTTTTTGGGCTGCAGCCCAGGGCCCCGTGGATGCAGAGGGCCCCCAACCTGAACTGAAAACAATAGACGATATTGTCAATAATAAAAATTATCTAGAATTAAAAAAAAACCGATTATGAGGTTTGCGTAATTAGTAATTAGGTAGGACCCCTAAGCAGTATTAGCCCAGGGCCCCACAAATTCAAGATCTGTCCCTGGACTTGAGCTAGTAAGATAACTGTTTCCTTATCCGATTACTTAACACCAGATAAACCTTATTGCCCGTTTGTCGGCTTTTATATAGGAGTAAATGTTTGAATACTTTTTCAAAATAGTGATGTCAAAAATACATTGCAAATTTGGTGCATTAGCGTCGCCTTCATATTTGGACCTTGCGTGTGTCGTGTTATCGCTATGACAAATTGTTGTTTGTACGTTTCGGAACAGCCAAGAACAAAAAGTAAAGCAAAGAACCCTCCAACGTACGCCTAATGAAACACATAATTCGATTTAATGTTTATCTTCGGCCTAAGTGAATTGATATCTGAGGAAAACGAACTTGATTTATCTTGAGAAAAATATTATTATTTATTTTTAGTCTTTTCGTGCTAGCTAATGAATTTTTCGTCAAATCCTAAGTATTAAAAACCAGCTGTTGCCCGCGATTTTGTCTGCATAGAATTTGTCTACTGCTGTCCTGCTCTGCTTGAACTACGCACCATTCTAGTGCCAAAAATACTCTATAAGTATTCTGTTCTTTTGTCCGGATTACGATTAAATACAAAATGTTAGAAACTAAAAAAAAAGATGAATTGAGTCAATATAAGTGAAAAACTTAAATAGAAGTGACCTGTTGAATTGTATGTAGTAGTGCACAGAATTGATATGAGACTAAGTAATTTTTTGAATATGGAACGTCGACTTATCTATGTCGGCGGCCGATCTTAAAATCTGCCAGATCACGAAATTCCTAGGCATATCGTTAAATGGCGCCATTTCATGATACCTATGCATAAAAGTTGGCCAGGTATTTCACGATGTGCCTGAGAAACAATACGGCAGATCGATTAGAGGAACGCCGAAAAAAAGAAAAAATTTGGTACGACGAGCGAAGCGACCACAAAGCACGAGCTGAGCGAGCGAAGCGAGCGTACCTCGGCATCGGCCGCCGAAGTGCCAGAACCGATTATGGCGGCATATTATGATATGCTTATAGGAATTTCATGATCTGCCTAAAAGTCACTAGCCAAATCGTTAAACGGTGAGTTTTGAATGATATGGCTTATGTCCCTTTGCCAATTCATGAAATGGCGCCATTTCACGATACGCCTAGGCATTTCGTAATCTGGCGGATTTTACGATCGGCCGCCGACATCTATACGGACACGTTACTACTACATAGGTAGGGTCATTTGCTTAATTTGTTTACCCATAAAGTCGTTCTCAAGTTGGCGTGACAAAGGGAAATATGATTTTATTTAAATAGATTTATCTTGAATCAAAAATTCCGATGAAAAATCTTTACAGGGATGTTCAGTCATTCTAACTCAACCATCTGCTGAAATAATCCGGATTAATTTAAGACGCTTTGTATAACTTAGAATTAAACTCACTCCTAGTCAATCGTCTAAGCAGCAGGTGTCCTAGCTTTCTAGCGTTCATCGCTATGTAAAGCTGGTAAACCTCTAATCTCGCTTGCGTCAACAAAAGAGGTTTATTTTGGGATAGGGATTCCTCGATGAGATAGATAGGTACAAGTGTCGTACAACAACGATAAATTTAGCTCTATTGTTGAATCCACGACTTTCTCTTGGTACACATGAATTAAAATTTGGGACCGTTTCAGGGGCTTTTTGATTGGCTTTTGCACAAAAACTTAGTGTTGTTAATTTTTTTACCCTTAGTGGTACAGCTACTAAGTACATTGATTTTACATTAGTTGCTTGGTCAAAATTGATTCAAAACATAATAAGTGGTGTTCTTGTGTAGACGGTCAAAAGTTGTCTGGGCCGTGTTTGCTCAGGGTCCTACGCTCTTGATGTTGATTTTGACACTTGTTTGCCAACGGTAACGACTACCGTTTTTGACAAATACTCATAATCGTTTTTGGGGCACGCGCTTTTTCTTTGTTTTGAGAAATCCCGGAAAGTTCACAGCAATGTGTGTCATTTTGTGTTGGTATAGTCAGAAGATTCATGAAGAATTCTGTAATAGGCTAGTTGCGGTTGGCCATTTGTCAATTTTGACAATTGCGTCACGATTGTGATTGCTTAATAACCACATGAGCCAATTACAAGCAAGACTGTAGCGTCAAACGGAGATCTCGATACTAACACCATCTAGCGATATTTCAAGGTCAAGAAACCCTCATTGACAGATTTGGAATATGTAGAATGCTTGCAGCTATTTACCATATAATTGGTAGTCATGGTTCCCTTCCAACACAGACTATAATAATATATGCATCCCTAATAGTCAGTTAAGTTTGTCTTCGGTTGTAGATCTAAGATTTTTTCTGTAGATGCAAATTCTTTTCATGATATAATATTTATATTTGATAGACAGGTTTCTAACGGGAATCAAAATCTCCGCCAATTAGTGGCTAGTGTTGATTATGTTGTAAAAGAAACGTTTAATTATCATTATTGTGCGAACACGTATTTTTTCAGATACCTATGTTCTTCCAATGGAAGCGTCTCGGTTTATAATCGCTGGAATGTTGACACCTGCAGTATAACGGACAGTAATAAATAAATATCACCCACGTTATTCGAAACTTAAAGAATGATTCAGTCCGGGTAAGCGACAAATCATGTAGATTCACAAATAACATAAATTTCCACTTGAATATTATTTTGGTTAAATAGAAAGAAAGAAGTAGCAATCGCATTAATTTACTTGTAATTAATATTGGTAATGGGTGTATTTTTTGTTTGTATTAAGCAAAATTTTGAGAACCAACCGATATAAAAAGTTTTTTCATTTTTATCGGAAACGTGTACGTCTACTAAATGTCAAAGTTAATCTATTGAGATACGCTTACTTTTTCTGTTTAATATTATTGATTCGCGTAAATTATTATGCATTGATATACATTATACATACATTGCTTTTAAAGATATATAAGGAAAGTTAACTGTCTACCAATTAAAAGATTGTTCTTACGAGACCCTACTTAGGCCACACTGAAAGTTTTGCACTCCTGGCCACCCGTAAACATTTGAATTTAGAACTATGTCATTTAAAAAAATATAGCTCATTGTTTATGGAATTAAATAGTAGTTGGCGGGAAATTGATCGTAATTTGTTTTTTCTGACGTTTTAAAGTGACGAACTTGCACTAAAAATGGAATTGACGCGAAAAGACTTTAGAGCAATGATTTTTTACGATTATAAAAGTTCTCTTTCTGCGCAAGAATGAAGCGCTCGCCTTCAAAATGCTTTTGGGCTTTGAGCACTGTGCGACGATGGTATTCAGAATTTGAGAGAGGCCGGGTTTCTCTCTATGACGATTCTCGTGAAGGTCGGCCGTCTAGCGCGGTCACTGAAGAAAACGTGGCTGCTGTCAGGCGACTGATAGAAGAAAACCGGCGTGTCACCTATGACGAAATTCGTGGACAATTAGGGATTGGTATGAGCCAAATACAAAAGATTTTACATGAACATTTAAAAGTCAGAAAGCTTTGTTGCCGATGGATTCCCCATGAACTGACATCAACTCAGAAACAGGCCCGTGTCATTTGGTGCCAAGAAATGTTGCGGAAGTATAACGACGGGCGTTCAAATGCTGTATATAATATAGTAACAGGAGACGAAACATGGATATATTGCTACGATCCGGAAAAAAAACAGCAATCATGTGAATGGGTCTTTGAAGGTGACCGCAGGCCAACAAAAGTGCACCAAGCAAAAAGCGTTGGTAAGCAGATGATCGCTTGTTTTTTTTCTAAAACAGGCCATATTTCTAGTGTGCCTTTAGGTAATCAAAGAGTGGTTAATGCCGAGTGGTACACAACCATTTGTCTGCCAAATGTTTTTGAAAAAGTTCGCGAGAGACGACCAAGAAGCCGCATCCTCCTGCATCATGACAATGCGTCTCCTCACACCGCGAAGAAGACGAAGGCATTTTTGGATACCGAAAAGGTGGAGATTGTGACTCATCCTGCTTATAGTCCAGACCTAGCACCCTGCGATTTTTACCTTTTCCCTAAAATCAAGGATTTGATGAGAGGTTTCATTTTTAAGACCCCCGAAGAAGCAGTGAAGACGTTCAACCAACACGTTGAAAACATGGGCTCAAATGACTGGGCCTCATGCTTCGAAAAATGGTTTGAGCGAATAAATAAATGCGTAAAATGTAATGGGGAATATTTTGAGAAGCAATAAATGTATAATTATAGTTATAAACTATTTTATTTACAAGTTACGCAAAACTTTCAGTGTGGCCCTCGTATAAAGGTAATAATTTAAGTAGGTACTATTTTATGGCGAAAATTTGTACCCTGAAATAACGTTAAAAAGTATCTTTTTTGTGAACCAATATCACCAATTTAATAATTCAACTAGCTCACTTTAGTAATTTTTTAGGTATATCGGTCGTTTATTTGTTTTTTTTTTATATTTGTGATGATTTTGTCACTGAATAGTAATACATTTTAACAGATATCACTAACATCACTATTGCCATCCACTGACTGTATTCCATGACTACTTAAACTTGTTTTCTGAATCCACAGCCTGTCTAAAGTTAATTTTAATACTGCTTTAACAAAATCCAGTGCGGCACTTTTAATGAAGATATATTGCTATCATAAAAATGAATATACTTTAATTGTCTTTGATGTAAAATCCATGATCGATTTCAATGAATTCGGATTAAAAACAATAATTTAAGATCAAGATGAATCATAAATGAATCGTATTTGAAAATAGACATTTAAATAAAGTGAGCACCATCAACGACATATTCATACAAATCTCTTGGGCTGCGTTCATAATTAACTTTGCTAAGCGGCGATAAACCAAAAACAAATTATGCAAATTCATGAGGGATGATAAAGGTAAATTAACGAGGGACACGACTAAGACTAAGGTTGTCGTTATTATACAAATAACATATTTAGTTATTCGTATTAAAAAGGGCTAGTATAGGTTTTGATATTTCCACCATGAACAGTAACAGTGTTTATTTATAAAGTTATGTCTGAATATTTCAACTAATGGTTCAGCAAGTGTGATAGATAAATGTGTTTCGTGAGAATATAGGACTTAATTGAGCAATTAAACAAAGATATAATTGGAGTATCTTAAAAAAAATTGCAATGCACCAGCCTTATTGATAGTGGAATTTCACGCAATTTCGATTTTGTTTGACTGATAACTTTTATTTGACCGACCAAACAGCGAAAGCCGCAAATACGTTTACAGCCATGTTCAGTCAGACGTACTGAATATCGAGGTTTAACGGCATCCACCTATACCAGAAGTATCTTTTCTTCGTATAGCCGCTCATATAGGACGTCGAAAACATAAGCAGCAAAAGTATATACTTATATTCTCTCTCACTAACATATGTTTAGTTACCTATTATTAGCAGGAGTGCGATATGGAAAAACCAAATGTATACGGTGGTTTGGTTTTGTAGTAGATAGAAAATTCTTCCAAGTGAGATCTAGATTTCTATAATGTAGTGTAGTTGTGAATAGTGAAGTGATACATGTCGCTGCTTGGACAAGCGCCACAGAATTTTGTGGTAAAATATTTATTGATTCTGTAATAAAGTACTAAATAACTTAATGGCTTCCGTTTATGTTATCGTAGTTTTATGGTCACATTTACACTCGTTGGCGTTGCTTTTAATAAATTAAAACACCTAAACGAGGAGGAGTGTCTTGGCAAGTCGATGACCTATTTTTTGTCCCATTTCAAATAATACAAAGAATTGTGCCATAATTTATGACTTATGACGACCGACGCGAACGTGTGGGAATATTTTGAACGTTTTAGTTAGGGTTTAGTTGAATAATTAGGTGGAACCTGTTTATTATTAGGTAGTTTTAATGAAGTAAGATGTAATAACATATTAAGTGAATTCAACGTTTACTTCAGTTTTATTTTCGAGCTGATGTTTATAATTTGATTTTACGCTCTGCAAATTATTTGCGGAGTTCATGAAGCCAAATATTAAACTTTACTCATGGGGTAATTTTTAAGTTGAAGGGTGGGAGTTTCAGTTTACCTTCGTTAAGTCCAGATTTAACTCAATAGATTTTGAATTTATTTATTTGAATATTAAAAATGATGGGTATTGATTCGTTCAGACAATAATTATGTTCAGTAAAAGCCTTCGCTTAGTTTCGCGCAACAACTCTTCGACCGCCTTGCAGTAAAAATAAATCTACATTTAGTCGTTGAAGCTAGTTAAAGCTTGATAGTTTTATATAATCAGAATAGAATTATTATTTTAGAGACTAAATTAGAATAGAATGTTTGTTCTCGGGTCTTGGATGTTTAATGTATTTAGGTATGCATTTATCTACACAAGTATGTTTATCTGTTGTCTAGTATCCATAGTAGGTACAAGCTTTGGTTAGTTTGAGACTAGGTCAATTGGTGTCAAGTGTCCCATGATATTTATTTGTTATTTATTTTATTATGTTAAATTTTCCAATCTAGTGGCCATTACTGATTGTTATGCATTTTGTCTAGTTCTGTATCAAATATATGACACTAGCTTTTGCCTGCGACTCCATCCGCGTTGAATAGTTATTTTGGGAAGTATTTTTACTTTCTTCCATATAAAATTTCATCTCCTATTTCATCCCCTCACAGGTCGAATTATCAAAAACGCTCGAACAGATATTTACTTATTTCTTATTAACTGCCTAAATATCAAGTTTCATGCTTTTATGTTTAAAAATGACGAACTTCCATATAAACTTTCATCCCCTATTTCACCCCCTCACAGGTCGAATTATCAAAAACGCTCGAACAGATATGTACTTCTTTCTTATTAACTGCCTAAATATCAAGTTTCATGGTTTTATGTTTAAAAATGACGAACTTCCATATAAACTTTCATCCCCTATTTCACCCCCTCACAGGTCGAATTTTCAAAAACGCTCGAACAGATATCTACTTATTTCTTACTAGCTTTTGCCCGCGGCTCCGCCCGCGTGGTATTCGGTTATCACGCGCTGTTCCCTCGGGATCTGTGCATTTTTCCGGGATAAAAAGTAGCCTATATCACTCTCGGGCCCATAAACTATCTCCATGCCAAAAATCACGTCGATCCGTCGCTCCGTTACGGCATGAAAGACGGACAAACATACAAACACACTTTGACATTTATAATATTAGTATGGATATGGATAGTATATTAAATGCCTAAATGCCAAGTTTCATAGTTTTATCTTCGACAGCGACGAACTTCCACCATATAAACTTTCACCCCCTATTTTAACCCCTTAAAGCCTCTTTTTCGCGATAAAAGATAGCCTATGTCCTTTCCCAAGGTCTATTCTGTCTCTGTACCAAATTTCATCCAAATCGGTTCAGCGGTTTTGGCGTGAAAGCGTAACAGACAGACAGACAGACAGACAGTCAGAGTTACTTTTGAATTTATAATACTAGTATGGATGGATTTCTAAGGCCACTAGGTACAAAAAAGTAGTTTTATGTGCTTTTACTACAAGCTTACTGTTGATTGTACCTACTTGTTATTGACCATACTTGCATTATCATCCAACCAAACTACATTTCTTTAACAAATTTCAAGTGAATCCTATCATTAGAAGTGTGCGGAATTCGTCTCGCATGGTTTGGTCCTACCAAACATATGAACAAGTATTAAAAGTCAAATAAAAACTTTATATTTTGCTTGTAATTATGAATTAACTAACTTTTGCCTGCGGCTTCGCCCGTGTAGAATTCGGTTATCGCGCGTATCCCCTCGGGAACTGTGCATTTAACCGAGATAAAAAGTAGCCTATATCACTCTCTGGCCCATAAACTGTCTCTATGTCAATCCGTCCCTCCGTTTCGACGTGAAAGACGGACAAACATATACACACACACACACACACACACTTTCGCATTTACAATATTAGTAAGTATGGATTTGCTTGCTCGGCGGAACCATAGAGTATTTTTGGTGACTTCGCTAACTTCGTGTCGCAGCCGTAACTTACATTTCCGCAACTGGTTCTTTGAAGCCAGTGACCGGTGATTCAGCCGTCGTGTATTTACCCTATCCTCGCAATTTTGACACGTTAAGTATTTAATCGTTAGTTTGATTAATTCCACCGCAGATAACATATTTATGCTGTTATGATATATGGTTGTAAATTGATATTCTACTTAAACGCTTTTAGCAGCTTATTAAAATTCGTATTTCTAATGGGTTCGTTCAACTTCGCTGCATTGCGTCAACAATATTGTTTATTGTTGATTTATGTGTATCATTATGTCTTAGGTGCCCTAATATTTTTTGTTTTGTTAACTTTATAACTACCTGTATAACTAAAAACTTAAATTCAAACATAAGTATTTATAATTTGACTTGCAAGTACACATATTAAAGATCCTGCGTGTAAGAAAATTATTTGCAATTCTTTTCGATTTTCTTAAGAAAGCCCTGAGATTGTAGCAAGATCTTACTCCAGGATAAAAAAAACTCTAAGTAACATGCTCACGCTGACGAATCCGTGTGCATAAAAAGATTGCTACAAGTATGTCCGGGAATCCCAAAGAAAAAGGTTTGCAAAAAGAAAGTCTAATTTAATGCCAATATTTTTCGTTTTCGAATATCCGTGAAGCAAGGTCAACAGACAGGGCAACGAACTCTGTAAAAGCTCAGGTGTTGTCAAAGATGTTAATAAAATTCATAACATTCGTAAATTATGCTATTTTTCGCCTTTTGCCCGCGTAGACTACACGGTAGACAAAACCATTAACGTCCCACGAAAGGTTTTCTAGGTAATAAGAATAAGGAAAAATAATACTGTACATATATCTAAATGTAAATTTCTTAGTAATTTTAAATATAAACTTTAGAGCGCTTTGTTACCTCTGGGTACTCCAGCCCTGACAGTTTCCGTTGAATTTACATAAAGTAGGCAAGCTGAATGTAGGCCACGGCTGCCATGGCTACAGATAGCTGTATACTTCCCTAATTTAATATACATTATTAAGTTTGTCTTCTTTTTATCATTATTAAATCTCAATTTTCATGTTCTACGAGTATTTTATGAAAGGGTTATACCTGATCGATTAAAGTACCCTATACCCTACGGCTAAAGTACCTAATTTCATCGAACTTGTAGCTATCGGAAACGCAATGTCTGTAACGCTTAAATTAAATTGAATAATTATGGTAAAAAACCTGCGGCGAAAATGTCGAACAGATAAGAGACCCGTTAAATAAATAAACCCGAACCCTTTGAGGTCCGAACCTTTCATAATTTGATTTGCTCTTTTTACCGCCAAATAATAAACTACTTTTAGTGCCTTCACTTTGTTAGGTCCACCAGCAGCAGATTATTTTGTCGTTCTGCTGGTGCTTGAAGACTCTCCTTTTGAATGACTTAATTTATTAGTCAATAAAACATAGTGCTTTAAAATCGAGATATATATATTATCTAGATGTCCCACCGCTTTTGCTTATTTCCATTCATTTGTATCAGATTACCATCGGAATTTGAGATGTTAGATTGTGGTAGCATTTGAATAGAGGCTTGTGTTATGTCAAGATGCGTACATTATTATCATCGTCATGAAGACTTAATTATTATATAAACATCGACTGGAAGCGTAGATTTACATTTCCGTTACAGACTACGTGGATTAATATTGTATTTTTAAGATTCAGCATATTTTTATAAGATTTTATTTAACTTGTCATGTTCGTGTGTTTAAAATTTGCACATCGGATTTCTTCCATGTTTAGTGATTTAGGTACTTGAAATCTGTTACGTATACAGATAAAATAACAATGCAAGTGTAGTCAACAAGGAGTACAAAATCAACTAAAAAGTTTGCTTAGAAATAATTTTTTAACAAAAAATTATTGAAATCGTAGTCATACTTTTATTCAATCAATTAAAGGTCAAAACCAAAATTTTACTATTACACATTTCCGGATAAGTTTCAGTTCGTACATATGTATTTTTAGTGCTCTGGTCGATTATAAAACATTAAGTTATTATTAAAAAAATTCTCATCATTTCATCTCATCGATCGGAGAATCTCATAAATACGAATGTTTGTTCTCGGGTCTTGGGTGTTTAATATGTACTCGTATTTAAGTATGTATCTATCTATATAATTATATTTATCCGTTGCTTAGTACCCATAACACAAGCTTTGTGAAGCTTACTTTGGAACTAGGTCAAATAGTGTGAATTGTCCCGTGATATTTATTTATTTATTATTTCTGAATCTCTTACGTTGTTTGTACAGACGAAGAATTTGAATCGCGTACCGGGCTGAAACCTTTTATTTGCAAATTTTATATTGACACACCTACATCTGATTGTAGATTGATTGTGAAAATGATTGTAAAAAGGTTCCACCCTTGTATTCAAGTCAGTCAGTTCTTCGCACTATTACGAGAATGTATAGTCGAGACTGTACCTACACGATAGTGCGAAGGTATTTGATCGCATCACGTTCACGTACGCTATATCGATCTGCATCTAAAAGCAATTTACTTCGAAAGATTAAAGCGGTTCAGGCTCGTGATGTCATTATAATGTCATACGACACTCATATGTGATTTTTAATATCTCTACACACGTACTAAGGTCGCGATAGGGATCGCTCTTTATAGAGATTCACAAGTGAGGACATTCGCGGTGTTATGGATGTTGTAGGCTTTAGTGTGTGATTACTGAAACTTGATACCCTTGGAGATTTGAGTCACAGGGTTCTAACTTCCTAACTAATATTATAAATAAGAATGTGAGTATGCTTGTTTGTTTGGCTTTCATGCTGGAAGTCAACTCAAACGATCGTGATGAAATTTGGTATGGAGATAATTTGAGCCCGAGATACTCGTATATGTATTCCAGAAAATTGATTATTCTCGTGAAATAGCGATAAACTTCTTTAAGCTAGTTACTTACAGCTAACTTAAAGCTAGTTATTTACAAAGTCAAGTATCAAGCTTTTGAATGGGTTCTGACAGCCTCTAAATCAGAGGTTCCCAAACTTTTTTTTCGTAGCTCACTTTCAAATTTTTACTGTTTTTGGACTCCTTGCTGCTACATTATTATTACTATATTTCTTAAAACCCCCATTGTTTTTCACGCTAACATGGATCCCAGTCTGGTCCTTCGAGGTCCACCTGGACCACTTTGGGAACCTCTGCTCTAAATTAACCCGAAGACGAATGGACAATGGCGGTACTACGGGTTACGGTACCCTAAAAACTGACATGTATTAAAACAAATGTGTCCGAAAAGAGGATTTAATAGGTGTAGATAAGTCTCAAAATATTCTTATTATGGTTTAGTCATGTCTTGACCGATTAGCAAAAACTGTTTAAAATAATTGCCATCAGATATTTTATATGGAGAACGTTACATATTTGGCATACTTTATGAATTATGAAGCTATTTCGAGTAGACATGAATCCCACGTCTGTTACATCTGATATGTGCAGTTTATAAAATGGTTTAGTTAAAAGCTAGTAGTGACCGAGACGTCATGCAAAAAAAAAGTACCTAAGGCGAAAAGTTTCAGTTTTTTACTGGCCTATAATACTCATAATAGTCATAATATACTGGACAAAGTTTCAGTAACCCAGTAAATTTGTTTAGAGATGGAACCTTTTGAGATGTTCGGTTATTGTTCTTAGGATCTAAAGGAAACATTTTCTTAATTTTTGGCTTTTCTAAACAGTGGTAACTACAACTTTGCCGAGAGAATTCTAACAATGAGCGGTGTTTTATTGCTAAGTGTATTCCTTCACTCTTCATTCTACCCAACACTGGCTATGCTATGCTCCCCCGAATAGGTACATACAACTGGTACTTATTTGAATCATCAAGCAGTCTCTTTTTTGGTCTTCCCATTAATTGACATAATCATACTTACATACATACGTATTAGGCATGTAGTGCAGGGGCGGCGACTTACATGCCTGGGCTTATAAAGAATCGCAATTTAATGAAATCATTACGGTTTTTCCGGAGGGCTAGAGCTGAGTCACTTAGAATATCGAGTGTAGTTTTAAATCTGCGATTAAACTTCTTGCTTTCTGCAAATATTTTTCAAGTTCTCATTCAAATTAATAATTTGGTAGTAAAATGCATGTGATCGGACCAGAGGTTCGTCTTATTTTTATTCTACCAAAGTTGCGTTTTGAAGTTTCCCTGTTTTATTATAAATATTGTATTCTAATCCAATTTATGACAAGCGTAAACAAATACGCCATTAACTCGACCATAGACATTTAGTTATGTGAAAACCTAGAACCTATTGCAAAATAATTGAATAGATCAACGTATTTTTGTCTGTTTTATTATTTACAATACTTGATTTAATTCCAGATACTGTTTATTCAATTATAAAAGCAGTAACTATTTTTTAATTTTAAGGTAAGTAGGTAAATAAAAATCGCTTATTCATCCGCGCATTAATCGATTTTTAAAATGTCAAATTTTTCACCACTTCTATGCTAGTTGCTACTGCAGATTATATAAATGTTTCAGTCAAGAAATAACGTCAAATTTTGACGAAGATTTTTCAAATAAAAAATAAATATTCAAATCAAGTGAATTTTGGTGAAAAAAGTGATTAGACATCTAGTTAAAAGACACGAATTATAGATAAATGTGCTATTGATTCGATCTAGTGGATGTTTACAAAAGAATTTTGATGAAATCGGTTTGTTTACACTTTTAATAAATTGGATAGGCATAACGTAGTTTCTTTTTCCGTCGAAAGTGTCAAAGTGATAGAGTAGAGTGTAATTTCCTTAGTACATTAGATATTAATTGATTAGGAAAATAAAATATTGTATGTTCTTTATGTACACATCAAAAATACATCCAATTATAATACGGGTACCTTATTTTTAGCACGACCTCCAAAGTATGCGATCTTTGTTATTCCGTGTATCTTATAATGGGCCAGTGTTTTATTGTAGATGTTGGTCATGAGTCACAAGTTAATGTTCTTGCTGATTTGCGTATAGAAGTCAAGTTCACTTGTGCAGTCAAGGGGAGCTACACGCAACAAAGCAGCGTAATGATGCGCCCGCGAAAGCGCCTGTATTCGGCGAGAATAAAAAGGAAATACATATCTACACTCCACAGTTTGTCTACATCTTATAAAGCAGAAGAAAATTTCCAAAATATAATGCTCTAAACGATTAAAGCCATATATAGACGCGTCAGCGTTAGGCTATGCTTCACAAAGTTAATGGTTAGGTTAAGTTAATGGTTAAGTTTCTTAGTGTAAGTAAATAGACGCGGTTTTCCATTCACGCACTCTCTCATACACACACACGGAATGAAAAAAAAAACGTTATTTTTCCTGTCCTGTGTATTCGGACTACCCGTAACTACAAAATATGAAAATGGGCGGAAACTCCATCGATACCAGTTGCAAAGCTATTCTTGAAAGCGCACCCATTCCTTAATATAGCAATGAAAACATGCTTTGTTTCACTCTAACAAGTACTTCATGTCAGCATATAAGAGCAGGACAGAATCCTCGCGAAATGCAGTGATATAGCATGGGCGCGCGGAATACAGGCAAACTGTCGTTATAATAATCATTTGCATTTAGAATTCAGTTATAAATAAATAAACAAAACAAAATCGACTGATTTTGTTACTGATCTCGACTGACAAGGATGTATACGTAACGAAGCAAAAGAAAATTCCAGTAGATTATTTTTATTTAGTTCGTGAATATATGAAGTATATGTATAAGTAATTTAGGAGTGTTAATGGAAACTCATTAAAATTTAGGATAATACGCCTACTATAGAAGAATTTTTAGTGTCTAAGTTCGAGAATTCAATTTTAAGCGTTCCTTTGTTTGACTAGACTTGCTATTTTGCGAATTATAGGAAGCACGTGTCATTGATCCCGGATATAGAGACAAGATGAAGCAGCTTTTTAATTGCGTTATTCTTATTAATTTGAACGCACCTGTCCAGTCACAGCGTCTCACACAAGGAAGGGTCAATGCAAAAATGAGTTAAAACTATAGAAATCACTTATATATAAATTTTAATTTAGTTTGTAATATTTAGTATTACTTCTGCGTTTTGATTTATTTATATCTTAATAAAATCTATATAAAAAAAGCCACGATTCAATACGATATGTACGATTACGACTTACGTATCCTGACATATCGACTTCATATTTCGTAGGAATTTTTAGATTTGCAGCATTTGTTAACCATTATAGTATGTGCGTATGGAGGCCGTATCGAATAACGTTTCTGACGCTCGCGATCGCAATCAAATGACAGTTTTAGTAAGTATGTGAAATCTGTCATTCGCTTGCGATTGCGTGCGTTAAAAACGTTAGAAAATACGGCCTCTGGTCATTTAGTACGTGTGTTCGCTTAAGCACTAGAACGAGAGGGCAGCGCAGTAATCTGGGTCGTTGTCTGGACTACCAAATATCGCAACTCAAAGAACATTGAACACAATCATAAAACGCTGAGAAATGGGAGAAGATATAAATTTAAATACCTAGTCATACTTTACACACGTACTAACCGTAACTACGATATCAGTTTCGTTAGTGATTGTAAAGCACTTATTCTCTTTTACTTCTTGCTTACTTAGTGCTCACTACACTACCAATTGTATGCTACTTTTATTTGCACAATAATAACCGTGTGGCGATTCGTGCATTGGTGCAACATCATAACACTACTTGAAATGTCAAAGCACAGTGAACTGGCTTTATGTTATATCTATACGGTAGGTATGTCATTTTTGCATGACGTCGCTGATTTATTTCGATGGTTATCATTCATTTGTTCAGGCTTGCATGTTTACTCGGCCTTTATGTCACAGCAAAATATTGCGGACCCGCCATTTTCAAGGGCTTCTTTTAGAAGATAGGTTTTATTATGCTTCATTCTTTTTGTGGAAGGTTATCCTAATGTCGTTTTAAATTAAAACACAGTGTCAGATTTAACAAGATGGCGCAGCGAGATTGTGCCGAAGCCTTTTGTCCTCGGTTCATTTGTTTTCTATATCTTAGATTAAACACGAAACTGTCAAACAAATGAGCTTGCATCCTTTTATTTCATACAGCATAGGTTTTTATATCAGAGCTTGTCCGTGATGAATGATGTTAATGCATTCGTCATTGTTTGTTATATTTATGCTCTATTTAAGTGATTATTTACCTACGTCAAATTTAGCAAAACCTAAATTTCACATTGTGAACACGCGTTGTAATTTAGAATTTATTTGTCAAATTTAAAATAGAGAAACTGTTATTACTCGAATTAGGTTGTCCGAAACTTTAAGATCACAGGATCCCTCTTTTAAAAAAAGTAACCTACCCCGATCAAAATTAATCTGGCCGTTTAAATTTGTTTATTTCGCAATAACAATTTTTTACCAAACCCGGAAAATTTCAGGTTAGGCTACTTTTATTTCGACGTACTGACACAAAAAATTGGTTTTTCGGAATTATGCCGCGATATTTATATGACATTAATATGTAGAGCCACAAAGTAATAAATTTGTCATATAACTCTTAATAAATCACGACACGGTTTAATACGTCTAGATCAGATAAGATTAATAAAGACTTGCAACCAAGTATCGTATGTCATGTGTTGAATATTTGATTTATAACACAACTAGAGCCTTTACCTGCGGTTTAAAAAAAATCGAAACAAAAATTCCTGCGGGAATTTTCAAAACTACATCGTCAATTTCATCAAATTGGTTTAAAAAAAACCGTACTTACATAGCTCGCATACCTAACACGATTTTAAATATAATTACTACTTATTAAAAATCATATCTTAAGGCGTTTATTCGAGCGTTTCAACCGTCTCATTTTTCAGAACACTTTTCTGTAAAAATGACCGAATATTCTGATACAGTTTTTTAAATATCTGGTAGAAATACAGGAACACTTACAAATAATCGTAAAAACGAAATCAAAATATAAAGCCAATTCGTAAAAAATGTGACCAGATAAATGAGGCGGTTGAAATGCTCGAATAAACGCCTTAAGATATGATTATGTAATTTTTACATTTAATCAAATTTTAATGTTCCTAACTATGTATAGTAGCTTTCAGATGATTGAATTTACTGTTATGGTATAATATCAATGAATCAGCCGATGTCAATCATTCACCGTGTAGGTATCGAGATTGTTGAGATGAAAGATTCATCATTAGTCAGCAGTGTGCATTTTCGATTGTATGTAATGTAATGAGGGTCTTCGCGAACTTGATTTGCATGTGCAAATAGCAACTAAAAATTAACAGTTCGAAAGATTTACGAGAAATAACATCGTTACAACACATGATTATAATGATACATAATTGATTAATTCAAGTGTTCATTTTAGAATGGAGTGATATAGACATGCATGATACTCGTAGTCGTTTGGCTAACATTGGAGGAAAATTTTACATAGGTATCTACGTCCTCCATACTTAAATAAACCAAAAAAAAAAATATCTAAATTAGGATCATCACATCATAGATGAAAATTGCTCAATAACCTTTATTAAAAATACATAACTAACAAAAATATTTCTGAATAGGGATTATGATAATCGTAAATGAACTTACCCACTTTTGTTATTTTGTGTTACTTGACTATAAAAGTGTGTTAAGTTGTACATATCTTATCACAGCCAAGTACATGTCAAAATCAAGTTCAAAATGGTTTTCAAAATTAAGAACTTTATTTCAAACTACTCCTAATACGATTATAGACAATAAATAAAAAAAAAAATCGAATCAAATGAGACATCTGCGCAAGATTAAATTATCTGCGGCAGGCGTGCAACTTGTGACTGGTCCTGAAGAACTTTAACTCCAGGACTTAAAGTTTGCTTTAGATCGACATAATTACTAGAATCGTGTGGTCACGTAAGAATGTATTGATCCGACACTTTGCAGTGAAGATCAGGAATGCACGCATCGCGATGGATTCAGATAATCGGAAAGCATCTTAAGACTGTTCTTATTTATATTAATCCAGACAGTAATTTTTCTATTGTACTCAGCGTGGCGCTAAAAATATCCACAACGCATTATAAGAGGAATAATAAAAATGTTACGCGAGATGAAAAGGCTTAGCCTATAAGTATGTCCAAAAATAGCTACCTGATAAATTAAGTGATTAATTTATCAGGTAGCTATCTGTAATAAAGTTGATCGCTCAAAAAGTAAGTTACAAAGATTGTACTAAAAAGATAACATTATGAAAACTGTGAAAAACTATTAAAACATGAAAAAGGTGTGTTAACAATAGGAGAGGCGAGAATGTGTCAATATCGTTTCTGAAAGGAAAGTTATGCAAAAGTTTTTGTCTCAATTAGATCTGTAAGAATATTTGAACCTATTCTTAAAATACGATATTTATAAGGTTGGATTTTGTTCTATCCCTGTAAACTTTGGAGTTAGTATTTTCATACCGAGTGGTGGGCCAGTGAATATAAAAATGATGTTACTTTCCATGTTTTCATGAGCGTTTTCTGTCAAATGTGAACGCTTGTAATTTATTTCATAATGACTCATAAACATTGAGCAGTATAAATATGAAACCTCTCGTCATCATCAAAGCTCAAATTTTAATCCTCCATGAATGTACAACAAAAAAGAAAAAGTTGCATTATATTAAAAAATATATATATTTTTCCAGTTTTCCGCCCACGGGGCCACCGTTTTCTCGTTCTCGCTCGAAATAATCCCTCAAACGAATTACAAACTCTCGACTCTCTTACAAAGTCAACAAAAATAATAATAGAAATGAACAATAACAAATACAATGCAAAGAAAATGCAACTGAAACTCAACTCGTATACACGGCAGACGCACTCGTACCTACTGACAATGATACTGACAAGTACTGGCCACAAGAGGCACAATATGGTTGCGGCCGCGTCCCAAATAGCCGCGTTTACAAAATCTTGTAAGTTTTGTTTAAAAATGTAAAATATCTTAGTTCACTGTTATCGAATAATGAACTGCTGCAATTGCCGATAATATTGTGTCACGTCACTACTCTGTTCCGTTTCACACATTGCGTCATTTAAAAAAATTAATATTTTTGTATCGTATTCGATGGAGGCTATTTAACAGACACTGATATTGCTTTAAAATTTTAAAAATAACAGTTTCACATTTTTTTGATTATTTTGTTTCAAAATAGATTTTTTTTTATAAAAATATTTTGCGAACATAGTATGCGTAATTCGGAAAATTTTCAAATGTCACAGAACTCATCATACGTGAAAAATACAATAGTGTGTCGTCTACCAGTTAGTCAATGAGTTAGTTACGTTATAAATTATGTAAGTCGCAAGCAATTGTTTCAGACGGATGTACCTAAAGCACGGCGCTGCGGAAATTGCGAGGGGCCTCCGTAACCTATGGCAACAACTACAAACTTGGTTACCGATACGTGGGATAGGTCTTTTCTTAAACTTCTAGTATAAATTTAGCGTCTTTAAAACGAACCAGTTAAAAGTAAAGTAAATTTCTACAAATTAAGAGCTGCATTCTTGTCGGTGTAGCCGATGAATGATCGTCAGAAAACTACCAAATTCAAATAACGATGTAGAGATGAAAAAATGGATATTCAGTAAGACTAAAAAATATTAAAAAATACGAAAATTACGACTATTAAATCCAATACAAAACCATAATTTTTGTGATCAAAATTCTAATTGATCGTAACGTACGTTTGTACTACAATTATTTTCATGGCGTTTAAAAATTCAAGAGGCTTGGACAAATACTGTTAAACTATTAAATTCGTATTCTCAATAGATATTACTGGTGAACCAAACATTTAAGTTGTTGACTCTGCCCTCTCGTTTGAATGGTTATATAAGTGGGTATGTAAAGCCCATTCACCCTCGTGTTGTTTCGGGATGATAAATTAGCAGGGCTTACCTGTGCCCTGCCGGCTAGGATTAGGAGCCGGTGCCAGTCTATCGTCACCCCTTTCAGTCCTCGATGCCGTTTGTAGCTTTATATTTGCTTTTGATTACTTGATTAATTCGTTTTTCGACAATGCACGCGCTTTGTTTACTGATGAGAGACAGAATATATTTATCGCTTTGACACCATGCCATTTCTCATACAGTAATTGTGTCCCCTGTCGAAATTGAATGCTGGAACATAATATATTGCTAAATCCTTCCTGTGAAATCCAAGCGATTAATATTTTTGTTTTGTTTAATTTATAGCAATAGTAGACTACAGTAATACATAATGGGAATTTTATTAATTACAACAAATAACTTGTCTTGTTAGTCAATCTCGTCAATGGTAAGGCCATCCTATATATGCTGTCCTACTAGGAATGTTCAATCCATTAAATTTTTGGAAATATACCTTTTTGGACTATCGATGGTTTGGCCAATATCTATATCGGTCGTTGTTAAAATAAATATGTTAAAAAATAGTTTGTAGATGGGACTGGGTTAGGTAAAAATCTGCTATAAAGTGTTACAGACTCATTCTAAACACTATAAAGTCCAGTGGCCAAATGTCTGATAACTACCATCTATCTCGCAATATTTTACTCAAAGTTATCTCACAAAAAACCAAACCACTGCCTGCCCAAACTAATATCAAAGTCAAAACAATTACGTGGTACTTATCGTCGTGTCTCGTCAGGTTTTTGTCGGAACTCAGAGCCAGGACTCAGGTCCTATGAAATATGACGTCGAAGCTACCGACTTGACGATAAATCACAGGCTGGAGCCGTCTGAGCAATCTCGAGCGCTGCAGCCTTATTCAGGTGACAAATATGTGGAAAAGTATAAGTTGGTTTAGTTTTAGCTCATTTTTGTCGATTGCTAACAGGACAGAAACGCTTGCGTGTGTGATAAACTCTAACGACTTCTAAACCTGCATAGGCAAATTGTAAAATATTGTATTTTTTAATAAATATATTTTAAATCTTATTTTCTTTTTAATTAAATGGAGAGCAATATGACTTAATGGTATATATCTAATACCATCTACGAAGACGCGTGATTTTCTCAAAATTTGCCATTAATGATAATTGTAATAAGAACCACGGCACGCGTCATCGTGAATGACTCTACCTATACCTATGACGTTGTCATTTAAAATTTCAGTCGAGTAAATAGATCGGTATACCTATGTCTCATTGAATAAGAATAGAAACAGTAAGTGGACCATTTTTTTATTGAAGTCAGAAATATAGTCTTGCCGTCAAAAGTACAAAACATATTTCAATTTATTTACATCATTTATCCTTAAAGAAACCACAGAATAAACCAATACCTACTCTTAAGATAAACTTCAGAAATACAATACAATACAATACAAATACTCTTTATTGTACACCAGAAATAATAAGCGATACAGAAAACAGGTACACAGAGAAAATTACAAGGTAAGCAATAGGCGGCCTTATCGCTTAAGACTAGAAATACTTTTGTGTTCAAGTTTTACGAAAATTTCTACGGAATAAGGTTGTTTAACTTTATCGGTGACGACCTACTCTCTGTTCGGGAATTTATATAGGCACCCTAACATTTAATGCGCCGATCCTTCACTATTATCATCCTCTCACATGACTGATAACTCTGGAACATGTAACCTAAATTAAAACATATTTTATGGCATGGCTAAGTCAATTATGATCTCGTATTTGGATTCATTTTTATTCCTCTAGATTGAGATATGACGATATCACCCGAAACGAACGTATTTTTCGCCACATTTTGTGTTTTTACATGAAACTGATTTCTTTTGATATTTTTACAGCTCTTCTTACAATCAACCAACCTGTTGCTTAAATTATACTTACCTTAACATGCCAGGATGGAAACTGGATACCTACTCTTAATCACGAGAATCGCGCTTTTTAAAATCTTATTGCCTACTAGCTAAAAATCTAAAAGCGCCTTTGAAAAAGTCTGTTGTTACAAGATGGATTGCAAATTACAATCCTGGCCAGTGATCGTGATTGAGTGTGAAAAAGCACCTCACCAAGATTACGTTTCGATTTGAAGACCGTTCCGAGTTCCATTGGAGACGTATCGTATCGATCAAGTTCCTATTAATTTGATGTGATTAGTACCGAACACGCTTATTGTAGCAATATTCGAAAATTGTGTTATTTATTACACTTACTTATTTCTGATGGTGACTTTGCTTTAAGTAGTTATCTAGCATTAGCAGTTACGAAAAAGTTAATTAATTATTGATATTAGTAAGTGTAGTTAAGATAATTTAAGTTCAATCTTTGTATTTGAAATTGAATTTAGTGATTAAGGAATTACTTAAGAACATGTGTTAATTTGTTAGTTCATTGATTTAAGGAGACGATTCTGTATAATTGATTTACTGTAATAGTTGAGTTTAGATTTTCATAGATAAATAAATAAATAATAAAATATCGTTTCAAGTGACGGTCAAAACGATTAGCGAGACTTATAATATGAAGATCTTCGATAATCTTAAGTATCATGTAGGTATAGCTATTACTATATGTATCTATGTCACTATGTCATCGTTTTCTAAAAAAAAATGGCGATCCGTGCTACGCCTACGGTAGGTAGGTACGCGTACGGTTGATATTGCAGTCGTGTTAGAGCTTTTTTAACCGGACCCCTTATTATCCTGAATCCTTCGACTGCAGTAGGGGGTTTGCAAAACGTATTTCACTCCAGAGTGGTGAAAACATTTGGCCGCGCGAAAGGGCAAATTAAATCATATAGCGAGCGTCTCAATTATTTAAAACGCGCGGCGGCTTCAGTATAGGGCGGCGCAAAAAGAATGACGCTGGTCCTTTGAAAGCCCATCGGGGGCACTCTCAAAGCTGTCACCCCCAGAAGTATGTTTTACTACAAACAAGACAGAGGAATCTCGAAAATTTACATAACGCACACAGAAAATACATTGGCGCCTGCACATGGTGAGGTTGACAATCGTAATCAATCAAAGCTGCAATGTACAGGGTGCAACTCGAAGCGGTATCAGGCTTTGTCACGGTCGGAGCAAAGGCGCCGCAGCGGCTGGCGTGGAGCGCATGCGTTCGCAGTTTCACCCCATTGGTCTAGGATGACGTCATGGGGGTGAGCCCGTTGGTCTGAGTGACACTAGCAGTCACCCCTGAGAACTTGTAGGGACATCTTGTGCCTGCAACAGCGGCACAAAAACAAAACGTTATAATAATATTTTGTCTAATAGACCTTGTTGTGATACGTACTATGTAATTTGTGTGAGTGTTTTGGATAATAGTGGTTGTTAAAAACTGTTCCACCTGGCAGTGAGAGCTGCGTTTCAGCGTCGTATTAAGGTAACATCATGTTGTGTGTTTACTGTTCTCCTGTTTTAGTATTTTCAATGATGGCAACTCATACAGGCTTTTAGTTTAAAGAGACGGTAGTGTTATTTTTTATTTTGACTCTGACTTTTAAAAACGTGAAATTTAACACTTATTCTCAAATCAGCTTGGTACCAGTAACAGGTGTTTAAGATTGTTTGATTAGTTTTTGTGTCCATTGATGTTCTATTAGCTGCTAAAAGAACATAAACGGTTGCTTAATCCTTCTTTCAATTTGGTTCAATTCTACAAAATTTTCTGGTGTTTATTAAATAATTATTTTTGAAATTGGCGGGTTTTTAGTTAATTTCTAGGTGAAAGAGAATTTTTTTAAATGTACAGTCCGTACAACCCAGTTATTTGGATTAAGCTGTGATTAAAAACGTGTTCCTGATTACGTATTTAGTTACATAATGTCGTTTCTAATTTGTATCAACAGTGTGATCACGTTTAGGATATTGAGTAGCTGCGAGACAGTATCTAGGTATTCCCTGTACGTCTTGCCATTAGTTTCTCTATTGAAATGCAGACTCTAGCTCTTTCAGGAGCAATAAGAGAGAGTTATGTAGCTTATATATCTAATACGAATATTTTGATATTATTTTATTTTAAGTACATGCTTGATTGGTATTTGAATAGCTTCGACACAATAACAACGTGTATTATACGAGAATTCGTGTATGAAAACTTATATTCTATATTAAAAGTTAAGAATGTTTATGCTTATAGCAACAGAAAGGTCTGCCGAAAAATTGTTTAGCCGGCAAATACCAGAACCACCTACGCTATTGAGACCGCGTAACCAGATATTTTGCATGTTGACGTTTCGCGCGGGGACCCACCGCCGGCCTAACTAACCATTGCCTGCTTTCATCGCCAATTTGAATATTTCAAACGACGTAGCCGACGACGATACTCCATGGAGAAATTGTTTTTAGTAATGCAGTAACTCAAGACCGAGTTAATGTTTTAGATTGGATGGGGATAAAGTTATTTGAATAATCCAACTAGCGGGGGGTAGTGTGCCCTCAAGTTAATTTGCTCCAGAGGAGGTATAAGTGCGGTATGGCTAATACTTGGTAGAAATAGAGTTACTGGTTTGAGATGGAATTGTTACTTTTGTGGCATTTGGTTCTGTTATTTTTAAAGAATAACATACGTATTATATTTTTAACAGCTCAGTACGTGGTAATGAGTGGCTACTTAACTCGCTCCGATTCTGTTATAAAAATGTAGGTAGGTAGTTTTTTCTTTCTGTAACTTAATTTTCAAACACGTCCATTGCATTCTTCAGTTCCGGTTCGCCGAGTTACTGCCTAGAATATTAACCCGTAACTTTTGTATTTCAGCGCAGCAGTTTAAAAGGTTATGGTTTACGGTTTCGCTTATTGCTTTATAAGATGAACTTTGGAATGAAAACAATCGTAAATTTGCGAATACAAACACTTGTATACTTAAACAGTCGAAATAGATACGAAATCTAAAATAACAAATTAGAGTAGTTTCAAGTTGACTTTCTTCTTTTATATTAAAAACTCACGTAGAGTAACTTGTTTTTCCCAAATTACCTTGTAAGTTTTTGGTAGACAGGTACTCGCATTCCAGAAGAAGAAAACTGCTATTCTGATTTGTAGTGTGCGATATGTAATCACACGTACCGTATGAAAACATGTGAATATCATGTTCTCTAGGGACCGATGCCACTTTATTCGGTTTGTGCGGAACGGCAAGCGAATCTAACAGCAATAAAATTGCGTAGAGAAAGAATATTTCATGATAATATTTCGATTTGGATTTGCCATTGAATGTTCACCTCAGTTAGTAAATATGACATAAAATTCACAATTTTCAACAAAAATAAAAAAAAATAGTCGGGCCTATTGTGTACTCAACTTTAATGATAGAGACGCTGAAAGTTTTTTTTTACTTTTTCGATTTTAGGGGATTATTGGGACTTAAACAAGACAATTCACTGTAAAAACCACCTTTACGATTCAGCCTTAATGGATGCACCGTGATCACAAATAGACTTCTGACTGACCACGGCTACTATGCAATGTGAATGAGATAAGTTTTCGTGTTAGGTGTCGTGTCGTGTGTTTTAACCTCGGATATAAACAATACTGTTCCTGTCAATCGTTCAAAAGTTAACTGGAAAAGATCCCTTTAAGGGATAAGTTCACCTTTGTACATCTTATTTTATTATCCTGTGTTCTGTTATTTTGTTGCGTTTTTATGTACAATAAAGAATTTTACAATACAATACTTTTGGTAAAGAGTGTTTTGCATTTTTTATCTGCAAGCGTTTTTGTGTCTTCTTCATTATCTTATTCCTGGTAAAATTCTATAAAATCCTAAAAAAACATTTTCAGAAGTTCAGCTTAACTAACCCAACTACCTCACCATTAGCCGAAAGACGTCCACCGTTGAACAAAGTCCTTAGAACACCACAATGAACGACAACTCGCTACTTGCATCCATCAGTTGCTCGGTGGTCTGCCAATGCTTTGTCTTCTGGTTCATAGTCGTCATTCGAGGACGTTTCTCCCACATTAGTTATCCCTTCCTTGAGCGATGTAGCGCACCCGTTGCCATTCGAGGACTTTTTCTCCCACATCGGTTATCTCTTCTTTGAGCGATGTAGCCCACTCGTTGCCATTTGAACTTGCATATTCTTCGACATACGTCAGTGACCAACCCTACAATACTGAAATATCCATACTAATATAATAAATGCGAAAGTGTGTGTGTTTGTATGTTTGTGTGTATGTTTGTCCGTCTTTCACGTCGAAACGGAGCGGCGGATCGACGTGATTTTTGGCATAGAGATAGTTTATGGACCCGAGAGTGACACAGGCTACTTTTTATCCCGAAAAAATGAACAGTTCCCGAGGGAACAGCGCGTGATAACCGAATTCCACGCGGACGAAGCCGCGGGCAAAAGCTAGTTCCTTTATAAATATTAAGTTTTGTATAGAGTGAAATTCAATTTAGATATACTTACCAATAACTATAGTATTTATCGATCACCGCGGGCACCTGGCGACGATGCTAAATTAATTCTATTACTGAAACGACCGGCCACATGTGCCCGACCGGAACACCATTATTACGACTAATCAGCCAAACAAAGCCAGACTTCTGGAACTACGTGAAGTGAAACAGTCATGGGTCGTAAATTTGGCAAATTCTGTAGAGTAGAATACCTACCTAGAGCTTTGTTGTAAGTAGCAGTACCATTTCGGGCGGGTCCGTTCTGGGAATACTTTGTCCTGAGCAATGCTTCACTGTGGAATATGTTCTCAGCGTAAAATTCTCTTCTGTTGATCTTTCTTTTGCGTTCTATGTCAACTGAAATATGAGCACCTATGTAGTTCAGTTTACGCTAGTGGGCAAAAAATTTACACAAAATCAGTTAAAATCAGGCTCTGCTTTAAAAATACGCCCTTAGTAGGTAAAAATAAACTGAAATAAAGTAAGAATTCTTTGATGAGAATTGATCGGGAAATTGAATTTTCCTGCTAGAATGTCGTAACCAGTATCAATCGCTTTGACAAAAAACTCAAAGGGAGCTTTTATTGAATACCCTCGCAGCAATCGTGGTGAGCAACTTAATCGGTAGATTGGCTTTCGGAGTGATCTATCAAAATGAGGGAATACACACGGAGCTATTTACCGAACAGGCATACTCGAGCCATATTTTAAAGTAGCCTGTTACTCGCGACTCCGTCTGCGTAGAATTCGTTTATTGCTATCCCGCGGGAACTATTCCATTTCCCGGGATAAAAACTATGCTTTGGCCTTCCCCGTAACTCAATTATCTGTGTACCGGGTTTCATACGAGTATAAATAAATTTGTATTAATACTCAGTTGAAAATCTTTGAGCATGGTAATAATTTCCACGTTCAGCGCCAATTTTAATAGTCTTGCTTGTGTATAGGAACTCTTTTACTGAGATATTTAAATATTTAACTTTTTTTTAATAGCCATTTTCTATGTCCCACTGTTGCTCTTCCTCGGATTTCCAACTTCCACTGTCGGCAGCTAAGTTTTACCAATTGTTTCTGAATGCGTGGTCGTCTCACCACCTCCATCTCGGTCTGCTGCGCTTCTCGGTAACCTGTGCCCATCTCTCCGGGTGGGTCATGGCTAGCCCAGTCCCACTTCAGCCTGGCGGTTTCTCTTCCGACATCTGTTATGCACGTTTACGAGCGCAGTGAGGTGTTCCGGATCCGATCTGTCCTTTTGAGGTTGGTCTTTTTTTACGATACCAACGGGAGTGAGTACATCCTGTCTTAAAACCGGGCGCAAAGGGCAAGTACCTAGTTATTTATCAAGAAAATCTATTCCTAAAACGTATGTTACCTGAATTAATGTATTTCAGCGTGACGTGGCTCGACTGCCTTCACCCGATAATCGATCCTAATTTGATTGGCGCTCGGACAGCTGGTTACGACGTGAAAACTGTATTACTTCAAAACTCGGCTACGTTTAACGAACGGGCAAAGGAAGGCAATTCCGTTAGCTGATTGACCTATTTGCGGTGTTTCGAGTATTTGGAAAATGGCTTTCAAAGTTTCAAGTTGAATCTAAGAGAAGCTTTGATTTAGGTAAAATCTGATATTTCCATATCGTAAAAAACCGTTGTACAACTGACTATTAGCTTAATAAAATTGGCAAACTTGACTAGCTGATAAATTTTGCAAAAAGGAATTTGGAAAAAAATCACGAGGAGCGTGGCAGGTTTAGTCATCCATTTTGAGAAGCGCTACCACTAATATTAGTAAATGACCTAGTATCCGCTGTTTAATACTCCTCTATCCTAATTTAGTCTTCTTAGATTTTATATTTATTTGTGGCTATCAACCATAACTCTATGATCATGTAACAAAAACGGAAGCACTTTAAAACCATGGGTCCTATCCTGGCATAGCACTAGAGTATCAATTTCACTAACCTCTTACCTCCATTTTTTTTCCATTTTTCCTATCTCAATGTATAGCTCCAACGTGTCTTAAAGCTCTGCCAATATTACTTAATTAACTCGTCCAGTACTCCATTATCGAATAATCACTATTAATTTAGGACCGTTTCCCCTCTTTAGCTTTACATGGAAAACCACTTCCTTTAACAGAGTACTACCTACCCTGATTTGTGATCTGAAAATAAACGATCGTTTATCCTCTATTACGTTTTAATTGTTTACTAGTTCTACATACCTTTTATTCCACAGCGTATACTCTAAGTCTTATTACTTACATTATTATTCTACTTTAATAAGTAATTGAAGCAGACAACTATTGTATTCGGATAGATTAACCACTGTAATTATGCTGACACAACGTGACTTGTAATTATAATTCATTTAATAATGGATCATTTATACTATACTCAATGCGGATGTTAAATTCCCCCGATTAAATTTAAATTTATTACCTGTACTTTTAAAAATAAATAGATCTTAATGGCAATTTATATTTTCTATGACTATCTGAAACAACGAAGACCTGCGTCAAGCAGCGTTTTACACCAGAGATGTGCGAGGATGTGTTGCGAGGAATATGTTTTTCATTAACAAATAGAAACGCTTCATTTACCTCGCCTCGCTCCGCTCAGCTGTTTCCATCAGAGATGTGCTGTGTGAGGATAGATAAATGAAGCGTTTCTATTGGTTTATAAAAAACACATTGCTCGCAACATATCCTCGCACATTATTGGTGGAAACGCTGCTTATAAACTTTTCTTAAGCTAAATTTTCTAAAGCCGGTGAAATAACTGGCACTTGAGGTATCCCATCTTAGGCCTCTAGGTTGGCAACGCATCTGCAATACCCCTGGTGTAAAAAAAAAACAATCATAATTTGATTGCTTAGTAGCGACATCTCTTGTCCGGGTGAACGGTTAGTTCCGAAGGAGATATTGAAGGCTTCTCGTTGAGAGTTAAAACAATATAGATGGCGCTAGGTGACTGCTTAAGTTACAAAGTAAAAAGTATAAACAAGCTGAGATATGTGATGCATAGGGAAAATTCGTGTTTGTGCCGTTGACCAGCAGTGGTGTAGCGGTATAGCACGCGGCACGGAATGCCGAGGACCTGGGTTCGATTCCCAGTGTTGGTCTTATTTTTCTGGTTTTTCTGTGCATCTATGTTTCGGTTTGTATTTTCAATTTAGGTTTCACGGGATGACCGTAAAAGTAAAAATTTGGAATTGAAATAAAAAATACAAAAAGATTCCAAAAAAAAAAAAAACCCCTGGTGTTGCAGATGTTTATGGGCGGTGGTGATCTCTTACCATCAGGAGCCCCAGTTGCTCGTTTGCCATCCAGTCGTATAAAAAAAAAAGCTTATTTTTACACTTACAACATATCTCTTGGTTGGTTGCATGAGCATGCATTACACCGGGGTTGTATTGGGTTCCTCCCGAGGGACATGTCACCATGTCATAGCTGAGGTTGAGCCAATTATATTGGGTTTTGGTTATGATATGGTTCGTTGGTGTGACATACCTCATTAATATTTAGTCTTGCTTTGAAAATATGGAAGTGTAGGTATATGTTTCTAAATAATCTTTCAGAAGCATTTATATAGACCGACGCTTGTTATCCAACCGGTTCGAATTTTCCAAACAGTACAAGAGTGTCAACTAAGATTAATAATCCCTGACGTTTCACGAAGTGGTAGAACTCCGAGGCATAATTATGAAACATCAACGTTTCCCAAAAAGGTGGGGCGTAGAAGTATTTATCATTCTTAACCAAATAAAAAGAGAAAATATATCAATCTTTTGTCTCAGAGCTTGACACTTTTGGGGCCGGAAAATTAAGACTGAGAAATGGGGCGGCGATTATGATTTGTAAATAAAATGGCGCAATTTGAAATGTTTATTTGGATCGGCTTTTGATGAAATAATTAACTACCACGTCTTGTTAATTTAACTCATGACTGATTCATCGAATTCATCAAGTCAATATACTACCACAAATACAATATAGGATCGTGTCGCTTGATTGTAATAAGGTTAGTTATACATTTAGTTCGAAACAAAGCTTGAGCGGGCGAGCGTAATCTACTAAACTCTGCTAAATAACCTCGCAAATTAGCTAACGAACTGTTACCGACAATTTTCCCAAGTTAAAATTGATGTGCGTTGTAATTAATAAAGCAGCAGAAGTTCTTTATTAGTTAAAATAACCTGATATTGCTAAGCGTTTTCGATATTAACATGCGCCTCAGAAATGTTTACCAAGCCATGTATCTTCCTAAATGATTACTAAACATCCTCAATTTAGCGTGAGGGCGTCGAAGCGATTTTGCCCGGAGCGATACTGGATTGAAAAATTGTAGCGTTCGAGAGCTTACGTAATTTCATGCAGCCTGCGAGCCTCGATACGCGCCCGAGGCCGCAACCCCCGGGTGGGCTAGGTGCGTTACGTATCACGTGGCGTGACAGCGTGCCTGTCACTTTCCAAACTACTCGTAAAGTGTAAAGGGAATTCTTGACAATAACAGATATATATACTAACGTTCGCTTTCACAGTGTTATTTTGGAATTCTCACGCATTTTTTTTTCGGGAAGAGTAGGTACTCTCATAATATAATAATGGTCTCATGGAAAGCGATCTGTATCTGTCAAAATTGACAGGCGTGTTTGGTGGTAATAATTCAGCATGATTGAGGAACATTTATATGATATTATTATGATATTTTATATTTATTACCTCGGGTATACTTAGAAAATGACCGTTTTCGGCAAGCGATATCAAAGAAGGTATCAACAGTAAAGGATACAGAATTGGGACCCCGTCGTTTTGCGTACAGACTAATATGGAGGAAATAGAATCGGATTAACCTATGTGAAACGACACCCTTTGCGGCAGCCAATCGATTTTAAACTCTACCTTGACTAACTTCAGACTCAGACTTGGTACTAAGAGATGAGGATTATGTTTTGGATCACCCTCACTCACCATTGAAGGCTTTCTTTTTGTTTTGTACACTTACTTTTATTTGAGTTAAAATTGAACTAATTCAATACAACTTCCACAGTACCGTTGCAAATAAAATAAAAAAGAAGTGCAGTCACTTATCGTATTTTCTAATGTATTTTTTAACCCCAGATGCAAAACAGTTCTATATACTATTTATAAATTATATGTATAATAATATATACAGTTCCTACATGGATCGGTCTGTTCCGATGTTAGTTTCGCCGTTTTTAAGATATTGGATTTTGAAATGAAGGTGTAATTTTCAACTTTTCTAAGTTACAGCATAGATAAAGCATGTTATATAATTTTATTTTCTATAAAAATAGCGCTAAAGGTCCTTTAAAATTAAAGCCAACTTAATCCCAACAACCCTTATTAGAATGTCCAAGGAACACGTAGAATCTTTCAGAATCCCTCGATGAGACCTATGTAAATAGTAGAAGCTCACAGACTCTGGGGACGGCGACCGACTCATGTTTATACATTTTTAACAGCACGCTGTTCGACAAGGTCGTTGTACCAGGGGTTTAAATTAGGAATCTTGTCTTAGCATGCATTTTCTCTAGTGGTTGTCATGTTAATGTACAATAGATGGCACCTTGTTGTCATTTATATAGCTAATAACATAGAATTAAAGATGGGACGATTATTGGGACAGTGACCAGAACTCGGACGACGTCTAGTTTACTTGTAACTAGTAGTTCTACCTAAGTGTGGCTTTATGAATAAACAGGACGTTTAAATAAGTAGGTATGTTCGCTGTCTTATTAAACTAATGTTTTTTTTATAAACCGTTAAAGTGTCCCACTGCTGGTCAAATATCTAGGCTAAGCTTTAATCGATGGTATCTGTTATTTTTTTTCTCTCTCCCTCTCTTTATTAGTGGAAACAATTTTATAACTTAATAGAAATAAGCATTTCAGAGTTGAAGTTGTAAATCCAGACTCAGTGCAGGATAATCATCTTTTCCATAGTGAGTAGGTACTTACATTTTTTGGTAACACTTTTTTATGTAAATAGGGCCTTGTGTTTTCAACTTGGGTAATCTAGTTTCCTTACAAACCCCGTATTTATTGAGGTCACCCGCCTAAAACTACTTTAGTGTGACCTTCGGTGGGTGAGGTCCAACCTAATCCAAATTGATGCCAGTGGGCTTAAGACTAAGACTACATCAACAGTTTGCAAATGAAGTCCTCGAGTACATACTTGGAGCCAAACCAGCCGAGATGTGACTTACTGTAGAACATTTAACAAAAATCCTTGTGATAGTAAGACAAGCAATCTAACCCACCACCACCAGGAAACCCACTTGCTCGTTTGCCTTCCAGTCAAATAAAAAAAAACATGTCTAACATAATATAATTCTTCTAGTCTAACATAATGGCGATCGTTTCTATAATCTTCTATCTTCTTATATTAAAAAAAAATACCTAAATGTATGTAAACGTATAATTTCCGAACGAGACGGCATCAAATTGTTTTTTTTATGGGTTCGTTATTATCAGGACAAGGTTTGTGTGGAACAAAATAAGAAAAAAACGGGGGCGAAGCTGCGGGTAACAGTTAGTAAATAATAATAACATACAAGACGTTTTAATAGTTATCCAGGATATTTCAACAGGTTGTTAGGTAAGTTTCAATGAACACACCAGTTTTTTTGGATTTATTGTGGTTTATAAAAGTTTTTATACATAGGTTGGTGTTGAAAGTGTAGTCAATGAAAGGCAGTTTAGTTCGGAAGTTTCGATGAATTTTGTATAGGAATGTTTAGTACAGTCAAACTGACCAAACCATTTGGGATAAAAACTCCGGATTATTTTTAAATAACCCTAAATACCGGGTGTTCATTGTAAGAGGAAGATATTTTGTCTAAGCAGTAAATGAGTTGCGATTTTAATTTCATTCACATTAAAATTTATTTTTTGTTATTTTTTAAGTTAATTGCACCAGCAGTATTGAGCAAACACCGAAAAAGTAAAACGCTTACGATTGACAGTAGATGTTTTTTTTTTAATTACTACTTTATCCAAATATGAGGAGTGATTGCGTATAATTTAAGAAATTATTGTTTTAATTTATTATTTATAATACAAGTAACACTCTGTATTGGTATTTTATTTTATATATTGTCATTTACCCTAAGACAGCTACACTTTGACTTTAGGCCATCATACAAATGGGTCAACTGCGCTTTGAATTATTCTAAAGATAGCTTGCGTTTTGTGTAAACGACCTAGCAGCTGGAATCGAGGGCCTATTTTACAAATTCCTACTCCTTACGTTTTACGATATCCGAATCCCTGAGCTTGTTCAAAGCGAGCCCCTAATACTAGTTCCCGGCTTAATCAGAACACGTAGCTTTCATACAATATTAATAGGAACCTGCAGTCACCCCTGCTCTGGGACGCTCCGACACCGCACTAGTTTTACTAGGGATTTTTGTATTCGGGGGGGATAAGTTTGTGTAATTAAATCCATTTATTGATATATCAATAAAGTAATAACGACATACTAATAAGACTGTTTCACATACAAATATGAAGCTTTTTACCAAAAGTGTTTAGGGTAGTTTATTGACAATTTACTACTTATAACATACTTAAATTCTATTTTTTATTTATTTATTGTAAAATATTATTATACACATTTTATCATAATAAAATATAATCAAAATTAATATCATCAATACTAAAGTTCGTATGTCTGTCTGTGTATATGTTGGTACCCTTTCACGCCAAACTACTGAAAATATTTGGATTATATTTAGCACAAAAATAGTTCATAATCTTGATACTTTTATCCTTGAAAATGACATAGTTCCCGCAGGATAGTGATAAGGGATTTTTATACAGACAAAATCACAGGCAACAGTAAGTAGATTATACATTTATTACTCGTAAAAGGCGTATAGTAGCAATATCATGCTACATATAGTTTTGTTAACAATAATCTTACACTATCAACCGTAAAAAGCGTTCTTTATTGCGATCGTCAGCGATTGTTAGGGTATGAGCATCATATGTGCTGGCTTTATCTCTTTGTATCACATTGTCATTCAGGTCCTATGCTTATGTAAGTACAACGAACGAGTAAGTACTAGTACTCTTATCATAATCGCGTTGTAAAGCGGTGTCTCCTCCTGCTTTTTCAAAACATACTCTATCCCTTATTTATGCAGGCGTGGTTGTTTGTTCAGTGTCATCGTACTCCACTCATAAATACATACTCGTAGTTCTGTTAAGTGGATTACACTCAACAACGGACAATGCTGTTGTTTTTAAATACATTTAAGTGCTCGGAAGTGAGGGATGGTGCTTTTTGGGCGATTGGCCAACTCGGTGTCGCGCTAGCTTTTTAATTGACTCTGCATCTTGCCATGAGGTTGATTAAGCAGAAATATAATGAGGTTGTTATGTACATATTTGCATTATTTTTAATTTCTTCACGTAATTAGTGTAGTAGAGGCTATATTGGTCGAAGAACAGATAAGTAGCTAATGCAGTAAAAAGATTATCGAGTGGCGACCATGAACTCAAAGATACAGCTTTTATTTGGCAGGCCTCGCACTAAGAGGGTCGACGACATCACGAGAATTGCGGGCAATCGGTGGATACAGATGGCAAGTTGCTCTTCATTGTGACGCTCTGAGATTCTTTGTGTAACGGTACGCGTCCACTTAATCCGTTGTCGTACGAACTATGTTCGGACGTCGTCGTCCGAACTCGGCCGATCGAATCAAACGTATGTAAAACGAGAGCGCGTTCACTGCTACAACCGCCATCTTCCGTTGACGTCCGAAAACGGCCGATCAACTGCCGAATCCGAACTTGTTTGGATTTGTCGTCAGTATTGTACCGGCTACTGCAAAGTTGTGTGTTTGTTTACTTAAAATAAATTGTATATTTAGTTAAAATAAAGCGACTCTTTCGAAAAATTACTATGGATATCGAAAAGCTAATTAGTAGTGTCTATAATGGTGGTGAAATTCACCCAGTTGTCTTCTGCTCATAAATATTTCATTAACCCAGAGACAACGACGTCGCCGACGTTGACGAATTAAATGACGGTACGATTTTTCTAAAAGATACATTTCTTCTAAATTGTCCATTTTAAAGCTTTCAGTCAAACTAAAGAAGAGCGGCAACGTCCGATGTCGGAAGCAGTTTACACAGACGAACGTCCGAGACAGTCGTCCGAACAGCTCCGATCCGAAATCGGCCGATAAATCGGTTTTAGTGGACGCGTAGCGTAACAGTAGTTGTCTCTCTGTAGATGAAAATACTAAAGTTTAGATAAAGCAGTATCAGTGCTACCGGCACGAAACTAAGATAACTAAACTTCTTTCATCTCGATCATCTTCATTCTGAGTTTGTGCCCGACAAGCAAAGTAAACGATTTATGTATATTCCGCCTTCAGAATCAATAACTACTCGCGGGTCACAGTTTGTAAAGCGGGCTCTGTAACACGACGTGTTTTCGCATTTCCCGTGGTCGCGGCAGTGCCATGTCCCGCATATAAAGCTTTGCAGTGCAAATCCGAGGCACGTGGCGGTATATTTTATTCATATAGCACCGGGTGCGCTGCAGATTATGTGCCTGCCGACGGTTAATAATTTGATTGCGATATATTTTAGTTTTTCCGATAACATACTAATTGCAAAGATATTTAAATATAAAGTAGGCACTAAAGTTAGAATTTGACGACTCAGCTTAATACTTTATTGAGCAGACGTTGAAATATCGACTAAATGCTAACGTACATCTCTAGTTATTATAGATTTGGATAATAATTATGGACATTAGTAAAATTGGTCTGCACATCTGAATTGCCTTAGGCATGTTCAACTGATAGATGAATTAAACATGCAAAACAGCTCATCAGTGGCAGCCATTCTGTCAAACTGTGTCTGAAATGTACTAACATAAAATTAAAGCAGCATATCTATTTACGCTCGCTGCACTGGTGAATGCCGAAGAATGGACGGGAGTTGTGGAAGTCAAGAGGAGGTGTTTGCCCAGCAGCAGGGTGTCCTCATTCTCGTGACTGTGGAAAAAACGCTCGTCTGCGTCGAGAGAACACAATCAAAAAATTTGTAAATTGACGAAATCCTTATAATCCTTACCGGTTAACTCACGTCTTAAACCGTTCTCTTTTTTAGCATATTTAATTAGTTGATCTTTCCTTTATTAATATTTCCTATGTAGTGTTATTTATCATTTTATACTGATACATTGATTGACTTTTAGATGATGCTTATAATAATTTATTAGGTAATTCAGGCGTTCCCTCCTTTTTCCGCTTGTAACAGCGATAACAACAAACAACTTCACGATCACTTTTGATAATGGTTCCTTATTTTATTAAAATCTGTCAACACAACATTACACGTTCTATTCGCTAATAGTCTGGCAAACAGCTTGCACCGGGCTACATGCACAGACCAAAGACAAGCAACCCTAACGAGCACCGAAAGTGAAGGTCCATGGAACTTTGTAAATATTCAGATAGTTACGTCAAGTTGAATCCACAAGACGTGACGAGCAAGCCCCCGGGTGCGCCGTAATTTGTAACGACGCTTAGCCGCTGCCCTCTCTGAGTAAGGGTACGAGTGTAGCCACAACTGATATGCGCTTGAAGCTAGTCACTACTTTAGTGAGATCTTACGTAACGGGACGATTAAGGGGCGAGTTAGATGCTTAAGAAATAGAATTGCGTATTTATTAATTAACCGATCAGTATGCAGAAACAAATGACGAGAGAAATATAAAGGGTAATTATTTGACATCTGTTTTCAGTTGTCAAATGCGGATCTCGATGAATTTTGTATGGTAGTATCAGCAGTACCTACTTAGTGAGTTATGACGTCACTTTTTTGCTTGCTTCTTCTTCGATTGAAAATAATGTGGTTTTCAGGGCCGCGTCTTTTTTAGTTCCGACTTAAAATTACTGTCCATTGGTGTCAAGTACTCCATTGGTGGGACGAACCAAAGCTTTCTGTTCTGGCAAATAAAGACTTTATAAGTTTGTCAGTCACACAAGCATAATTTTGCACTCTTAGCGATGACACTTGGCATAATTTATTTGTTTGATGATAAAAGCTGAATTACACGGCCAGTGCCCATTACACGTATGGCAACATAATATTCGTTTTGTATTCCACACGCCGCTTGTGTTACGCTGAGTGTGCATATAAAATGTAAATGACAGAGCTCCTAAAGAAAAATTTGGGTCGTTATGAGCAAAACGCTTTTTATTGCTGTACACAAACGTGCAGGCGCTACACGAAGTGCAATTTAATGTTGTTACGAGCCACCGACATATCTGGAGTGCATACGTGACTGATAAATAAACTAAGCGGGATATTGAAAAGAAATCTGAGAAAATTTCCCATTTGTAATTTTGGCATATTATCATGGTTTTCAGAAATAATTTTTTTACTTCTTATTCGATAGGATTTGTAAATTGGAGTAAAATGTATGCCAAATTCATACAGAAATTTTTGATTTAAATTTTAATAAATTATTTGGCAATCTTCGTCTGTTTATTGTTTAAGATATTTAATTTAAGAAATAAGTAAAATTGTATTGATACTATTGTATTGCATAACATCAGCATGTACCTTATACATACAATTTATGGCTTAAATAAATAAATAAATAAAAAATAAGTTTTTGTTAAATTTTTAAATGGAGTGTTCCTAATGAGTTCTTACGAGTAAATATTTTGTTAAAACACAGTACACACGAAGTACCTAAGTACATTTTTTTTCTGCAAGTAGGTACCTAATTATTTAGGTGTACAAATCGCAAAGCATTAGCTGAAGTTGGGATATTTACGAGTCAACTGTCTCTCCAGCATTGACTGTTCGCAGTTTTAAAGGATTGAATTTGTTAAACTACCACTTTTATATCTAGAGAGGAGTCAATATAAACCAACTCAGTTAAGTTTACAGTTGCGAATATTGATCTAATGATGGCAGTTCTTGATTTTACATAAAACTCCGAAATTCTCGATTTATTCAGAAATTTGCTGCAGGCACACTATTTATTCAGAAATTGGTTGTTTGTCGATTAATCACACGAAACTGCATAAAAGAAGCTAACGAGCGAGCTCGACAGTGATATCTGGCGTAATTATAATGAACCCAGAGGAAACCTAAAGCTACGTTTCCACCAGAGATGTGCAAGGGTGTGTTGCGAGGAATGTGAATGTGATGAACCAATAGAAACGCTTTATTTACCTATCCTCGCACAGCGCAACCCTAGTGGATAAGAGAGCGGAGCGAGGATAGGTAAATGAAGCGTTTCTATTGCTTAATGACAAACACAATCCTCGCAACGAATTCTCGTCTATCTCCAGTGGAAACGCAACCTAACTGTGGTTGTCGTTGAACGGCGACCGGCGTCGTGCGGCAGAATGGCTACAAGCAAGTTGGCACGAAGTCCACACACAATTTGTGACGGTGCAGAGACTCCGTCTCGTGATAAGGGGCAGTTTGCGGCAAAACTTTAATGATAACGCTCGTAATGTTTCCTCGAGAAAATCCACGCCATACTTTTTAATGAAGCCTTTTTACTGACTGGTGAAGAAACTTACAGTCTTAACGGTAGAGTTTTATATCTACCTACTATTATTCCCATGTTTACACTTGGATTTATTTCTACTGTTCTATGTGAAGTACCTACGTATTTATGGCTGTTTTCTTTGGGCAGGCATACGGTTTAAGTTAAGTCTCTTTTGTTGGGGACAAAATGAAATTGACAGAGTTGCGATCTTATTTAAATACAATGTTAAACAAAACGTCACAACAAAAGCATGTTAATTTATTCGGAAACCTAAAAAGGGATGCGGGGAGAGCTGAGTCGACATTAAAATTTGAGCCTTGTCAGGTGTTAAGTCCATAATTTCCCTGGGGAACAATTGAGGATCGCGTTTTAAGGGTTTTCGTGAATGGCTGTTCTAATTTGTACTCAACGTCTTAGCTTTTTTAATGTGATTTTTACCGTTAACTGATGCCCCAATCACACCTAATTACATTAGCATTTTTAGTTTTACTTAAATTGATTCTTGGCTTGAACAGAATTAATTATCTTTTCGTTAAGTTATCGCATTATGATACGTTACCCTATCTATAGGTAGGTACTATATTATATTGAAAAAATGAAAAACGATTTACCTACTGCCTTTTTTCATTCCTGCTATTTGTTTATATAAAAAGTAATATTATGTCATTATTGTCAGGTATACTTTTAAATTTATTTAAATAACAATACCACATTTTCTCTTGTTACAGGTATGGAACGCACATCATACGAGTAATACAGAAATATTAAATTAATTCTATTCGGTACTAAGCAGTTATTGTGCCATGCATCAGAAGATATTGTGCTTTTATGAATAAAGTTCTTACTTATCCGCCGGATGCTTAATTTGAAAGGCCCCATTCAGAATGCCTTTAAAGCAGAAGACCGGCTGCGTAACGTTAATGTTTCGTGTTCGGTATTTTAGCGGCTGAATGGAAAATTACGTAATAAAAATGGTAAAACATAAAAAATATTGAAATCATCATAATAGGTTTCAACGAGTTATTTATATTTATGGAGAGGATGAAAGTGGAGTTTCTTTTAAATACTTATAATTCCGTAACGAGATAATTCGTGGAGAATATAAGACGGCCGGTTTATTGCTCATAGGTTAGGAGTTCTTGAAAGGAAATCTCCTTTCAAGAATTCCACCGCCACATCAAACGTACCTAGTGTTAGATATGCCTCGGCCCCTCCAGCTCAATGGAGCTTACGGGTGGCTGGCACCTAAGGAAAGCAGAACCGATCTCGGTGACGTTCTGGAAATAGACTCATAAAGGCTGCTATAAATACCTAGTCCTACAGATAGTCGATTGCCTGGAATAACACATAAGCTACTTTTATCCCGATATACCCACTAGAGTCATAAAACTTTGCACTACAATTTTTAGTGCCATGTTAATGAGAACCACGATGAAATTTTCGGGGATTCCGCTGGAATTAAAAAAAAATCCACTGCCATATTTATGGATTACGCTTGTAAAACCGCGAATAAAGTCTAGTGTTATTATATATTCATATATAGCTTGGGGTAGTTTTGTCACACAAAAAAAATTCAGCCCCGAGGGAATAACTAGTTTCCTAGAACTGTCGTAACCGAGTCAAATTCGTCCCCGAAAGTTAGCGTACTGGCCAGGAAACTCCGGATCGCTTCGCTAGCCTGCACGTGAAGTTAGTGCCTGCTGGTTTGCTCTAGTACAATCTACGTGTACCGGTGCACACTTTTAGCTATTCATTCTCATCAGGCACCGACGAGTACGTGTTACTTTCATTTGCGAGAACTTAAGAACTAAGCATTTATTTTATTAACATTAAAATACCAGGGTCTCGGTTCAGCATATAATTTCGTTGCTGTTGGATTTGAGACCCTGGGTCCTTGGGGTCCCGGCGCACAAAATTTTATTAAAGAAGTGTTTAGGGATTCCACTTTAGGGATGTTTGGTGCAGGTAAGTGAAACACCCTAATTGATTGTGTGTAGAAGAAGAAAAATTTATTTACAAAAATTATATATGTACAAAATAAACAAGGTGCAACTAGTGCGAGTTCCCCGGAGGACAGAAAAGGGGCGTCGGTTCGCCGCGCTCTCGCTCTAAATGAGCGAGAGGATGTGTGAGCTACGCAACGCTCGGATCTCTCGCTCGCGTCTCTACAAAACTCGGCGCGGCATCGCCTTCGTCCTTTTCTGCGCGCGGCCGTCGAGGAGTGAACATGTCGTCGTAGCTCCGATGTACTTCGATTGCGAAGTGTGTCTCCGCTCTCTGGAGTACGACGACGAAGATTCCTCGAGGCTTGGAGTTGAAGAAATATTGCGGAAGATATACTGCGGCGAACTTGCACGAAGAAAACAAACTGTTCTTTTCAGAACAAATAAAACTGTCCTTCTGAGGACACACTCGATCTTATGATCGTGGTTTCTTTGCAACGTCTTTTCTATAACGACGTCAATCACCTACAGGGTTCCCCTTCAAGCGAAGCGTACCGGCAGGCGGATAGTGCGGCCTCGGCGAGTGGTTTTGCTTGCGGTTGTTGTAGGTGTTCGGTTGTCGTTTCCTGGGTTTTGTTGTTGCAGGTTCTTGTTTTGTTTCAGGTCGTTTGTTTGTTTTGTGGTTTGTTTGTCACTCGTACTTTGTTTGTTGCAGATAGTCGGTGTTGTTGTTGTAGCTGTAGGTATATCTTGCTCGGCGATAGTGTAGGCAGGTTTCAGTCGGTCTATTGAGATGTTAGTTTGCCGGTTAGGTAATTGCAGGGTGAATATCTTGTTGTCTCGTTTCAGCACGCGGTAGGGTCCGTCGTAAGGTGCTTGTAGCGGCTTCTTTACGGCGTCTATGCGTACGTATACGTATTCACACGTTTGCAGGTCACGGTGTACGAATATCGGTTTCGTGTTGCTGTGTGGTTGTTTCGGCATCGGTGTTAGGTTGCGAATTGAGTCGCGCAGCTGATCGACGTAGGCGGAGTCTAGTGTGACGTCATCGCGGGTCGGTGATAAGAAATCACCGGGTAAGCGTACGTTGCATCCGTAGGTGAGTTGGGCTGCGCTTACACCGGTGTCACTTCGCATCGCGGCGCGTACTCCGAGTAGGACTGTAGGTAGCTCGTCGATCCAGCTTCTTGCGGTCTGCAGTCTTGCTTTTAACGCGGCCTTCAAAAATCGGTGCCAGCGTTCAATGATGCCGTTACACTGCGCATGGTATGGCGTTGTGCGCGTTTTTTCGATGCCGAGTAAGCGAGAGAGAGATGCGAATACTCGGCTTTCGAATTGGCGTCCTTGGTCGGTTGTTATTGTTGCTGGGCAGCCGAAGCGGGAGATCCAGCCTTCGTATACAGCTTTGGCGACGTCTTCAGCTGAGATTTCGCACAGTGGGTATGCTTCGGGCCATCTTGTTGCACGATCGATCATTGTCACGAGGTAGCGATGACCGCTGGCCGCGGTAGGTAGCGGGCCAACGATATCGACGTGTACGTGCTCGAATCGCTCGGTTGGCGGGAAAATCGATGGTCGACTCGTTGTATGGCGCTTAGGCATGTGTCCGATATATCGAAACGTAACCGAAAACGGTTGTCAAGCCAGTAACTTAGCTATCGGAGTTATCACAATCTAGTAGCGGTTATCAGCTACCATACATTCTTTACAAGGCAACTCCCGCCCGTTGACGGCAACCGTGGCGAGTTTCGCTATTGATAACTAAAATAATTATGCTTTCTCTTTCTTTCTAATCGACTATGATGTTGCAAAAATGAGATAGAGCGAATATTGCGCTAACCACACGCCACGCGATCACGCAGTGTTACCAACCCTCTAACTTGCTAGCTATTCAACGTAATTCACGATATTTTTATAATAGATAGGACACGGTTAGAAATAGTACCGATATTCGACAACGGTTGTCGATACCGATATTGAAACCAAATAACCGTTGGGTAACCGTTATCAAAAATACCCGATAACGCCCATGTCTAATGGCGCTGCACTTTAGCGCGTTGGCACTGTACGCATACTTTTGCCCACTTGCCGATGTCTGCGTTCATTGAGGGCCAAAAGTAGCGTTGCGCGATTAATTTTCTTGTAGTGTTGATTCCGGGATGACTGATGTTATGTACGGCGTTGAATGCGATTCGACGGTGTTCTTCGGGTAGGTATGGACGTATATGTGGAGTTGAGGTTTCGCAAAATAATTTGATGTTCGACGCGGGCAGGGTGACTTGCTTGATGGATAGGTTGCTCTGTAGAGTGAGTGCTTGAATAGTATCGCTGTCTCGCTCTTGAGCTTGCGCAAGTTGCTTGTAGTCGATTGGTGATGGACAAGTGATTGCTTCGACGCGTGATAAGGCGTCCGCTGCAGCGTTTTGCGACCCACTGACGTGACGAATGTCGGTGGTAAATTCGCTTATGAATAAAAGCTGGCGGGTGCGTCTCGGCGATTCGCTGTTTGTACTTGTCTTCGTGTAGGCGAATGTCAGCGGCTTGTGGTCGGTGAAAATTATTATTTCGCGTCCCTCGAACATCTTGCGGAAATGCTTGACAGCCATGTAGATGGCGAGTAGCTCTCGGTCGTAGGTACTGTAGCGTGTTTGAGCGTCGGTAAATTTCTTCGAAAAATATCCGAGTGGTTGCCACGAGTTGTTGACGTACTGATTGAGAGCGGCTCCGGCTGTTTTGTCGCTGGCATCGCAGAATATGGCAAGTGTCGCATGGTGAGACGGATGAGCGAGTAAAGCGGCGGTTTTTATGCTGTCTTTACACGCTTCATATGCTTGCGTTGCTTCAGCGGTCCAGTCGATCTGCGTTTTGTCGCGTTTCTTGACGTTGTGAAGGTACTTATTTAGCGGCGCTTGAATAGTGGCGGCGTCTTTGATGTTTTCGCGGTAAAAGTTAATCATACCGAGAAAACGTCGCAGCTCTTCCACTGTTTGCGGCTTCGGAAAATCGGTGATCACTTGTACCTTGTCTTGAGGTGGTTGTATTCCATCCGCCGAGACTTGATGACCGAGGAATTTAACGGTAGGCTGGCCGAAAACACACTTGGACGGGTTGATGGTGATGCCGTATTCTTCAAGTCGCTGTAGTACGATGCGTAGGTGTTTTCGGTGCTCTTCCTCGTTCTTTGATGCCACAAGTAGGTCGTCGACGAAAGGAAATACGAAGTCAAGTTCGCGGAGTACTTCGTGAATGAAGCGTTGGAACGTCTGGCCGGCGTTCTTGAGACCTGGGCACATGCGCGGAAATTCGAAGAGACCAAATGGGGTGATGATGGCGGTCTTCTCCACGTCTTGTTCGCTGACTGGCAGTTGCTGGTATGCGCGATTGAGGTCGAGAGTGGAGAAAATTTGCTTCCCGGCGAGTTGGTAGGTGAAGTCACGTATGCGCGGTATGGGATACCGATCAGGCTTGGTAATGGCGTTGAGCCTTCGGTAATCGCCACACACGCGTAAGTCACCATTTCTCTTCGGCACGACGTGAAGAGGTGATGCCCAAGGGCTTTTGCTTGGTCTGCATAGGCCTTGTTGTATCATATTTTGGAATTCTTTTTTCACGAGTTCGTAACGATGCGGTGCGATGGGGCGTGGCCTACAGTGAAGCGGTGGGCCAGTGGTTTCAATGAAATGTTCGACTGGATGTTTCGGCGATAATTTCATCGATGTTAGTCGAGTGGCTCCAGGAAATTCGGCGAGGATGTTGTGGTACGCATCTTGCACGTCTATGCTGCGAACGGTAGGTATTTGCTCAGCGCAGATCTGTGCGTTTGTTGCGAGATGCGTCTTGCCGTCGATGAGTCTGCGGTGTTTAATGTCGACTATTAGCTCGTGGAATTTCAGGAAATCGGCACCTAAAATGGGCTTCGACACGTCGGCAATGATGAACTTCCATCGGAACGATCTACGGAGGCTGAGGTCGAGATCGAGTGTCTTCTCACCGTATGTAGGTATAACGGTGTTGTTGGCGGCGTAGAGTTGAAATGGCAGTGGTTGTTCACGTGAGCCTTTTCTTTTAGGTAGCACGGAGATGTTGGCTCCTGTGTCGACCAAAAAAGTGAGTTTCGTTTTCCTGTCGGTCACGAAGAGGCGGTGTGACGAATCAAAAACTGCGGATTCCGCCGCAGCCAACGTTGCTGTTAGGTTTTCCGACGGCTTAGGTATGGGCTTGAAGCTGCAAGGTGGTGTGCAGTTCTTCGCGGACATGCCATCGCGATGGTGATATTGGCAGTATGACATGGGCGTGTGCTTGCTTCTTCGGTTTTTCGTCCGGCGGCGAGGGCGACTGCTGTGACTGCTGTCGGTTTCGGAGCGTAGCTCGACGATTTCTCGCTGGATTCTTCTCAGTTCGTCGATGAGAAATTGCGTGTCGACGATTGATGGATGTGGATGAGCTGGTGGCGGAGCTTGAGGCTTCTGTACGCCGGCGTCAGCTGCGGTGTGAGTCATCTTCAGAAGTCGATGTTCTTCACGGGTCACCACTTTAGGGTTTCCCCTTCATGGATGTTTGGTGCAGGTAAGTGAAACACCCTAATTGATTGTGTGTAGAAGAAGAAAAATTTATTTACAAAAATTATATATGTACAAAATAAACAAGGTGCAACTAGTGCGAGTTCCCCGGAGGACAGAAAAGGGGCGTCGGTTCGCCGCGCTCTCGCTCTAAATGAGCGAGAGGATGTGTGAGCTACGCAACGCTCGGATCTCTCGCTCGCGTCTCTACAAAACTCGGCGCGGCATCGCCTTCGTCCTTTTCTGCGCGCGGCCGTCGAGGAGTGAACATGTCGTCGTAGCTCCGATGTACTTCGATTGCGAAGTGTGTCTCCGCTCTCTGGAGTACGACGACGAAGATTCCTCGAGGCTTGGAGTTGAAGAAATATTGCGGAAGATATACTGCGGCGAACTTGCACGAAGAAAACAAACTGTTCTTTTCAGAACAAATAAAACTGTCCTTCTGAGGACACACTCGATCTTATGATCGTGGTTTCTTTGCAACGTCTTTTCTATAACGACGTCAATCACCTACAAGTGCAAAAGCGCCTGGTCGACACTACTGGAGACCAAAGGGCTGGCAGCTATCTCTCTCAACGAATCGCCATCGCCATTCAACGAGGGAATGCTGCCAGCCTCTTGGGCACCATGCCACGGGGGCCTTTTTTAGATTTAATTTAGTAGGTATTAAGTTTTTAAGTTAGGTAGTTAGTTTATAGTTAAGTTTTATATGGTTATTTTTTCTAAAATTCTTGTATTTCAAGTTAAAAAATAAATATATCATTTTATTAAGTATTTAGATAGGTCTGTAGAGTCAACCAATTTCATTCGTCACAGAACCGTGTCTTAATGACATTTAACGTCATTCGATACACATCTATAAAAATAAATAAAATTATTTACTTCCATAAGGTTCCAACTGAACCAACTTCTAACAGAAGATTATTGAAGACAGAATATTCCTTCGATTGCTTGCGAATCAAGTAGAGTTAAAAATTACATAAATTGGTAACGTGGTAGATAAATTATTGGTAAAGAACTTTAAATCGGTATTGTGAACACTACGCTATTTTAACATTGCAAGAATTTTGTAACTTCGCTTAATACTAGTTAACCACACAAAACAATATCCCGAAATTTGTTATTAAAGTCAAATTCTCGAACTTTATGCAAAACCTTGTTAGGGTATTTGGGTATTCAACATTGTGCGAACTTTAGCACGAGTCAGGCCGGATCAGGCTCCATGTTCAGAGAATGTTTGTTTGCCTAAAGAATTTGGAACAATACCTATTTGAGGACATAGGACGCGTATTAACATGTAAGTCTCTATTCTATACAATTATGCCTATTAAATTTATCAAAAGTATAAGCAAACCGATTTCATCAAAATTCTTGTATAAACACCCACAGGATCGAATCACTTACACATTTATCTGTAATTCGTGTATTTTAACTAGATGTGTAATCAATTTTTTCACCAAAATTCACTTGATTTCAATATTTATTATTCATTCGAAAAATCTTCGTCAAAATCTGCCGTTATTTCTAAGTTATTTCTTGATTGAAACATTTGTATAAGCATAGACTAGCGTAGAGATGGTGAAAAATTTGATATTTTAAAAATCGATTAATGCGCGGATGAATAAGCGATTTTTGTTTACTTTCCTTAAAATAAAAAAATAGTTACTGCTTTTAGAATTGGATAAACAGTCTTTGGAATTAAATCAAATATTGTAATTGACAACAATACGTTGATCTGTTCAATTAATAAATAATCGATTTACTGAACGGATTAATTATTTTGCAATAGGTTCTAGGTTTTCACATCACTAAATGTCTACGGTCGGTTAATGACGTCTTTGTTTACGTTTGTCATAAATTGGATTGGAGTAAAATATACTCGTAGTAGGATTTTAAATAATCTTTCACTTTATGTGACATCGCACATAAAACATGTGACACATTGTTTTTTTTATTGGTCGGCAGTTCCGCATAGCGTGGCGTGCCAGTGTAGCCTCAAAAAAAACCAGGCCTACGCGTCTATTTCTGACGAATTTTGGCGTGTTGCCTGTACACAACGTCTTTGGTAGCTGACTAGACCCATGCGAGAGCAAATTAATAAAACTTACCAATACCTTCAAGCAATTTGTATGTAACCAGTGTTTTAATGACACATTTTCTTAAAATACATACGTCTCATTTTATGAAAATTTTGTCACTTTAAAACGGTGTCACAAAAAAAGACACAACTTATAAAGGGACCCGCAGTGTAAAAATTGAGAACTCCTGGGATGGTCTGATAGTTTTAAGTTCGAAGGCCAAGGAGTCCTGTTCATTGTTGCGATACGTCAACCATAAAGGCTTGTTACGCTGTCAAGGAACTTTGTCCGATGGAAGTTTGGTAACCAAGCCACCAGCCACGTCGATGCCAGTTAAACTTGGTAAATGTGTTTCTGATAAGTAGTTAAATAATGATGGCAAGCAATGGTGTTTTCCAACAAGAAAATAAATAGCAAATCTGTGTCATGCGTTGTCGAAAATGTAGTCTTGATAACCTAATTTATGTTAAATTTTATTTTTAAACAAACAATTCTTGCATATTTATTTATATTGGGGATCTGAGATACGTTTCTGTCGATGAAATCAGTCACCCAGGTAGCTGCTCTATTTTTCTGCGTAATAATAATAATATTCTTCTCAATAAAAAAATAACCTACAGGTTGTTTGTTGGCTTTGATATTTTTTGAGACAAAATATTGGCATGAAAAAACACTTTTCATGTGTTTACTTTCAAGACTCGATAATTTTAGCCACCTTTTGTAAAACTAGGCTAATCTATTTCTGATTCTGACTATGTGGTACACATGTTCCGATTCCCATTATTCCGAGGCTGACTTGCCGGGCTCAGTGGCCCGTGGCATCCAGTGACCCGTTTACTGGCAACATTTTAAAACTTCAATTAATAACTCCCTCTCATAATCAAATTGGACTTTGAAAATTCTTTGGAAACGTCGAGGGGACTCGCGGATTCCTTTGCCGTTCACTCTTTTAATTATTAAACTTGATAACGATACTGAATCTTTGCGGAATCAAGCTTTTAATTGATTTTTTTCCGATTAAAAGTTTTGTTGGTCGATGCTGTTAATTGAACGAGGGTTAAATCTAAAAAGATAGTAACTTTTTAAAATAAATGCCACAAGTTCAAGCTGCTCCCGACATTATAAATTAAAAGTAACTTGCATCCATCTGAAAGTAGACTTTTCTATTTTAAAATATTTTTTATTTATTTCAGACATATGTGCAACCAGACACATAAGTAAAACAAAGTTTATTCTTTTATTATATTCTTATGTATTACAGCTTACTTTAGTTATGTTTAAAGTATTGTAAGTTCTAGTTGAAATAAAAAAATAGCACATTCAGTAGTCGTGGATATTGAAGTACCTACCTGCTTCCAAAGCGGCAGTATAAGTTATTTAACTAGATAGCACAAGCAGGTGTAGGGTTAACAGTGTCCAGCAACTAATCCCACGATCCCTGCTTACAGAAGGTCATAAACTGCAAAAACTATAAACTTAGAATTACATACGAGTTGAGTGTACGACCCATAAAGCGTTTGCCTCTATAACCTTTGAGTGGTTCAAACATAAATTACTTTGTAGCAGTTAAAATGTTCACCACACTATTATGTTGGTTAACTTTGATATTGAAAGGAATGTCAATAATTGTTTTTACCTTGTAAGTTTAGACAGTTTGAAACAATAGCTAATTATAAATCTTAAAAGTTGTAGACATACTGTATAATAATTTATGGCTGTCGATTTTAATATCCTGCTGAACATTCCCGAGTCTTATTAAATTACTGGGTCAAGTTGTCGCCCCGATGTCGATGGGGAAACAAGCTTTTAAAATAAAGCGAGCAAGTGGAGAAAATTCAATTTCAAATTAGAATCGTCTCTTGTCACTTTGACATGTGACACTGGCGGGCCAATCACAGTGAACACCAAATCTCTTTGCGTCAATGACAGCGAGGAACGCTCGAGGCCGGTCTTTACGAGCTTCGTAAAACGGAAAGGTTTCATTGCTCTCGTATCGAATGAAATTCTACTTCTATACATTTTCACTTGACTCTTACTTCCAACGTAGTTTGATTCTTTTGGGTCTATTCAATGACAGGTCTATTGCATAAGGCTCAAATAAGGCTAGACTAAATAAAAAACATGTACTTATTATGTTTTGTGTCGACATATGTTCGCAGACGCGGGTCTGAAATCGAGTATAAATGAAACAAAAGTTTGTGCTATAAATTATATTTTACCAGTAAAATTTTGTGGAATATATATTTTTTATGACCGTGTTATGACACTGAAAAATTTAATATCCTTGACATTTACGTCGCAATAATAGCCTAGGATTAACGCCTAAAATGGACAAGGGGTGACAGGGTTAGGCTCTTAACGCCCACTTTGCCTAGCCTTCGTCTAGGCGAGCACTTAGCAATGCCTAGTCAACCGTTTCCTGGCTTTAAAAGGGAACTATGAGGAGACGGGTCGACGTACTATGCAAAATTATACTGATGTTCTTAGTTATTTCTTGAGTTTCGAGCTGCGCCGACTTGAGTGCTCCTTTGCGAAAATCTGAAAATTTAGGTGCCTTTATTACAGTTGTTAAATAAATAGTACAATGAAAGACTAGTTTAGTATAACGCCGAGTCCTCTAGAATAGACTTATTGGTAAATGATAAACCTTCGATCGTCGGGACCAAATAAAGAGTTAAGAAAAAACGTTATACAGTTAAGAAAATCGTTGTAAAGTGGCTTGTTTGTCTGATTTTGACATTTTAGAGAGTGCGGTTAGGAATTTAATTATGAACTTACACCTATTCCGTGCCACTATACGACTGCTGCAAAGAAATAGAATTCGCTTCTGTCGTCTGTGTTCCCGGATATTTTTTTTTTTGCCTTCATCTAAATATGTATACTTAAGTCAAGTGAGGTGAGATAGAAGTCAAGCGCTGGTTATTTTAAATAAGTTCAGTTTTTGATACATTACCTATGTATTTAAAATCAGAAAATTCACTTGGAATGAAGACACAGTTTCGTGAAATGTTAACTCCATGTAAGCAGTTAGGTCGCTTGGACTAGGTACTTCTTTGAATCTCAATACCGTCTATAAAGGAGCATAGCAGCCGACTGGGGAAACGTTTATGCCGTTTCATTGGTGGCGCTTAAATAAAATGTTCGAGTATGTATTACAGTCGTTTTAATTTGTGTTTGGAAATACAGTTGTAGGTTACTCGAGAGACATAAAGTGCTTCGCTAATACAAATTTCAGTGTTTTTCACATTTTTTTAACTTTCGTCAGTGCGTATCGGGTTACGTGCAGCAGGGTTATAATTACTCAATACAATACAATAACAATACAATACAATACAATAACTCTTTATTGCACACCAACACAGTAAGCAGTACAGAAAACACAGGTATACACATATAGAGATTTTCTAAGGTAAGCAATAGGCGGCCTTATCGCTTCAGAGCGATCTCTTCCAGGCAAACTTTATAATGGACAGAAACTAAGGAATAAATAATAAAAAAAAAATGTTTTGATCGACTATCACTCATTAATTTACTAAACGTATCTACTACTACCGTGACGTGAATTATGAGGAGTTTCTGAAAAAAAATCCTCAATCCAAAAATGGTTTTAAGAAATGGTGTAATTTTTTTGTAAGACTTATCTCAAAGCATCCAATATCACGGCGAAGGAAAATAAAACACCCACTTTACGAACGACAATACAATAAAAAATATCATTATTTTGTTTTATCACTTTTTAGGCGTTAATGTTATGTATGCCTTTATCAGATTACCTACGAAACTAAATAAAAGTCATTTAAGCCGCAGACACACAGGCGGCTGGACGAATATGACGAAATTATAAGCTTTACATTTTTGACATTATGTAAGTATTAAGCCAAGTTTAGACTTGCAAGAAATATCGTGCAAGTTGCATTACCTTGCGAGGCCATAAATCCAACGAGTTTGTAGTGGTGAATCGAGTGCCTTAGACGATTTTTCTCGCAAGTCTAAACTCGACTTTACGTACATAATATCAAAAATAATATTATACTATGGAACCCTAAAAAAGAGATAGTTAGGTACATATATCGAAAATGCGACTACTTTTATCCCGTTTTCTAAACCGTGCTGCGTCAAAGTACGTCAAGCTATTTCGCATTCCATCCAAGTGATCTAAACTTTGTCACGATCTTGTAGAATTTCAATAAAGACTGCACAAGAAATATCGTTAGTAGGGCCACCCCAATACCCTAGTAATGGGCAATCCTATAGGAAACTAAAGAGTAATGTTGTACCGATGTTCAGTTTTATGAGGAATTTTCGGAGCGCAATATGTTTATTTAATAGCGCCATAATTCCAGTGCTTGCTTTTTGCGTGGCGTGCGTGCGAATCGGTTAACATTGTTTTGGTGGGATATAAATCGGAACCCCTTCGTTCTTAATCATTTTGTCCACTGTTTTAAGCAGGTTGGACATGAATATAGAAAAACATTTCGCTATAAGCATTTTAATGTAGTTAATAGATGAACAATATAACAACAAATGCTATACCCTACCAGGGTTCATGTTAACTTTAAGAGCTGATGTTACATGTATGCAATAAATAAAAATAAATAAATAGATAAATAAATCTACCTTTTAAGTTTTATTTTCAAATTTCTTGGCGCTATATTTCATATTTTATTTTTTCTTCTTTACTTTTATTGGTTCGTCTTTATTTATTTATGTCATGAATTCTATATACAATAAAGAGTTTACACATACTTTATTTTATTTAGTTAAGATGAGAATGGTATATTGTAAGTGTATTTGTGTTTGTATAAACAAATTAAACGTTTGACAATACCCCTACGACAATAAATCGCAATTTAACTCTCAGTTTTTCCGCTTTAATACGAGGACATCGGTATTTCGATAATGCTCCTGTTATCTTCTATATATCTCCCCTCAGGACGGGAATTTATCAAGGGTGAGCATGCGAAAAAATACCGTAGTAATGAGCGTCGGGGACTGGCTAAGTTGTTTTGTTATCTGCCTCATCGCTGCACTAAGCTTGGAGATTTGGCGACCGTTGTATTAAATAACACTAGCTATTCACTTAACCAAGTTTTGCTCACAAAATAAACGCATTAAATGTTGAACTAAGCAAATGCTGTACATTTATGTATGGCTGACACCACACATAGAGCAACCAAGCTTTGGTACGAAAAGGAAAGTTTTGAATTAGTAACAGTAAATGGAATAAAAAATATATACATATTTTTTAACCTTGAACCTTACGGTTAGACACGTTTCTTACGGTCATTTTATGTAGAATACACACATAATAGTTTAATTATATTCCCATTTGGATCTGAACACAACAATCAATTTTAATGTCTTAGCATTATTGAAGAGTAAGAGTGTCTTGTAAATGTGTAGGTACATAATGTAGGATGTATGCCAAGTATACGTATGGAGAAATTTGACGAATACTTATAAACGTAGAGTCATTCATGATGACGCGCGCCGTGGTTCTTATTACAATGTAATTAATGGTAATTTTGACAAAATCACGCGTCTTCGTGGATGGCACTAGGTAGGTATACGTCTCTGTAACTTACAGATATCATCTGTGTAACTTCTCCCGTCCTGAGATTCCTGTCAAAAAATTTCAAACCTTGCGGAATGTGGAAATATTTTTATAAGATTTAAACTCCGACTAAAGAATCGTATTGTCAGCACAAGTCATAATAACGAATCGATATGAATTTAACCCTCCGTTAGAGCCCCCTTCTATTTTCCGCGTTTTGATTTTCCCTTGATTGGGTTTAAAATGCCCTCCCGCTATTTTGATAAAGCCCACAACAAATGAAGGCTCTTTCGGCCCCTCATGTATGGAATGAAATTGATAGTGAAATGCTGTTTTAATAAAACTATGAATAAAATCGCATCTTAAGCTTGAAATGCTTTGCCCGTCTTATATGGAAAATTGAAGTGTGCAATTTGTTCGTAGCATGTCTGTAATATTGACAGTTAAACTAGGGTTCTGGCATTTTAATATTGAATTCGCGCTGCAGGGAGCTTTCTGCAAACACAAGTTCTCTGAAAATGCAAATAATTTTCGCACGTGGAACAATCGTAGAAAATGATCGTTACGATTGGTTTTGCGGATTTTATTTTGGTAAGAGCTTGGTAAAACAGATGTAAGTACCTAACTATAGGAAAAAAAGTAAAAAAACACGTATTTAATACATATGTCAGGGCTAAAATCACGACTACGCATTAAGCTTCCTGTATTCGCTCCACTGCTACCCTACTAACGCTGTTTTTTTTTTACCTATAGGCGGCTACATAAGGGTCAGACTTCAGACTGATAGCTTTCCATGCAAGTCTATTCAACAATAGTCTATTAACAAGATGTACGCTTCACCAGGCACGTGCGGAGTGCCGTACAGCTCTTGGCCCAACTTTTTAATGAACCGCTCATCAAACGTCGCTCGGCCGCTCACGTCCGTCATCGAAAACTCATCGAGTTCAATCATAGTAGGGGCCCAGGTGGTAACGTCTCGGAATTCGCGGGCAGACACGGCACAAGGCAAAAATAAATTTCTACCCGCACTCATTCCAATCACGTACTTCCGAATTTGTCATATTGGATTTTGGAGGCGAACGCCCGTCATACGTCCCCTTCCTGTCACTACGTGAAAATGAAAACATGTATCATTTTTGTGGCAGCCCCACGAATTTAACTCAATGGTGAAAGTTTTAGAGTTCAAATCTCATGTTGAGGTCGCCGAACGCAAAATTAGAAAATGTTTTTTTTTTTCATATAAACTTTTCGAATGGAATTCGTAATACAAATATAAAAAATTTGTTAGGCATGTTTACATAGTGCTTTCTTAAAGCCAGTAACTAGTGACTAGTAGATTGATACTTAGGGGCTGTTTCACCATCCATTGATTAGTGTTAACTGACGGTAAAATATGATGACGTCTCTATATGTTTTGTTCGAATAGACGGAGACGGCATCACATTTAACCATCAGTTAACACTAATCAATGAATGGTGAGACAGCTCTAAGTATCAATCCACTAGTCACTGGCTACTAGAGCAGTGTCTAAAAATCTATAAAGGTGTTAATATCGTACTTCGGTAGGTAGTAGGTGCATAATACAAGGACATTACTATTATTATTATTATTATTATTGAAATAATACACTAGCAGCTCTTAGAGCTGATGCGTGTACATCACTGCACTTGTGTTTTTAATTACCTAAAATCGAAACAGTAGGAAAATAAAATAGAATTAGGTACGCCCTTGTTCTACCAAAGGTACGAAGCAAAACAAAGTTATGTTATTCTTTGAGTTAAATACGAATGAGGTCTTACATATTCACAAAGCTTCAGCTAAACTAACACTCAACTTAGTGAGCGAGTAAAATAAATATGATTATAGGGCGCTTCATATTATTCTTCACGTGATAGATAAAGATAATGCTAGTCCTCTAAAAATAAAAAAAATAAAGCATAATGCTAGGCCGTTGACTATACTTGTAACATAAAAGCCGCAACGAACTATTCCCGATTCTCATAGATATCTATGAATTCGATTTTGGTCAGCTAACCTGCCGCAAAAGTTAATTTCAGGAGAATGTCTGACTGTAACAGCGTGATCTACCGTAAAAGATGTAGCGTAAGCGTGCACAAACACCCCGCGTCTATTTGTTAACACCGCAATAAGAGTAACCCAGCTTCGAATAAGATAAATATTTGTTGCGAACTACCGAACCGTAAAGTAACGAATCGATAGCTAAAAGTAACACTAAAAGGCCTAACGCACCGCTACCGGCCCAGTCGCGACTATTTGCGAACACAGCAATTTTTTAATACATTGCGTGCGATGCCAGGTAACTCCTGTGCGGTTTGCGTGTCAACCATGCAACGAATAATGAAATCGTTTTTCGTATCGACGTTCGCGCGTGGTTCTGGCCCGGCCGTATGGGGTGTATTCTTAAGGCTATGTATTCCGGTGGAAGATTTAGAGGCAATAACGTGCGATGTTGGCCCTGAGCAACTCGATCGCATTGTTCGAACGGATTAGTCTGGTGCGAAGATTGGTCGGGGCTCGGGTCCATTGTCACGGCGGAAAGTAATGAACGACTACCACAAAAGGTATGTCAAGCTATCTAGAAGTAGACAGTAGTGTTGATTTGTGGACGGTGGACGGAGAATAGACGTACCTACAGGCGCGAATCCTCATTTACTGGCGTTAAAATTATCGTCTTGATATGCGCCTTATAATATGAATTAATAACAATTTTTTTTTCTCTTAAATGAATAATAGACAAGTACTTTATTAGACTAAATACCATGACAGTACCTACCTAAATACTTAAGTAAAATGAAGTACAATATTTTTATCCAACGTGTTTGTAACAAATACCACACCTAATTAAAAAACTGCGAAACTACTTTCAAGAGAACAGTGAAAATTGCCAATCGCGAGTTAGTGCAAAAGTTTCACCCGTGTTAGAAAATATAATAAAACACGATGGAGCGAAGAATTATTATTGAGTTGGTTTGTTAAACTAGTTAGCTACTCAAGTTTGTGCCTATTTCATTATTTTTTACGATATTAAGTTATCTGAATTGGTTAAACTTTGTTAGCCTTACCAAAAAACTTTAACCACTTTCGGACAAACACCATATTTTTTGTGGTGTTTGTTTGTACTAATGAATAGATCCTATTTAGATATTCTTTCACTTATAGAAGTTCTCCTATCCTAGGTTAGCAATGTTAGCATAGGCTATATTTTTATCCAGGAGAAAGGCAAATTTGTAGCGGGATGCAAAAGAAAGTTATAAGCAGCTGTTATCAATCTACACTATTGTATAATATTACTACTATTACTATTAAATAGTTATAGCATAGGCTAATTCTTACTAATAAATGTGAGTGTGAGTTTGTTTTGTTTCTTCCGGTGTCGCGCTATGCGACTGCCGTGAAATTTTAAATAATAGGGTAGCTTTTATTAAAAAAAAATCCCGAGTCCCCAGGACGCGTGTCAAACGAAATCTGCGCGGACGAAGATGCGGGCAACAGCTAATACCATAAAACTGAAGTATATTGCATTTCACTTCATTAAGGTTCATCTAAAACTGGATCTAAAAAATTAACATGTTTTGATAATATTCTGACTAACAGTACGCTACTGGAATATGATTCAGCTGTGTCAAATATCAAAATATTATAACTCAGTAATGAGGCCTCCTCGCCCACAATGGTTGAATTTATCTAAGAATATACGCGAAGCAGACGTATTCATACATAACCATGAGAGCATGAAACCCAAGCCTTCTGCGATCTCCATTTAATATCATGTAGATTTTTTCATCAAGGTTTCACTCCATTTAGCATTCCGGACGGTAGTTTTTGTTGAATAAAATGATAAGTATTTTCTTCTATAAGTATGTATTTTCATGAAAACCTTCATCATGGTAAAATTTTATCACCAAAACATTTCATAATTTTATAGTGTCAAGTAAATGAACTTGAGAGCTGCGACATAAACATAGAACAACACGATTAAACTGTTGATTTAGCATTCTCAGCCGCTTTAGATCATCTGCAGCACAGGCTTAACGCGTCTTAACTTTGACGTCAGCAAAGATATCATAATTACGACAGGGAAGCACTTCAATAGGCTCTTTTTTCTCAAATACAGTAAACGCAGGCTGAGCCCCTAAATCTCACGTCCCTCAGACTAAAGTCATTCGGTCATTCTTTTCTTAAAGACCGGCAGTGAGAGGGTGAAAATGAAATTAAATTCTGAATGAAAGGAAGATCTCACCGTGATAAAAGGGAGCTCCTATGAATTATGTCCTGGGAAGGTTTGAGAGGGGCTCAGTGGAACAATAGTCTAATCGTCCAATTAAGTGTTTGTGTGAGTTCAAAGAGGTTCCATCTGAATTTCAAGAATGTGGAAGGGGTATTAAGTCGCCTCGTTGGCACTTGGCAGGTGCTACGCCCTTATATTATCCACCGAAGTTTTACTAGAAGGATCCTTAACGACACAAAGCACAATAAAATTCTATCTTTGCTTTTATGAACATCATTTTAAAGAGCTTGCAGCCGAGGATAAGGCTTGAAAAAGTTTTTATTTGGCATGACCTCGTTCCGCCAAATGCTTAGGCGCCAGTTATCAAGATTGGAAAGGCTTTTTCAAAACTATAAATCGGCCACTTACAATAAACAGCAGCTGCCAATAAGCCCAGTCATTCATATTCATAGGCTAAAACTGCCGAGGCGAGGCCGTAAATTGAGCATTGGTTCTGTTTCGGACAGCCGCGGCGCGGATCGGTCATAATTTTCGATTTCACGAACAATTGAACCGGACCACCGCCGCTCAAGTGCCGCATAGAATTAGAGGCAGTTATCATTTATTGACACGGCGACGATTATTTTAATTAAGTTTGACTAGTGCTGTTTAAATTGTACGTTATTATGGGTGATTTCGTTTAAGATATAGGATAAAAATGGAAATTGCGATTTCAAAACAGTTATACCCACAGGACGGTTTGTAAAAATTTCAAGTCTGTACTTTTGTGAAACTGTCCCAAATAACTAATCTATTATCTTTATAATGTGGAGCACCCGGACAAAAAGTCGTGTAGTAAACAAACAGACAAAATAAATGGACAAATTAGGCTTCGTTGTGTTGATGTAAGTAAACAGTTCCTGAAAATATAGTTCAAAATTTTTATTAAGTTTTGTCAATACAAAACATTAAATTTAAGCAATTTAAATTGAGTTTAGTTATCGCAATTTGTCTTAATTTCAGTAGACCACGTACACTCTAATGCGATTGGGCTTTGTTACCAACTATAAACCACTTCGACTAATGAGATAGGAGGACGTCCCCAAGGGTTTAATATTGCGATGTACTGTGCAAAATAACTAAGAATATTATACAAAAAATCAGAGCAGAGTAATATTAAATAGAGTAATGACGTTAAAAAGTGGATTTTATGGTAAGACGCAATTGGTGAAGTATAGCAGGCACATTTTAAATGAAACTTGACTTGGTCAAATACTTTCTTCATCGTAAAATAAATTTAAATAAAAAAGTTTCCAAGAAAACAAAGTATAAGAACAGAGTTCGTTTTTAAAAGTATTTAAAACAGCAGCCCACAGATAATACGGTACCTATTCAAGTTATGACCTCTTCGTGACTCGGCACGCGAATTGAATACCAACTGATGACTGCCCCTAAACAGCTAAACATTCCCTTATTTGTCCATTTACTTGATCATTCCCCTCGGAGATTTAAAATATTCATCCATTGCCTCCGAGATCTGGAAGTTAAATTAGTTCATTACCCTGCAAGATGAAATTCCTTAAAAAAGATTTGTAAAAGCCGGACTTGCGAGTAAGAACTCGTGATTTTTTTAAGAAGATCCCGGACGGTTGTTAAAAAAGGGAGCTTGTCTTAAAGCTTGCTTCCCAACGTGTATTTCTTGTCCAGTGATCGTGGTTATAACAATAAGAATTTACTTATCAATCACTGAATATCAAATAAAATTAACTCTGCCTGTCACGTACTTTAGACTTGTTTGTTTTGTTAATTAGTAGTAGGTAACTCAGTAATTAGAATCATTAACTGAAACATATTAACAATTGACAAGTAATGGCAAATTTCGGTGATTTTAATTAGCACGATACTATTAACTAACTTGGTTGAACTCCGGGAAACTTATAATTCTGCGTCATTCCGAATTCGCGGTCATTTGCTAAGTTGAATTTTACTCAAGCATCAGTTTGCCAGCTGTATATACAAGTATACAACCACACTCTACCAACCCAGGCGATGGTTGGTTTGGTCTTGTGTGTATGAGCTTTTACAAATGTAATCTCAAAGCTCAAAGCTCAAAACCAAAGAACAATCATCCACTAATTATATGTCTATCCTCTATTATAATAAATTGTCTTCTCGTAATTAGGTTAGCTGGAAGAGATCCCTTCTTAGGGATAAGCTCGCCTTTGTTCTCCTCTCTGTGTTTATGTATTTTAATTTTTATGTGCAATAAAGTGTTTACATACATATATGTTAGTTTTTAGTTTTGAGTAGAAATATCGTTTGTAGGTATGAGCGGTTTGTCTCATCTTTTAGTTTTTTTTTACATTCTCATCGATTTTAATTGCATTACACACATTTTTATTTTACTTCATAACGATACGAGTGAAACACAATCATTTCTTGGAGCAGTTAACTTGAAGAAGCTTCGTCATAATTTTAATTCCTACCGATTTTTCATTTTCATTCATCTAAGGTATTCTAGCTACGGAAAACATTCAATCGATTTAGTAATTCCCTTTTTGATAAATATTAGCTTGAAAATGTTCCACCAGGTGTAGCATCTGTTTAAAAAGTCGTAATACATCGACTGGCAGCTAATATCTTACAAGGCACAACAAACAACTCCCATTTGAATCCGTCCCGCGCATCATTGTTTTCCGATGCCTTGCGCTTCGCCGTGCATAAATCTTGAGGATATGCTAATTTTATTTCATTAAAGCGGTTGGACTATAAGCAATATTGCCTCGCTGAATTACTGCGGGCCCGCCCTAGGATTAGCTAATGGCCGTTTATCTTGTAAAGATCCCCTTTATAAGGACTCCGGTAAGGATGTGTCTGAATTTCAACGGTGAAATTCAAAATTTTATGCTGGGGTACAAATTTTTAGTCGCGTTCAATTTGCTTAAAATGTTAAAATGAAACCAACAGCAGTTTGTAAAAGGATGGTGCATAAAACATAGCACTGATAATTTAGAAATAGAATAAATATAATTGTGCGACAGATACCTAACCGTACTGTTCTATGAGTAATTTTTGTGTCACAGCGGATCTTTTTCCAGACAGTTTGGTCGATTTTTTTAAATCCAAAAAACAGTTATGATTATAATTTTTTTATGATCTCTACTGGCGAGCAAACATAACAACTCACTTTTCATACAACTTTGTAGACGACCAGTTAGTTTTGATCATCAGGGTGTACCATACGATACAATACAACTATACGTTATTGATCACCACAAATTAATAAAACGTTTTAGCTGAAAATTTCAGCTTGCAATATTAGCATTACTTACAATAGATTAATAAACGACGGTTACGGCTGTCATCATCATCATCATCTCAGCCTATATACGTCCCACTGCTGGGCACAGGCCTCCTCTCGGAATGAGAGGGCTTTGGGCCATAGTTCCCACGCGGGCCCAGTGCGGATTTGGAACTTCACACGCACCATTGAATTGCTTCGCAGGTTTGTGCAGGTTTCCTTACGATGTTTTCCTTCACCGCAAAGCTCGTGGTAAATTGCGCACATGAACTTCGAAAAACTCAGAGGTGCGAGCCGGGATTTGAACCCACGACCCTCTGCTTGAGAGGCGATAGGTCAAACCACTAGGCCACCACGGCTTCACGGGTTACGGCTGTATTTATATTTATTTAGGTACTCAAGATTTTTAACCCCCGACGCAAAAATACCCTTTACTTTAGATTTTTTACCACCCAACAAACGGAAATCACTTACCGTGATTCACAATATCTGAACATTGCCCGTGATTTTACTAAACTTCGCATTCAAATATATGCACCTCGTTAAAGCGTCAATCAGCACCCTTAGCATTGAAACCATGCAACAACACAATTACCCGCCGTACGCACGAATTACACTCCGTAGCAAACAAAATAGCGGTCCGGAGCGTATTCATTTCGCTCATTTACGTTATTGAATCACTGCATCGATTGTTGCACGAATTGATAATGCCCAGTCGCTTTAATGTCGGCTCCTCATATCGGGAAATGGGTTATAAATCGTTGATGCGCCGTCATTTTTGTAAATTATTGGACGAGTATTGGTTGCGCGAAAAGTAATTTAAATTTACATTCGTGGCGCATCCACTAAATTAAGTTTTTTGTCGTGCAAAATGAAAAAATGTCGATGTGTTGTTGAAACAGTCTTGGGGTGCGTATTTTGTATCATCATTGATTAGTTGAAATTAGATACCAATCAATAAACATGTTTTCTTATTATACACTTAAATTCAATTATAGGTATTAGTAATTAATTTAATTTCCAAAAAAGTTTGTAGTTCTAAATAGTTATTCATGATAGTGGGTCATATTTAATGTGTCAATTTGGGTAGGTACATACAATAGGAACCGGATCACAAAGAATAATCATTGTTCTTTTCCCCAGCACAGTTAAAATCCTACAATGCACTCAAAGTATTAGATGTGGAAAATATAGCATTTTTTCAGTTCATTTGCACAAAGGCGGCATTATTTAAAGCGCTACATTGTCGTTTTAGCGGGAAGCACTGCTCTTTTCGGAATGAGAACGCGACTGTTTATGTTTTCACGCAGTGATTAAAGTGAAGTGTCAAAAACAAAATGCCAACATGGCGGCTGGGGTGATATTTCCCGCGCAAAAGTAAGCGTGATTGTGGCTTTGACGGAGTGTCGATAGTGCCTAAACGTTGATGACTATAATGTTCATTCCTGTTTTCAGCTTTTATTTTTAATTTTAGGAGTAGGGAGACGCGCATTGTTTGTGATTATGAAACTGACATATCTTAAGAATTGTAGAGTAGATCACAACTCTATTAATACACATACACGGTTAGGTATTATGGCGACTTGAAGACACTTAATCTAGTTAAACAGCGAAGGCCAAGTTAGTTCTTGGGGATAAGTTCGTGTTTATATCTCTGTATTAATAATAATAATAATACCTTGGGACAAATTACACCGATTGACCTAACCACAAATTAAGTTTGTACTATGAGTGCTAGTCATACATACATATATAGATAAACATATACTTGAATACATAAACACATCTAAAATTCAAGCACGAACATTCGTATTTATCATAAAAATATTTGCTCGTCACGGGGATGGAACCCGCAACCGCTAGCTTCGTGGTCAGGGTCACTTACAACTTACAACGTAGTCAATGGTCGTATTACGTGAGTCTGACTTATTTTAAGTAACTTTTTTCTATGTATTATTTAATTTTCGAATGGTTCAGCAGGATAACGGAGAATCACGAAAATTCTGGTAGGTAATCAAATTTCACGTCAATATTAATTTACATCACTCCGCTATATTACTTAATACAACGTGAAATAAATAACAACACTAAGTATAATACATTTTATATAATAGTCTCTTTTGTTTACTTCTCATCGGTATCGATGCCAACAGTAGTATCCATTTCCCGCTAATGCGCGTCTAAACTTGAATGACGTGACTCAAAGGGGAGTTCACACCTTATCTCTAGGACGCAGACTTTTTAAAAAACAAAAAATGCAGAGATCTATTGCAAGGGTCGGGTGTGAGCTGCGGGACTCGCTTCAGAGAAAATCCTAAGAGATTACGTACTGAGTGATTGCTCTTTCCGAACTCTGCGGCGACGGGAGGAAAGTGAATGTTAAGGCCGATGCATCTTATGATTTACCTAGAGTTTTCGAGAACTATTATTATCAACACAACCGCCACTTCAGCGAACACCAACTCAGTTTCTGTTGAAATAAAGTGCATTTTACTGCAGTATGCGGTGGCCGTTTATCGCATAAAAATTGCTGAATTGCCATCTCTCGACGTGACGCCTGTATACTGTGATGGGGAAACTTTTCTTATTATTTTTTATTTATTACATTCTCGGGGCTGTTGGTGGAAAATTTTGTCTGTTAAGCGATTTTGACACAAAGTTAAGAAAGTGTTTAATTAAATTCAGAGTTTGTCAGTTATTACTGTTTATTGTAATTGATCGGTACACTAGATACGGTCAGCATCAAGAGTAGCTGGTTACTTTTTACTCTTGTCACATTAAGAGCGTTTATACTTGCTGAGCTAATTGTCCTTTTACCCAAAAGGATCATAAGAATTAAAAAACGAAGTAAAAAACCTTGTTTGAAAATCAGTTTAACCCTTTTTATTTAGTCGATCCTGGCGGAAATATAAGCCCGTGAACGACACCTGATAGCGCCGACCGTCCAGTCGGTTTCCGGTTCCGGCACGGTTGATTCGTTTGTACACTATTGTTTACTTAATTCGTATAATTACGGTTTGGTCTTGTGTTTGCAATTAAATGATTGTGTGTTTCAACACAAGTAAATAAGGAATGACTGACTTATTGATAAATATACTGAGCGGTAAAAAGTCGGGCTCTCAAATGTATGCAGAATCGGTAATTTTGTATGAAGGGTGGGCCAAATTTTGTGCCGCCGAGTATATTAAGTAGTTTATTTTATTGTTTTCACATTACACAAGTGTCTTGTTTTTTTTCTCCGTTCTGGTACGTACTCCAAAAGTAAGAACCATCGTTTGAATTATTAAGCGCACCATAATTAGATTTCCAAATGACCAAATGTAACAAAATTACTCGTAGTTTTTACAAACGAGTATTACTACGTATTAGGTACCCACGCCATGTATGTAGGGCCAATGATATGTTCATTGGCCCTTAACAAAGAAACAAAAAAATGTGAATTTCAAATGAAAAAAAATCGAATCTTTTGTATACTAGTATTACCATTATCGATATGCAAAATTTCAGGTTTCAGGATGCGTTTTCCCAACTCACGATTCACAAATGTTTCATTCGCCAAACTGTTTCATTTCCCAACGTACGATTTTCTCCAAAAGAAAAAAATCTCAGCGTATTTTGCTTTAGTTTTATAGAGCACAATAGGTAGGTTAGGTTTTTTTTATGAAAGTTCCGAAAAAAAACATGTTTTCATAGAAAATTGTGAGTTGGGAAATTAAGCAGTTTAGCAAATCAAACATTTGGGAATCGTGAGTTGTGACCGGAGCCAAATATTCTATTTCCAGCCGGAATCCCACGTTATCTTGACTACCCACCTGTATAATCGTATTTCCGTTCGAGTTCATTATAAAGGCGTCTCATTCCCAAATCCATTCCGCGCAATCTCCCTCACTGAATAAGGCATTTTCAGTGGTCATTGTTGAAAAAAAGTCCGGTCAGCGACAGCAAAATATAGAATATACTTTCGTGAGATGAGGATATAATCCAGCTTTAGAAAAGTGTTTTTTTTTTTGGGAAACGGAGACGAAGGGTTTTGGCACTAGTTTGAGTGGTACCTACCAATGCACACACCAAGCTATGAAGGTTATCTGGCAGACTGACAACATAACTCCACATGAGAAAAAAATACATTGTTGAGACGTTGTTATAAGTTACAAGGATGATCGTCAAACATTTAACCCATTAAGTTATCAAAATAAAACGAGCACATGCTTAACTAACACGAAAAATATTTTTAACTTCTTCTTTTTTTGGTATTTTATATGGGAAGAAACTAATGAATCGTCTCCCAAAATCCTTCTTTACCTATACCATTGTAGAAGGTACTATCTATAACTGACATGGCTACTTTTTATCTCGGGAACGAAAGTACAAAATTCTTGTGAGACGCAAACAAAGTTGCCGGCAATGCCTAAGCGATTACTAAAATCAAAACGTCACTCCATGCTATAAAAGCTGGGTTCAGGTAATGTGCATTTTATACAACGGCAATAGTAAAATGATTGTGAGATCCCAAAATAGCGCATTTATAAAAATGCTTGTGTCATACCAAGAGAAAGGACACTTTTAGGGGTAAATCTCAGGTTTCGTTGCGGCTACCGTCCCTTTGTAGCGGCATAATAAAGAAATTGTTACGTAAATTCTGAGGATTACGCTTCTTTTCGTATTAATGTAGGTTCAGGCTTTGACAAAGCTAGTGGACGGCGCGGTGTGAGGGATTTTGACGTAGGTGGAATTATTAATATGTGTTGTTGTTAAAATTTTCATTGTTGCCTACTATCACTCACGGGACTCAGTTAAACGCTTAATAAAACACTATTTAAAATTATCTCGACATTATAGCTACATTACAGAAGAAGAATAAAGCGTAGGGTATCACGTTCATTTCATATTAATAACAGGAAATATTTGCTGATAAAAAACTTTACGGTTAGCATACTAACTTTTGTGCATTAACAACCTTTGTCGTAATTACGTGAAATGCTACGGAAATTTTTAAATATGACGATAACCGAACAGAATAACTGAGTAACGTGGTGTGTTTTGTGACAAGTTGAGATACATCAAATTCTATGCAGACGAAGTCACGGGCTAGTCCATACTAGTATTATAAATGCGAAAATGTGTGTGTTTGTATGTTTGTCCGTCTTTCACGTCGAAACGGAACGACGGATGGACGTGATGAGTTAATCCTGGAAAATGTACAGTTCCAGAGGGAACAGCGCGCGCTAACCGAATTTCACGTGGGTGAAGCCGCGGGCAAAAGCTAGTATTCATAAAAAATAAACGCATTATCGTTCTCAGATGATTCTTATGCAATGTGAATGTCAGTATAAAAACAAAATGGTGCATTTTTTCTAAAGCACGCCGCGTAATTACAAACAGATGACGGCAGTCATTAGTGTGCGTGCCGGGGGCATCAGTCCACAGCCTGCATTTCTAAACGATTTCAGCACTAAATGATGTTTGTCACTTGATTGCATGTACCTAACTAATACGTGCTGCGTGATCAAACTAAATGAAATTTCAAATTCATACTGTATTAGTTTGCTAACACTCGCTATTTACTTACATAGGTAGATGCGCAGTATGTATTATAGCCGCATTGCATCATTCGATTGGATCGGTAATTTTGTTATTCTCCAGGTAATGATGATACCGACAGTTTGTAAATATTTACATGATTGCTTGATGTAGTCACGAATGTATTGCATTGATATCGTTATCTCTGATACAGATTGGTATTTTTCCGTAGCCATCTATTGGAAATTAAAAATGTAGATGGTAAACAAAACAAAGAGATAATATAATGTTTTACTGACACTAGCTTATAACTGTGTATCTGCTACGAATATACCTACTCGCAACAGAATCTTTGAAATTAAATTTCACCCATTTCTCTCACACCTCTTTCAGTGGCATTGACGCGAAAATGGCATCTACGCGTAGTTTTTATGATAGTATAATAATATGGTACTATTGAACTGATCTGATGAGGGAGCAGTTAGGCAGGCCAAACACAGAACAACGTAACCTAGCTCTGTTTGAGCATGTTTGAATAGTCTTAGGGTCCACTCTAACCAAGAACGATTTTCACAAATTGATGATAGAGCAGTCATTCAGGTTTACCATTAAAACGTGTTTTTAGTTATTTGAACTATTTCTATTAATTGTAAATCTTAAAAAAACATAACGCTATAAGAGTACAATCATTGTTCTAACAGAAAATCCCAAGGCGACGAAGATTACTTTCTTTTTCTAACGTAGAATTCCTGCAAGTCATGAAAACCCATAAGGGTCAGATTGATCGAATGAGAGCAAAAATAATTAATCGCTTTTCTATACTTTGTCTTTATTCACACTAACGGGCGCTGCCCAGCGGACCAGAAAGATAAAGGGATTTGCCGCGCAGCGTTTATTGAACGAAATTATTAATTAGCGACGTTCTTAGTATACACAACGAGAACCCGATAGTTTGGTTCTGTATAAGTAAAATAAGTTCGGTAAAAGTTAGTCGGAATTGTATTTTATGTGCGCGTTAATAGCGGATGAACTGGGATGAACGGAATTTGATAGGCGAATGATACTATAGTACCTACTAAATCATTATTTAGTAACCATACAATGATTCAATCACAATACTCACCTCCAAGAATCTTTGTTCTCCTTAAGCTTCAAAGTCTCCCCTTTTCTTTTCAATAAACTTTCACTAAAAGCATTCCTGAATATTCATGACGGTGTCTGTTCTTTTCAGGTGGGTGTATTCAATTGGCACTCTGCGGCGAGTAATTATTCGTTTTTTCTGAGGCTGGAGCAGGTAAAATTTAGTTAAAATAAAAGTTCTCGGAGGACTTCTGACCGGTTCGTTTAGTTTTTATTGAGTCGCAGTCTGCATAAATTGCTCAGTGAATTCAGGACAGACGGCTGCGCTGCGTGGTTGTTTTGTTTTTTGTACAATTAAACTTGCAATCCAATCTTGTGGTATAAAACTATTGCTTTTTGATTAAAAGTTTACTCACGAATCGGGTGGAGAATAGCGGTAGGAAGCGTATTACAATTATGGTCTGAGTAGACCGCGTTGTTAGCAGTAACAGTAAATTATTGTTACAATTAATTTCCTTTGCCAGACAACGGAAGCGGTACGGAGCCGGCGTGTAACATTATCTGCTCTTAGTTGGCAGGCTGTCATGTGTTGTCCAACACCCGCCTTAACCCTATTAACCTGCGACCCCCACTGTCCTTGTTATATGTAATATATTTTGTAAATTCATACCTTGTTCCCCAAACTGAAAGATGAGAAGGGTTACGATAAATTGTTCTTGTACATCATTTTTGACATTTTAAATTAGAATTTGTGTTGATACAATTTTAATGGATTGAGACTAGGTACTACTACTATTGTGTCTTTTTGTTATTAATAATTAGTTTGAACTTAAGCTCTACTTAGTATATATTATAACGAAGTTAAAAGGAAAACTGCCACAGCTAATTGAGCTTTACAAATCAACAACTACTTACCAGTTAATCTACTGTTACACGTAATTCTTTGTGATCAAACAGAAATGGGGGCATGACATTTCTTGTATAATTTACGATGTGTGAAAATCCCCAGTCGACCTGAACGTAGTAAATACTGGACTTTTTTACATGTAAATGTTTGAGCCGTGGTGAAAATCGAATAGCCTCGATTTTATATTGTTTGTATCCGTTATGCGCTATTGCGCACTGCTACAGCGCGATGTGGATTTCTCTATTTTGGCTTTGGTAATTTTTTGTGTGTGCATCGTTTGAAAAAGTCGATGAGTTTAAACCTTTTTGCCGTGCTAGTTTCAGATAGAGCTACGCTGATTGAAGAGATTGGCTTTTTTTTTCACATTTATTCGAACTCCTGGTGAGCTACATTTAGGAAATTTGGGAATAGTACGTAATATAGCTGCACGATTGTACTGAACTGGATAAGAAAGCAAATACGTACGGGGAGTACTTAAATTTGCTTTCGTTACATCGCACTGTAGGAAATCTAATAATTTGTAAAAGAAAGTAAATCATAAAATAGTGAAAGAAAGCTCAATAATCAGAATCACCAAAACAGCCCTAGAATCGATTTTTTTCAAAATAGGTTACTAACGTGGCATTCATAAATAGAAAATAAAAGTCGTCTAAACTATCAATACGTAACTTCTAGACGTGAAGAAGTCACGTCCAGCCGCCAAATGACTCTCCCGGGGACCACCAGAGATTAACGTCTCACGTCTGTCCTCGGCATTAAATCACATTACGGTCCCCTTACTCTTTGTTTAATGCCACCTAAAGACGGACGTTACTTTTCGGTAACGCAGTGATTTCTGTTTGATTTCGTTTTCAAATATCAAGCAGACGCAGAACTGAATTCATTGTGCAACGTGCCATGAATACGCTACGCTTACTTAATTCTTGAATTTCTTAAGTAGGTATACACTGTCAAAGTGTATATTATTACTACACTTTATTAGGTACTGTTTCATTTTCACCGTAATGTTGGGATTTATCATTAAAGTGACGAAGCAGTTTAGCGCTAATGAGTGACTGAGCTTTAGCTCAGGATCACAGAAGCTTAGAATCTTCTTAATCTCAGCTCGGTCTGAAACACAAGATGAAGGGGAAAGCTTGTGATGAGAGTGTTCTTAATATTTTATTCACTCAGGACCTACATATTATACCTGAACCCTTTCACCTAAACTTATATCATGTATCCAAATAAAGATTTCTACGTCAAAATCCTTAGCTGGAAAGTAACTACGTTAGATATTTTATATTGGTATTGAATTTTCCCAATAAATGGAATCAAACGATAAAACTTAACTTTATAAAACAACTATACATTTTTTTTATTCACCTATTTACTTTATCCACAGTTCAGTAATGTTATAGTAATTGTCTGCTTGTGTTCCACTTCTTTGTGCTACGGTTTTAAAATCACCACATCAACCAATAATTGATTAGAAATGATCTAAAGATAATTTGTGTCTTTTAATTTATCACAATAAATAAATAATCTGATTATGTAACAGAGTTAAAATGAAATACTAGCACAATAGGTTGACCCTTCCATAAAAACATAACCTAACACCAGCCGCGTACGAGTATTGTCTAAATCCGTCGGCTATTGCCAAACATTCTTGTTTTTCACCCTTTATTGCGAAAGTTTTATGGATGAGGGCGTGCAAAAAGTGTCACGCCTTTTTTAGCCCGCGGTCAAATGCGTGTAACGAGATATTTATGATGGGGCATGCGCGTGTGGACACGACTTTACTGCCCAAATGTTACTGTTGTTTCAACGATTAAGGGTGTATCAAGTTGTTAAGCTAAAACCATAATGGCGATGTAATCTCAAATGGGTGGCTTTACATTTTTTTTGGTTTATTAGCAAACACAAGCTTGGCACTTTAGTCTCTTGTATGTGAGAAGTAAAAAAAAATACAAACTCTACAGATAAAAATGAAAAATAGAAAAAGATAGCCTTACACTTGGGATATATCTGTGACTGGACATACGAGAGGCTAGGCTGGCAAGACTTATGAAATCCTCTGGTGTTTCGGTGTCCATAGGCGGTAAGCTTATTTACCAGTCGTTTCACCCTGACTCATAAAACAACCGGAGAGTGCAATTTGTTCATGTGGTCCGCTTTAAACGATTTTTATTAACTAAACCATCTACTTACTAGATCTTCATTGCATTGTTCTTCCCGTTATATATTATACATAGACTATTATAAATGGAACACAGTCTTCTCGTAGAAAGCAGTGACCATCTGTCGTAGGCAGCAAACACCGCTACGTGCTACGAGCTACGAGAGCGCTACGCCGCACGGCCTGATTTAGAACCCCGCTACAGAGTTTATTCACCTCGAGGAGTTAGATAAATATTTGTCTTGAGGTTGAGTATGTTTGAAACAAGAATGTAGTTATTAGTGATGCGACTTTTAATAGAGGGTTGTTCATACACTACAATATATAAGATACTTTCCCCCCATATGTAGGTATATTTTGAAACGGATTTTTGAGCATTTCGATCGAACTGCCAGATGTAGGTAGTTTCACGTGACGGTAGCTAAGCTAATATAAAATATTTTTCTTAGTTTAAATTCAATATTATCACAATAAATTAATTTTTCAGTATAAATCTTTAAAGCTAAAATAGCGAAATTTGAAACAAAGTAAAACTTACCTTCACAATGTTTTAGACAAAGAAAAAATATCGAGCTTCTCTAGAATCAAGGTACGCGGAACAAAACCCGAATTTAAATCATAAATAAATAAACTTTGCCCCCTAGGGATTCTCACAGTAAATAAACTGGGTATTTTCCACTTTATTCATTTATTAATTGCTAGAATGATTCAAATCATCCACTTTCAATTTTATATATTGTCTCTTTGTTTTGATGCAGTGGATCTTCCGAGCTCGAAGCACCACCGTGCACTTTTTGTGCACTTACCTGTTGGCTGTTAACATAAGTTTAGCATTTTCCGTCCACCGTCGCAGTTTAACCCTATATTTTCATGCTCTCCGTATGCAATATATTTCCGATAAGTACACGATGCTGGAGTTTGCTGGAGAATACCGTGTTATGTGTATACTTTGTTATGTCTGTTGTTTACTTTGTTTGATATTTTTGTTGTTTTATTTATATTTTTTGTTATTTGTGTTGTTTGTTGTAGTTACGAGTATGTCTGTTGTCTTGTAAAACTGTTATAAATTGTTAAAAATAAGAATATTTTCCTAAATACTTACTAATATTATAAATGCAAAAGTGTGTTTGTATGTTTGTGTGTTTGTATGTTTGTATGTTTGTCCGTCTTTCACGCCGTAACGGAGCGACGGATCGACGTGATTTTTGGCATAGAGATAGTTTATGAGCCCGAGAGTGACATAGGCTAATTTATATCCCGGAAAAATGCACAGTTCGCGAAGGAACAGCGCGCGATATCTGAATACTGCGCGGGCGGAGCCGCGGGCAAAGCTAGTACCTTATAAATATTCCTCGTGTCCATTCCATAATAAAGTTATCTACTATGTAAAATTTTAGCTTTCTAGGTCTTAAAGTTACGGCTGGACGTTAATGAGTCAGCCAGAACTTCAATACTGTTTAACGAAAGTCATTTCTGAATGCGTTACTAGGTATGTTTTTTTTGTAATCTAAAGAAATAGTTAGGTGCCCACAGACAAGTTAAAATTTCAAAAAAACCTTTACCACGCAGATTTTGAAAGACAAAGAAAGCTTTGTCGAGCTAGTGAGGTAAAAGAGAATAGCTTATATATATTAACGCACGTTAACCGTCAGTGAAGATGGATATGGTGTTTCAATATACATAGCTGTCGCCTGTCAATATTCCGCCGGAGATCACTGAGCTGTGAACCAAGTTCCATGTTAAAATTGACATAACTAATATACCTACATCAACTGACGAGCAACAACAATGGGTCATTTTGTGTAGAAATCACAAGCACATTCAACTCAAAACGTCTACATTTTTCACTTACTTGTTGAGTGCTAGATATGCCTGACATGTTCATCACGCAAGTAAAACGTTTTGGTTTACTTTATCACGTTGAGGTAGTTTTCACACGCTAGATTTCGTCGCAGAGATAAAGCATTTTATATCCGCTTCTAACCAGTTAGCGCGTGCAAGAAAGACGGTTTTATCCCCGAGGTGAAGTCCATCTTTATCCGCCTCGTAAAAAAAATCATATATTAATGCGAGTTAACCGTCGGTGAAGATAGGTAAGGTGTCCCGGCATGGCTGGCATCTGTCAATATTCCGTCCGGGGATCACTGAGCCATGAACCAAGTTGCATACTAATGAGCTGTTTACATAATACATAGCGGATTCTATAGCATATTGTTTTAGGAAGATTTATGAATTTGAATGGGATGAAATGCGGCTAGTTCATTGAGCTGTTTATTAGTATTGGGATGCGGATTTTTGTCATAAATTAAAATTACAATTAATCGGTAAGTGTTCATCAAGGTATTAGGTATTATACATAGACTGCTAAAATAATAACTCTTCTGGCTTTACCGTTGTTGGAAAAAAAGTGTCCATATCGATGAGTAAATAAAAAAAAAGGTTGAATGCATCTCAAAATCGCCAAACACGCACCTACCTTAAGTTTATAATGCAACTACAAAGCTAAAACGAAACTTTTGTTTTGATTTAGGGAAATTCGCATATCGCGTTTAAGCGTAACGAATAAACGACATTCAAAACACTTCGAAGTGAACTGGCTCTCGCCCAACTATAACTTTTCCATTACCGCATCCATAAACTTAATAATGGCCTGATCTTCGACACTCACACAGCTAAAACACCTTCGATTACATGCACCGTCGACACTCAAAGTATCAGGTGTACAACATGAATACCTAATCTTAATGGAGTGGCGTGTACTACAGATAAGGGTGTGTATAAATCATCGGGAATGTTTTACCAACTTCCCTATGGGAAAGAACAGACTGTGCCTACCCGGAGTTCACTACAGGAACAGATTTTTATTTTATCGGTAAAAGGTATTGAGGGGTAGTCTTTGAATTGTCAGGAATTTCTGGGCAAGTTTGAAATGGCGTTTAATATTTAAAGCGACTCATTGAATAGAGTAAGCATTTTACTTAAGTGTTTAGAAGTTAGAAATCCAGTATTAAATTTAGTTTTATCGCCGTAATTATTGGTTAGTGATTCGATAAGTATCAAGTTCAGAGCGTGTAAACTAATGCTGAAAACAAAAAAATACAAAATTACATCAAAACGAGTTTTTAAAATTTCGCTCTGCAACTTTTTAAATAAATCCAACTTATCTAAAACATACCAACGTAGGTGCATAAACGTACGAGTAAAATTTTAATCCACTTAACTTACGACGTGAACATGATTCACACTTGTTTGCTCGCAACCCTTCCTTTTTAAAACTTCTACTAAGTATTTGAAAACAATTTCCACTCTGAAACTTAAATAAAATTGCTAGATGTCATCCGACAAAATAATACCAAAAAAGTCGCTCGTAGATAACAGCATTTCCTCTCTGCATTTTTCGCCTCCGCTTTTCAGTTTATTAGTGAAATTGTGCCTTAAACGCTTTGAAATAGATACTGTTTTGTGATGCAATCGTGGCCCAATATTTGTCCCTTTTTGTTTATGATAGAATTTGTCCTTAATCGCTGAGATACTAGGGTCGGTAATCGCTTATTGGGGATGCTGTGGAGTTTGTAGCGTTCGTCACGTTTAAATATGATTTATGCAAGTAATTTAGTTAAGTACATAGAGACATTACGAGCTCTCTGCGTGGCGGATAGATTAAAATGTTCCTGCGAGAAGGTTCCTTTGTGGCTGCTGTCTGGCACACCGCAATAAATTATGTATTTAGCCGCTTTGTTCATTGGATTGAAGACGTTGTACGATTAGGTGACGGGGCTGTATATGTTTTTTGAATGATTGGGAACTATTGTTCGGGTAATATTATTATTGTACGTATAGTTAGAATAGAAAGTATTACAATTTAAAAGATTTTGATAGTCTTTTACTACTTTTCACTTTTTAGTGTAGAAAATGCCATGAACGTTATATACGTAGGGCAGTACCACTTTATATGCCAGACTCCTAAAATCCGTGAAGTCGCCAAGCGGTCGCAGCGGAAGACCAGCGTTGGCTTACACGGCCAACACTATGCTGAGCTGCGACCGTTTCGTGCCTTCGCATATTGTATTTTTTTTTGTTTTCATGAATTTTTGCCCTGTTCTATTCTAAGTGCGAAGCCTGAATAAAAAAAAATTTTATAATAAAAAATAGAACCGACTACAAAAAACCATGAAAATAATTTTCTACCAGTCTGAAGTCGGTGCCTCAGCACGAGCCAGCAGGAGTGGACCTATAATCGTCTACCTCACCTACAACTATACGAGTAAATGGCTTCAATCACTCCTGCTGGCTCGTGCTGAGGCACCGACTTCAGACTGGTAGAAAATTATTTTCATGGTTTTTTGTAGTCGGTTCTATTTTTTGTTATAAAATTTTTTTTCACGCTTTTTAGTGTAAAACATATAAGATACAATAGTTTAATGTCAACTGCTCGTCACCTTTTACGAAAAATTGCTTTTTCCGATGCAGAGATGTTCATTATTGAGGAGTCCTGGTGTTTCACCACCCATTCCTTGTCACCATATGCGTTTCGAGGAGCATAAATTGCTTAGCATTTGTGTTAAAGCAATTGAAATTCAACCCATGAAAACTAGTTATTGAGTAGTAACTCCGATGGTCAACTGTGGTCTTCATCATCAGTTCCACTTTACCAAATGATAATTTTCAAGAGCAAATGCACAATTTACTACTAAATATATCAAAATTATTATAGGTGTCCCTACAACATTTGAAGAGTTCCCTCGATTTCCTTAGGATCCAATCATCAGATCCTGATTTGGTGCTTATGGGACCTAATTGAAAGCATTCCTAGACGAACGCAAAAAAAATTTTTCAAATCGGTTCATAAATGACGGAGTTCTGAGGTAACAAACATAAAAAAAAAAAAAAAACATACAACCGAATTGATAACCTCCTCCTTTTTTTGAAGTCGGTTAAAAATATTTCTATTTCTATTTCTAAAATCAAACGCCGTATGTGTTGAACATACAGTAATCATTTTACCGAATTTTAAGAATAAGGCTCTCAATTCTGCTGTATTTGCTTGGTTTATTACCTCAGAATTCGTTCATTTTATTAATCGATTTGAAAAAATTACATTTTGTAAAGGGATATTTTCCGCTTTGCCCCGGTTCAATAAAAAAATATTACTTATCGGATTTTTTTTTAAATAATTTAAATACTTAGATAAAAGTCATAAATTGTATCTAAAATATTTCAGGGTGCGATATCACGCTTCTACTCAGTTCAAGGCTTGCCTAAAAAGCTTGTTAATTTAAAAGCTGACAGCGTATTTATATAATATCATAAATAAGTATTTATGTACCTAGTGAGAAAAAATAACTGCTCGGAATAAATAATACATGTTACTCAAATTCGGTCGAATTAACTAAAATATATTAAGTTTACGCCTGCGTTTACACCAACATATTAATTTCATCATTTTGTAATATGATAAGTACACGAATTCGATAGATTATTTGCTTAAGCCAGCTAGCACCCGCGGCTTCGCTCCCGTTGCAAAAATTTTCTAGAATATTCAAGTTTCACAAAATCCGTCCTTTACTAGCCCTTGTTGACACTGGTAAAAGGAACCTTTGAGCGAAATTTCCACTTTCTGTATCCAAGGGTTTGGGCCAATTAGGTTCATGAATGAGTCAAAAGTATTTTTTTTATCAGTATATGGATTAATGGTGCTAACTATAATAAAACTGTTTGCAAAAAATAATGCTACAGTGAAATTTTTTTAACGTTATAAGTAAATAGTTAGTTTACTGTCATCGTAGATTCTAAACTAACTTCCTAAATGTCCTGCGCCGCTCATGTCTGTTAACTTGCGGCAATCACCCGGGTGACTCATTCGCTCATTCGCGCGGAAAACTCTTCAGGCGGCGTGTGACGACAACGTGACGTCAGCGCAGCGGGCGCGACGCGTCAACACGTCGACGGAATATTACACCATTTTGTTTTATTACAGATATAAAAGTTTACTAACTATTGAAATTACCAAGGCTATCCAGCTCGAATTTTCACCTACTTTCCCTCAATTATCAAATCCACTTTGGAACTAGGATTAGGTGATTCATGACCACTTGTGCGATAGACAGGTCTGATATGTATTCATTAGTGAAGTGGTCATCGAACACCTGTGGATAAGAAATTTCAATTATACAAGTCATCACATCCCCTGATTTGATCAAAACTTATCAATAAAACATAATGTATCTTTATTAAAGATGATTCATGTCGACAGCGCCGCAATATTGCGGTTAATTTACGGAGCCGAGCGGTTATTTATTGTCCCTGACCACTCACTTAAGGGCTAATGATTTATGGGTGAATAGGCAGCGATTAACTTGCAATTTTTGGCCCCTCGATGCATGTGCAAGGTGTTATGGATACTGCGGACTCACGCGATCGTATTTTACAAGATGGGGCGGATTAAGTGGTCAGTGGATTTGTTACCAGCCAACCGACATGTTTCCGACCGACATTAGGTACAACAGAGTGTAACATTAGCTAAGTCTAACTGTGTAAATGGAAAAACTTCTTGTGCAGCGTCTGTTTTACTGTACAATGTATTACAATATTTTTATTTCATGAAACGACGGCTGTAGTATTGATAATGTATGCTGCTAGCAGTGTCGAGGCTATTTTATGCAACCACAAGGCCGCTATTAAGGTAGGTATTTACTTTTGTATACCTATGGATTACTATTTCTGTATTATCAAAAGTCATACTATTTAAACAGAGGTAGTTTTCATAAAACAATAAAAATATAACATCACAAAATATTGCTAAAACTTTAGGCTAAAACAGACTTTGAATACTAAATGGTGTAGCCTTAGATTAGAACATTCAGTATTCAAAGTCTGTGTCTTAGAATATAAGGCAATTTATTAAGTAATATAGCGAAGAAGCGATATGGCGGCGTTTCATGATATGCCTAGGAATTTCGTGATCTGCCTAAATGCCACTAGGCAAATCGTTAAACGCTGTGTTTTAAACGATATGGCGGATATCCCTTAGTCAATTCATGAAATCGCACCATTTCACGAATTGCTAAGGAATTTCGTGAGTTTGCGGATTTTACGATCGGCCGCCAACACATATAAATTAAAAATTGTTAAAAAAATATAGCCCACCGCATTAGCACGCTGAAGTGGCAATGGGCTGGTCATGTAACCCGAAGAACCGATAACCGTTGGGGTAGACGAGTTCTTGAGTGGAGACCACGGATCGGCAAACGTAGCGTAGGACGCGCTCAGACTCGGTGGTGCGATGATCTTCGCAGGGTTGCTGGCAAGAGCTGGATGAGAGTGGCCGAGGATCGTGCTCAGTGGCGTGCCATGGGAGAGGCCTATGTCCAGCAGTGGACGAACATAGGCTGATGATGATGATGAAAAAAATATGCAGACTTTTTTTTTGTGGCTGTTTACGCCTAATTAGCTTGGTCTTAGACAAAGATTTTACTTTATGCACTAGAACATAAAAAGTCATTCTATGTCGTCTAGATCCAGCATAAACAAACACGAACTTTACGAGCATGAGAAGTGCAAAATATATTGTTTACGACGGACGACATTGGTATTATGTCGTAGCTTATGTAAGTACTTTTGACTCAGATTCTGTCCTCCTTTTTACGTTTACGTCGCAGCACTCAGTTTCCAATTAACGATATAGCGATTTTCTGCGTTGGCGCTTGTAATCCGAACCGGCTTGTAATGGAGCAGAAAGGGACTCTTCGTTTTTTCAATGCGGATAATTGAAATCTGCCTTAAGCCGGAATATTCATGATTGTAAGATTTTGTACAGGTGCCTACGAGTATGTATACCAATATACTTAAAGGATTAGATTTCTATACTGTTATAGAAAAAAATTCTGTTCGATGCTATTCGTCAAGTTGGATCTACTGCAATTAAAAAGGTAAGTTGTGAGATAGTTTAAAGAGCCGTTGTAGTATAATCAAGTGCAGTGTCTCGTCTTCTTCTCTTTTAAAATATGGCTTTCCGTCCTTATTAGGACAATTTCGCCAGTGTCAAGGTACTCTCTTTGAGAGGGACTTTGTTCGGTAGTTGTAGTTTTTGCAACTTGATAGTAAAATTCCAGAAACCACGTGGAGACAACTTGCGCATTAAAAAATGTCAGACACGAAAGCAATATAGAATTTTGTGATCACTGTTCACTGTTAAGGTTAATCGCCGCATAAAACACTATCAAAATTATACTTCAACTAGCCAAAGAAACAGAAATAGCAAAATTATACATTGACTACGTTCGCCATGTTCGAATGCCACAAATCGAATCAAGTGCAGTGTCTATTAAAACTCTTTATAATATTAGGTACGGCTTTATTGCCTTACGAGTCTGTGGGACATATTTTTGAAACGTTATATAATACATTTATCATTATTTCTAAAAATTGCATTACGAAGGAACGAATTTAGGAATCGAGTTGTTACGACACTACACCTCTGGTATCTAGTCGCATATAGGTCAACTATGTATTTCAAGATGTTTTGGAAAGTTGAAGATGATTGATTTATGTCATTATACAATTTAGTGAGAATGTTGCTAATTAGACAAACATAGAAATCATTTAACTCTACTAATTTTATCAAAGAATTTACCGCCTCAAGATGTTAATTAATTCATGTGCGGATAAAAAGTGGCAAAAATGCTCGCACAGTAAAGATTTAAGAGAGAAAGAGAAATTAGGAGGAACTTAAACGGAAATTTAATTATTCTGACCATAAACGTTTCAATTTCGTTGGTGCTGGATGGTAATGATCCGTCTCATCTCGGCGGCCATCTTGTGGTGATTACAGCCAATGCGGCGTTTGCATGCGGCACAAGTACTTTTCTACGAACCAGGACAATTTGGAAATGAGAACAATGGAATAGGTACGTGGAAGCGGACTTTAAAATATTGCCAAGGCGTTGGTTTGCTTCTGTTGTCAACAAAATTTGTTTATTGTATTTATATAAATATTAGCTAAGGTATGTTCCCTATATTTTGCCACATCTACCGTTATAAAGGTCTACATCGCTCAGTAAATATTTCAATTCAATTATCAATAACTGTTCTTCTATTTATTCTTAAAGCGAATGAACATGGTGAACTTTTACTATCGAATACAGAATAAAATAAGTAAATTATGTGGCGGTGCACTTGCACTACCAGTGCTCTTATACAAACAACCAAATCCTATAAGAATAAGAATAAGAAGTTTATTTGTTTTCTCCACCACCAAGTACAATGAAATAAACTTAGATACTACACTATTAATTTAGGTGTGATTGACAGTCTTGGGTGGGGGAGACTGGTGCCCGAACTAGGAATGACCTGTGTGTCAGGTCACCAGGTCTCCAACCCTCAGATGTCCGCAACAACTGAATTTAAAGGTGGGTCCACACTTGTGACTTGACGACGGACCGGACCACGTGGCATTGCAACAGAACATGTTACGCTAAATGTGGACGCTCGATATTGTGCTGACACGGTTACAAACCGTGTACGATGAAATGTCCACAAGTGTAGACGCATGGTGTCGAACCAGACTGCGTGGCATGACATCGGTACAAGAGTCGGTCGGTGGTTGTCATTTACCGACTACCTAGCAGCTCAGCGGGCGGGGGACGTACCGCCGGACAGGTCTCGTCGCGATCCATTCCTACCTCGTGCCTGTGTCTGTGTCATCTGGCGTACTTGTACGCGTGTCATAAATGCAAGTGTGGACGTGTCGTGGTCACGTCACAGGTCGGGGAAAATAGCGAACATGCTTTGAAAAAGACCGACTTTCGGCGGATCGGCTCGTAACGCGTGACTTTGATGCGTGACAGTACACAGACCAGCGTCCACACTAGGCCCGCGGTTAGTAGATCGTAACTCCATATGTCTTGCCGTTTGGTTCTGTACACAGACAGTTCCATCAGTGTTCGGAATGGATTGTGCCGTACTGCAGCTTGTAACAAATTGTTCGCGTAACAAAATACGTCCACATTAACGGTACTGACACGTGTTTCTGATACAGTCACGGGATAATGTTCGGCAAATTGTCACAAGTGTGGACCCACCTTAATATGAGCAAACAAAATGCAGAAGAACATGAATTAAACATTATTTAGAAAATAATATTATACAGCATGCAATCCACATACAGATTGCCTGTACTGGCATATACCTAAGTATCCTTACGAATTAACTTAGAAGTAAAATTTGTGTGTGTGTGTGTGAGTGTGTGTGTGTGTGAGTGTGTGTGTGTGTGTGTGTGTGTGTGTGTGTGTGTGTATGTGTGTGTGTGTGTGTGTGTGTGTGTGTGTGTGTGTGTGTGAGTGTGTGTGTGTGTGTGTGTGAGTGTGTGTGTGTGTGCGCGTGCGCGTTCGCGTGTGCGTGTGAGTGTGTGTTAGAATTGGAAGTTGATTTTAAACAGTTTCACGATTTCACTTTTGTGTTTGTAGCAGGTTTTCAGTCGCATTGTAATCCAAACTTTGTATCCAGCTAGTAACAGCCTTTTTACAGCGTATTAGGGTTAGTGGGTAAATTTTAAAATGGAGATATACAGTAAAAAAAATTGCACCTATTTAACTTCAACCCTGTCTTTCAATCGGACTATTGATTAACTTTCATTTGTTTATATTATTTTATGACCACGCTGGAGTAAGCGAGTTCTTGAGTGGAGACCGCGACTTGGCGCCCTCCGCCCAGGTAGAGTGACGATTTGCGAGACGCTGCTGGTAGAAGCTGGATGCGTCTATCCGAGGACAGTGCGTAATGGCGCTCTTTGGGGGAGGCCTATGTCCAGCAGCCGACTGCTATAGGCTGATGATGATGATGATGTTATGACTAAGTTAGAGACTCTGGTTTGTTAATCCTCGTGTAAGTATTAAACTAAAAAAACGTTCGCTTTGGCTGAAATATTTGGATGAACTCAATATAACAGTAGACCAATATCTTGCTGCTCCATGCATTTTCTGTTCAAGTTTTTTAAAGGTATCTTCATTAATCTAATTACGGAATCTCGCGTGACGTAGCTTGTAAGCCATTTCTCAAATTGTCCTCCCTGTGGGTTCCGATTCTAGCTCGTGAATTCGGCCACACGCGAGCTGCCGTGTCAGTACCTAAAAGAACCAGATCAATCCGGATGTGGAGTATTTGGTTGGCTCCGCCATTAAGGTGAGTACCGCGTACCCTTAAATGTAAATGGGGGTGTCAGAAGAAAAATGTGTGTATTAAAATAAAACGATAGGCTTATTTTTCAGAGTTGTTTCACGCGCTGTGTATCATGTATGTTCATGAATGTTTAGCCTCCATGTATGAAATAGTAAACATTCGAGACGGAAATTAGAACAATTGCAATGATTTGAACAAAAAACTGCTTTTTATTTCCTAGGAAAGTGTTTCTCTTTTTTAAGCCGCTTCAATTTTAAGCTTCTTAGCTAAATTATATTATATTATGTATTACATAATTTTCTCATTAATACTTTTAAAAATAATTGTGTTAAAAACAAAAAAAAAACTTGATTTTCATGTTTATTTCATTTCCCCAAGACGAGGAGACTTTTTTGTATTTACCTCTACAGGTATGCTATGACACCAGTACTGGCACACCCTTGCAATTTTCGTTTCATAAATCCATAGATCTAAGTAAGAGATCATGTCTCGGCAGCGTATGATGAATGTGTGTTTTTACCAAATGTATCGCGGCTTTGGGAACAATGGAAATAAAAAATACACGAGGCCTCGTTGCTGGGCTAGGACGGGGTTACAACGTTTTATTGTTTCCCAAAAATCTATGTATGTCATGCTTTTTTATAATCAAGTACAATCTTCCTAGAAGTTATTTTCGTGTCTACAAGACTTGAAACTATAAGGCCTGAGGCCGTATTGCCTAACGTTTCTGACGCCTGCGATCGCTATCAAGTGACAGTTTTTGTATGCGAAAACTGTCATTTGATTGTGATCGCGACTGTCAAATACGTAAGGCAATACGGCCTCTGGTGGACTGTGTTGCAAAAATTGATTCTGTAACAAACATACTTGTAGTTACTTCTATATTGAGTTGTACGGATAGTGAAAAATGTTTTGCATCTACGAAATCTAAACTATTTTAAACATTTCCTGATACTTATTTTCATCCTTGTATTCGACAAACAAACTCGGCTTCTCATAACTTCGTTTCTTTGATCAAATTTCACAAGAAGTGGTTAGCACTTAAAATTAAACTAGTGCTCCTAAAATTAGTCAGCTTTAACGAAAATTCACCATCAAACTATTCTATGAAAAACAAATTATTCTTACGTACGTTTGTAACAGAAAATACAATTTCGCAATTATTAAAAAAAAGTTACATTTTGTGGAAATGCCTGTCTTTATCTTAAAACGGTCTTAATGGTTGCTCTGATTACTCTTGCTCTAAACAAGTTCTGTACAATCGTCGTAGTTAGCAGAGTTTAGCACTTGGCGAAAATGTGATCTGCAAAATTCAGCTTTTACCCTACAAACGGTCTTATTCTATTTTAATATGTTAAAACTTTGCTGAATAGGAATAGCTAAGTTTATTTGTGTAACGCCATTATAGTACACAAATTTTTAAGCTACAGATTTTTTCTTTCTAATTCTCACATTCATCGAAATAAAGGGTAAATCATTCTCAAAATTAGTGTTTCTTAGAATGATATTACTACGTTATACATAAATTGACACAGATCTTTAAACTTCAAATTCAGACCTTCATGGAACCATTTGTTACCCACAAATTATTCACTGTCAAATCTGTGTACTAAATAATAGGTAAAAATAAATATTTACAGGTATGTGTTGTCAAAGTAACTTAAACACCAGTTACAATATTCCGTATCGGTTTAGACACGGGCAAATAAATATATATCTCGGGTCAATTTACACCAATGAGCTTGCTCCAAAAAGCATAACGGATAATCATACTTCAATAAATATACGTATTTCTTAAATATTATGTGTAAGCTTACAAAAATAAGTCGTGATGTGCTTATTTAATCACAAGAAAAGACAAATGACACACGTTATTTTAATATGAAAAGTCCTCTATTCATGTATTTTTTCTTGGAATAGTCTTAGGACACATATTGCCTTCTGATGAACTTCGTAAACCAGTTCCCACGACTTTGACCGCAGTTATGATTCAAAAAATTAACATATAACGAGATTCATTGTAGAAAAATCTGTGTCCATCCGTCACTATGCGTCACATTACGATTCCTGGTAAACTCGCCGGTTACTATTTCGCAAGTTTATTTAACCTTTTGTGTAAACCAATGACGCCAGGGGATGATTGGTATGGAATTTTCGCAATATACATAATTTCCAAACGAAAAACATCTGTTGACTATTTACTGTGCATATTAAATTATCAATAAGTGAATTTGACCTCTGGAATATATTAAAAAAAAGTAGTGGAATGGTTTATATAATAATGAAGTGACAAAACTAGGAACTTTCGAAACATAATCAAATTAACAAATTTTGTCACAATTACCACAAATACGAGTAGTTTATGTTATTAATCGTCTAAACCAATATTGTTCGCGGTAAAATACTCAGTTTCCCTTTAATTGTGATGATTTGTTTAAACAGGACATAAGACACAGGACCCGTATAATACAGAAAAAAATATATGTGACACAAATTATACCGAAACTAAAACAACATAACTGTTTTTTGTATATTGCACACCATTTGCTTTTTAATTTTGTTCTATTTACGCAAGAAAAAGCTACATTTATCAAAGTAAATATGTTGTTAAAATTACGCGAAACTAGCAAACACAGGATGTCCGTTCTATTAAAATAAAGTCCGTTTAAAAATAACTTGTTCATGACTCACGAGTTACTCTTTCGAGGAACGATCGATAGGTTTATATGCAAAAGGCATCGTGTTATCCAGTGAAGGTCGTCCGGCGGTGGAATGCCTCACGGTGAGTAAATTGGGCCATATTACTGTGGTTTACGGTAGCCGACACGTGGAATGTAGTGGTAGCTGACGACGTTGTTGTCATTGGCCATGTATTGATTTTCCTCATTTATTTTTAATCGTTGTGTGAACAGCTTATTACATGTGTTATGATTGTTATGAAGCTTAAAATTAAATATTTCCTCAATGACGTTATAGGTTTAGTGACCTAAGAGAATAACACAGAAACTGTTTTTAATTAAAGTACCTAATGGGTAATGCTTTATGCAAATGCCGGATAATAATAGTAAATTTATTGGCGCTTTAAACAAGCGCTCAAATTGTTAGAGTGACTTGGAATTCCACCGGCTCTGATGATATAATCTCACGACAAACTTGAAAAGCAGCGACAACGTTGAATAATAATGGCGTCTTCCTTTTACGGCTACGCATTTAACACCCTCGTAAACTTCAATACGAAAGCGTAATAGTCCTTACAAAAAAAGAACAGTTAGTCATAGAATTAGTAAAAGTGTAACTCATTTAATTATAACTGTAACCTTGGTTATTCAGAACGATAGCGTAAACGGTTACTGCACGCGATCACGTTGCGGTTTCGAATATACAATACTGTCTGTATACGAAAATATACCGAATCATGTAAATGTACGTAATTTGAAGAGTGACTCATTCCTAAACCTATTTTGAATCACCGTTGAAGGCTGTTCAGGTTTCACAACAAAGGTTATTATAGGGTTTGTTAGCCACGGCACGGAGTTGTGCTATAGGATTGAATGACCGCGTTCTGTTAGGTACTTCTGTTATCAATACAATTATACAAGTGTTTAATCGTATCTTAAAATATGATTACGATAGGTAGGTGCCAGCTACCAGTTCTTAGTTTTTATTTTACAAATACATAATTATTACAGTTAAGTTATGTTTAATAATTCCTGCCGTGCGTTTAACTTTTAGAAAGCCTCTTAGAATTGCGTGCGAAATGAAGCAATTTGCACATTAATAAGATTCGTATGTTGCAAAGACCAAAACACAAAGTAAGCTTGCATATTTATAAACTAAGAAATTGTTTTGCATGTCAAGTGCATTGCGTGTTTGTTTTAATATAATTAACGATAAGAATATGTTGAGTTTCGCAGCAGTATATAAACAGGCCCGACTTGTATTAAAATTTCATCAGTGATAATTTTTACACAGAAATGAATTACATAAGGAATATTCTTCTTACAGTCTAAGTGTGATGTGTACAGAAAAACACTTGTTTCCATTAAGTTGAAACTTCATTCCAGTTCTATTATCAGTGGCTTAATAAACAAAACTTTAAAGAGCTATTGTCTCTTTAGTTCGTGAAAACAAAAGTGCACGCCGCTACTTGCGTCAATGATAACAAAACATAATGAACGACTGTGCGTACCTACTTGCTAGTTTTTTTATATTTTTAAGTTTACCAGTAATCCCCGTTGACTTCGCAAGAAACACTTAAGATTAATATTGTTTACTGTTTTTTGGCGACTTTCGGCGATACGTCACCTATATTTAACTTAATATAAAAAGATAGATACAGATAGAACGATCATAACAATATATAGCACCAGGACATAACGTTGTCTACATTTCGTACTCTTTCATCTGTATCGACATTAATCGCGTTGCCTTAAGAGAACTATCCGATCCCGCCAAACAGAAGATACACGTCTAAAGACAATGGATGGTACTGTGCCGGTAAAGTGACTGTGACTTGAGGAGGGAGCCCGACGGCCGACAGGTCACGGTGACTTTGATTTGTCTTCGTTACGCCGACAGCTACTGTAGGGCTATTGAATTTTGATCTTGAGTCCATCGCATTTAATTGACTGGGGCTTCAAGTGTCGAATTCATCCAACTATAAGCTAGCTTTATTTTTGAACAATGTTGTTTTTTTTTTCAACTAATTTTTTTTTAATTTGCAGTGTTGCCACCTTGCCCAAGGAAAAAGTAGCTAAACATATGGCAAAAAGTGGCTAGTTTTGAAAAAAAAAATACTCTGCTAGAAGTAGCCAAAAGTGGCTAAACAAAAAAAAGGCAACAGATAACTTATAAGTCTTAAATTTTTATATTTCTTTCTCTTATATTATTATTTATGGAAAAATTTATTAAAAATTTATGTTATCTTGTTTGGGATTAGGTCAATTGGTGTCAAGCGTCCCATGATATTTATATATTTATTTATTATTTATTTATTATTAAAGGTCCGGTTTCTTCATTTTTTTCGGGTTTCTTAGTTTTCCTACTTATTTCTTGAAGGATATTCTCAGGAATTACGTAGGTAGCGCACGGAAGTACGTTTTACATTACAAATTAAATTGATTGAAACAGTGGTTACTTAGTTGTTGAAAGTAGCTAAAAAGTGTGGCTAAAAAAGTTGGCCACTAACATTTTTTTTTTGGTAGCTAACTATTTCGTAAATGTGGCTAGATCTAGCTAAAAAATGGCTAAAGTGGCAACACTGTTAATTGGTGATGGACGATAAACTGCTACAGTTAGGCCGAGGCCGCACTACGGCTAAACCGCCGCAATTTTTAACCGCGTGAGCGTGACTTTGTGAATGAAGTAAAATAATGCAAGCGGGCGTACTGGCGGTTTTCAGTTTATATGTATAAAAAAGTCAGGCGGTTAAAAACCGCAGCGGTTTAACCGTAGTGCAGCCTCGGCCTTATGTCACAGCTCTGTTGGCTTGAAGGGACAAATAAAATATCTCAAATCAAAACGTGAAACAGAACGTGTCGCCTCACTACGCTAGGGTTATTTCACACTTGTTTTCTTCTCGCGAACAACACATTATACTCAAGACCTATTCGGTGCAGGGTGCATTTTTCTGGCTTCCATTATTCACATTCTCGTTTCAGAATAACTCTAAAGCCGATGTGATAAGGGTGATGTTTGTTTGTAGGAAATAAAACAAATAAGTCGCCGTCGTCACCTGAGCAAACGGAGCGGGCCCCCACAACAGGTTTATATCAATTTTCTGCCGAGTGCGTCTGGATCGTGAAAAACACTCTACTTTAGATTCAAGTTTTGTGTTTCGAGAAGACAATAGTTTTTATTTAATGTGCATTGAAAGCCTTAGTCTTTTCTTTTTTCGTCATGAACGTCTAAAGCAAACCAATCTTGGAGATGTTGTGTTAGCCCTAGCTGATCTAATCTACAGAGTAAACAACCTCAGAAAATATGCCGTGAAAGCAAGCGTATGATATTCTCCGGCTATATTCTTATACAGACCATTTTCGTTTTTGCGTAGGAAGGCATCGGCTAAGAGAGTTGAACAAACAAATAAATGTGATAATGTAATGCCTACCTCAGACATGTTCTGGAATGGACAGACTTATGGGAATAAGTTTGGCGACCTTCTTAACAAAATATAAGTTTTTGTTTACTCCTTTATATTACTTTGTTATGATATGAATAAGTGTAGTTGGAAATTCCAATAAGTATTAACTTATAATAGCTTACTATTACAATTACAATTGACGTTGAGTTATAATAATTTAACTACTTATGATAAAACTTAACTAAACAAGAAACAACAATGACGCGTTGTTACGTAGGTATAAATATATAAGATTGAGATCGCTCTTTATTATTTCCGTTTAAATTCGTTAAATTAAATATAGAATGTGACCGGATTTTGTTTGGATCCCCGAAGTTTTTATTTGGTTGTCGACAGGCACGCAACAACCAAGATCTTTTTTATTCGCAAGCGTGCTTCGGCATTAATAAGGGCTGTCAAGTTTGGCAAACAAAGATTTTGCTTACAATGTTATGTGAAAAATTACCTTATTTTATTGTTTAGAGAATGTGCGGTTTAATGTTTTCCTTGAATTTCATACTTAATATGACGCAACAGATTCATTAAATACTAAACGTCCCACAGTGTTTTATGAACCTCAATTTTAAAATAAAATATTGATAGGAACCGGCGTTATGTATCATGATAAGTCCTCAATTTATTCTAGGTAAATAAAACTAAGTACTTAATGATTGAGCTGTAATCGATACTAAATAATAAAACGTCGACATAACTCCAAAATCGACCCTAGCAAAAATTACAATCGCAATTTGTTTACTACAGATAACACAAAAGGTGATAAAAGATAGATCGTTATGTACATATAAGATTTAAGCATAATATTGCCGCAAAATGGTAGTTAGCTCGTCCTGCAATAAAACAGTTTTAAGCCCGACGACAATTATGCTTCAGTGGCTGTTGCTGCAATTGAAACTTTTTGCGTCTGCAGCCATCTGTTAAAAAGTATACGGTCGCACGGAACCCGGAAAAGCGATTATGCTCCCTTAAAGCGGGGAAATACTTAAAGGAGCCAATTGCACACATGCTTGTTCCCGTGCGTTTTCTAAGCTTTAGGTTCTTTTTACTTGACATTTTAGGTAGCGGAAAGTCGCGTAGAGATAGTGTTTCTGTGCTGCCTTTTTGGTAGTTTGGAATAGATTTTGAATGTGTTTTGTTGGTAATTAAAAAAAACTTATTAGGTAGGTATATTATTTGATTTACGAGGATTGGTATCACCTCTGATGTGACGACCACGATCACACTGCCAAGAAAGAGATAACAAAGAAGATTGAGGTATTGAATATAGCTGTTTCAGCTATCAATGATCATGTAGTTTATGAATATTACAATATCTGATTATAACTTTTGGATAAAATAATGTAATATAAAGTTCTAATGTATGTACCTAACCAAAAGTTTGAAATTTTTTGAACACAAAAGTAGCATTTTTTGCTTTAGCAGAACATTAGTGAGTTCAGAAGAGAATCGCTAAACGTGCAAAATCAACAACGCGTAAAAAAACAATAGTCGAAATGAAGGCACCCCACGTATGCTTTCAAAATGCTGCCGCTGCACTAGTTAACAACGGCATGGTCGAATTACAACACGAAAATAAAATGGCAATGTATTTCCTCCAAACAATTTTGCCAGCCGGTGTGCTGGCCAATTCCGACCTGTGTCGCAAGCGCCGAACAAGCGAACCTTAATTGAAATCGGAGTTTTTTGCCTAATCCTACGTCGGTTGGTTTAATAGAATATTTTCGCATACGTAGTTGGATTCTCATCTTGATTAGATACGTGATCGGCTGTGGCATTTAAGATTAGGCTGTTAGATATTTAGGATAAAATAACATTAAAATAATTAGTAGGATTATTGCACAAGACCGGTCTGAGTGGAGAGCCTTGGGGGAGGCCTATGTCCAGTAGTGGACGTCTTTCGACTGACGACGATGGATGATGATGATGAATTAGTAGGGAGACAGCAAAAATAATAACAAATTTTCCTGTGTATTTATGTACAGTGGAGTTCATAAACTTCTGAGCAAACATTTGATCAAAAATATGTGAACACTCTATTGTTAACGGCTTAGAAGCATGTTCAGATATATTTGAATAAATTTTTGCTCAGAAATTTACGAACTCGACTTTACACAAAGCAGTCTTATAGGCACCTCAGTTTTTATGACTTTTTTGCTTGAAATAGTTCTATTAAAAAAATATTGACTTAATAATTAATGGGCTAGATTAAAACAAAGAAAAACGATGGTTATTCTGATCGGTCATAAAACCATAATATTCAAACGTTCTAGTAAGCGTAGTAGTAGTTCGTAGTTGTAGCAGTAAGACCTTTTGTATTGACTATGTTCTGGCAATAAACATACTCGAATTTGAATTTAGTAGGTATAAACACATAATACCTAAAGAACATACATTGGTTAGGTTATCATTGCTTTGCTTGATCAATTACGTAATTTACTCTGTTATTTAACCTGAGGTAGAATAAATCAAAATTCAAATATTAGTTTAATATTGCAGAGTAGGGTCGAAGAGTGCGTTTAATCAAGAGAGTGTTGATAGGATACGGTCCGATGCCCTTCGGCCGTCATGGGCCAAAAATCAAATTTGAACTCCGATCTATTCAGTTAATTAAAAGGCAATTTATCCACAACGATGAAGTTTTGGAATGAACCTTCTGCAAAGTTGTGTGGTTTAACTTTGTTCCCTTTTCAATTCGCTTGAAATTAAATGTTTTTTTTTTATATAGTTTTTGTCAGATATTAAGGCTGGAAAAGTGTCCCATTGCTGAGCAAAGGCCATTCCTTCCTATTTATTTCATTCATTCCTATTTATCTCCTTGAGCAACACGCTAAGCTAATTAATTGATAACAAGAAGGGCCCAACATAATGCATGACTGAAAGTTGGACACTAAAAAAATATAGTGAACTAAAAGAATTTCTTTGCTCACCCGCGCTAAAATGAGCAAAGTAACGTCTGATTCAATCAATTATTTAAAAAAAATAATTAGTCGAATCAAGCAACTTTGTACGGATTATTGGTCTGAAAACCCGCTGTATTGATTGTTAGCTTATTTTGACGCAATTGTCCTTTCGATACACAAAGTGTCTCACTAGCTTATGCAATAATTATAACTTATCTATACCGCACGTAGAGTATTTGTAGTCGGTGATTTTTTGTTAGTTACTTTGGAACAGCCTGTAAGAGAATGTACTTAACAGGATTAATTTTATTAGAAAACTTAAATTCATATTTTTTTCTTTTTGGAAAGCAAGCCTATGATGCAAACATAGGCGGAAGAAATTTATAGGTGTTCATTATTCATTCAAAGGCTTAGGAGACGCTGTATAAAATCTGACCTGTTTTTTTAATTCCTGCCGAGTGTATAATTGCGGTTAAAGCCAAATTTTTGGTTGCGCTTAATTTACCGAACAAGAACATTAGTTTTAAAAATCTGTGTGTTATTTTACGAGTCAGACCATTCGGTCGTCATACATCCTGAGCATTAAGTATTTATAACAGGAGACGACGCGTACCTACTTTCCCCTCGGCCGAAAAAAATTACAATGATAACGTTGTCACAGGAAATGTTGCGTTCTGCACGAATTATGCACGTGTACAACGATATTTGTTTTAGTATTAATTTGTAGAAACTAATATTATGAAATGAGTGTAAACGGTAGAGCTACTTTATAATAAAAGGCATAGAATCACCAGGAGAGGTAAAAGAGCGACATGACGTTATGGATAAAAAGGCTGAGCAAACGTTCTGCTAGTAAAAAAAACAAGTTTAGAACTTTATTAAGTAGGTAGCCAAAACTTTGACAGTCGGGGCCCATTCAAAATCGTGAAAATCTCAAAAATACCCAGTTCCAGTTTGAAGTTTGTAATTTCTTACGCCTTTCAAGTGTGATTTGATACAAAAGAGTTGATACTTGTAATTGTTTCGATATTTGGTACCTACTACACGCCACTATTGCCTTACTTATGTTTACAATCAAATTATGTACATAATTATATAATGGACGGAGAGTGCAATGAACGGAAAACACTCCCATACGACAAGAAATGCAGATATAAATCTTTAAAAAAATCTTTTCAAGGATAAGCTTAAAGGCAACTCCTGTAACAAGTGCTTTGTGATCCTGACACATCAACCACCACACGAACATGCCCCGTTTTATTGCATAAACCAGCAGCTAATCACATTCGTCGGCCTAGCAGCCCCCGGGAGAATTAATAACGGCACAAGTTTGAGCGAGTTAGGAATGATTTCATAACATTATGAATTCGTATCCCGTAATAGCTGCTTATTATGTGTTGATGAGATTTTACGATTTGTCTTGTGAGGTGACACGAGCTGTACGGAGAACAAAGTTTCTCCAGACATAGCTGCCACGCGAATACCATGTGAATATTAATTTCCAGGTTAAAGGCAATGTTAATATTTGTTTCCAGGTTATTTCCAGGTTTTGCCAGGTTAGTTTGAAAAGATCCCCTTTAAGGGATAAGTTCGCCTTTGTATTATTTTTGTTTTGTTGTTTTTAGGGTTTCGTACAAAAAAACGGAACCCTTATTTTCATATTAATAAGTGGTCTGTCAATTTTTAAGCAAGTTCCTATCAAATGAAATGCGTTTGTCGCTAAAGTCAAATTTTCAAGTTGGTAGACATGTCTCTTGGCATTATTGTTTTGTGATATTCATTATCAACTGTAGGGGGGTAGAGCTCATTTGGCTGATGGTACATTGAAGTGTTTATATACATACATACGATTTCTGTATATATAGATCTGAACAAAAAAAAACGATTATTAAATAAAACACATTCCGGTCTTTATAGGACACTAATCACTATTGACTTTGTTTTTTCTTCGTGGCGTTATAAGTGTAGTCAAGAGCGATATTTCTTCATCTGCATCAACGAATTCACATTCATTGTATCCGCTGGAGCTCATCAACAGGATTTCTACGATGATCAATTTTGTATTAATATACCCACAACCAATGACTTCCAGCGATCTTTACAAATACAAAACCGTTTTCTGTTGTTAACAGTGGTAAGAAATACATTTTCTTTGTAACTATACTGACGGCAAAGATTTCTTAATAATATGCCTGCACACATTGGCTAATCTTCTCCAAGCGAGGGGGGGACATGGCAACTTGTTCTATCGCAATAAAAAGCTCTTGAAAAGAGTTAAATGATAATTCCGCATATTTTCGATTTACGCACGCCACGATAAATAATTCTGTCACTTATAAAAATGTGTCATGCATTATAATCACATTCGAGTGTTTAATTAGGTATTTGCTGCTTTATAATCTCTAGCTTGTTATTAAGCTTAGATAAGATATTGGTTCGAAAGTCCTTTTGTACTTACGTCATTTTTGCATCATTATGTGATATCTAAACCGCCAGTGATTAAGATTATGGTCTGATGATATCAATAGACAGGCTAGCATGGTAATAAACAAGAAATACGTTAAAATAAAAAAGTAATTTGGTGTTTAAAAACGAAATAGTAGTTAGATAATCGTATTGTTAGTGTTAACCTAATTTTTTACTTAAAATAAGCGGCGACGGTTTCATGCTTCAAAAGGAAATACCATTTAAGAAAAACGGAAGAATGGGAAAATCATTAATTTAATTAATTATGATCAGTTCATGATTTGTCTTTTTGTCTGTTTGACAAGACCCCTTATTTCTGTCACAAGTGGATGTAGAAAAAATTGAGTGCTCTTTTCTATGTCATTCTACTTAAGCCGTGTGACCATGAAATGAAAGAAAAATGAAGCATTCATTCTAGTGAACAATAATTTGAGTGAACCTGTAGCCGGTTTTTGTACTATTAAAGCAAAAATGAGTAACGTAACGTTACGTGTGCTCGCAATGTGTACCCTACTTAACGCCTTGCATTACAGAAAGCACTTTTACGAGTAGCAATCTCTGAAAACATTCCCAAAGAACTTGCCGACCACAGATACGACATCGCGCGCGTCAGCGCAGCGATGACGCAGCGTTTACGAAGTGCGCTCAAACACCAGCCTCTTTTGTTAGCGATGCTTTCAGCGCTGCAATATCCACAGTTCTTCAAACTTGGCACAGTAGACTCAGTATGATTTGAGATGTCGTTGACATCTAGGGGAATTAATCTGGGTTGTTTATGTTTGACTTTTGTTTTGAAACACAAACTGAGGTTACGACATTTTAATCCTTTTGGGGTGATGTCAAAGGAGAAATAAAGCTTTTAAATGAAGCTAGGAACACAAATGTCACAATTTACTTAATGTTACGATTTTTAATCTACTTTCAAAGAACTCTATTTATGTATGGGTACATACGGCTTATTACTCGTAAGCAGAATACTTTTACATTAAAAATCCTCTTTTATTTATCACGTCTATAGTCCTAAGTATTTGATGTGCACTTTTAACCCCTGTTTCGGTTGCGTCTCTTGAAGAAAAATAGGTTTATGTGCAAAGGGCTTGAGCGGCCCTTATTTTAAACACCGGTATATGTATGCCAACAGTGAAGGGTTAACAGTCTGGTGCGTAACAGAGGGTGTTCTGGCAAAAAAGGTATCAACACACGATGGGTTGCGACAAATAAAAAAGTGAGGTGTAACTTTTTTTTCGTTTCGTTTCATCGACATTGCCGTGAAGCTGATACTTAGTTTGTAAAGCAACATCTTGCCGTATAAGGGTGAATATTCCAGGCTCGATTTTGAGGCGGCGGATAGGATAATGCCACTGATAACTTGTTTTTAAGCATTGTTATATTTTTTATACTATAGTTTATATAATTCTCCATTTGTAGCACCTAATAATTTATTGATATTCCTCTTCCTCTGGCAGAAGCAAAATTTTAAAACTCGTTTTCCAATACTTGGTGGGCTGTCCGGAATCCGTTTTTACTTTGAAATCCTCAAATTGTAAAAAAACCATTTGGTAACTCTGGTTAATTTTAGTCAAGGCATGTTCTTAATTAGTTAATGCGTGCAAAAACCAAATATCATCGTTGTAAGTACAATTATTGTGCCCCAAATCATCCCATAAACAAACGTCCGAGCGCGCAACCAAACTTTGGTGGTCAAAGTTTAGTTCGATCTTACTCGTTTCTAAACGATACATAAAGTATCAGATAGCGCCTCCGCGTACCTGCCGGTTACGCTGCTGCAGCCAATGGTAACGTTGGTGTGATTCGTCGCTTCGTTTCCCGCCAATCACGTAAATACCCAATTTTGGTGCAAAGGGCGTCAAAAACAATCTAATAATGGTGGCTTTTCAAAAAATAGTAAGGAGTATGATTATAACATGTCTTTTAAAAGCATTTTGAGTGTTTTGAGTTTCTTTTTAACTGAATTGATCGTATTTGGTTATAAATGTAACCGAATTTTTTTTAGGATTTATTTTCTTCCTCGTTTCAGTTTTGGTGGTCAAATTTTGGTGTTTTTGGTGGTTGTGTTTAACATTTTGCAGCTCTTTTTTCGCTCATTTAGGGATCGCTTTTAACGGAATTTTGTGTGAAGACGTATACTTGTTACCCGCATACAAAAATGTAGTAAAATAATAAAAAATATTTTTTTTGCAACCCCTCCCATACCAGGAAATATAAAGATTTTATTTTTGCCATATTCTATTGAATGAGGTATCATTTGATAGAGCTATTAAAATGCAGTAAAAAATGTCATATAAACTATATACCTTCAGAGCCCCAGCCGCTAGATATTAACTGTCAAAGTCATTTTTGAAGAGCCCAGTGCCCACCCCCTTAACTTTTAAACTATCACTGTTAAAAATTCGAAACAGATCTACAATATACCTTTTAACGAATAATTTTAATAAAAAATATAACGGCCTCTGTAGATCAATTATTTTTGAATTGTTTTAACGGTTCCAAAACCCTACCGTATGGTTATGTCTGGCACACACAAGGATGTTTTTTTTTGTTACTTTGAATTTCCAACGCTTGACAAATATTATTAAAAACAGTCCTCCTTTTTTATCTAGCGAACAAAGTAAAATAATGTCTCAAAAAGAAAGTCTAGAAAAAAAGAACAGATAGCTGAAAGGGAAAGAAAAAATTAAATTAAAGCAATCTAATTTAAGGCGAAGAATTGAAAAAGCCGAAGGATAAGTAAAAACCTCTCAATAAGCAAAAAAAAAACATATACATATGTTATGATAAACCAAAAAGATGATGAAATTGTATTGAAGGGCTAATTCCTTCATTGTGATCTTTAATTTTAATACCAGGTATTGAAGTACGTACCTACTATTTAATTGGCGCTTTTATTTGAATAAGATTTTTGTAATAATCATTTTTTATACATATTTTTACCCTTATCTTGTCATTTTCAATTTAAAATGCCATTAGTCACACGGTTTCTTAATTATGGTGCCCAGTACCTAATTTCGGTGACGCTTTTTCAAATTATGGTGGACATTTGCAAATTTTGGTGTACTGTAAAAATTTAAAATTTAAATTTCTCCTAAATTACTTGGTGTAATACTGGACCATTTAGTTAACTTGTTTAATATACCTATTAGTTTCATTTGAGAACTTAACTTTATTCAAAAGTCTTAATTTCAAAATTACCACCAAAATTGGCAAAAAAGTAAGTTTGTTGCGATTCACCCTATAATATCTAAAAATAATAATTTAATGGAAATACCTGCGCGCAGTTAAGCTTGTTTCCTTTTGGATGGGAGGATTTTGAATGTAGTAACATTGAAGGCCCAGTGCCAGTTTAGTAATTTTTTTTTCAATTTCAATATAGATGGTTAGGTACAGTCGAACAAATTGAATCACGACCCGTGGAATCTTTTAATAATCAATTTCAGTATGATTTCCTTGACAAAAGTATGAAATGTCAACATGACATTAGTAGCACAAAGATTCCACCCTGGGTCATGATTCAATTGTTCGACTATACAATAGAGGATTTTTTGTGTAAAGTCCTTACTACATGAACGTGTCCCTGTCCTTGTATAACCTGCACAAACCTACGAAGCAATTCAGTGGTGTATGTGATATTCTCGATCCACGCGGGCCCAAATCCACACTTATTCTGAGAAGAGATCAATCAAAGTGAATCATATACAGGATGGCACATCTAGATTGGTCAGTATGGGGAAGTTTGAAACTATAAGACACAAAGATTTGTTGTCAGGAATCGTATTATAAATTTTAGTGACAAGAATAACCGCACACATAGATAAAAAAAACCGTGCTCAGTTCGGGAATCGAGCCCCGTTATACTGAAAAATTATCATCATCATCATCCTGATCTACATGTACATGTCCCTTCACCGTAAAACTCATGGTAAATTGCAAATGTTGTTTCGCACGTGAATATCGAAAAACTTAGAGGTGCTAGCACGGATTTGAACCCACGATCCTCTGCTTAAGAGGCCACAGGTCAAACCACTAGGCTACCACGGCATTTTGCACTGAAAAACACTACCTACTAAATCAACGAATTCGACCCGAACCGCCGCTGACCGCTCCACTTCATAACACGTCAACTTTATTTACTGCTATTTACAACGTCCCATACAAATGTACGATAGGCTTTCGCTGACGCGTTTATAAATCAGCCCCGTGTCTAGTTGGCGATATCGACCACTACCCCATCAACTTGATAAATGCATGTAACGCGAGTCTCTAACATCCCCATGTAGCCATGTGGCGAAAATTACAGTAGACTACTTCGTTTAACTTGAGTGATTGTAGTCCATTTGTAGTCAAACGATAGCCTAGTTAGCAAAGAATCAATCAAAGAATTAATCATTATCATCATTTTGGCCTATATTCGTCCCACTGTAGGGCACAGGCCTTCTTTCGGAATGAGAAGGCTTCCCACGCAGGCTCAGTGCGTATTTTGAACTTCGTACACTATTGAATTTCTTCACAAGTGTGTGCAAGTTTGCACAATGTCTATCTCACGATGTTTTCTACATCCTACAGATTTAATAAGACTTTTTTTAAATGTTCATAACTTTTGGTTATTTATGTATTTGCTTACAGTTTTTATGTATTTTTACGACTCTATCTCTATCTAAAAAGTTGGCAATGCATCCAAGACTCCTACGGAGTTGTGTGTCCGTGGGCGGCGGAGATTGCTTACCATCAGGTGACCGCGTGCTCGTTTGTCTACTGTGCTATAAAAATCATTGAAAAACAACACACTTTAATAATTCTTGTAAAATAAGTGTTCAAAAATAGCCCATGGGATTCGTCAAGAACATATAGCAGTCTTGTTTCGTGTAAAAATGGAGCTACTGTTTTTTTCTCCCCCTTGTAACGTTGCTGAAAGCTACTGAGAACATAAAGCTACGCAGTGCGAAGTACTTTTAAGTCGATGTGCTATCATACAGATAATTTATCAACGTTTATCTTGCAATTTTTTACCACTAAGTGTTAGGGTAGATGTGAATAGGCAGCGTTGATGTAGTATAGTGGATGTTTAAGATGCATTTTATTTCCTTTATTATTTGTTGGGGAGAGGAGAAAATCATTTGTTATAATTTCTAAGTTGCACTCAAGTTAGTTGGTATAGGCACTAATGTGCGCTTACTTTAGGTGAAGAAGTAAAACTTGCTTCAGCATACGTCGTTTTCTATGCTTTGGGAACCGTACATAAATGTAATGATTGTAGCTTATTTATATAACAAAAGGCAGTAGGTATGTAGATAAAAATAGATACGCTATTTATTGGGCACCAATCATCCATGAATCAAAGTCATTGCATTCAAATTTAAAAGGAGTTCGTAGCAATATTAAAATCAAAAATCAAAGATAGCCATAAATTATAATCAGATAAAACGTCGCCGTTTATTCCGAAATGCTATTGGACTATCATCCGGCGGGAGCGTAAGATATTCAGCAGAAGATTTTCATCTGGAATTAGTCGTCGTCCGATACTTCCACTGGGATCGGACCGTGCCCGGTTACGGTGAATCGTAGGCATGCGACATATTTCAAACGGTCAGGGGAGAGACTATAAAATTATTACTAGAAGATCGAATTTACGCTGGAAAATTTTCTAAAGATAGATCGATGAGTAACTTGTCATAAATAAACACAAGTCATTTGTATGCGGTAAGAAGAATATTTAGCGAAGAATTAGGTATAGTGAATCTAGCAAATGATTTATAATTTTTTTGACACTTCAAATATTAGAAAAAAAAAACAATAACGCTGATTATCACGTTGGCTTGTGAAAGATTTAAAGTTTGAAGTCGCAAACTGACAATGAGCCTTAGGGTGATAAAGGCAAATAAAACGTTTAATCTTGCCCGATAATTATCAACAAAGCCTCTTTTCATTCTACTCATCATATAAAGAGAGCTCTAGCTATATAGAATCAGACAATACTACCGGGAACATACGAGTAAATTTTTAAATTCCATCCCATTCATCTCTTAACAAGAAAGTCCATTCTTGTTGAGTAGACTGTGCATGTGCATTGTGCTGAATTACCTTCCGTAGATACTTGGGATTCCCTGAAGGGTCCAATGCCTGGGGTTAGGGCTAGGGTCAGGCGATTGAATGTGGTTTCCGCAGCGAAGGGGACTGACCAGTAGGAGTTTAGAACGCGTGTCTCGATTAACTAAACCCACTATGTTTCAATGGTGATTAATATTGTAGACAGAAATTGATTCAGAGACTGCGAAAGGATCAGCATGAAATGGGTTGAGATTTGTAATTAAAGGGCTTTCAATGGCGTCTTAGTTAATAGCTAATATGAAAGTTTGATTAGCTTTAATTCAAGTGTCGATAATTGAGATATCTCCTGAGTTTGTTTTAAGTATGGCTTGGCACATAAAACAGCAAGTAAATTTTCCGCTTTATTGTCCAATATAAGGTTACCTTCGGCATGAATCAATACGGGATTTTGTGTAAGGATACTGTGAATATAAATGACTTATTGAATCGGGCAGCATTGCCAGAGTTCGTTCCGAAAGGGTTACATTAATGCAAAGGGCACGACACGACTCTTCCTGTCTCTGCGACTGCGAACACTGTCGAAATGTTAATTTGCCGGAAATTAAAGTTGTTCCCACTCGCTACCCTTGAATTTTGTTTTACTCACATATAGAACGTGCAATTGCGATGATAAATTTGTCATTTTAAATAGGAAAACAAGTATTGGCAAAATGTCAAGACCGTCCAATACCGACGTGTCTTTAGCTACAATGTAGTTAATGTTGACTTTTTAGGCAGTTACAGAATGCTTGGTTCATATTAAAGTCTTCGATTGTGACTTTTATTTAATTGCAAATATGCAACGTGTGCTTTTGATAACGTCACATTTCGAAGAGTATTCTCTTATGGAGTTCAGTTCTGTTAGTTAGTTCGCTCACTTAATACCTGTCCAAGTAAGCTTATACAGTCCAACAATTAAACACCTGCAGTATCGAAGGTTCACTACCAGCATAATCCATTTAAACATAATTTAATCATGATCTGCAATGTAATGGGATAAGCGAACGTGTAATTAAATGAGAAATCCTGGTGCGGTATTGTTGTGGCTAGACGGACAGAGCTCGCCGCACGATAGGTACAGGAGCATGTGCGAGGTCGTGTGGGATTAAAACAGTATCAAGTGCTGATGCAGTGGCAACTACTGCGGTTGCTATCGCATTTTTAGTTAAAGTTCCTGTATCTGATGACTAGTTCTCTTTCAGGATAGAAATACGAAGTAATTCTGTTATGTCTTTGTTCACCATTTTTTTAATATCAATAATCCCTATAGTCAAAGACTTCGTAAAGCTTGTTTCATTTTTGTCATTTTCGAAGAAACCCGCTCCAATAAGTTTACGTAGGTTAAGTACGTTGCAAACTTGACGTTCACCATGTACTTATTGGGTGTAAGTAGATTTTAAATGTAAAAGCTGTTGAGTTGGTTTTCTGCGTTCTATTCAGAGCTGATCAGGATTGCTTAACGTAAAACGTTGTTCAGTATTTGGTAACGTAATCAATAGTAATTTAGTTTCACATAAATTGTCGTCATTGACATGCAAAGATTTATGTTGACCGTGATGAAGAGTGATAATTGTTTTAAAAACATGTTAAGTATTTACGTGATTTGCTAAAAACACATAATAAGTGCCACATGGGTATTACACCTACTGTATGCAATATACATAGTATATAATTAGTGATTGTATCAAGTACTGGGTGATTGGTGGTGCTAATCTATGTTATCGGCTGGTCGATTCACATTTAACAATAGCCTCGTAACAGGTATCGTCGTGTATACCTTCATGCAATGTTTATAATACCTATCTCTTATCGTCTGTATTATATTTAATTTGATGCGGCTTAATTCAGCATTCACAAAATTTGTATCTGCCTAGCCAAGCTATATTATTTGTCCTTACAATGTTAAAAAAGTGTTTCGTTCACTAATAATCATAATAGATTCATAAACTTAATCTGGACCGAAACTTTGTTAAAAGGTTTTACAACTGAATAAATAAAATCGTAGTAGTGACAATACAAAAATTCACCTAACAAAAATAAATAAACTTTGATTGAGTCTGAGGATGTATTATCTAACGTTTCTAACACTAACGATCACAATCAAATTTATTTATTTATTTGGACCTTCAACAATAAGTAAACAGTTTAATTATCACTAACATTGCGTAACCACTTATACTCGTAAGCTATGCGTCTTATTAATCACAGCAGATCACAGCATGCATTAAAGAATAATACAGGATGCACGAAAATAAAGTTAAAAAAAAACTCAACTTAGTTTGCTAACGGTTAAAGTTGATTTTCTTGAGTTAAAACTACTTATAAAAAACAAATGACAGTTTTTGTATGCGAAATCTGTCATTCGATCGCGATCGCGAGTGTCAGAGACGTTAGGCAATACGGCCTCTGATCTGAAAACTACTCTTAAAGTCGTCAAAGAATTAATATACATTATAACAATGTGTGATGTACTCTTACTTTATAAAGGTTCAGAATAAATGTTTTTGGATTTCACTTTGTGCTTTGGAGGAAACGATCACAAGGCGGACTGTCATTTTACTTATGTAAGTGAAGCTAGCCTGAAACATAAAAAAGAGGAATTGACGGTGTTGTTTCTTCACTGAACATTTCTTAATGTACAGTTTTTATTGGGGTACGCTTGAATGCTTTAATATTGCTCGTAAAAAATATATCGAGACCCGTTTATGTAACGTAGAGCTCGGGTATGAAAAGTTTTATGAAGAAAGGATTTCGGATAGATAACATTTTCTTTTAATCATCATTTTGGCTACAAATCTTACCAACTTTGAAGTGGATAGTGAGTATAATATCCTATAAGTTGGAACAAGTGTTACCAACCAAATCAATAATAGTAGAATGATGTTTCTTATTAGAGTCAGACAAGCAAAGAGAATTACTATAGAATTGGAAGACGTGACCATGCCAAGAGAATCCTATCTACAAAGACGGAGAGGAATCGGAGGAAAAGGTTATTAGCGTGGGCAAACAAACCAGTAGCCTATCAATTATGATACAGTTTAAAAACTTGAAATGCTATGAAGTTGATTAACTAACTATCTGTGTACAAATAAAAGAACCCTATAGTGTTGAACAATAATAACGAAACTTAACGATCAGTTACAATTGAGCGTTAGATGCAACGTTGGAGGGGTTTCCCTCTGCGGGTAGTTAATTAAATTTCAGACCGTCTACAATTTCAGCAACGTCCGACCGGCAGGTGTTTCACGTGATGCAACTACTTGTGTAATATATTCGCCTTCAGAGATATAGATATGTAAAGGATGATACAGGTGTTGCGCAGGAAATGCTGGCAGTTGTGTCAATGTAAAGGATTGATTCAGTGATTTTACAATAAGAGCGCCGTGACCTGAATGTGGGATACAGTGACTGACAAAATAAAAGATTATTTGAAATTTTGTTTAGTAAACTGCCAATTATAGGTTTTTATGCGGTTTAAATTTAGAAAAGTTGTGTAGGTAGGTACTGTATGTGAAATTATTTTCGATATGACTGTTTTGCAGAAGTGATCCGAGCCGAAGTGCATAAAAGTCTACGATATTTTTTGTCTGTAAGTTATTAGTAGTAGTAGAATATTGTTGTCATTTATATGTTCCTTCCGTGTTTCTATTATAAAAGTTGCCTAATAATAATCGCTCCGATTCAAATGATCGATATTGCTTACGTTGTATTTTTTTTTAAGTAGGTACCTCTTTCTGTTTTGTTTGTTCCTTCTTTGTGCATTGTTATATTTTCTTTGTGTATATGGTTCTTAATAAAGGATTATATTAATTTATAATCAACTTGTATGTAAGTGAAAAAAATATTTCCACACATTGTGTACATTGACGGAATGGCGACACTAAAATTATTAAACAAAAAAAGATTGATTGTTTTGTAATAATTCTTACTCACTTCCACATAGAATTTTATTGCATAAACGCAAAACAAACGCCATAGATACTATGCTGGCAGGATGAAATAACAGTTACGTATACTCTAATCTATAAAGTGAATCTACAGAATTTAATCAGTACAAGCACAAGTTACGCGTTTTGGTCACCCGACAAATCCTATGTAACAACACTGCAGGAGGCGGTGTGTACACGGCTTTAGACGTACCTTGGATTACGAAGATGTTTGCTTAGCTCACGCAAATTTGCCAATGGGTTTAGGTGTTTGATTTATCCAAACATCGATGTGATCATTTATGTTTAGATAAATATATCAAAACTGATGAACTCAAATAAAACATTTCACCCTCTTAGGGGATGAATTTCTAAAAATCCTTTCTTAGTGTTCACTTACATCATAAGAAGAACCCTTGTACCAAATTTCAAGTTTCTAGGCCCAGCGGTTTGGGCTGTGCGTTGATATATAACTCAGTGAGTCAGTTTTGTCTTTTATATATATATATATATATATATATATATATATATATATATATATATATATATAGATAGATTATTTGTTCTTACCTACTGTGGCAAGATTCAGCTCTGTGACAGTCAGACGGGCAGGTGATAAAGATCCGGGTGTCACCCTTTGAGTGCAAAATCTATATCTATATATATAAAAGGCAAACCTGACTCACTGGGTTACATATCAACGCACAGCCGAAACCGCTGGGCCTAGAGACTTAAAATTTGGTACAGAGGTTCCTTTTATGATGTAAGTGAGCACTAAGAAAGTATTTTTGGAAATTCATCCCCTAAGGGGGTGAAATAGGGGGGTGAAGCTTATATGCAATTTTCTCATTTATGAACTTGGAAGTATGAAAATAGATGTATAAGTTTTTGATCACATTTGGAAATGATCTGTTTAGGTGAAATGGATATAATACCCCTATGAAGGTGTAAAATGGGGGGGGGGGGGGGGTAAACTTAGAACTATGAAAATAAGTGTATAAGTTCTCGATTACAATTAAAAATTATCTGTGTAAGTGAAATGGATAAAATTTTCCCCTAAAAGGGTAAAATGGGGGGGGGGGGGGGGGGTAAAGTTTGTATAGAAATTTTCTTATTTCTGGACTTAGAACTATGAAAATAGGTATATAAGTTCTCGATTACAATGAAAAATTATCTGCGTATATGAAATAGATAAAATTCCCCACTAAATGGATAAAATGGGGGTAAAGTTTGTACAGAAATGTTCTCATTTCTGGACTTAGAAGTATGAAAATAGGTATACAAGTTCTTGATTACAATCAAAAATTTTCTGTATAGGTGAAATAGATAACATTCCCCCCTAAAAGGGTAAAATGGGGGGTAAAGTTTGTATAGTTTCTGGATTTAGCAGTATGAAAATTGGTATACTGACATGGTCCTGATAACAAATAAAAATGGTCTGCGTAGGCAAAGATAAAGAAAGAAGAAGTAACGTTCGATTTATTAGGGAGGAGTTTCCATGAGACTTACTTATTTCTGCACTAAAAATATCGCTGGTCACAATTTAAAATGATCCGTATGGTGTTGGCGACTTCAGTACGGGAGGGAGTTTTTTATGCAAAATGTACATCTAAAAAATGTGGAAATTCAATTGATATTTAAAAGGGTGTGTTAAATAAATTTGCAAATAATTATGCCGTACCTAACTTAAAAATTACTCATCGGGTTGTGCATTATAAAATCAATAATATTAAGGAAGCGTAATTTATGGGTTATTATCAGTTCTTATTTATCTTTTACCTAATTAAAAAAATATTATGTAAAGTGCAATTTCGAATATATACTTCGGGTTCTACAGTTAGATTCGGTTCTCGACGGAAGCATACGAAATAATTAATTTACTCTCGCGCGTTGCATAGAACTTTTCATAAACTAGCTTCAAAACTGGTAAAAAATATTGTAGCGAAGTAAGTACTATAGTAAACTGTCACCTATCGTTTACGGCAGTACTTCGCTATACACACAGATATACAGATGCCACAATTATAACGGGGGTTAGTTGAAACATATGCCCTGAAAACTAAAGAATACGCGGACGAAGTCGCGGGCAAAAGCTAGTCTTTAAATAAATATAACCAATATTTTCGACACAGAAGCCATAATAATAAAGCACTTCGTTAAAAGTTAAAAATCGAACGGTAACGAAAAGTGTAGCGTTGTCATTTAGTTCTACTCTTTATTGACAGACGGGTATCGAAGGTCTCACAAAACTTCAGCATTTTATTAAATTGCATATACATTTTTTAAATATGGAGACATTATCGTTCATTTCTCGCCATTAAATCTTCAACTGCAGGAATAATAAATCAAGAGACCCTTCTCACTGAGCAAAGGTCGGCCCTGTCGTTAACGATCAGCGCTTTATCTCCCTATACCTACATTATTTGTATTGCAAATCTCATATTTTAGGTAAAAACTAGGATATAGTTTTTAAAGTCCAATTTATAATACTTTCATCTGAAAAGTAGATACTTTTTATCTTTAAATATTGGGAGTTAACCAGAATTTTACCAAACATATTTTATCTGAATTATTTCACTTTTTCCTGTGCTGTGTTGTCTGCGATTGCAATTATTTTCAAGGTTTTTTAGTCAGTTGCATTTTTTGTTAAAAAAAAATCTTGAGTCGGTTTTTTTTTAATTTTCTTTATTTCTCACCTTTTAGTGATTTGTAGCTAAAGTAATCTCACAATGATTCCATTAAGCACAAATACGGCTTAGGTTACCTACGTTGTTTTAGAACAAAGTTGCGTTGCCTACCTTCCGGCTTCAGCATCAGATCAGTTCGAAAGAATCGTTAACTTTAAGCTTCTTCTTAGTCGCTTATCTAAGTAAGTATATTAATCATGATCATTCATAGAGGTAGACGCGAGCATTACCTACTTAGCTTTGACGAGTTCCGTTGGTCTTCTTCATCAGGTCCAGTTCACCAAATGATACTTTCTGAATGTAAATTCTTGACTTGATGCTAAAAATGCCAAAACTGCCATAGGTGTATCTAAAAAATTCGAAGCTTGCCCTCAATTACCATAGGATTTCTTCATCAAATCTTGACGTGGTGCCAATAAGACTACCTCAGAAATATACTCTTTCAAATAAAAAATAATTTTGAAAATCAGTCTACAATTGGCGGAGTAATCGGTGAACATACATATATAAAAAAGTACAAGTACATACTGTCGAACATAGAACCTCCTCCTTTTTTGAAGTCTGTTAAAAATATTTACACCTACTTTGCTTCACGAGAGTCATTGTGCACCTAATAACGTTTTATTTTAATTATTTTCTGCATCACAATTGTGTGTCCTTTTGATTTAATCAAAGAGGCATTTTTCTAAAACTTTAGTCATTAATCTAATCATCGTAATTAATTTCGTATCTATCTCAGCTTCTATGGTTCAAGTTAGTTAAAAGACTTTCTTTCCGTCGATAACATTATCTATCCGCTCCAGTGGAGCGTGGAATATGATAATCTTTTCTGAGGGGGGCAGCAGCTTGCTTGCTTACAGAAAGCTTGACACTTCGTTTTGTAAAATGTAGGAGTATTGTTTGTATAAACTGCAGTAAAAACCAGAATCTGATAATTAAATAAAAAGGTCTTATCACTTGTGGTTTAAGATAAGCGCCATTAAATTGGATCACGTGTCAAAGGAAAAAAGGTGCACGAAATGCTGATAAAATGATATAAGCAGGGTTTTATGCCTAACATGAAAGCTAGACGATCACCAGCTTAGTAAATACCTGTCATCTACAGGCCGTCTGCATAACTCAATATCAGAACTATGCACCCTTCCAACATACTGCTATAAGTAAACGTATATACGGTACGCTTATGTCGTTATACAATCATTGTCTTATATGAACCTCGGACGAACTAGGGACAAAGCGTTTAGAGCTCAGAAACGCTGTCATGATGTGGACTAAAGCAATTTTGAAATGCTTTCGAACAAAATATTTCAATTTTAGTATATAGATTTTCTGTTGTGGTCTTGGCTAAAAGCTAAACTCTTTTGCTTTCGGATCTACATGCATCAAGGTTAATTTTTAATGTAAAAATAATAGTGTTGTATAAAAAGAGTTTTAGCACTGACCAAAAAAGACTGAACACACCGATTATCGATTTTGACTCACCAGCAAATGTTGTTTGTTGAAAACCTATAGCACTAACACAACACGTTATTGAAAACTCCCTTGCACAAATATTTGCTAACGCCCATAAATTGGTTGGAACTTTCAACGCCCAAAGCTTTACAAATTTATCGCAAAGAAAATACTTAAACTGTTAAACTTGGCTCTTTGCAAGGTTATAATTAATGGCTGGAGACGGTTTCATTTCGGAGGGCAAAACAAAAAGATAATTGCGACCAATTAATTGTAGCTCTTTTCCAAATGAGGGCGAATTCCCTTTAGAGCACGTTTAGATTATTGAGCTAGAGCGATGCTGTTGAAATAAAGGTATGTACCACTTAAAGGGAAACTCATCTAACTGTCGACACAAAGCTGTAACAAGTATGAGGTGCTTCAACGTGCGCGTCTGCTTACCCACGTGCCATTGAAAACCTTAAATATCAACGTAGGTTCTTCTATCATGATTTCGTGCTATTTTACACAAAGTTTTCAAAACGATTGAGATCACCAAGGATGGGCGTTAGGCAATAAGCCTACTGATTCCCAAAGTTAGGTTAATGATGTTGGTTGGAGTGTTATGTATTTCTAACAATATTAATTCCTATATTCATTAGATACTATATCTTTTGGCTTCAAGCCAAGTTACATGTTGAAAAGTATCTGAACACCAAATAGATTCTTGATTTATTTCACTTCACGCACTGCACGCCGGTCGACGGCCGTCGATCAGATCGACAGTGACGAATAGGGATGCTTGCGGCTTAGATTTATTCCCAATCATTTATATACTCATTTTGACGTAAGTTTTTTTATGTTTTAGCAAACTTACTTAATAAAGAGGAGGTTCTCATTTGTGGATTGAGTTTAATGATTCTTTTTTGCCAGGTTTTAGTTAAGTATCTTCGGAAATATTTCACTTATAAGGATGAAGAATCCTGTTCACTGTTTAACGTATAATAATAATGTAACGTATAATGCCGATAGTTAGTTAAGGGTTAATAATAATATCTTTATTTACTAATTGTAACTGCTTTTATTGATTAAGTGCTGTAGGTCTGTTGGCTAAAATGTGTATCTAAATATATAAAACTCAAAGGTGACTGACTGACTGACTGACTGACTGACATAGTGATCTATCAACGCACAGCCCAAACCACTGGACGGATCGGGCTGAAATTTGGCATGCAGGTAGATGTTATGACGTAGCCATCCGCTAAGAAAGGATTTTTGGACATTCCCACGGGAACGGGAAAAATCGGGATTTATATCTTCGATTCCAAATGACCCTATCTCAGTAACTATAATAACTAGACTCTTCAAATTTAACACACAAGTAGGTATTACATTAACTAAAACATATGTTTCAGGATTTTTAGAAATTCTCGCGGGATGAGGAAATAACGGGATTTATATATTTAGTTCAACGGAATCCCATGAACAATAATTACTAGATTCTTTAAAATTGGCATAAAAGTAGGTGATTACAATATCAAAAAACTATTTCAAAGGATTTTTAGAAATTCCCGCGGGATAAGGAAAAAACGGGATTTATGTTCAGTTCATCGGGATTGATTTTTCGTTTTAATGATCGTAGAAAACTGAAATTTAGCATTTAGGTTCCTTGAGGAGTGTAGGGGAGCAGTACAAAAGAATTTCCCGAAATTCTGACGGAAACGGGAAAAAACGGGATTTTTCGTTTTACTGGTCGTAGAAAGCTGAAATTTGGCATGTAGGTTGCTTGAGAAGTGTAGGGAAGCATTATAGAGATAAGTTCCCGAAATCCCCATGGGAAAGAGAAAACACGGGATTTTTCATTTTACTGGACGTAGAAAGCTGAAAATCGGCATGTAGATTGGTTGGGGAGTGTAGAGGAGCATTGAGAGAAAATTCCTACGGGAGCGGGAAAAAACGGGATTTTCTGTTTTACTGGTCATAGAAAACTGAAATTTGGCATTAAGGTTATTTGGGGAGTGTAAGGGAGCACTACGAAACAATTCCCCGAAAACGGGAAAAAACGGGATTTTTCGTTTTACTGATCGTAGAAATCTAAAATTCGGCATGTAGGTTGCTTGGGGAGTGTAGAGGAGCATTAAGAGTGGAGTTTTCAAAATTCCTACGGGAACGGGATAAAACGGGATTTTTCGTTTTACCGGTTGTAGAAAACTGAAAGTTAGCATTTAGGTTCTTTGGGGAGTATAAGGGAGCATATTATTTATGTTTATACTGTGTTTTTGTTGTGATGTAGTGTGTTTTTGTTGTAAATAAATGTTGTGAGCTTGAGATTGACAAAAGAATTTCCCGAAATTCTGACGGGAACGGAAAAAAACAGGATTTTTCGTTTTACTTGTTGCAGAAAGTTGACATTTGGCATATAGGTTCCTTGAAGAGTGGAGGGAAGCATTAAGATAGAATTTCCCGAAAATATTACGGAAACGGGAAAAACGGGATTTTTAATCCTCCGAAAAATCAATTAAAACACGAAAATAAAGATCGTAGAAAGTAAATCTGTGTACCCCAAATTTAACGCGAGCGAAGCCGCGGGCAAAAGCTAGTTTGTACATATAGGTGAAATAATTAGTTAGGTAACCATCGAAATTGACCTTTTCATTATGATAAATAGATTTTATTGATTGATATTTACATATTGAACAATTCGATTATTGAAAACATCAATGATCAACCTGATACTAAACGTTTGATGAAAATATATACAACGTATATATTTTTAAGTATAATGGGTAAGACAGACGTAAGTAACTACATACCAGCATGTTCTTAAGTTAAGTATTCGTAGCTGTGCGATGTTTTACCTATGTTTGCAAACTTGCCGAACTGATGTCAGGCATGTGTCCGGGATGTGGGTAATCCCGGGATGTGGGTAATGCTACAAGTATGTATATTATGTAGCCGGTCATTACTTGAAAGTATTACTACTAAGTATTAATCTGCAGCTGATAATAAAAAAAATCGTTTTGTTTCAGGCTGCCCTGTGTGCGGACTACAGCGTGCCCGTAGACTGCGTTACTGCCGGGCCCGCCCCCAGGCCCAGCTCCTTCCACGAAATATCTGCACCCAAAGTAAGTGCACTGCAAATGTTCACTCGTTCAGTTAAGTACGATCAAAAGGCGGCCACGCCGTACAAAATACGTGTTCTTGAATCTACATAGGCACGACGACGTCTGTACTCGCGTCAATGTGTGCGTAAGGTACACAGGGCTGACTATCGCAAAACCTTAAATAAATAAGTGCTACCAATGACATTTAAAGGTAGTAGGTAGTAGGTATGGCTTAGATACCTAGTGGAAAGAAATGTAATCTTTAATCTTACCTATTTACTTAAACCTACTTAAAATGTGTCTGTCTGTGTATTTAAGCATTATTACTTCAATTACAATAGATACACGACCATAAACTTAAACTAATTATTCGGTAGGTAGTTATTTCATGTACTTATTAATCGCGATAATGTCAAAAATCATTATTTATTTAGAAAAAAGAATTAGTTAGGGTACCGTTATCATTTCGCAAAATTATTGCTCCCGTACTTAGTGCCCTGCGGCCGACATACATCGCGTTGCGCACTGGACTGCTTTCCTGCGGTTTTCCTGCAATCTGCGCTTGAGTTGAGGGGTGGGGTAACTCGGATCGGTGTGGGGCGGACCGTGGCTATTCTGTACGTTAGTACTATTATATATTATGTGGTACATTGCATCTCAAACCTTTTAAGCAATATAAGAACTGCGTTGCGTTGCGAGACTTGCAGCTTTTTACATGTAATGTTTTTGATGGGATAGAATTTCTTAAAGCTTCGCATTGAATCTTTATAAGACTATCTACTAAGAAATCAAATTTGCTTCTAACGTATGTTTCCGCGGATTAATAAGTACAAATTTAGGGTCCTTCAAGGCCAAGCTGTTACTGAAGTGAGCTACATCTTTGCCTCAATCTGAACTTTCCATCGGGTAAAATAGAGGTCAACCCTGATTACTTTTATAAATAAAATTAAGAGTTAAGACGATGTTCTGTAAATATATCCATACTAATCCATACTAATACTTATAATATTATAAATGCGAAAGTGTGTTTGTATGTTTTTGTGTTTGTATGTTTGTCCCTCTTTCACGCCGTAACTGAGCGACGTGATTTTTGGCATACAGATAGTTTATGGGCCCGAGAGTGACATAGGCTACTTTTTATCCCGGAAAAATGCATAGTTCCCGAGGAAACAGCGCGCGATAAACGAATTCCACGCGGGCGGAGCCGCGGGCAAAAGCTAGTATCATTATAATGAAAGGTTGAGAAAACTTCGCCCATTTCTACTATTTGAGCTACGCAGACGCGCATGAGACGAGGCGTAGTTTTACCCGGCCTTATTTTGTTGTTTGCAGAATTCTGCCCCTATGTTTTAAGGTAAACGTCTGAGAGCTCGACAAGCTCATCCATCGTCATCATCATAGCCGTAGAACGTCCACTGTTGGACATAGGCCTCCCTCAACTACCTCCAGTCGCTTCAGTTGGCAGGGGCCTGCATCCACCGTGAACCCGCGGCAACAAGCTAATGTTCCTAATGACATAAAATTAAAGATGCCAACTATTGGGACAGTGACGAGCACTTGTACGTTTTACCTTATTTGGTCTGAGGTCGAATTCAAATCGGACTCTGAGTTAAGTAACTTTTTAAATATGTAGTTGCAAATGTTTTTTTTTATATTGACTCCACTTTGATTTTGCTGATGATCACATCCCTGATGTTAGGTAGTTGTTTTTAAAATAAATCGTTAATGCATGGCGCTTAAAATAAAGAGCGTTTATACCTGCTGAGCTGGCAACGTTGCATTTTTGTTAGTTTTTCTCGATTATTCCATAAAAATTTAATGTAAATGAAAAATATGGTCTGATAGAACTGTTCTTAATATATAAATAAAGGTATCTATTCTTTAAAAATGAGCAAATAGTTATTAACGGTTTTTAAAGAAAATAAAAGTCTATCACGCACAATTATTGGAATAAACACATTTACTTATATATTAAGAACAGTTCCATCGGCCCATTTTTAATTTTCATTAAATTTTTCTGGAATAAATCAAGAAAAACTAATAAAAATGCAACGTTGCCAGCTCAGCAGGTATAAACGCTCTTAAACAAACTTCGTGATGCGAGATTCTGAAATCGATTATTTAAGTACTTTACTTATACTTATATCAATTACTACCTAATCACAGAGGGATACAGATAAATTGAGGATAATAATAATTTAATTAAAAACACTTTTATCTCGCATGATTAGATATGGAAGATAAAAACAGCAAAAAATGCCTTTTTTTGCAATTAACTTGATAAAATTATTTATTTGATACGCTATCAAACAGGTAAATTTATTCTATCAAAATTTTAGAGTATGTTCTAAACATTTGTTACTTTAGGGGAATTACTTGCGTGATTCCGAGAACTTGATATCAAAAGTTTGGCCATTCAATGTCTTGAGATATCATACGTGCTGGCTCAAAAACCAAAGTCGCAGCGATGACCTTTTGAAGAATGCCCAGTGATGAAAGAATGAGTCACTGAGTCATTCAACTTGAGTGGATGATTGTATCTGTCTGTGCAACGAACTCGGTCACTCGTTCACATGACGTGACGCGACCAACTTGGAAGCCCCCACAGTGTTGCCAAGCGAGGATTTTTGGCTGAATATGGCTATTTTCTGGATTTTTTTATCCTCAAATTAGGTATTGGCTACACTTTTGCAGTGATTTGTAGGGTTTTGTATCCCACCCCCTTACCCTTACAGAATCACGTTGTATTCCGTCGGTTCGTTCGTCTGTCGATTGTATAAAATAAGGTTATTTTATTTTAAAACTCTTAAAGCAAACTGTTGATTACACGATCAAAAACGAACGTTTTGCTAATAGTTACATTGAACATTATATTTATATTAATTGACCATTAATGGATTTTACATACTCTTGTTAAACTTTGTGGTTAGCCATACAATGCTACTCTTTGCGACCAATGTGTACCTACAAATTAATAGAAATGATTAATTACATTACACACGAGGTAAACTTTACCTAATACCTTCTATTCATACTAGCTAAGTAGAATTTATGTCAAAAAGTTAACCATGTTCGTCATTTAGTTTATTGAAATGTTTCACCGCAGTTTAAAGTTCATAAATTCTGCAGCCCCTATTTAGAATGTCGCCTTTTTCTCCTTGCCGTACCTTTTTCTCTTATTGACTTGGCAACCCTATACCTCATCCTTTTTTAGTTCGTGAGTCAACCATTCCACTTAAGAAGCAAATGTTTACCTTTACAATGAAGCAAGTATCAGTGACGTAATGAATGATTTAAATGAAAGATTAACATTCGCAGCATTTAAATGAAGAAAAAGTAAGCCGGTTAATTTGATTTAGCGAAAAACGATTACCTACAATCTAATACCGAGATTTTTTCAAAAACGCTGCGTAATTTTGTAGTTAGGTAATTGCTATTGGAATTACCATTGCAATACAATATAATGATTCTTAATTGAACACCACAGCAATACAGAAAACAGAGATACACAGAGAAACAGTGGCGTAGCTAGATAACCAAAGACCCTGAGGCAAAAAATAAACTAGGGACCCAATTAAACTCTTTATTTAAAATTGTTTGTTCCGTATTTGTTCCGTTTATAGTTTGTAAGTTAGAGTCCAGCTTGCGGGCCCCGGGGGTCTAGCCCTCCGGTAGCTACGCCACTGCAGATAAATATTTCCAAGATACATAAAATGCGGCCTTGTCACATCAGAGCGAACTGTTCCAGTCATTCTTTATGAAAAAGAACTGTACTTAATAGATTTTGGCGGGTGGTGCAATTTACGATACCTATCTAGAGATACGTAGCACTATGTTATAGCAAGCGTTCAACAAATAACTAACACATTCCATATTCATTGTATAAAAATTAACATGTAATTGAACTGCATCCGTAGATTACAATACTATAAGTCATCAAATTAATCATCGACTAAGAACAATTGATTGAGTAGGTAGGTCGTTTGATCCTTCAATGAGTCAGGGTGAATAAAAATGAGTCAACTGTTAACTACCGCCCTAACTATTGGTTAATGTTAATTTACACGTCATCCTGTATGTTTTAGGGGTGTGTCATTAGTTGGCGTTGTGCGTAGAAATGAATGGCGATGACAGTTCAATGGCTCTATAGTCATAGAAAAATATTGTTGAATTGACCGTTTTAAAACAAGCTTAAGGCTTTACAATGGAATACTGACTGATTTACCTTCGTACAGGTTAGACAGTATAATGCATATTATTATAGTCAAATACCAATAATAATAATAATAGTTATTATATTTTAGCGTGATGGCAAAAATATGTCTGTCTCAAGCTAGAACGTGGCAGAAAAAGAGTGGAGGTCCTGTGTCCAGCAGCAAGACGCACGATCAGAAGTCGTCAGTGGTTGTGCTATATATAAAGTAACACATAATGAACGGAAATTTTGTACAGGTGATTCGCCTATTCACAAAATGAAACGTATTATATAATTACTGGTAACAGTGGCAACTTTTCAGATATAATGTTTTAATGTTTATTTTGGGTATAAACGATGCGGCTAATAACAATAAAATTTTAGATTATACACCTACCAACTAGTAAAATTACCACAGGCTACTATTACTTATTATTACCAACCGAGCAATAACGTTACTTAAAATGAGACATACTTTATAAAGACTATGAATGCCTCTAAAGGCAGAAAAACTAACATGAACACGAAAATATGTTACGTGAAAGATAATAACGAAGTATTAGTAAGGCAGTATATTACGTATACGTTGGAGTATATTAAAGTTAATTGTACAAGAGTTTTTAAATATTACACCTGCCTATGAAATCAATGACTTAAATCCATTGATGCTAAAGCCGGCCTCAATCATATCAATGTACTGATAAACCCACCTGTAGTATTATTGAAATTATGAATTGACAAATAACATAATGGTAATAAATAAGGATGACCTTTGAGGAACTTGATTGCAAGCGGAAACAAATAATGGCCATATGCGTCGCATGCGTCACTCTGTGAACTTCGAGAAAGCTTGGGCATGCGTGACATCATCGTGACGCAAAATTGTGAATACTTAAAGCTTACAATATGTTAATGCAGTTAGGAGTGGAGATGGAGAAGCACTGGGTGGACACTCTTTCCCGGCCCGGATAATCATCATGTTAGCCGAAAGACGTCCACTGCTGCGCTAGACATAGGCCTCCCTCAAGGCTCTCCATTCAGACCGGTCTTGTGCTTTTCGCATCCACCGCGATACCGCGATCTTAGTCCAGATAATACCGACATGTAAATACCGGCCCTGTTTTTCGTGTAGGTATATGCATGGGCATATACACGAAAAACGAAGCTCCTGTCAGTTTCTTTGGGCACGCCCACAAAAAATAGGGCCGGTATTAACATGTCGGTGTTATCCGGGTCGGGAAAGAGTGTCTCCCGAAACACTTGTACAGTCATAAAAATGAATTGCGCACCAGGGTGGAATCTGTACAGTCGAGTCGAGTCAATATCGAGTTCATAAAATTTTGAGTAAAAATTTGATCAAAAATATCTAACAAAGACTCTATTGTTAACGGCGTAGAAGGGTGTTCAGATATTTTTGATCAAATTTTTGCTTACAAGCTTATGAATTCGACTGTACTACTGATGATATATTGACATTCATTACATCTGCCAAAGAAATTGTTTATGTAAAGGTCCCACCCTGACAAACTGTAATGTATGAGTAGATACTTTTTTAGTTTGAAACCTGAATACTTCCGGTTCTTTGAATATTACTTCTAAAAGCATATACGGCCACGTTAACCTGTGCAAGTGTGATGAAATAATTATTTAGTGGATGTATAGTCGACGTCATAAATAAGTGATCATTTTTGTACCTTGACACTTTAACGTCATGTTTGAAGAGCCACACAAAATTGTGTAACGACTGTATACACAGTACAGAAAGTGATCACTTATTTTATGGCGTTGACTGTACAGCAGAATTGCGTACCAGGGCGGAACCTTTGTGCTACGGTGACATTCCATCATCTTCCAAAGAAATCATAGTGAAATTGATCATTAAAAGGTTCCACTCTGGCACGCCATTCGGTTACCTTGACTGTATAAAGTCAGTAAAGAAAGGTAATTTTATAAGAATTATTTATGTATGTGATATTTTTACAACTTAAACTTACTCCTCTTCTTAGGAGGTACTACACTTGAAAGTCGTGGTTGTCAGTTACGGGTCAGTAGTGAACCTTCACGAAGACTTGTTTCGGAACAAAGTGTGATGGTTTCTCCTTGACTTCCATACAGCTGTACTAGAGTTCGTTCATTCGTTGTTGGCAATAGAGAACTCTGCTGCCCACTCTAAGTGCTTTAGTTGCCTTTTACGATACCCGCGGAAAGAAATGGGTCCATGCTATATAAGGACGCTAGTGTCTTGTTGCATAAAATACATTTTCTTAGTTACAACCCACTTTACTTATATATTTTAAACTAGTTGTTGCCCGCGGCTTCGCACGCGTAGATGGGCCAATCAACTATTTTACCGACACTTTGGGCGTCTCCCGCGTTACCAAAATGTTCTCTGGCGTTACCAAAAAATCGTACTTCCAATTAGATGTTTCACGGTTTACGTTGTCCCATATAAACTTTGCCCCCCTTTTTCACCCCCTTAAGGGTAGGATTTCGGAAAATCCTTTGTTATCAGATGCCTACGTTATACAAAAATCACATCTTCCAAGTTTCAGGTCTCTACGATCAGCGGTTTAGGCTGTGCGTTGATCCTTCAGTCAGTCATTCAGGATAAAGCATTTTATATGTAGAGTTATAGGAATGCACCCATCCTAATCATTACGATATAAAAATTATTCTTAAATACCTAAAACATTTGTTCCGTTCATTCCAATATTCACAAAGCCTGTTTCCCCAAAATTCCGGTCGCCATTTTTTGTATCCGCTCATACCGACCCCTGACGTGCGTGAAACGTCAAATGCAGAACACCTGCTGTGGACACAAAATGACTCATTATTTCCACATGAGCGTTACAGCCCATATGTGACCCAAAGTGTAATGGAAAGATAGGGAACACCTATGAGTCACAGAGATAAGACAATATTATGTACACAGAAGCCTGTAACTACGTACACTCTGTAGCTAAACAGGTGATGACGATTTCAAACAATTGTCATAACTACCTCAGGAACTTCCCGAATAATCATTTTATATAAGTAAATTCGGTAAAACTAGCTCCTTATAGTATCGGCTAAACAGATTCGTTGATTAAGTCTCTAACTTATCTTGCCTAAAATTACTGAATACCCTTTTTACTGTTAAAATATACAATGAGTAGAACTTAAATTAACTTATCGATAGAACTAAAGTACATAATAAAAGCAATAAATCTTTTAAATACACGTCCTACAGACACGAAATATGCATCCATTAGTCCTTCAGTCTTCTTGTTTTATGCGCTTTACTTTTTAACAATAATTATCAATATCAGTACTTGCAGTGATTAGGTTAGTCATGAAGGAAACTGTGAGTGTAAACAACTCATTTAGAAGTCATAAACACCTGATTAGCTCCATACTAATGAAAAGCGTCGATCGATCGCATGAGAATGACTCAGGCAGGGAATTTGCAAAATGTTCTTAATTACTTTCATTATAATATGTTTACGGGAATTGTGTTAATGAATACTCACTTTATGATTCACGGGATGACGGAATGACATCACAACGAGGTTATCCTTCATTTGGGGTAAACTTATTAATGTCGTAACCGGGTGGTATTACACCAAATGAAAACAAAATTTGTTTGTTGTTCTGCTATTTTTTTAAGTATTAGTATAGGGTACAGCAATTCTCAAATTAACAGTAAATGAAATACGCAATGTTTCATTGCGTTTAAAGAAAATTAAAAAGAAGTTACTTATATTAAATGAAAGTATTACTGTTTTTTTAATGTTTCGTTATGTTTTTATTTTTTATCTTGTAGATAATAAAGTACCTACAGACCACACAATACAGGCCCAGTCCAATGTGGAATCATTGGTATTTCTTTTTATATGTATGTAATGTTTGATAAATTTTTGCTTTTGTTTTACTTAAGTTATGTACTTAATTGATACTCACTGTGGCGACTTAATTAAGTACGCAAAAATGCGATGTTTAAATTACGTAGACGTTTCATCGGGAGCGCCAAAGTTCGCATACTCTTTGCTAGTCATACCGTATTTTTTGTCCGAATCATCGTTTGTCAGAATTTATTTCGCATTATTAAAATATTTGTGAAAATTTTATATATTTATCCTATAGAAAACTATAGGTTAGGTTAGGTTTTTTTATAAGAATTCTAAAAAATTATTGCAGAGAAAAAAGAGTTACGACAAACGATCATTCTGACAAACATTATAGGTATTCGGATTTTCAATAAGTATGTATGCGAGCCGATATGGAATGGACCCGTTTCGGTCATATTATAGCGGCTGTGGTTACCAGATAGTCAGCAAAGTAAAGAAAAAATATATAATTGGTATACGATAACATTATAAGTTTGTCTACCTTAAATATTTTAATTTGATGTAGGTAAGTAGGTATTGTAATAAAGTGCATGTTCATATATTGATAAATTTGACTACGTAAACTGACGTCAATTTGTCGTAATTATATTCTATGTTGTAGCACAGAACATCTAAAAGTACCTAAGTGTAAGTGTAAGGCAGTTGAACTAAGTATAGACGTTTTGTTTTGATGCAAAGCGTGAAACTTGTTGTTACATAAAAACACAAGGCCTATGTAAGGTCGACCATTCGTCAGAATAAATGCCAAAGCTGTCTGCAAGACACACTTGATTTAGTTTAGACTACTTTAAGTTCCCTCATTTCGGTAACGCTTGCCTCTTTTCCTACGAAGTAACAAACAGGATCTCTATCAACCCAGCATTGGTTAGCTAAACGATTGGGCGTTGCTTGTTACCGTTTCGTACCGCAGTATCGCAGTAGCAAGACTAGTTTCGAAACATGTTCTCAACTATTTCTAATCTAGTTCGTATCTATTTTAATTAGTCTGAGTCGAAGTGCGCGTTCGCTGAGAGATAACACGATTACTCAGTATTGCCAATTACCAGTCGTAATACGACGTTTTATTGTGTCTATCGAGTAAACGACCTCAAAACGGCATTCGATCTACTGAGGCCGTAACATAACATACCTAGCACAAGTTTTAACTCAAACGCGAAAGTCAACGTTTCTCTACCCAACCCAACTCTGAATAAGGACCTTCGCTCTTAACGTGATCGACTTGGGGTTCACTATGGCGTGGTTTAGCGTTCTACACGTGCGGAACCGAGGTATTAATGGAGTCGATTCCCTACAACGCAGCACTTGAGCGCTTCACGTTTCCAAGCGGTTTATGAGTTAATGGATTTTGTATGGAAGCACCGCAGCGCTAGAAGCGCTGGCATAGCAGCTCGGCCGCGATGACTCAAGCCTCGGTAAACAGTATGCGGGGCGATGAGTCACCGTTTTACACATTCGCGTATAGTGTTTGAACACTGTTGTCAGTCTCCAGTTGGACTCGTGAAGTAAAGAACCGTTCTAGGTGTTATAACGCAGAATTTACTGCCAAACGCCTAGGGTTGGACGTCAACTTAAGAGACAAGCTACTGTGTAACAAACATTTTGTGTGTGTAACGTATGGACAAGTTTTTGTGAAAGTGTAGTTCTAGTTTTTGAGTTTGTGTGTGTGCGTGTCACAAGTGAAACGGTCGATAAAGTTAGCCATCGTTCCGTGCCATTTGTGGATTCCTTACATAGTTTCGTAGAATATACCTAGCCAATGGACTGGATTGTTTGATTTTGTGACCATGCCATCTAACAAGAAATTGATGTCGAAGATGCGACAGATCGCACAGTGGATACTGGTGGTGCATGTGGTGAGTTTATTTATGGGATCCGTTTTTAGGTTAATTGCTTCCCTGTTTAGGATTCTCAATGATAGTTAAGTATCTATTACAATAACAAGTGAATAACTAACTATTGTCTTGCTGAGTTATGCACGCTTGGTCTAACCTTGATATTGTATGTACCTAGGTTTGTTTTTGGAGATTCTTCTAAATAGTTTCTTCTTCATAATTACCTTCATTCTTCACATTAATACTAATTAACTTACTAAGAATGATATCGTGAAACTTTCAGTTCTTTGAATACGTGCCTTTGGGTTTGTGGATCCAAAACGGTTGGCCCTATTCTACAACTATTTCAGTAAGGTTATATGTCCGAGTGCTGGTCACTGTCCCAGCGGTTGCCATCTTTAGTTTTCTGTCATTAGTAATAGAGATGACAGCACGATTTCATCTACTAGGTATCACGGTATTATAATATCAAGCACTGGGACATTTACCCAACTTAAAACAGGACATAAAAGTATTAAGCAGTACAATTGAAGTCAAAGATATCTTTAAATCTTAAATGTTTTAAATCGTAAGTCAGGTAGGGTTCCTACCCTAACTTAATTTAAACACTTTGTTTATACTTTTGTTAAATGCTACGAATGTGATTAGTTATCGCAGCTATAGGATTCATTTTAAATCATCTACTTACATACATGTAGTGTAGATGAATAACTAGAGCCACCTCTGACATTAGGTGTACTGCCGTTTCGCCAAATTATTTTTCGCCAAATTTCACTTCCCAAAAAACTTATCGCAATAGTTTCTTTTCCCAAACGAATCTTTGGCATATTTACATTTCGCATTTTATTCATTTGGTCAAATTATCATTTGGCATAATTTTAGTTTGTCAAATTCTATTACGACAAACGTTTATTAAGCAAACGTTTTATATTGGCAAATATTGTATTCCAAAAAAATGTTTGTTCAAAATGACATTTCGCACAAACCAACCACAAAAACCAACTGCTACCAGAAAAGTAGCTTATGTTAGAACTGCGTCTTCTACAGAAACAAACTGCTATCAGAAAAGTAGATGAGGTTAGACTGCGTCCCCCACAGAAAACGGACTGCTACCAGAAAAGTAGGTTAGGTTAGGTTAGAACTGCGCCCCTCCACAGAAAAGAACTGTTCCCAGAAAAGTAGGTTATTATGTCATGCGATATTTTGGGAAGAGTACATTTTGCCAAACGATACATTTTACCAAATATTACTTGGCAATATGAAACATGACAAAGTAATTATTTGCATAATTTGCCAAATAAAAATTTATTAACTGTAAATTTGCGACAAGTTTTTTTGCCAAATGATTTTTTGCCAAATGATAATTTGAGTAAAATTTTTTGGGATGTGATACTTTGGGAAAAGTTTTTTGGCCATGCATTAGTAATCCCTGACATTAACATGCCGATATACAATCAAACGATAAGGCGATGATTCGTGAAAACTTATCAATTGGTTGAGAACATGTCCAAATATGGTTGTTTCGTATTTCGACAAGATTTTTGCGTATCAAACAATGGTTAAATGCAATAAAAAGTTAAAGTCCTAGCAGTGGAAGATATTGATTAGGAGTTGGCATTTCCCGGGGGCAACTTAACTCAGTTACGAGTTCAGAGAGCAAAGTTTGCTGCCCGATAGGGCAGAAGTAATCTTTTGTCCTATTTTAAAAGTATCGGATGTGAGAACACGCCAGAGGCAACTATAATGTGAACAGTGGCATCATCTGAACTATCGCCTGCGGTATTCCCGGACCGATATAACCTTCAAGCTTTCAAGAAAAGAGCGTACTTCTACCTTAAAGGCCGGCAACGCACTTGTGACTCTTCTGGTGTTGCTGGTGTTCATGGGCGACGGTAATCGCTCACCATCAGGCGATCCGTCTGCTCGTTTGCCCCCTATACCATAAAAAAAAAAAAAAAAAACCATCTGCTGCTTAAAATTATAACTTATGACAACTTAAGTTTCCTACCTACCTACCTACTCTAGTTTTGACAAATTAAATGTTATTTCTAAATGCTATCAATATGCCTTTATAGTGACTTGACATTATAAGTACCATAAAATCATCATTAGGAATTAATCAAGGTTGCTTTTGAAATAAAGCGGTAGGTATAGCAACCGTGAACACGATAAAAAACATGCTTGATCATCCATTGGATGTATGAGTGACGTGAGCTGACAAAGTTCTAAGTGAATTCTAAGGATCCGAGAGCCCTTGTCATAAACAAAGATTTATCTCCGCCCCATCCGGTCCTCTGGTAAACTTAGCACTGAATGATACATTCAAACTTCTCGCCTTTCACAATGTGCGTGCACTGACAGACGAAGAACGGATAAGAAAAGGAACTAATTTGAACCCTGCCTTTCATCACCATAACAATGCTGCTACGTTGTTATGAGGTATCTATCTATTCGTCCATTGTGTTTTTTGTCACCCACCTATCTAAATCTTGTTCAATTTTTCAAGTCTTAAAATATGAAGCAAACTTAAACTGACAGAATCTGAGTACGACGACCTTTTATAAGGAGGTGTGTAAATTTCTTCCATAATTGCTTCCTCATTGAAACATTTACAAGGGTCTCCTCAAGGAAACCCTCGGCTCTTTCGGACGGTCGGACTGGCAACTTAGTAATTAAGCTTATTTCCTCCTCTTGTTTTGTCATTTGCAACAATTGTTTGCCTAGTTTAGTCAAGTGAGCAGGAAAAGCGGGGAATTTGTCTGCAAGTGCTTACTCATTGAAGGTGTATTTTGAGACATTAAGCCAAATCCTGTTTATTAAGAAGTTATCGTATACTATAAGTAAGTATAGTCAATTTTATATGTTAAAGTTGACAAACAGTAGCTAGCTATCTTGATTGTGGCTGTTTTCATTTCATGAAATATAAAGGTAAATAGTAGCATTTATAGCTTTTATTCGCGAGTTTAGTAATAAGAGCACGTTCTCGAAGCCTACAAAAATTAAAAGAACAGAAAGCATACTGTACCTACCTGTTTGTGGTCTCTAGTTTGCCGAACGTGATCAGACGGAGGTTGGCGGCACAGGAGTGGCCGAGCCAATACCAATTGTCTCGCAAACGCAATTCCATCGAATGCAATCTAACAATTTTCCTGTCTATGTTGTGGCTAAAGTCTTGGAAACTTCCATGTGCCAAAAACGATCGGTCATAAATTTGATAGTGCTAAAACTTACAAGATTTTTTTTTGTCATCATTGTTATTGTAAACAGAGCCGGCGCGTCGAGGCAATGTGACTCATACGAACTCTCCGAGCATCTGCTAAAAGCCCCGCTAATTAAGAGGGATCTAACCTCTGCTTAAGGACGAGGGATCATTATAGTGATTTAGCATGCTGCTTATACAATTAATGATAAACATTCATTTCATTACGTGTCACTGTCTAATGAAAATTAATACAGTGACTCACAATCGCAGACCTCTTGTTATCTATCAGGTAGACTATGTATGTTAATGAATAACTATCGTTACCACGCTACTTCAACTCCTCATAAACTGAACAAAACAAAGTAATTTACCAAACTAGGTCACCCGAAGAACTGAAATAGCGACGTAATTGTTCGAAATATTTTTTGCCGTTAAATCAACGACCTATGAAATGCGTTGTATATTGGAGTCACGCGACACTAAGCGAGCTATTTTGGCCCGGTATCCCAGGAGGCGTGTCTCCGGTATTAATATCGGTTGTGAGTCACCGGCCGTCTGAAAGCTGCGTCTTGTCCCACATCCTTCATGCTGTTCGGATTACTCACGCCGGGCGAACCCGGAATTGTTTATATGGACAACTTCCTTCTCCTTGAGATCTTGTTCTCATTGTATGCATATTTACATGTATGAGTACATATACAATTGACTTTTGCATCTAGTTGCCACTCTAAGCCACTCAGCTTTGGATAATGATGATCCCATTCCAGACTCAAATGTTGAATTGTATTGCGAAGTATTTACTTGTAATACAGCATTGTTTAAGAATCTTTGAGATAGTGTTTAGAATTCACACTCCATTGTTTTGTGTTGAGTCTTAAGTCGTTAAATAGTAGTGAGATAAGAGGAGCATGTTATCTCACTTAAAATGATCTAAATGACACCGAATATTTAGGACTAAGAAGGTCGCTGAGTCACGCTACGCGCTTGGAATTAAACAGGATCTACGCACTTCTCGATACTTAATTCCACATTGCTCATTCATCATTCTGAGAAATCGTAAATCTCCTAGCTATAAAATTATAATGATCTACAGTCTAAAGGATTGACTATCTATTAAAATGGCGAATCGATCATTATGTTTCCTCATATTTCCAGTTGATCCCCGCAAGGTCGGTATTATTGCTGTTTTTTTTTGCTTCGTTTCATTTATGTCTTTACTTGGGAAATAGTTTAAATCTATCTATCTCATACCTTTAAACGAGCAATTCTTGTATACGATTTCGATGAAATTTGGTATGTAGGGGTTTTCGGGGATGAGAAATTGATTAAGCTTGGTCTTATCCTTGGAAAAACGCTTGTTATCGAGTTTTAGGCTGAGCGAAGCTCGGTCGTCCAGGTACTAAATACTGACTGGAGGTTTATGATTACTATAATATTTTGTCAATCAGAATTGGTACCTAACTTGCGATAACACTGATCCAATACAATAGTTGTTATCAGATTAGCGTCAGGAAATTTACTTGGATGATACGTAGAGAAACTTGCGATACCTACTCGGTTATGCATATTGCACGTGTAGGTATACCTAACACGGCTCTAGGTATACGTAGCTGTACTTGTAATGGAATAGTTTCTACGCAGAGGAAGTGACTTGTTGTCTACTATTCCCCTATTATACGATACAATTGATGAATGGCCAAACGTGAACATGTGTGCTCCAGCAGAATTCAATTTGATCCCTTTCAAAGTTAACCCTTACGGCTCAGTGGCGGCATCGCATTGATTTGAATCGGTAAATAAAATGCGAGCCTCTCTGGTCCTCTATTCAAGCGGCCAGGTACTGCATATTCATTCATTTCTCCTGATTTCTAAGAAAAGAAAAGGATTCACTACAGTTGTTGTCGATGACTTCTTTTAATTAAGTAACGTAGGAAAATATGCAAATAACGAACGGAAACGTCTGTCGACATCACAAATCAGAACGAGGGTAGCTCGACGTTTAATTATGTAAAATAATTTTCATGCATAACAGCGGATCGTTAAACAATGCGGCAGATGAAGCAACCCTTATAGTAAAAGTTTGAATAAAGAGTTCCGTGAGCCCCAGGCAGATCGGATTGCAGCCCTCTTTTCGACCTGCAATTTTCACATACACACTACTATATACAGTAAAAGTTATTTCGTTAATTTATATTAAAAATAATACTAAGTTATGTGAACCTTTCAAAATTACGTACGGTGGTATGGTTTGGAGGACATGTCATGTCCCTCGTGGCACGAGTCGTTACTCATTTAAATCGTATGACGCTGTTGTGGTGTTTTTATAGTAAAAGCCTTTTCGAACTGACAAGTGCATTATCTTTTGATCAAAGTTCCATAATAAAATAAGAACAAAAAATTACGTATTAACGACGTCAGTTTAGAAATTAGCTACGGTTATGCCGAGGTCAGAATTACAAAGAGAAAATCATTACCTGACGCATTTGCGTTTATGATGCACGCATTGTTACGTTTCACTGGATGTCTAATTCTTACGTAAACCATAACGATTAACTCAAGTACACATTAAAAGGTGCGTAAACACGGGAGTTGTTTACGCGCAGTCTAAAGCGTTAAGATGTATCCTTTAGCGTCGTTACTAATTTCGTTCTTAATGAGTCGCTACGCAGAGAGCCCTTCGTGACCGGAGGCGCGGAAGCGGGAACTCATCACGAGCTCTAATGGCCCGAAACCTCCCTCAGCTTAAACAGATATCATCTCATTTGAACAGATTCCACGACCCACACGTGTTTTAACCGCGTTATAGAAAAGATAATTCAACGGAACGGGGAGGAAATTTAAGGTTGTAATCGAGAAAGACTTTCTATACATATTTCCTTGCATCTAGCGTCAAACAGCACGTCAACACAGGGCGGCCGCGGCCGCGCACCATAACAATTTGTCTCGGTACGAACTAAATTTGGCATCGTCCCTCGGAATGTTATCACCTCATCGTATCGTCAATGCTAGTACAATATCTCATAATATTCTTTATATCCGTCCCCATAAACACGAGCGGGTCGTGGTAATGACGCCCCGGCGAGGGGAGAGACGGCTAACCGACCGTTACGGCCGCCGGATATGTGACCGCTGCATTTTATTACCACTTTACTCTGCCACATAATCGACCTTTGTGATGAAGGGGTCCTTTCTTACTAATAGTCATTTGGTATGCAATTACTATTGATGTGCAATGATAACGGCATAAAACGATTTTACCTTCCATTGTCGACTAAATACCAGTTTTTGATTGTTGCAGGTTGAATTCATAGAAGCATATTGCACACCTCGTGATACCGCGCGTCGGTCGCCGCAGCGCAGCCGCCGCTCTCGAGAGCAGCGACGGTCCCCCGACTCCACTCGATGGCGTTACGATACCCGCCGTAACAATTACGACTTCGACTCGTGTCGTCGTCCTTACGATTACGAATCAGGGCGACGATACGGTGGGAGAGAGTTCGACGGCGACTCCGGACGAAGAGCAGAGTTTGACGCTGAGTCAGCAAGGCGCCGGGCTGATTACGAGTCAGCGAGGAGGACTGATTTTGATTTGTCGGCCCCGGGGGTCTCCAGAAGGAGCCCTGAGAGTGCACCGGAAGGTTCCGTCGAGTCGCCGCCAGAGCCTGCTCCATCTGCGCCATTGAGGCACGACAGGCAGGCGAGACATCGCTCACAGCCGTACTACGAATCTGGTAAGTTTGTTATTGAATTTTAACTTACTTTAATCATTTGAACATGTGGATCAACTATGTGCTCAACCGAAACTATTTATTCATATTTATAAAATCAATACAAACTTATTATTATGTTATTCTTTTACATCTCTTAGCTGAAATAAATATAATTTCGTATTTAAACATAATTTGATCATGATAAAAAAACGGAGGGTCATAGGGTCATAAATCATATGCATCTAATTAGATTGATTACTTGATTAGATATTAAATCTTTGTCTTGCCTAGTCTGTCATATTTGAATGTATGTACGAGGGCGACACTGAAAGTTTTTAGAACTGGCCACTTGTAAACAATATAATAAAAAAGTAAGTTTAAATTTTGAAAATGGAACTCTTTGCCAATATTATTGAGTATATATTTCATTCATTTGTCATTAGTTTTACGATTTGGCGGCAAATTGAAAATTGTCTGTGTCACGTCAACATGAATTTAACTCGCGAAATTTTTCGTGCAATGATTTTTTATGACTTTCGATGTCATTTAAGTCAACAAGAAAGCTATGATAGACTTCGATTGGCCTTTCATGATGAAGCTCCATCTTGTGCGACCGTTTACAACTGGTTTAATGAGTTTAAACGTGGTCGCACTAATCTCACCGACGATCTGCGTGAGGGACGGCCTTCTACGGCGACGACTGAAAATAACATCAGTGTTGTGCAGCGTATGATAGAGACTGACAAAAGAGTGACGTATCAGCAGATCCGGACAAGCTTAGGCATCGGTATGAGTCAAGTGCATAAAATCCTCCATGAACATTTAGCGGTCAGGAAGCTTTGTGCGAGGTGGATAGCTCATAATTTGACCGAGGCCCAAAAACTCCGTCGGGTTGATTGGTGCCGTGAAATGATTGAAAGATTTAACGGAGGTGACTCAAATGCTGTTTTCGACATACTTACGGGTGACGAAAGCTGGGTTTACTGTTATGATCCAGAAACCAAGAGACAGTCTGCTCAATGGGTGTTTCCTTTCGAGCAGTTGCCAACTAAAGTGAAGAGAGGTCGAAGCGTGGGAAAAAAGATGGTGGCCTCGTTCTTCGGAAGGACAGGTCACTATGCGACAATTGCTTTAGAGGATCAAAAAACAGTTACTGCAGAGTGGTACACTAACAATTGTTTGCCACTTGTATTGGAAAAAGTTCGGGAGAAGCGACCTCGAAGTAGGATCCTTCTTCACCACGACAACGCCTCGTCGCACACCGCCAGGCGAACGATCGACTATTTAGTGACGTCAAACGTGGAATTACTGGGTCACCCGCCGTATAGCCCCGACCTCGCACCTTGCGATTTTTATTTATTCCCGAAAATAAAAGAAAAACTTCGAGGAAAACTTTTTATGAACACCGAGGAAGCAGTGGGTGCGTTTCAAAAGGCCGTCGAAGAGACCCCTAAGGACGACTGGGCTAAGTGCTTTTCTCAGTGGTTCCATCGGATGCAGCGGTGTATTGATGTGAATGGACACTATTTTGAAAAGATATAATAAAACTAATAAGTTGCTAGTTTGCTCAGTTTTTGATTTTCTAAGAACTTTCAGTTTGACCCTCGTATCTATATTTGGAAACCTACCTAGTTGCATGTTATCTTTTCTCGCGCAGCTGCTTTAACTTTCGTAAGTTTCCTCAGTGTTTTTAGGTTCCTTTCTTCGCACACTCTCACGGTTTTAGCGTACCTATCCTTCCCCATCTCCGAGGGACAAAGGCCTCTTTCTTCTGGTGCAACAATCGCGGTGCAGTCTAGTTAGTGCATTGTTCCCGGTAGTGTATCTAGTCTCTCGCCACAAGCTTAATAAAAGAAAAATGTTGCGTGAGAAAAATATAAATAATGTAGGTATGTATAGGCTTACCACGTTGCCAAAGTTCGTTTGACGTAGTCCGAGTATTCATATTTAACTATCTGCTTGATATTCTAATACTTACTACTTCTATCAAAAGTAGAACGCCTTAAATTAGCCTACGCATGTTTAGATCATACTTGGTCTTTTTCCACTACTAAATAGTACGTTTTTTTTCATTAAGTAGAGAACGTGGCGTAAGTTTGATACGGCCCACTACTACCGGAGTAACAATTACAAGTTTTAATCAGCGCCTATTGTCGTTTGTTCGTCGGTCTAGACTGGAAAAAATGTCCCGGACGTAATAAGCGAAGGCTTTTGATTGCGGTCTGCTTCTCTGGTGAAACCAACTTTTTGTCATGAACGTCATACAAATGGATTGGCCGGCGTTGATTAGTTACTCATCATTTTTGTTTGAGAGTACCTACTGACACGTTGTTTTAGTGCTCATGTTACAATCGCATTTATTGTGTCATTGAACCCGAAAAATTCAATTTGATCATTAAACGAAACCGCAATGTAGTCCCAAAAATTTGAAAGTTTGAAGGATAAAGGCACAGTTTCCAAAAGTATACTTGTGTTCAAGTTGTAATGTAACAATTGCTTTAGTAATGTCCCATATGATTGTTAAACGCTTACCTTTAACCTTTCACACAGCACTTTGGAAAGACATTTGGCACGTTAATCGCGGCAATTTAACAAATTTTGACTCGTCGCGGGTGTCGGTCACCCACGCGGAAAAGTAATCACGTCACGTAATGACGTCACTTAGGAGTCCCCACAGCGCTAATAGACAATTTGCCCAGTTTTTGCCATCGTTTTGTCACTGCCGTGTCTGGTGGGGTTTGGGAGTCATAAAGTTCCCATGTTAGGCTCACACGTTTTGCATTTGGCTTGTTCGCTGTTTCTTTCTTTAATAAATAAGTACAACAGGCGTGTATTTTTTCTAAAATATTTGGTTAGGTATATAACTACTCGTTCGCATAACAAAAGTGCGTAAGAGAATATGCCTAACGTATGTTTTCGAAAAAGATTCAATGATGTTCAGTAAAGTCACACAAATTTTAATTCTGCTCCTAATAGTTAGGCAAAAAAGTTAAAACTTAAGTACGATTGCACCTATTTACTAACTGTACTTAACCTAAATAATTTCCCAATGTTACAAATGTACTGAACGCACCGAAAAGATAAAGAGTAATTATTGGTATAGCTACATGGGACTTTTGCTATCGTTTATCTAAACAATGTGAGTCAGTGATAAAATCTGTCAAAATCAATACGATAATATTATCGGACACTCGAGTATTTCTAATCAAAAAATTACAGAAAAAACATGTTGGAATCCTATATTATTTAAATAATGCCGTAAAATAAAGAAGTTATGTTTAATTTCGTACGAAAATAATAACAAGTAGTACACAATATTTAGTATACCTACCTTCTTTTCATTATTCGCACAGTACGATCGTAGCTCGGAGGCTTAATAAATACACTTTTTTTTCTACTCGAGATGCATTCAGAACGCTCCCTTTGTTGTGCGAAGTAAGGAACACTCATTAGGGTATTTCCAGGTGCCTTTTAAATTACATCAGCTTTGCGTGTATGAGCTACCAGTACATACATTCACTAACTTTTTTATAAATCCTTTTCCCTGTTTATAAAGTAAACATTTGCGACATTTTAAAATTAACATAGAACGCACAAAGAGTCTTTTTGTTTATTCGCTCGATTGCATCGTGGTTTATTAATTCGTAGGTACGCAGGCGAAGACTGTTTCATTACGAAAACATCTTAACACGTTCACCATTTATCTACCTTGAAATAGCAAAAAGTATATGTTTCAACAGCGGGTTGCCTACTCAAGAGCACAGGCATAACCGCGTGCTCATTTAAACGATGGCACTTGAGACGAAGCGACCTTAGACGTAACTATAGCGGTCGACCATTTGCGACAGCCTTGTTACCGGCCCTAATTTATCTGTGAAAGCTCTCTAGAGCCACATCGCTGAGATGTTTCTTTAAATTACATAACACACTTTCTCTTTCTATCTGTCTAAACATAAAATATTTTATTTCACCCGTTACATTTTGGGAATAATTATAAGCAATAACTTCTGATTGTTTCAGAATCCACATCTGAGGATCCTTCATCATCAACGGAAGGAGAAGAAGACGAATTTGGGGAATTTGATCCATTTGCGACAGCACCATCTCTACATTCACCCGACAGTGGTCGCTCAGATCCACGTTACGCCAACGCACCACGTAGAAATCCTAGCCCGTATTATTACGGTGACTTGTTCAAAACAGCTCCCCCGCCGCCCGCTCCATCCGCACCAACGGCGTCTACAACTTCATCTTCCCGTGGCCCACGGTACAGAAAGTCCGCTAGCTTAGACGCACCGCACGTCGCTGCTCGCCCAAATCTGCCGAAGCGATTTTCAGTCGCCGAAGATGGCTTTCGTGAGTTAGAGCGGTCATCATCTTCGTCGGGTGAGAGCGCGTGGATGCCGCCAAGGCGCCGCGGGCGCGACGCGGCCGGCTGCGTGTGCGCCGCGCCAGAAGATGTAGAGGAGCACAGACCTTCTCGTAGCGTCTTTTACGTGCCGGCGCCGCTGCCACGCTGGCCGCAAGAGATGACTACCCGCCAAATTTATGAAACAGCTTTTGACTGCAAAATTGCCCGCTCGGACGATGATTTGGATGACTTCGATCGTGTCAGCAACCACCCAGCCCTTTTACAAGCCGAAGAGAGAAAAGTCATATCTTCTGCATCATCTGCCTTTGAGGCTGTAGAACGCAGTGAGCCAGATTACAAAGGACGCCGAAAAGTTACTATGAAAACAGATAGTGTTCGGCGATCAAAAATCCTAACAATTCGACAAAAAAGGGAAACTGAAGGTAATGCCTCAGCATTATCAGAAGAGTTAGAAAAAGTGCACATTGAAGAAGAGGAACGAACTGCATCGACATCTCAACTACCACTTCGTGGTTACACGCCGTCGCCTCCTTCGACTGCACCGTTGCCAACAAAATTTCAGCAAAAAGACGGTTCTGCTATGAATAGCATTAAAAGTGCCCCGAACTTGCCACAGTCACAACCTGCACATCCTCGGCTGAAAGATTTAAGACTACCTGTAAAATCATTACGAGCGCGGGAGACACCGACCAGCAGCGACGCCAGCATGGTTGATTTGAAGGGTTCTGCGTCTACTGAACTTAACGCTACACAGCGTCTAAGAGAACCTCGCGAATCTCGAGAAGCTGATGACGAGAGGGGGCAATCAAAGGACGGTATTTTTTTAGAGATTAAGGGCCGACCCACTTCCGATTCTGACACACCTGAATTGAATCGATATGCAGGGCCAAAGGGGGTCGGCCCTATAATGGAATTTAAAGGCAGGCCCGGTGCACCACGTCCCCGACGCAAATACTCAAGTACTGAAAGTATGGCAACGAGCAGTAGTGGGGGAAGTATGGAATCACTTAGAAGTAGCACGAGTGATGGGGATAGGAGCAGTAGTAGCTCTGAAAGTCGTCGCTCATCGTCTCTTAGTTCACATAGCTCAGACTCTGGCAATGTCCCATTTACGAAATCACATCATATGCAACTGTCGGGGTTTGGACACCATAATAACAAATTACACATCCTTAGTCCTATCTCTGATAAATCTTCACAAGAACCTGGTTCTGAAACTTCAGATAATAATAGGAATAATAATTCTCAAAAAGTATCTCCTGAAGATATCGAAACAGGAAACGCAATGGTGCAAACGACAGTTGAAATAGTTGCAAAGCCAAAACGGCGCGCATTACAAAATCGAAATTTATTAAATCTTACATTCCGACATTCTACAACCGGTGATGCAGAAATACAAGGATCTGATAGTGGTATATCTATTCACTCGCGAGAAGGAGTTGATTCGAGGAATACATTTATCAATTTTAAAAACAGCAATACCGAAGAGGAGCACAAAGACCAAGACCAAGATCTTTCAGATCTTCCATTTGATATGCCAAAATTAAGAAGGCGACGTGCTGAAGCCGAAGCCGATCTTCGGTCACTGCCTTTTGATATGCCCAAATTACGTCGTAAATTACGAGGACAATCTCTGCAACTAAATAATGACTTTGGAAGTGTCATGTCTAATGCATCTTCCAGCCAAAGTGTACAAGACTTAATAAATCAAGGTTAGTATCTACTTTTTCTGTTACGTTATTTTATCTCAATCTCGTAGTATGCCCAAGAAAAATCCTAAGTCATTTTGTTACCATAACTCAATCACGTCAGAAAGATTTACTTGTCAATCTTGCCACAAAGGGCCAAGAAGGGACTGTCGGCTTGCATCTATTGTTGGTATTAAGTAGCACTGACTGCTACCACATTATGCCGATTAAGACGTATGACTTTAGATTGCTCCACACGAATTTCCGTGGCAAATGTTTTCCCAATATTTAATTTGGTTGAGTGCTTTTTGAGGGAAACTTTTTCCTGTACATGTTGCGATCAATTTGTAGCTGTACAGTTCAGTTAGAAGTTTAGGATTAAGGACCATCGCGTGTTGTTTGACGTTAAACGAGATGAGGCATTTTGGTTCTTAATATAAGATAAGGTTTTATGCCATCGAAGAGATAAGTTACGTTCGTTTTATAAAAAAATATTTTTATTTCCAGGAAACAAACACAAAGAAAAATTGACATTGAACTTCGAAAGCGGAAGCGGCGGCTCTGGCAGTTCAAAAGGACTGCATCTGAACCTAGGACCCATCGCTCCGCCTAGAGATCTCGTCGACGCCTCACTCCCGCTCGATAGACAAGGGTATGTTGCATTGTTTTGAAATTTAGTAAGAATACAAATCTTGTAATGTTTATTTTATTTAAGCTTTGTATATCAATTCTAATTTTATTTTATTGTTTTTTTTAGGTGGTATCACGGGACATTAACGCGCGTCGAAGCTGAAAATTTACTAAGGGATGCAAACGAAGGTGTTTTCCTAGTGCGAAACAGCGAGTCTGCTAAACATGATTACTCCTTAAGTTTAAAGTAAGTTTTTCTTACAGATTTTTGTTGTGATATTTATGAGCATAGGTAGGTACGTTCAGCTCAAAACTTGTAAGTTTATTTGTCCCACTTAAAATCGCAACGGTCAATATTGAGACAACTAACCATAATGTCACGCTTATAAAATATCTTAACAAATTTTGTTGAATGAATTCTATCACTGCTATCACCTATTTTATTATCTTGCCCGGTAATATCAGTTTATCCGCGTTTGACAGGTATTCAGTGTGTCTGATCTTTGTAACTATGAAATAAACTCGTAGTTCTTTTCTAGAATTGTGTATTAATAAAGTATTCTTTCAACAGATCGACCCGTGGCTTTATGCACATGCGGATTTGCCGCAACACGGAGGGGTACACTCTGGGTGGTGCTGCTACAGCCTTCCCCAACGTCCCTGCCTTGATGCGTCACTACGTCACCGCCCAAAGGCTTCCAGTTAGAGGAGCGGAACACATGGCATTATCCACGCCACTCCCCGCTGTCCTACTATGAACGGGCCGGTACAAAGACATGTGGCACTGAGATACAAGCTGTGAAAAGCTGCAGAAAGAATTCAGAAGAATACGAAGAGTGATTCGACGGTATCAGAACTAAATGAGAGGATTTATATGTTTTGTATCCTTTAAGTTTTGAATGCCGCGATAGGAAGCACAACGTTATTTATTGTATTTTAAGATTTAGAAGGACTCCGTGAATATTACCAAAGAATTTAGCGTGTAATTTATTTAGCATTTATTTGCTATGGCAAATTGCTTCATGTATTTTTAAAATTAATGCTCAGAAATTGTGTAGTCTGCGCTATGAAAGAATATTCGTTTCAAATGACGGTGGTTTCTTTGGTTGCACAAACTACAGTTGCATTATTTGCAACGCAGTAACACTATGCTAGTCCCCATACCGCAGCAACTTGTACAAATAAGATAATATTATTTATTCACATATTAATCAGAAAGCATTATTTCAGTATATTAGTGTTTACTGTGTGTAACGAAACAGTTACTTTTATTATTACGCTACGTATCATTTATCTTAAGCTTGTATGGAAATAAGTTAGCTCTTATCTGGCTTGTCAGAATCGATTGACGCAAACAATGATAATGATAACTTAACAATAGTAAAACATTATATTTATGCTATAGCCGTGTAACTCGGCAACTATTACGCAGCCGATTCGTATAAAATTATTTATTTACCCATCGCTGTAGTTACTTCAGTAATGCTGCTATATATACGAATATTTAAACTTTCAATAAGGCCTAAAACAATTGAACATTATGCATATAATTTTAAAGTATTTTATGCACGCAAACAAACGCCTTTATGAGTCATTGTAAAACTATTCCATCTGTTTAAAATCAGGCGGTGCGATCGTGTTCGTTTTATGTTATAATTTTGTATTAATTATACATCCTCCAAGGTCGAAGTTTATTCATTGTGAATGCCGATGTATTTGTAGAGTGTACGTGTGAAAAACAAGTTTGCTGTTGCCAAGTTATATGTCGTAGAAAAAGCTGTTAAAATAGTGGATTCACAACAGTAATTTGATCGATTTTATGATTTTGTCGATGAAGTAAAGTTTCAAATAAACTGCCTCATTTTTATTCCAAAAGTGTGACTATTCTTCAATCAGAATATACATACTGTTTTTTTAAACGCACTCGAAATAATTTAATTGCATTTGTTTGAACATATTATAAGAACATTCTTTGTGTGTAAATTATAAGCCTAAGCCAGTTTAATGAATAATTGTTAACGGCACTTTAATTCTGTATTTATGATAGAAAAGATTGCACATGTTATGTAACTTTCACATTGACTTAATTATATTTTTTGTTACATTAGACTAAGTAGAGTATGACAAAACATGGGGCCCTTGATGTTAACCCCCAGTCAAGCATGTCTTGGTTTAAATTGCTGCTTGACGAATAGACGCAACAGCTTTTAGATCAAGTGACATCTAACAGTGGTAAAAAAACTACATTTACATAGTTATTTCTGTGATTTAGAATTTGATACGAGAAAGCCAAAAAAATATTTTTAATTTATCGCAATTATTCCTGATATGTATTTATTAATTGAAAGCAACCTTTTATTCTGCCACTGAAAAAATATTGAATTACTAGGTTTTGTGCGTTTAAGCGATTTACTTGGTTTTGTTAGTGACTAGGTACCTACGAATATATCAAATTGATGAAAATCAAAACGATCTCATGTTCTTCCTCTGGATGCTTCAGTTACCTTAGACTTAATTTATTTAATTTGTACCTGATTTTGAAGAGTTAATATACGTTGTTTGTGACTTAAAATTACGTTTGTAACAGATTTATTTTGTTAATAATAATTCGTTTAACTAAGAAGCAGTAGATAAATAGTACTAATCAGTAGTTTTGTATGGGAACGAGCGAATTTTGATGTATGTGAGACACTTTTACATAATATATTATGTAAGTACGTAATCAACTAAACCACCGCAAAGCAGCTTATGCAAGCGTGCAACTAATTTTAAAGTAAATAGACATTAATCTTAATTATAGGTGAGACTTAGCGTGTGACTTGTGTTGGAAGCTGCACAAACTGGTTTTTGTGAAAACAAACGACCTAATCTTAAATGTAGCTTCCCTCACGCACAGTTACTTCTCAAAGTATTATGTAGTAAACGCATAATGGACGGTAGGTTACTGATATTGTTAAAATTCAAAATTTGAAGTTTTGAAAAACGTGTCAAATTTTTTTTCCAAAAACGACGACATAGGTCCGGATCAAGAATTAGGTAAAAATTATAGCTTAACGTAGTTATAATCAATTGTAATTTTGAAAGTGTAGTTTGAAATTGATGAAATAAATTCCTTAAAAAAATATTTTGTTTTTATAATAAATCCAAAATTAACCTGATAACTAGTGATCGTAAAATGAGAGCAAAATCGATTGAATGACGCATGATTTTTTTTTACATGAAACTGGCCGTGATTAATCGATTGGTTGATTAACAATTATGACAACGCCTAGCACTTCAATGAATTTTGCTCGCATTTCATTTTTCGAACCATGCTGATCATAAAGGTAGGATGCTGATAATAACCAAAACGGCGTCAGAAGCGAAAAACAATGATGTGATGACCAAAGAGTCTACGTACTCGTAGTACAAGAAATATCGGTATGATACAACTATTTTATGTCGCCTGAGTACCTACAGCATAAACACGAACTTTACGAGCATGAGAAGTGAAACAGTAGATTGTGCAACGAGAGCATAAAACGAGTCTTTTTAACCGAGGCGTTCATATTACTATGTACCTTTTATTGTTCATGCATTAGTTATAATTATATTGTTTTAATTTTATTTATCTACATATTTCGATTGATTTAGTTGATTTTTAGTTTACCTAATAGAAATTAAAAAAAATTGTACAGACTTCTTTGTTTATGGCTATTTACACCCGATTGCCTCGGTCTTAGATGAAGATTCTATTTTATGCACTAGAGCATAAAAAGTAATTTTATCAAATAAGAACTATACGAGCATGAGCAGTGAAAACCTCGAAGTTTCACAAACCAACATCACGAGAACAACAGTTTTCCTTTATTTTGCTATCTTTTGAACATTTTTTTATAAATTGAACGGTATTTTTATAGTAAGTACGGCACAATGACGTGCATAAAGCACTCAAAAATATCTAAACTTTCTTTCCACATTTTGTCTGCTTTGTCCTGTTTAATTCTTAGGTACTGCTGGAGACTGTACCTACTCTATTCCGTGACAGCAGTTTTTAATGATAAAACGCCACCTAGCGAATCTACGTGATACTCTTATAGCAAGCTGACTAGCAATGAAGCGCCATCTCTTGAAAAGCGTGCATATTTGTAAGATCATAGAGGTTGTAAACGTGGTTTTGACCGACATCTATTGTTATTCCATGGAGTGGTCAAGGTACCTAACACTTTCGTGTAGTTAGTTCAAGCAACACGGGTTAGATGGAGCTAGTAGCGTCCAAAATATGTCATTTGGAATTAAAAACATTTTTCTGCCTTCTTGGATTTAATCTTAAATTAAGTTTATCCTCCTTAGTTCAAGGAGGTATCAACTTAAATTATTTGGTCCTTTCATGAGCCAATGATTCATGGATCACCGGTCTTGAAACACTGAATATAGGTTTTTTGATTAAAAAAATAGAAGAAAAACAGAAATTTTATTAGCTTGCATTTCCTTCTCGAACCGATGCCGCTACTTTGTCAATTCTCTTGCTATTTCACGTACTTTTATTAGATTCTGCCAAATTACGGTGTTTAACATATTGAACTGAACATTGAAATGCACTGAGCGAGCACTCAGCTCGCACTCAGGATACTTATGCGAGTTGCATTAAGTTACTACAAAAACAAACAATTACAAACCAGCAGTCAGCTTAAAAATGATCAAAATGGATATTTGACGGCAGGCTTGACATTAATTTATCCTATAGCAACATGTAGCAACTTAGTGCAACAGACAGAACTCATCCTTCCTACTAATATTATAAATGTTATAAATGTGAAGGTTTGTGAGTGAGTGAGTATGTTTGTTACTTCTTCACGCTGCAACGGCTGGACGGATTTGGATGAAATTTGGCAAAAAGTTAGTTTATAACCTGGATTAAAACATAGGATAACTTTTTCTCCCGATATTCCCACGGGATAGGGATAAAATCTTGAAATTTCAACCGCTGGGTTAAGAGTCTTGAAATTTTGTACAGTTGTTCTTAACACAATGAAGACCATGATACAAATTATGGGAATTCCCAGGGGAATTTTGTAAAATCCCGGAATTCCAATTGTAACTACTTCCAAGATCGAATAGTTTACGCGTGCGAAGCCGCGGGTAACCTCCAGTGTTTTATAAAGTTAACTAGCCTCTCCGTCCGTGTTGAATTCGGTTTTCACTATCCTGCGGGAACTATGCAATTTTACGGGATATAAACTTCTATGTCCTTCCCCAGGACTCAAATTATCCGTATACCGAATTTCATCTAAATCAGTTCAGCGGTTTAGACGTGATGAAGTAACAAAAAAACAAACAGACTTACAAATTTTCGCATTTATTATATTAGTGGGATGGGAAGTGGGACAAATTTTTAGGTACGATTTTTGTAATAGTTAAGTAGGTATAACGTTGGACAGTTTCTTTTTCTTTCATGCATTTTTTCTTTGCATGTCTGGTTGGCCTGCCCATACTTAGCGATTGCGGGTACCTCATCATGACTCAAACCCTAACGTTTGTGGTAATATAGAGGCATCAGCGTAACAAATCAGCAAAAAATCCCTATTAACGCAATCACTTTCATGGTCCGGACAGTAAATATCAACGGCCGTGAAACGCGAAGGTTCTTAAAATTATTCGACAGAACGATAGCAATTTCTTAAACCGAAATCCATTAGGGCCTTGTAACAAATAAAACTGTTACAACGAAAGTCCAATTTCTCTTAAAAAAGGTTCGCATCATTTGTAAATGCCATTTTAAGCTGGACCTTTTACGCCTGCGACCTCATTACAAGTTCGGATGAAGCCTTTTACGACGTCGTTTTTTGAGGGAAACAATGTTTACGTTGAATGGTGAAGATTATGGGACCTGGGCATGAACAAAAAGTAAATAACTGGAGGAGTAAATAAAAAATACATTATGTAACAAAAAATTCCCACGAGCCAAGAGCTTGATTTTAAATTTTGGGAGACGCAGATGCTATCTGCGTACAAAATTAGTTCTTGAAATTTGAACCTGAGGAGTAGAATTACTGTGGTAATTACAAAAAAATACTTTACTGCTAAACAAGAAAAGCTTAAGACCTATCACACTGGCAATTTGTGGGCGAGTTGAAAGTAAAGGGAGCCTTACTTTAAAGCGCACAAAAAATTTGCTGCGAGCAAAACGCAGCCAAGATAGCTGCGTGTAGCGTCAAGGAAACTACTACCTAAACTCGTACCTATTGTACACTCGTACAGTCAAAACACAGAAGAGAGACTATTTTTAATAAAAACAAAGAGGAGGTTATGAATTCGGTTGTATTTTTTTTTATGTTTGTTAGCTCAGAACTTCGTCATTTATGAACCGATTTGATTTTTTTTTGCGTTCGTCTAGGAATGTGTTCAATTAGGTCCCATAAGCACTATTTTTTTTATGTCTGTTACTTCAGAACTCCGTCATTTATGAACCGATTTGATTTTATTTTGCGTTCGTCTAGGAATGTGTTATAAGCACCAAATTAGGATCTGATGATTGGATCTTAAAGATATCGAAGGAACTCTTCAAATGTTTTAAGGACACCTATAGTAAATGGTTTTTTGTAGTCGGTTAAATTTTTTGTTATAAAATTTTCATATGAAAAGGATAACTAGTATTAGTGTTTTGGGCGGCAACGCAAATCTATAATAAGAACATCATTTCAAAATTTGAAGCAAATCGCTTGAATATACATCCCGAAAAACAATAGGTACTTACATTAAAAAATCTTAAAAAAAACCACAAATCAAGAACTGTCACAAGAGGAACATCCTTAACATACTCAGCATATTAGCATAGTTGCAAGGTCCGCCCGGATTGCTACCACCACCACCTTGCACCAGCAGTGCTTGAGATGTTGTGTTTTGGCGTGGAGAGTAGGTAAGACAGCCGGTAAAATTACTGGCACTTGAGGTATCCCATCTTAGGCCTCTAAATAGGTTGGCAACGCATCGACAATCTCCCTGGTAAGTATTGCAGGTGTCTATGGGTGGTGGTGATGTCTTATCAACAGGAGACCTACTAGTTCGTTTGCCATTCAATCGAATAAAAAAAAATCTTCACTATAGGAGGTAGGTACTCACAAAAAAAACCCAAGCTCATTCGATGTCAGGGCCGACTTACAATGGAAACCCGACTGTGGTTTTTATAGGTAGGTATGTTAAAATATAGGTAAGTACGCGAAAACGATTGAAGGGATGTTTACAAAAACAATGCATAACTAACATTTTTGGCCGATTTGAGTTATTGGTAACATAGTGTTCGTCTCATAAAGAGATGCAAGTAATGCAAAATGATATTGTCCAAAAATGACCCCATTTCTCCAAAATTGTTACCTTAAAATATACCCATTTTACAAAAACTACATAACTGCATTATTTTTATAAGTTTATTAAACATCCAAGACCCGAGAACAAACATCCGTATTATTCATACAAATATCTGCCCCGGCCGGGATTCGAACCCGGGACCTCAAGCAAGACGGCCATCCGGTCGTCGTCATTCATTCATTGTCCTGATTCTGCAGGTACGGAATCTTAAAAGTAAGTAATGGCTTACAGCAATACAAATAAAAAAAAAACAAAGTTCTTTTATCGCAAAAATCGCATTTTAAGTAGTAAGTATATCAAATGCACATTTCGCATTTAAATATTTTTTTTTAATGTATCTTTCTATGTACCTTTTCGTAAGCAACGATTAAGTGTATACACAATGAAAAATGATAAAGAACAAAATGATAGAGAACATCCAAGAAGCCTGGTACTGGCACGGCCTGGTACTTTGTGTTTGGGAACAAAGTCTCATTAACGAAGCCCCATTCACAATCCGCTGAAGCATTTAAATTACACAAGAAAAACACGAATATCTAACCACAACACACGCAAATCCTTCGCATTAGACTAAGTCTAAATCCTCAAATTAAGGTTGAAAACGCATCGGAAAAAGAAGCCTTAGGTTTCGTATCCCTAATAATCCGAAAATACAAACACACACAGCTGTTTACATTGTTTTATCCCCTTTAGTTTCGTCAACGAAGTAGGAAAGCATTACAATAAATCAGACGTTTGTTAAATTTTAACGTACCAATAAGGTAAATTTTTATTAAAAATGAAACTACCGTGAGACTCACTCATATTAAATGATATTGTAACGAATAACTCACGTCTTAAATCGAGTGACATGTTTCAGGCTATTTCGTAGCCCTTCCTCAAAGGAGCACGCGCTTGGCGGCTGGTTGGTGCGCGTGTTGCGGCAGCCACCGAGTCGCGTGCTCCTTTGAGGAAGGGCTACGAAATAGCCCGAAACATGTCGAGCTGAACTCGATTTAAGACGTGTGTTTTCCGTTACAATATCATTTAATAAGGTATTTTTTTCTTTTTTTTTCGGCATATCTCGATGTGCCCGGTATAGGTAGAGCTAGGAATATCGACGACTGCGTTGCTCTAATCGATCTGCCATATTATATTTCAGGCACATCGCGCATCATGATATGCCTGGCTAACTTTTAGGCATATCATGAAATGGTGAATTTCGTGATCTGGCGGATTTTATGATCGGTCGCCGACATATACACATATATAAAAAAGTCTTCGGATATTCATTAACCCCAGACAAATTTGGTGTTTGGACTTAGTAGTAATGTTCCTATTTACGGATACAAATATAACCCTAATAATCCTATGCACTATTGATGAGTGTAAGGAGGTATCTACAGCTCAGCTTATTATCTATATACATATATAAAAGGCAAAACTGACTCACTGGGTTATATATCAACGCACAGTCCAAACCGCTGGGCCTACAGACTTGAAATTTGGTACAGGGGTTCCTTTCATGACGTAAGTGAGCACTAAGAAAGGATTTTTAGAAATTCATCCCCCAAGGGGGTGAAATAAAGAGGTAAAGTTTATGTAGAATTTTCTTATTTCTGGACTTAGAAGTGTGAAAATAAGTGTATATTGTATAAGTTTTCGAATACAATTAAAAATCATTTGTGCAAGTGAAATTGATTAAATTTCCACCTAAAGGGGTAAATGGGGGGGCAAAGTGAGCAATTATAACGGGGGTTAATTAAAACATATTCTATACATATAATAAAGCTGAAGAGGGTCGAAAGTCTGTACATGGAAGATATTTGAAGAAAAGTTAGCTGGGGATACTTAGAATCGATAACAGAACACGTTCCAATAGTTTTTAGAATTTTTGTCTGTTTATCTGTTTGTCGTTTTTTTGTACGCGCATCACGTGAGAACGGCTGAACGGATTTTGGTGCAAACCTTACTAATCTGTCGAGAAAATCCCCGGCCAAATTATAGGCTATCAAAATTCAACCCTTAGACTATAAAAATTCAACCCTTAAAAGAGGAGGTAGCCACTACACTCAATTGGGTTTGCACCTTCAAGTTTTCAAATACGTGCTATGACTATCGAGTACCCCGCTATACTAAGAGATGGCGCTGAAATTAATAACGTTGTGACATGATTAAGTCGTGATTAAGTCGCTGAGTAAGGATTTTGCCAAATTAAGAAATTTAGAAGAGGGGTACGGATATCAACAAATTTAATTGAATATTTTAAATGATAATGAACAAAATTAAACGATAGTAAATTAATTGCTACACATTGCAGTGACATTTTTTGGAGAACTGAGTAAACATTAAGTAATGAAGAATAAATGGGTTTACATAGTTACATAATGTAATATCGACACACATATAATTGCATAATTATTTGATATCATTTTATTACGATATAATACAAAATTATGAATTCACGGTGTACTGCCTTTTCGGCGAAATATGTTTCTCCAAATTTCACTAAGCAACCAATCTTTCGCCGAAGTTTCATTTGGCAAACCAATCGTTGGCATAACTTTACTTCGCATTTTTCTTATTTCGCAACATTTTAATATTGCAAAATTTTACTTCGTCACACTTTTACGTGGCAAATAATTATGTAGCAAATGATTGGCTTAGACAAATAACAAATTGTCAAATAACATTTGACCAATTTATATGTTACAAAGATTTACTTCAAAATTTGTGCGAGCGAGCGAAGCGAGCGAGCAAGACGGTTCGGAGCAGAAGCGACTTGGATAGTTTAGGTTCAGAAGGCTAAGGCGGGAGCGAAGCGGAGCGTAGCTCCCGCCTTAGCTTTCGATGTTAGTTTTTTTTTATAGCAGCCAGTATAACCTGCCACTAGGAAAGTAGGTTGGATGCCATTCGACATGTTGCTAAGTTAAGGTATGCCAATCAATACATTTTGACCAAAACATAAATGACATCTTCAAAAAAATCCCAGGTAATAATATGCATACTCGTAATAATAATTTATCGGATGATTAGTTGGGTAATGATATCAGTGCGAAATGTTGAGTTGGGAAATAACATTTCGCTTAAATAAAAATATGGGATAAATAGTTTGGGAGCTAATAATTTGCTAAATAATTTTCGACAAAACATTAGTAAACCGAATTCACTCTGTCATGAATTATGCCTAATCGTAATTATATCGCATTCTTATAATTATATATTTTAAGCACTTCTCTTTTAAAATATGGCTTTTCTGTCCTAATTAATAGGACGAATTTGCCAGAGTCTAAGTACTCTCATTGAGAGGCAACGTTGTAAGGTGATTGTAGTTTTACTTAATAATGGCTATGGAGGGTACTTAGAAAAAAAAATCATTTGCGGAGTAAATGTCAAACGATTTGGGGCTCTCCTTTTATAAATACGCGTTACTTTGCCTTTCTGTATGTAAAATTTTATTCTTTGAGTATGATACATACCTATAGGTATTTCAATCTACCGCTGTACCCTGTATCTCTCCGATTTCAACAAATTTTGGGAGGTAGACTCAGTCCATGATTCTGATCTGTAAAACAGAGTCTCCAGATGTGAATGTGAATAGTAGATAGAGAGAAATGCCCATAGATGAGAAACTTAGTGAACAGGTTTTTCAGTTGATATTTATCCGCAGTTTAAAAAAAATTTCGAAAATCCCATGGAATCGGAAAATGTGGGACACTGGAGTTTGTGAGAAAATCTGATTAGGTACTCTCGAACCAACTGTATCGTAACCAATGATATTATATGTTACTATCGTAACGTATGTAGAAGCTCACTGATAGTAACCCACTGTGAAGCCTTTTCGTAGAAAAAGTCATAGTGATATCGCATTGCTTTACAAGGGAATTTATTATGACACTTTGATAAAATTCAACTGTGCGTCAGGACTTAAAGGTTTACAATACAATACAATACAAATACTCTTTATTGTACACCAGAAACTACACAACTTTGTTGTTTACTAACAATGTTTCGGGGAAAAACGTTTGGCAACCTAATTCATTTCGCCACTTTTCATTTCCCAACTGTTTAATATTTCTGAAACTGTAAATATTTCATGATTTTTAGGGTTCCGGAGCCAAAATCGCAAAAACGGAACCCTTATAGTTTCGCCATGTCTGTCTGTCTGTCTGTCCGTCCGCGGCTTTGCTCAGGGACTATCAATGTTAGAAAGCTGTAATTTTGCACGGATATATAGGTAAACTAGGCCGACAAAATAGTACAATTAAAAATTAAAAACCGGCCAAGAGCGTGTTGGACACGCCCAAAATAGGGTTCCGTAGCCATTACGAAAAAATTAAGTAATATTTTTCTAAGTATTTCGTATTTTATACGGAATCTTCCAAGTTTAGGTATATTTTATACCTTACGCTGCTATTTACTCATAAACTACTAATAATTCTCAAGCAAACTTAGCCGTTATAGTTTTTCATGGAAGTTTGATATACTGCCTACCTATCCTACCTACCTATCCTGAATTTTTTCAAATTTTTCTACCCACCGGTTTAGATTTTGGAGGGGGGGGGGGGACGCTCGATTTTAATGAAAATTTGCACTTTAAAGTTGAATATTTCGCAAACACATTACTGAATCGAAAAATCGTTTTAGCAAACCCTTAATAGTTTAAATCCTGAAAAAATGAAAGCGGCTGCGCCATTTTATGTTATTTTGATACTTAGGCTTTACACATGGGCGCCGCAGGCGCCCAATATTGAAAGCGGCTGCGCCGCTTTATATTACTTTGATAGTTAGGCTTTACACATGGGCGCCGCAGGCGCCCAATATTGAAAGCGGCTGCGCCGCTTTATATTACTTTGATAGTTAGGCTTTACACATGGGCGCCACAGGCGCCCAATATTTCAAAGCGGCTGCGCTGCTTTATATTACTTTGATAGTTAGGCTTTACACATGGGCGCCGCAGGCGCCCAACATTGAAAGCGGCTGGGCCGCTTTATATTACTTTGATAGTTAGGCTTTACACATGGGCGCCGCAGGCGCCCAATATTGAAAACGGCTGCGCCGCTTTATATTACTTTGATAGTTAGGCTTTACACATGGGCGCCGCAGGCGCCCAGTATTTGAAAGCGGCTGCGCCGCTTTATATTACTTTGATAGTTAGGCTTTACACATGGGCGCCGCAGGCGCCCAATATTGAAAGCGGCTGCGCCGCTTTATATTACTTTGATACTTAGGCTTTATACATGGGCGCCGCAGGCGCCCAATATTTGAAAGCGGCTGCGCCGCTTTATATTACTTTGATAGTTAGGCTTTACACATGGGCGCCGCACGCCCAATATTTGAAAGCGGCTGCGCCGCTTTATATTACTTTGATAGTTAGGCTTTACACATGGGCGCCGCAGGCGCCCAATATTGAAAGCGGCTGCGCCGCTTTATATTACTTTGATACTTAGGCTTTATACATGGGCGCCGCAGGCGCCCAATATTTGAAAGCGGCTGCGCCGCTTTATATTACTTTGATAGTTAGGCTTTACACATGGGCGCCGCAGGCGCCCAATATTTGAAAGCGGCTGCGCCGCTTTATATTACTTTGATAGTTAGGCTTTACACATGGGCGCCGCAGGCGCCCATATTAGAGTCTTTAGGAGGATATAATTCACAGCAGCGTTGCCGCTTTGACTATTGGGCGCCTGCGGCGCCCATGTGTAAAGCCTAACTATCAAAATAACATAGCAGCTACGCCGCTTTGAATTAGTATCTCGTCACAGCTGCCATAAGATTTTAAATTACTAGGGGCCATTAGGTAAGTAAAGGCGGCTGCGCCGCCCTATCTCTGCTCCTAGATAGATCTAGGAGCAGAGATAGGGCTAAAGCTGCACTGTTGCCGTTCCCCCACCTCCCCGACCAACCTCCCTGCAAAATACTCGGGGTATATATAGCCTCGGTTAAAAATTTCGTTGGCGCGATGCAGAACTTCGAAATTCAAATTATCGGAGCACAATTTTTTATGAACACTAGTGGCCAGTATCATTGAACCACGTAGATTATAGTCCCAAATGCTGGTACTTACGTGCTCTGAATTTACCACTGGCTGGTTAGATCACTGATTCCCGACAAAGTAGTTTTAAATAATATAATGTATTCCTAATTGGTGTCAATATGTTTTTAAAATTGATTTTCTATGGACGGTTTTTATCTAAATCAGTTATTTGTTAATATGAAGTATAGGTATATGTTTACTTATATTTTTGTTTTGTGTTTGTAAAATTCGTACCGATCCGATCCGATGCGAGCCGTTTAGTAGAAGTGGAAGAAGAGAGAAGCAATGTTATTACGTCTACTTACTAATATTATAAATAGGAAAGTTTGTGACTGTGTGTGCGTGCGTGATTGCATGTGTATATGAAAGAAAGAAAAAACCGTCCAAGAGCGTGTCGGACACGCCCAAAATAGGGTTCCGTAGCCATTAAGAAAAAATTAAGTAATATTTTTCTAAGCATTTCGTATTTTATACGGAATCTACCAAGTTTAGGTATATTTTATACCTTATGCTGCTATTTACTCATAAACTACTGATAATTCTCAAGCAAACATAGCCGTTATAGTTTTCCTTGAAAGTTTGATATACTTACTACCATCCTGAATTTTTTTCAAATTTTTCCACCCACCGCTTTAGACTTTAGAGGGGGGGGGAGGACGCTCGATTTTAATGAAAATTTGCACTTTAAAGTAGAATATTTCGCAAACGCTTTACTGAATCGAAAAATCGTTTTGGCAAACCCCTAATGGTTTTAAAATACTTATCCCACGATACCCCACACTATAGGGTTGGATGAGAAAAAAAAAATCACCGACACTTTATGTCTATGAGAGGTACCTTAAAAAAAAATTGTTTTTGAATTTTTAATTGTATTATTTTGTCGGCATAGTTTACCTATATATCCGTGCAAAATTACAGCTTTCTAGCATTGATAGTCCCTGAGCAAAGCCGCGGACGGACAGACAGACAGACAGACAGACATGGCGAAACTATAAGGGTTCCGTTTTTGCCATTTTGGTTCCGGAACCCTAAAAACAATTTTTTTAGGGTACCTCCCATAGACGTAAAGTGGTGGTGATTTTTTTTCCCAATAAAATACGAAATCCTAAGAAAAATATTACTTAATTTTTTCGTAATGGCTACGGAACTCTATTTTGGGCGTGTCCGACACGCTCTTGGCCGGTTTTATAAAACTAATCTACACGATGGCCCTGAAGTAAGTCCTGAAATATTTACAGTTTTAGAATTGCGAAATGAAAAGTTGCGAAAAGGCAGTACCCGGAACTCAAATGGTTCGACTAAAGGTTCCACTGTACTATGGAGTACTTTCTAAACATCGAAATCTACGCAGACGAAGTCGCGGGCAAAAGCTAGTCCCTGATAACTAAAGTACACGCGGACGAAGTCGCGGGCAAAAGCTAGTTTATTATAGTTTTTTTTAGTTCTCTTGTAAATACGAATGCTTTCTACGATACTGTAAGTAATTCTCATTATATTTTCTTTCATAAAACACATGAAATGTGTTGCCATTAACTATATTTTATTCAGTCTCGTAAAATATTTACTGTCGTGCCATGCTGTGACATGCCTAAGTGAATCTATTGGCTTCGAAGTGCTCCTAGTGCCGTAATATAATAATAATAATAATAATAATAATTGTTTATTTTCGTTTACAAAGGTTCTTATCCAGGTAGCAAGGTTGAGACCCCCTATTAAGTTAAAAACTTGTGTCAGGAGGCCTCGCTCTTCTAAAACTAGTTACATATTAAATTTGTAAGCTAGGAAAATTACAATTTGTACCGAAACTTAACTTACATAACCTAAAGCTTAAGTATCTGCATGTTAAGGGCATGCAATAATGCGCGTGTGTGTGTGTGTGTGTGTGTGAGTGTGTGTGTGTGTGTGTGTGTGTGTGTATGTGTGTGTGTGTGCGCTTGTGTACGTGTGTATGTGTGTGTGTGTGTGGGAGTGTGTGTGTATTTGTGCACGAGTGCGTTTGCACTTGTTTGTGTGTGTGTAAATGAAATTAGACTCACAACCTTAAGATGAAATAATACAATTCGCTTACAGCTAAAGAATCCTCCAATGTCTCAGTACCCAGCCGAGCCAATCAATTACCAAATCACCGTAGAATGCTCTCTCAGTGAGTGTCACAGTGAAATCTCTTGAAGAACAATGTAATGACGCTATGATTTCCCCATGAAAATGAAAAGATACAGTAGGCTCTGGTGTACCTTATACAGAAATAAAAATATAGCAGAAATATTAATATAGTCGTAGCATGTACTACGAGGCTTCTGATGGTAGTAAGAGGTTTTCTGTTTTAAGGTAGTCGAGTTGAGCAAGCCAGTTAGTCAGGACTGCCTTACAATCATACAGCTTTAATGGATAGAAATTGAGTCTTTTATTTAACCTATTATACAGGTGTGCCGAAAGTGCATCGTATTGTCTTCTTGCAAAAGCGGATTTACATTGGGGCATAGGAGCTACAGATTTTATTCTTCTATGAGTATTATATGTCGGGTTAAACACTAAGCACTTATGAAGCTTTAGGACAACAGATACTATATAAAGTTTACGCAAGCTTAATAGATTACACAGGTTATAAAGTTCAGTAGTGGGGTACCTATAAGGTTTGAAATGCATAACTTTCAGTAGGCATCTTTGAGCCCTTTCCACTTCCAAAAATTTAGTTTTAGCTGCTCCGCCCCATACAGAAATGCAATAAGTCATGATGGATTGCGCGAGTACTGTGTATATGTTATTTAAAAGGGAGGGGGTCGTTATATGTCTCAGTGTTTTAAAGATCCAAACTAGCTTGCGAATGCGGTTATTGATGAAATCAAGATGCGGGTACCAAGAGAGACGTTGGTCAAACAAGACACCGAGGTATTTGGTCGAGCTTACTCGTTCAAGTTGTATGCAGTTGCAGGGAGCAACGAAGTTACAGGAATGGAGTTTAAGCCTAAAACTGTCTGGGGGTTGTCCACTAGCGTTTTTTGAAAAACATATGAAGTTGGACTTAACAGTATTAAGGGTAAGTAAGTTGGAGATAAGCCATTTATTGATGTCAGACAGTCCCCTCTCAGCAACACCCAACACTGTATCCCAGTTCTTACCAGTAAATAGTACGACAGTGTCGTCAGCATACAGGAAGACGTGACCCTCAAAGGAACAGACATTAGCAAGGTCATTGATGTAGATAAGAAAAAGAGTCGGGCCTAAAATGCTCCCCTGTGGTACGCCAAAAGGGACCTCTGATTCAGCACTAAGGTAGTTTCCAATCCTGACTCTTTGAGTACGATTGTTTAGGTAGTCGCGGAAGAGTTCAAGCGGCTTTCCTCTGATTCCCACTTGCTGCAACTTGTTAAGAAGTAGCGGAAAAGAGACGGTGTCGAACGCTTTCTTTAAATCAAGGAAAGCTGCTACACATTTATCACCTTTATCTACTTCTTTGTTGATAATTTGAGATAAGCCAAGCACCGCATCTTCCGTTGACAAACCTTGTCTAAAACCAAATTGTGATTTCGAAAGTAAGTTAAATTTATTAAGGTAGTTATTTAGTCTATTATTTATTAATTTTTCTACAATTTTGGAAATAGCTGAAAGCAAAGAAATTGGCCTATAACTATTCGGATCCGTTTTAATTCCGTTCTTAAAAATAGGTGAAACGATGGACTTTTTTAATGCTGATGGGAAAACACCCTGTGTAAAACATAAATTTGTCAGGTGACTAATGACTGGGGCTATAGCACCAACACACAATTTTAGAAATTTTGTGGGTATACAGTCATAGCCAGGTGCACTATCAGACTTAAGGGACATCAATACATTTCCCACTTCTTCAGGATCAGTGTCAATAAGAACGAACGAGCAAGCTAACTTATTATCTAAGGTAGAATGATGAGACTGGTTAGTAAGGTTTTTGTTGATAACTTCAGAGGCCAGGTTTTTCCCTATGCTTGTAAAAAAGTCATTAACATGGTTAATAGACTCAATAGGAGTAGCTTTGCACTTGAGCAAATCGGAGTCGTAGGATATAGGGGCTTTATAATTTGTTAGTTTTTTAATTGAGGACCACAGGGCCTTAGCATTTTTAGAATTCTTTTCCAGCATTTGCTTCTCATAATTACACTTAAGTTTGTTGATTAAATTGTTGGTAAAATTGCGATATCTTTTAAAGGTCGCTCGCATAACCTCATTGTCCGGGTCAGCTCGTAATCGCAGTTGCATCTTGTTCCTGTTTTTAATGCATCTGAGCAAGCCGGGCGTTATCCACGGTTTGATAGTTCTACAACTTCTTGGGATTAATTTTAAGGTTTTGCTGTTATTTAACGATTCCCTAAGAATTAGTAATAGTTGGTCGGTTACAAAGTTAGGATCTGTAGAGTTTAAGAGATTTTCAAAATTTGAATTCGTAACTGAATTCGATGCCCGTTCATAATTAGTAGATACGATTGATTTCAAGGTAGCGGTGTTGACATGATTGAATAATAACAAGGCCGTGGTATTATGGTCTGTAATGGATGTATTAACAATACCTGTATATATTTTGGTGGTTTTGTTTTTTATATTAAGCATAATATGGTCAAGGCAATTACCCAACCTAGTAGGTTTTAAAAGACCAGGAATTATGCCATGTACACTAAGCATGTTTAGATATCTCTCTCTGTTTAAACTGTCTAGTTGATGCTCACAAGAGTGTGGTATCAAATTAATATTAATATCCCCTGATATTATAACAGATTTACCGGAGTTTAAAGTTTCCAAGTGTCTATTCAAGGAGTTGATGAAGTTAATTGCATTATGGTTTGAGGGGGAGCGGTAAATTCCTAGAATCGTAATGTTTAGTAGGTCAACTTGTATACAATTTCCTCCAGTACAATTTCCTCAAAACTAGCATTATGACAGTTCTTTACAAAAATTACAACGCCATCATTTTGGTTACCGTTATTTAATGTAGATTTAGAGGTATAATTTAGTAAATAGGGAATGGGTTTCAAAGGATTAATCCAGCATTCTGTTAAAATGATTAAATCAGGGTCGAAATCAAGTTGCGAAAGAGTTACTTGAAGATTACTGAAATTAGCATAAATACTGCGTATATTCTGTGAAATGACAGAAAAACCATTCTTTAGATTCGGTACGTGCCTACCAATGTCTTGGGGCTCGCACTCAAAAGACTCTGCAATATCTGTGTTATCAATATCATTAATAATGGACAGGTCATTAAACATCACTAGATTTCAAGGTCATGGGTTTAAAAAGATCGTAAGCGGCAGTTACAAGTATTAGCATTGCGTTGTAATTGTAAATGTACAAGTAAGGCAAGTTTAAAAAGAAAGACTTGGCTGTGTGAGTGTATAAGCGAGTTAAGGCGTGTGTGTATGTGTGTGTATGTTTAGGTGTGTGTATGAATGTAAATGGGTTAAAACAGTATTTAATGAAAAATAAAAAGTTGCACAAACCACCAGGATTGCATAGAAACCAGGAGGCGATTAAGTCTATTAGTAATAGCAGTATGCAGCGTAAGAAAAGCAGCGTCAATGAGCACAACAGTTGCAAGCGCAAGCTACCAGGAGCGCATAGGTTGCAGGTAGTGGAACGACTAAGTTGCGCGAGTGAGTCAAAAACATCATTATTAGTGCATTCCAGAGGGCGCAGCCGCTTCATTGTACCAGGAGCACATAAGGTGTAGAGATGTTGTGGTAGAATCATAGGTAAACAATAATTACAAGTAATGTTAGTTTAATATTATAATAATCCCTACTTAATATTATAAATGCGAAAGTAACTCTGTCTGTCCTTCTATCTGTCTTACGCTTTCACGTCGAAACCACTGAAACGATTTTGGTGAAATTTGGTATGTAGGTAGTTTGAATCCTAAGGATTCACATAGGATACCTTTTATTCCGGTAGAGGTCGCCACCGCGCGATAACCTAGATCCGCGCAGACGAAGTCGCGAGCATAAGCTAGTATAAAACAAAATACACGGAACTAATGAACATAATAATGAAATAATGAAAATAATTAATGATAATAATAATAATAACACGAGTTCTATAGTTTGAATGTCTTTTGAGAACCGATGTCGCCACTTTTTGGCCATGTTTTTCATTGATTTTACAAAACACTTTCTCAATTTAAAACGTGAAAATTTATGCTTTTTAATACAGAATCTCTACCTCAACCGGGGATCGAACCCGGGACTTCAAACTTCTCAGGTTCTCTAACCACTAGGCTATCCGGTCGTCAAAAAAAACGGCTTAAAAAGCAGGAACAATATACATTATAATTAAACAATTCCGAGCACCGCACTGTTCATTAAAATAACAGTAGCGTAGTTAGATTTCCTTTTTCCACCAACTAATTGGATTTCAGATCAAGGAAATCTCCGATACTTTTTAGGGTTCAGAAAATGAAAAAAATGAAAAAATGAGAAAATGAAAAAAATGGAACTCTCACAGTACTCGTGTGTCTGTATGTGTGTAGGTTCATCAGTTTGTCTGTCATAGCTAATTTGATCCGACACTACTGAACCCTTTGAATTACACTGTGCACTTAATTAAATTACTACAAAAAACATGTACTAACCCATTTGGGTACATTTAATAAAAATACACTGGTTTCGGTTGGTAAAAAGAAAGAATAATCAAAAGTAAAATATTCAAAACCATACACAATAGAGGAAACGGGAACATAATTTACTAATTATTACATTTTTCAATTCAAAAACACAGTAAGCAATTATTACAAAAATAAATGTAAAAGAAATGTATTAAAAACTAAGACTCTAAAAAATTGTGCAATTATTTTTCTACTAGTTTGATGTCGGTGCCTCAGCACGACCCAGCCAGGTGGCGCGGCGGCGTGTTACGGAACCTTCTCCGCGCCTGTTGGATTCGCACTCGTCCGTATTTTTTAATGTGAACTAGCCTTCCTGGAAACATGTCACATGTGTACTTAATTGAAGAATACTCTAAGTTACTTATGCGATCCCATCGCATTAAGACTTACGTTCTTGGTTAAGAAATTGTTAAATATTTTAAAATTGTTAATGTAGGTATAGATACCTAAGTTGATGTAAAAAAAATGTGGCAAATTTGGTGAAAAACAACTACTGCAACATATATTAGCGCACACAATAAGTTTCTGACATTTCGTGTTTTTTTCATTTATTTAGCCAATAGAATTAACCTTTTCTTTTTTTTTGAAATCATACTGCACATCAGGCCAAATTTCGAAAATAATAATAATCACTTCCCGTTTTTCTCGTTTGCCATCCAGTCGAATAAAAAAAAATCAAAGGTTCTTGTCTTAATTTTCTAAGGGGCTGTTTCACCATCCATTGATTAGTGTTAACTGACGGTTAAATGTGATGCCGTATCCATCTATTCGAACAAAAAAAATAGAGACGGCATCACATTTAACCGGCAGTTAACACTAATCAATGGATGGTGAAACAGCCCCTAAATGACGTATTTTGTCAGTTAAATATAGAGTCCTTATATTACCTGCAGCCTGCACCATAGCTAAATTGAGCGAACGAAAAATAAATTACTGTACTTTACTGCGCATCTCTTCTTTCTCTCAAGTTTTTTTTAATTTAATCAGCTTATTAAATTCCAAGGAAACAGGAGGAAACTGAAGGGTCGTGTAAACATTAAACTACGGAGTTGAAATTAGAAATGAACTTTTCCGTCTACTTGAGTGGTAGTCGGTTCCTAAATAATAAATGCCACTACCAGTGAAGTCGTTTCTAAGTGAAATATAGCTCGCCTGCCTGGGCCATAGCTACAGAGATTTACAGACTAATGTTTTTATTACAATTTAGATTTAGGTATTAAAGAAATTGTTGTGCTTGCCTTTTTACCTTTTTACAAAAGAAGGCAATTAGAGCGATTTATAAAGGAACGTGTGATCTTGTGATCTAAGATTTTTTTTTAAAGAAACAGGTATTCTCACCCTGCCCTCGTTTTGTGTATTTGAAATAATTATGTATGCAAGAAAAAATATGCATAATTATGTGATTTTCTCACTAACGTCAACAAGGCAAAGGCTACTAGAAACACAAGGAAGCTTAAAGTTCCATCTTCCAGATTGGCTAAATCCAAAAAGTCGTTTCTGAGAAATTGCATAAGTTTTTATAACAAAATTTCAAAAAATAATATCGATCACACATGACACAAATCTATTGTCAAGAGGACATTAATATCTAAGGCGTATTATAAAATTAATGATTATGTAGTGGATGTTTGGAAATAATTCCGATCCGCGTTGGCGATCCCTTACTTTACTCGTAAATAACGAATATTATTGTGTTAAATACGTCTTAATGTAAGAAATTAAATAACATTTTAAATTTTTTTAGAAAAATAATGTACTTTGTTGAGTTTCATGTCGGGTTCTTCTCAACAAAAGTTTTTCCGGACCGGTGGTAAATTTTAATACCATAATAATATCATAATCACTTGTTTGAATTTTCGACTTTGCCTGTTATAGAAACTAATTTCGTCCACAGTAAGTTTTTGAGTATCATTTCTCAAGACGTGGCTGATACATTATGTTATATTAAATAGTTATTAGGTTCACTTTAGTATCCAAGGTGTCAGCACTCAACTCCGAAATGCGCATCAAATATTAAATTTAATATTTTAACCGTCCAAAACTGTCGTTATTATTATTATCTTTACTTTTACAAGTTTTCTTCTTAGTGAATATAGAATGGACCATCTATTTTCACGAATATAATTGTCAAGGAAACAGGTATCTAGTTCTTAAATAAATTCAATGGTATTTACATTTTAATAAGTAGGTCTTAAAGAAATCACAATAAAAATGTAGAAATATATACAGAACTCTCTCGCTATAGGCGTTGGTGTCTCTCTGGCAGGTGTATTTCGAACAAAAGACTCAATCGACAAATAAATCGAGTAAATAAATTACAAATAAATCTCTCTCATTCTACTTTCTGGCTGTTAAAAAGGAGGTATTTCGTTTTTACAAAAGAAATATGATACGAAACGAAATAATGACGACAATCGGAATAATGTATTTACTGACTTCGATACTCATCGTTGTCGTAAACGTCTGTCATAGAATTGTGTCCCTAGACATGCAAATGTAATTTATGTTTAATTTGATCAAATAACGTACACAGGTTGGAGTTAAATTTTACTAAATTGAATTGTACATTTAAAATTACCACCAGCTTTACGACTAAGAACAACACCGTGAGGAAATCTGCACACGCCTCCGAAGCAATTTAATGGTATGCGTGAAGTTCTCATCCACACTGAGCCCGCGTGAGAACTACAGCTCAAGTCCTCTCATTTTGAGAGGAGACCTGTGTCCAGCAGCACAACGTGTATAAGCAACGATAATGAGACATTTTTAAGTACTTACTTTGACATATTGTATTGTAAGCCTACTGTACGTATACTATGCTGTAAAGGTTTCAAAATGTAAGATAAGGTCAAGTAAATAAAGCTGTCTATGTCACATAAAAGTTGAAATCGTCTCATTTATCCCACGTGAGCGTAAAAGGGACAATTCCCTTAAATAACTGGTGATTTATTCGAAAGCTATCGGACCGTGAAAAGTGGCCCTTGTCAATTTTTATTCTATTTCCCGTTTCGACATAGGATATCCTTCCCTACGTCGTATTGACGTATCGCTGGGAATGCTGAGATGTGTAGAAAGAAAGACTAATGGAAAACGTTAACTGATAGCCGAGGTCCATTTAACGTCAGGTGAGATTGAGGTCAATCATGGACAGTTCTATGTAAAAAAAACTGCAATGCTGTATATTTTCATTGGTTTAGAAATACATAAGTAAACATTTAACAGGGGTGTAAAAAAGGGGGCAACTTAATAAATATACTAAAATAATAAAAAAATCACTCACTACAAAGTGCCTCAATATTTCTTTAACGAATAATGATAGAATAATAAACGTTTATTGATAATGAATGTAAATATATATCTAATAACACTAGATATAATTATTCATTACAGCAAGATCACGAAATTATTTATAATTATGTCCTTATAATATTTCTACTCTTGCGGGTATAATAAAGTGCACCTTACAATTTATTTTGCAAGCAAACATGACGTCTAAATATACCGTAGTTTTATGTAGCACAATCTGCACAATGTAGCGGTATTGTTGGCGACGTTATAAAAGATACAATGTTCCATCAAGTCCAGACAAAGCACTTAGAACGGTGGCAGCAATTTGCCACACAATCCAAGCCCAAATGAAGACACTGCACAGTGGTATTAATGCCATCAAAGGATGGTATAATTCTCTGTTATATACCGATTTAATATTATACGTGGTAATCACATAATCGAGAATGACATTATAAATGACAACTAAAAGTTTTAATTTTTGAAATAAAACATTTTTCAAAAATCTGATTAATAATGGAGGAGAAATCTTTATCTCAGTAAAGCACAGCGTTTTTGTGGAATACCACTCACTGGAATCTATGTACCTAAAGATAGAATTTTTATTCACAACACAAGATACAACAATATGATAGGTAACAAAATAAATAAAAACTAGATGAATATACCTAACTACAAAAATAAAACACCATCTAAGAGGCCCTCCTGCGGCATAGACCCCAACACACCGGCGGCATTACCTCTCTCTACAGTCAGAGAAATTTGCTGGGAGAGGTATCTGAATGAAATCACAAAAATCAAATTATTAAAAAAAAATGTAACTCGTATTTTGAAGTAAAATAAATAAAAAACACTAGGATATATCCCATTTTATTGTGTTGTTAAGTAGGTATGCTGTCTGTCTGTTTTAAATCTTGCAAGTGAAGTTTCCACCTTTCAATATTCGAATCGAATATACCTATATACCGGGTGTGGCCTGTAACACCAGTAAGCAATTAAAATATAGATCGTACTCGTCAAACAGAACGACATTAGTTCAGCGACTTTTAAAAATATGGGGTCTTTATATTTTCTCTTTTTTATACAAATTAAATACTGTAATTATTGTACGCAAGTAATAATGCAAGTAATCAATTTAAAAAAAAGCATGTGTCTCACAGCAATCAACAAGAATGCGATAAGAATGTTTTTTTTAAACGTTTGTTTTTAGTAAATATTTTATAATTCATCTTTTGCAAGTTTTTCTGTTGCGCTTTAAAAGTCAGTTAATAATTTATAATATATAAAAAATAGTTTGTTCATTTCCTTACCGCCATCTAAACCACTTTGTACCTCGGGAAAACTCGCAAATGATAGCCCTTACACACGGCACGCGACTTTAGTGTATATTTGGCGATGGCTTTAATTTGCCTTTTTCATTCATTTCGAGCATTGAATTAATTTGATTTAGACGACGACGCATAATGGTAAAAAAGGGTCGAAGAAAATTACAAAGAATAAAAAAAAAATGCGAAATCGTTGCCAGTATTTCACGTAAAAATTGTGATAATCACGATGAAAATGGCGCTTTCGTTTACTTTATACTAACTTTTTACAACTAGACTCATTAGGTACATAGCAGTAATAAAATAACACACACCAAGAAATGACAGTTGTTTTTAGTGTGGATAACTTAATCACTTTGGTTCTAACTAATTTTACTTATGTGGGCTAAAAATTAGCCAGGTGAGGTACCTATATTCTTATATTTTCCTACTCAAACCTAAGTCTGTTTATTACAGTTGCCTTTGTAAATATCGAAGCGGTCCATATAAGTATCTGAAGGTATTTTTGAGCACCTAGACAGCTCCGATGATGACTGTAATGGTAATTGTTCAAATTGATTACTATGTTCTTAAAATTAAATTTAACCACCACACGCTAAAAATGCAATCTACTAACAGCTTAACCATTGTTTTGCTACATGATATTTAAATAATGTCCAGCAGTGGACGTCTTTCGGCTGACATGACATGATGATTTAAATAATATTTGTATTATATTTGTAGTTAAAGTTCTTCGAATAGTCACTAACCTGCCATCTTTATTTAAAGGTTATATTGGCAATTTGGTATAAATTTGGCTTAACGCTCGTAAATACGTAAATAAGTAAATATTTGTTTAGAAAAAAATCTCCATGCACTAAGTCGTAAGTGAAAGACAACATCAAGTAAAGAAACAATACCTACCTGAAACTTTTGAGAAAGAGCACAACACTTCAGGCATTAAAAAAAGAAAAATCGTAACAAACGCCTGACCTTCCCGTTAAATTAGTTGACGTCACGTCGTACGTCTCCATTGTATCTTTTCTATGAAAAAAAAAAATTTTAAAATGATGTACTCGTATTATGTCTCATATAAGATACAATTAACGTTGGTTGAAAACATGTTTGATACTTTCATTTCATTTAATAAACTAATTTTTTTATTACAGTCAATGCTTGCAATTGTTATACATATAACGAGCGATGTCAGCTGTAATTGCTGATTACGGACAATTTTAGGCGCGTTGAAGTACGGAAATAATTAGACAATTCAACAAGGAAAACTTAAATTATTAAATGTAAATAGTCTTATAAAAATAAAAGTTCTGATTGATTGACTGACTGAATCATCAACGCTCAGCGCGCCCAAACTTTCGGCGCTAGAAAATTAAAATCAAGCAAGGAAGCCCGTTTTAGTTCATTTTATGTGTTTTTTTTTATATACCTAAATTATTATTTGTATCAATAAATTAGCTATGAAATCAAACACAGAGGTGGACTTTGTAATGAATATAATACAAGATCGCAAATAAAATTCTACGACATATTACATACTAAAAGTAGGGTAAACATTGGAAAACAAGATTTCTTGTCTGCGATGTAAAATGAGTGAAGAACACCTTAGGCGAATTGTGACTTTTCAACTTGCTTGTGACATTGTATGTACACTGTCTCCTTGACTCTGTTTGACGTTCGTTTGTTTTGACGGCAAAAGGTAACGATAAAACCTTTGTGTATAATATGCACTCTTTTCTTCTTTCTCATTGTTTATTTACATGACACAAAGACTGAACGTCTATCATACATTTTGCCGTACAAAGTTAATGGCCAAGTTTGCATTTTGCTATTTGCTAAGTCTTCAATGAAAAAGGAAATACGAACATTCAAATGCCCATAATGCTCACAGAAATGACTCTCGGAAGCTCATTTGATCGTGTTTTGAAAAGCAGGCTTGGTACTGGTCACAAACAATTGAAGCTGAAATTTTGCAATGACTGTCCGGAGACTATTAAATTGGCAAAGAGAATAAATTTAAAAATTATGCGACAAATCTTTAAAGTTTACCCTAGTGAAAACAATATTACTATTATTAACATGGTGTTTAACAGTATAACGAATAAGGTAAGTTATTATGATTTCGGGCGGGGATACACTTAATAGATTACTTTAATAGCATAGCAAAATATTTAATGAAAGAAAAATAGATGAAGCTGAAAAAAAAACTCGACATGTGGGAGTTGAATTTGCACAAAAACATACCTAATTGCCATCGAAAAATAAATTTAAGAGTAAAGTAAACTTGCTAGTATAAGAATCGACGAACTTTTTTTCTTTGTATAATAACACGAGCTTTGTAAGGCAAAAATCGAATATTTCACATAAAACGCTCCTGAACATGGCAACAATTTCGTATATAAAATTTTAGTTACCTACTCATCTATATCCTCTCTCTTGTACTCTTTTTTTGTAAGCGATTCTGCACGTACGATGACACGAATTCATACCAAAGCCGGTACTAGGTGTATCATTTTTCGTAAATTATAATCCATTTTGTGCTCGCTCACACTGAAATTTTAATTTAAAGCGCTTCGCTGAAACGTTGAATGGGTTATCGTGTTATTTATGCAAGAAAAGCAATTTTTTTTGTTTTACTTTATTACGCGTCTTCTTCTGGACTGCACTGCTGGATTTATACACTAGTATAATGGTTTAAAGTATCAATGAGAGTCAACCTTACTGGCTTAGATTATTTTTATAAGCTTTTATTTTGCTTTACCCAATATATTGGTTTCTTTGCATCAAATGTAGCAATTTAATTTTGAACCTCCAACTCTTTATTTGTCTGTGGTCTAAACTACTAAATTAAATAGTTTTGCATGGCAAAACTGCTAAATAAACCGCTCTAAATTAATTGGTTGTTTGAAGTAAATTGCCTATCAAGTTAATCAATCAATGTTTGGTATCAAATTACACATCAAATAGGCAAGTAATTGATGCCAGTAACTTAAACTTAGACTATAGATTTGATTAATGTAATTAATTGCGTCGAAAGCTGAACAACGATTTTTTTAAAAGCGATTAATGATTGAGTTTGTTTGTCTAGACTAATACAATAGATTTACCCCCTTATTCATAAACGACAATCAAACCTATTTTAGTTAAAATGCCGCTAAAATTCGTTTGTCCTTATCTGTCACTTCGACATTTGTATTTGTTAGAAAGGGACAAAGCATTTGTTAGTTAACATAGGCTTGTTAAGTTTTATGAATAAGGGGGTTAAACTTTGTTTGTGTGTTAGTTTGTATGTAGGGGATATATTTGGAATTATTAAGTCAAAGGTACGAATTCGACAGTTTCCGGCCCGGACAATTAATGTAAAAAAAATGACAAAAGTATTAGACGACTTGATCAGAAGATGCAGAATACGATCTGTATGATGAGTCTTGAAGTAGATCCTTTCACTAGTAATACTTAAACTATTCCAAATTAACTTCTACTTTATATTTCGGGAAAGTCTTAAATTCTCCCGGGACGCAGACAAATTATGTAACTACAAGAGCTAGCCTCAATATAGCAGACTAATTAGATTGTAGCAGACTTATCAAACGTAGTAAATTGTAAACAACAGAAAATATAAACTAAACTAGCTTTTGCCCGCGGCTCCGTGTCACAGGGCTTACCTCTCGAGGGGAGGTTTGTCCTTTAGGGAGGCCTAGTGGTTATTTTTTATGAGTAAAATAAGTAGACGTTTTAACAATTTTTAATTAAAAAATAAATAAAAAATAACGACCTAGTTGACAAAATAAAATATATAAATCTCAGGGTAGAAGGTACAAATGATTTTAATTGAGTCGGTTCTGACTATGACGCTTCCCTGGCCTACACTTCCCTGGAGTCAGAGAGATGAACCCGGAGCGAAGAGGGCTGGCCACAGCAGGGGGGCCTGGTCCAGCAGAGCGATCGTCGGTGCCGAGGTCAAAAGGGGCCTTAGGGCGGCACGACGAGCAGCCTGGAGAGGTTTTACGCCGGAGTGCTCAGGGTCTTGGACGAGCCAGGAAAAAGGGTGTAGAACGTCGATTAAGGCCGTCTGGGCTTGGCGTCAAGGCTTTAGTTCGTAGCCGTACAGAGCTGGAAGATTCTTTAGCCGTACGTAGCTGGTGACGTTTCTTAGCCGTACAGAGCTGCCCAAGTCTTGGGCTTATGGAGCTTTCGAGGGAGCTGTAGAGTGTAGGAGCTGCTGTATAATATCAGTTTACAGCTGTGCTTCAGCTTTTAAGGGCGAGAATAATTACCCCCGGACACAGCTGATTGTCAACGCCCATAGGGGCGGGATTTTGTGCCAAGGGTGAGTCGGATGTAGTGATATTTAATGTGTAGTGAATTATGTGTTATAAAATACAACTTTTAATAAATAAATAATTAAATAATAAATAAATATTAAATACATATTTACGTAAATAAAATGAGATTAAGTAAATTATTTGCTAGAAGATAAAACTACGGTGGCGACCTCTAGAGTTCGTCTGTCATTCTGCTGAGAAATCCCTACTTGAGGAAAGCGCCATCTAGTTTACGACGAGCTAACTAAAATGTCAGCGATCGCCTGTGCGCATTGTGACATCCGCCCGCGTTGTATTCGGTTATCGCGCGCAGTTCCCTCGGGAACTGTGCATTTTTCCGGGATAAAAAGTAGCCTATGTCACTCTTGGGCTCATAAACTATTCCTATGCCAAAAAACATGTCGATCCGTCGCTCTGTTACGGCGTGAAAGAGGGACAAACATACAAACACACAAACACACTTTTGCATTTATAATATTAGTATGGATTTCCACGAGCCAAATCAGTAAACGAAATATGTTTGCTAATTATATAACTGTCGTAGGCGCGTGGTAGCAATAACCAAATGAAATGTACTTTACAACACAAGGCAAATTTTAATAACGTCGAAACTCATTTCAGAGTTTCTGGTAAACGCTATAACCGTAATTTTCCGGTTGTAATTAAATTCACGAAGCTGACAATTGAACATTTATTAATAACTAACTGTTCCTGCGACTATGTTTGCGTAGGCAACGTCTTTATTATCGGAACTATGCAATTTTCCAGGATAAAAGTATCCAATCTCCACTATCCACTCTTAGGGTCTTAATCTTTAAATTAACAAATTTGAAAAAGTTCATAGTTCAAACCTAGTTGTTACTTTATACTGCAAAAAATTCTACATTAAAAAATTACAATAAGATTTTAGGGACTAATAGGTATGGGTATATGTACCAAATTTCATCTAATTACATCAGTTCATTGGTTTAATAGTAAACAAACATACAGACAGACAAGTAGACAGGCAAACAAACAGAGTTACTTTCGCAGTTATAATATTAGTAAGCAAGGACTACAACTTAAGCGTGGCGGTTCATTAGTAAAAATGTTATTCACTGGCTTTAGCGTGAAATTTACTTGCATGCAAAGAGGGTTTTCCCACGGCGACTGTTTGGTCGAACGATGTAAAATGGAAGCCAAACTACGTATACAAACAAAAACTGCTATACCGACTAGGTGTGTCTAGTATTAATACTCATCTGTAACTTTTATATCAGGACGAGGCATCTGAAAATATTTGACAGCTAGCTCCGTCCATACAATTCGCTCAACAAAATCGTATGCGGCAAAAAGCTCAAAAGTATTTTGTGGTGGCCTAGTGGTTTGACCTATCGCCTCTCAAACAGAGGGTTGTGGGTTCAAACCCCGGCTCACACCTCTGAGTTTTTTAGAAGTTTGTGTGCGGTGAAGGATAACATCGTGAGGAATCCTGCACAAACCTGCGAAGCAATTCAATGGTGCGTGTGAAGTTCCCAATTCGCACTGGGCCCGCGTGGGAACTATGGCCCAAGCCCTCTCATTCTGAGAGGAGGCCTGTGCCCAGCAGTGGGACGTATATAGGCTGGGATGATGATGATGATAAATTAGTGTATTACAACTATTACTTATTAAACTATTAAAACTATGGCACGCCTTTAAGGTGAAATAATTGGGTATTCCCTTGACTTGTCTAAAAACGTTTTGCATAATTTCACTTTGTCTAACAACTTTTACTATAATGAATAGTTTGTCTAAAGTCAATTTGTATAATTTCAGTATACATAATTTTTATTTTGTCGAATTTTCATTTTAACTAAATTATCATTTGCATAACTCTTGTTTTGTCGAATATTATTTTATCGAAAACCCACATTGTCGATTGTCATTTTAACTAATCATCATGTAGCCGAATAACGTTTTAACTAATATGATTTTGCATAACTCTTGTTTTGTCGAATATTATTTTATCGAAAACTCACTTTGTCGATTCTTATTTTAACTAGGTAATCATCATGTAGCCGAATAACCTTTTAACGAATCCAAATATTCTTCTAACTTTTTATTAGGTTCAAGCAAATAACAATACTAAACATGCAGGGAATAGGTGCGACGACGAGAGAAGCGAGGAGGAGCGTTAGGTAGAACTGCGACCCCACAGCGCGCGAGCCGAGCGAGCGAAGTGAGCGTGCCGTGGCAGCGGCCGGCGAAGCGCCAGAATCGACTTTATTTTATAGAACTAAACTTTTTAGAATTAACTAACGATATCGCAATGTATTTGGAATAACCGAGATTAGGACAAATGAAATTATGCGATATGTATGTTAGACGAAATATAATTATGTCAATATGTAGAACTTTAAACAAAATAAGTTTATACAAAATGTAGAGTATGTGACATGTACGTTAGACAAAACATAATTATGTCAGTCAAACATTATATTAAATGAGTTTATGTAAAATGAAAATTAGGTAATTTAAAATTAGGCAAAACAAAATTATGTAAAGTAAGTTGTATATAAAATGACTTTCATTGAAATGAAAATAAGGTAAAATGAAACATTAGGTTAAGTAATATTAGTTTATCTAACATTAGGCAAAGTGAAAATAGGCAAAAAGTTGTTATGCAAAACAAGGTACAACCAAATAATTGTGCCTAATCACAGAATAAGTAATAGTACCTACGAGGCCTAATGTTTATATTTAAGACCTTTTTTTGTTTTGTTATTATTTCAAGCAATAAATGAATTATGATTAGCTGATAGCTTTGGACTAACATCCCTTACCTTCATTAGATACTTCGTTACATACCACTCAGATCGGCGAAATGGTTTTATGGTTGCCTATATTATGTTCATCGAAATCGTTCGCCGTTTCCATGTGACAGGAACTATGTACAGTCAAGTGTAAAAATATGAATTTATTCAATTCAAAAATAAGTACTTACCACAGACTCTTATGCCCACACAATTTGGCCATAGTAACTTATTTTTGAGTTGTTCGAATAGATACTTATTTTTGCACATCACTATGCATGCACAAGAATTTAGGTAGGTCAGAATTAATTACTAAACCACGATGTCAAAATGTAAGAACTCGGAAACCAAAGCCCAGGATTATCGACTAACTTTTTAATAATATTTATTTATTTAGTAATTAATATTTATTCATTTACATGTTAGACTCGCACGTGTACTGGTACAAAAGATAGCATAAAAACATTTATCAATTTAGCACCGCGGTAGAAAAGATATGAAAGGAAACAATTATCATAATGGTGAAGGTACACTGCTCTGACATAACAAAGCATACTGGTGGATACCTACTTTTTGCATATACTTAGTCTGGCAGCGTTAGCACATTACTTATTTAAGATCTTTTTCGCAATCCTCCAATACAGCCTTCTTTTATAGCATTGCTTGCGAAATAATAGCTTTCGCTGAAACATTAGGTAATAGGACGTTTACGTGGTCGTTGAACTTTGCATAAAGAATTATTATACCTTACGTGGCCTGTAATACAAGCAAAAAATTAAAATATAGATCATCCTCGTCAGTCTGAACAACATTTGAAGTCTTTGAAGTTTTCTTTTCTCATACAAATTAGAGGTAAATACTGCTATCAATGTACGCCTTTCTTGAACACACTGACATCGCCTGTCACGGTACAGACATCAAGCATTTGGCTTTACATTGTTTCTTCGAGTAAACTTAAAAGTGTAATAAAAATAAAACTAATTAGTTTTAATAGTCGCTGAACTAATGTTGTTCAGTGTGACGAGTATGATCTATTTTTTAATTATTTGCTCATGTTGCAGGCCACACCCGGTATGGTATTAATATAATTGTTTAGGTATACCGGCTGTACATTTTTTTTACCTTCTTATTCATCAATGTTCACTAAACCTATTTCGGTTAAAATATACATATTTATTGTATTATGTTGTTCTAAAGAACAGGAAAATTAAATAAAATGATTTGATTATCGAGCAACTTGCTAATTTTACGGGAGAGACTAGATATTACAATTACGTCTATGTGGGAAACGGAATGTATGGAGGACGGAGGTATGACTGAAACAGATGATTTATGAGTGAGAAGGTGAATGTTGTTGTTTGACATTATTACACGATGGCGGATTGTATAATTCGGCTCGAAGGGAAAAAGGTGAAAATAAAGGTAGGTATACCTACTAGGTATAGGTGATTATACATATTTTTTTATTTTAAAATTTAGTCTTACATCTGAAAGGCATGAATGTTATTTTTTATGTACCTACCTTCTACTACCTACGTAAGCGAATTTTTAGATAAAAACGATAAATTATTAACATTCACCAAATAGTTAAGATTCAGTCCAGTAGGTACGAAAAAAGCTTCAATTTGACTAGATATCTTGGTCTCAATGTTTAGCATAGCGACAATAGGAGATAATGGCAATATAGTTAATTATTATTATTATTATTATTGTTAGCCCATTTTGTCCCACTGCTGAGCAAAGGCCTCCCCCCAATACTTCCAATAATTATTAATTAATATATAAACAAATAAATAAATATAGGCGGCTTGATGAATGCTCAAAGAAATTGTAGACAATGTCCAACGGTTTCCACTAACGTTCATACGATTGCCTTTGTTCATCGCATGACAACGGTCAGAGTTAGGTGGTGGTACAAATTCAAGATCAAGTGTGAGTAGTTCAGGAAACTCGAGCGGTTAAAGTTTAACCGCTCGAGTGGTTCCCAACCTTCTCTTGACCAGGGACCACTTTGATTTCTTTATTTTTGGTAGGAACCACTACTTACAAGAAAAATAAAGTGAATCAATCCAAAAATAAACTTAAATCAATGGGCCGCATTTGAAAGCGTTTGCGGACTATATTTTGGTTTCTGCGGACCACTGGTGGTCCACGGACCATTGGTTGGGAACCAATGGGTTAAACGGACGTATCTAACATCTTACACCTATTTCTGTTTACTAGTGACCACAGCCGGTGTAAAGTGGTCGAAACCTCAAAATAATTATAATAATGCGTAATTAAGTAAAAGAAGATTAAAATTTATTTATAATCCTTCGTAAAATTACTAAGTTTGCAGCCACATGGATTCAGACAGATTACACTTATTTAATAATTTTAATTTGAGTAGAACCCGTGTTGGATGAATGAAGCTCTAGATTCCATTACAGATAATTTGAACGGCAGCGCAGAATCTCCAGATCATTATGATGTCGAAATAAATAAACTCGCGCTCTAGGCAATATGTACTGACGCGCAAGATAACGTGTACACTTTGCATAGAAATTTCATACAAAATGTTCATTAATTTTGCTTGTCAGTAAACTTTGGACGATGTAAAATAAAATTCTTGCAAACGGTACACCTGGTTCATCAGGATTTCGTCGAATTGGAGAAAAATAATCCTCACGTGAAACAAATTTAATAAGCTCCGTTTACTGTTAATATTTTTACTTTCTTATGACACTGACGAGCGAAAATATCGTTTATGATGGCAAGTTTTATACAAAGAGATCCAATATCTTTGTAAGTCATTTAATGGAGGAAGCATTAAAACATTTAATAATAATAATAAATATCACGGGACAATTCACACCAATTGACCTAGTCCCAAAGTATAAGCTTATTTAAGTGTAGTGACAAGATGATTTAGAAAGTAACATATAATAACATAATAATTACAAGGCGGAGCAGGAGAGACCAGTGGCCGAGACGGTCCACTGGAGCCAAGTATTTAAATTGATTCATTGACTTTTTTTACTCATAAATTAAAATGGGGTGCCACAGACCACTTGCTCGTTTGCCTTCCAGTCGAATAAAAAAAAACTCATCACAATAAATAAGGCTGATTCATCATCATCCCAGCCTATTTACATCCCACTGCTGGGCACAGGCCTCCTCTCAGAATGAGAGGGCTTGGGCCGTAGTTCCCACGCGGGCTCATTGCGGATTGGAAACTTCACACATTCCATTGAAGTACTTCACAGGTGTGTCCAGGTTTCCTCACGATTTTTTTCTCCACCGTCAGGCTCGGGGTAGGTAAATTTTAAATGTAATTTCGCACATGAATTCAGAACAAAACTCAGAGGTGCGAGCCGCGGTTTGAACCCACGAAGGCTGATCAAAGCAATGAAAAAAAAAACAATGCAATAACTCTATAACGTGGTATTAACTACTTTGTAGTAGACTGCTACTACTACTACTACTAAGCAGCAACGCCGCAGGACAAAATGTAAGTTTTTACTTTGGCTTTGCTCCGACGAAGAAATAAAAATTGGCTAGCTCTCTATTCAGTGGAAATTTAAAAAATCGCATCTTAGTGCTTATGCCCAAAAAAACATTAATAAAAGTTAGTGACACAGAGTGCGGCATTCCAGAAAAATAAGCGAAAGTTCGAACCAAAGTCACTGAAGCTGGGACTGACTATGAGAATGGATGATTTGTAAGGAAGTAGAGATTAAGATTAATGGCGGTAAGCGCTTCCAGTCTTGAAAAAATAATTGAAACAATTTACCTTTTCCGCGAGACTATGAATCAGAAGACGTGAGATCTAGTTTACAAAAGTTATCTCATAATATAATTAGCTTTTGCCCGCAAATTTGTCAGTAAGCTGCGAGATCTTTACGCTTTCCCGGGATGAAATTAGCCAGTATTATTCTGTGATTATATAGCTTTTTTATTAGTTAGAAGTTTAAGTACCGGTTCAGTAGTTTCAAATACTATCACCATATATAAACAAACAAACAAACACATCAACAATAAAATGAAAAAAAGAGCATTATATTTTGTGTATTCTTCGAAATATTCAGTTTCTATATTCCACTATGGGAAGTCCGCAGAGAAGTTTGTAGTTAAATATTTGTATAAATTTTGAAAACGATAGTTAGATTAAAATTCAACAATAAAATAAACATAACCATTATGTTACACTTTATAAAAAAAATTGAGTGTCCTTAGTCCTTATGCGTGTATTTTTTTAGCCAAGAAAAGTATATCAAGATAATCTTCTGTAAGTACGGAATCTGATCCTACGTTTAATTTATTTTTAGGTATCCAATTTTAGCAAAAGTAAGCTATTTCTTGAGCAAGCACTCAGCGGTACTAGCTTACCTAACCTTTGATCAAAATAAATGCAATGGTACGTTCATATGGAATAATTTATAAGATCTAGAGGAAGGCAAAGGTCACAGGGATAAATGTGCCGTGTGACTTTATCTATGTCGACGTCTAAAATTTTGATAAATAATAAACGACGCAGGTAATCTTTAAGAAAGCGGGGGAAAAATTGGTTGTTGTAACCATAAGGAGATAAGGTCTTTATTGTACGTTTAGAAGGAAAACGACGCAATTCTGCAAATGAATTGGTCTAAAAAAAGGCTTTCAGTGCTTAAAGTGTCCTATTTGATATTTTTTGCGATAACAAAACTGTCTTTTTCGTAAAAGCGTATATGTTTACAATTTACCTATTTCAGAATAATATATATATACATGTATGTGTGGAACGCAGTCTAAAGCTGTTAAATTTTTATTTATAGCTGGCTATCAGAATTCATTACTTAGTATGTAATTTGTATATTTAAATAGAAATATAAATAAACCTCTGTACCTGTATTAAAATAGCAGTCATCAATATCAAACTCTAAAAAAATCCAATCAAACCTCGTTCATTTTCTTTTGTAAATAGAGGTAAATACAAAATGCAATCAAATGTGAAATATAAATACCCCGGTTGTTCAGCAGAGTCTATACACAGATTCAACGGAAAGCCAAATCATTCTGAGTAATAAAGGGATCATCTCTTTTTAAAACGCGAAGCAAAAGAGGTGTTAATAGTTTCATGTGTGTTTTTAATGTACCTATCTGTAGTAGAGTAGATATAATAATAATGGACAGACAATACAACAACACCAACACAGTCATAATGAGCAGTATACAGAAAGCACATGTATATATATATTTTTTTATTACTTAAGAGCGATCTCTTCCAGGCAACCTTTACATTAAACAGAAGTACAGAATAGATTTTAGATTCGACGAACGACGAACGTGATTTTCCAAAGTTAGTTTAATCGTTTAGCTAAAAATAACTAATCTTCATCAAAAGCGATTTTGAACGAGGTTTCTTTGAGTTTTCTAACTATTTTAATTTTGACTATTTTTTTTATCCACCACTATGGTATTTCTATCCCAACTATCCACAAACGCTCCAGTCGCGACTAATTGCGAGCGCGGCTCAGCGAGCTATCTCTCCGTTCATTGCGTGTGCTAACTGTGCCCTTAGTGTAAGCTTTCGGTTACAAAATACGTCTCGATCGCGCTCGCGTTAAAATCTCAATTTACATGGAAACACGAACAGCGCCCCTAGCGGAACGTTTACGATGTTTGTGTTTCCATACAAATTGAGATTTTAACGCGAACGCGATCGAGACGTATTTTGTAACCGAAAACTTACACTAAGGGCACTGTGCGGTGAGCGAGAGGCCACATTTGACAGGGAAAACGCTCAAAACACCCGGCGGGCGCGGAGCCGCTACCCCACGGTACTAACCTGAACAACGTATTATTCTCTAAAGACTGTAAATTAGTTGGCGGCTAGACGTAACTATCTTCCGGAAATCCGATGTCCATAAATTAACAAAGGCCTCCACCTTGACGGATGTACGAAGATTTGTACGAACTGTTTTTGTTACAGTGCACAGTTATTAATTGAAAATTCTAAGCACAATTAAGGAGGAGTCATGTAGATATATGTAACATATTTTATATTTTATTACATAACTAGCTTTTGCCCGCGGCTCCGCCCGCGCGGTATTCGGTTATCGCGCGCTGTTCCCTCGGGAACTGTGCATTTTTCCGGGATAAAAAGTAGCCTATGGCACTCTCGGGCCCATAAACTATCTCTATGCCAAAAATCACGTCGATCCGTCGCTCCGTTACGGCGTGAAAGAGGGACAAACATACAAACACACAAACACACAAACACACAAACATACAAACACACAAACACACTTTCGCATTTATAATATTAGTACCTATGGATAAGAAATAGGTTAGTACTTAGCTTTTCGCATGAAAATTTTTGTTTGGGCCTATAGTTTGAAGTAGTATAGTATTCATTATTTTGTTAAAAAGTTATGCTTTTTTTCTCATAAACAAATACATATATTTTGTGTTCTGGCGGGTTGTAAGTGCATCACATTGCAATGTGACGAGGCTTAATATTAAATGATTTGCATAATATTTCAAAAGAAATAAAGTAAATTCGATTCGATTTGGGGCATTCAAACATGGCGGATGAAGACAATATTTAATTTTGCTATTTCTGTTTCTTTGGCTAGTTGAAGTATAATTTTGATAGTGTTTTATGCGGCGATTAACCTTAACAGTGAATAGTGATCACTAAATTCAATATTGCTCTCGTGTCTGACTTTTTTTTAATGCGCAAGTTGTCTCCACGTGGTTTCTGTAATTTTACTATCAAGTTAAAAAACTACAATCACCGTATAACGTTGCCTCTCGAAAGAGAATACTTTGACACTGGCGAAATTGTCTTAGTAATTAGGACAGAAGCCATATTTTAAAAGAGAAGAAGAAGAAGAAGTAAAAAGTGAGGTTAACACCGGTTACTACAAACCGTCATACGGTTAGTGTAAGTATAAAATATAGATTTAAGGAAATATCAAAAAGTCTGGTTGTTAAAATTGCGTGTCATTCAGTCGTTTGCCTTGACAAGGCTCGTAAATTAATGCCGAAATTCATAAATTGGTAATATTTTCTAATCATTAGTGATCGTAAGTTTAGCATGTTCTACTTATGGGGATTATATGTACCTATGTATGATACAGTAATAAAAAGTAGGTTATTGTTGATGCGTGAATTAAAAAGCGATACTTTAAACAATGACTTCCGTAGTTATCAATTTATTAAGGTTGTTTATAGATAAATATTGCATATTTCAGCAACAATCGTGTAACTAAAACTTTTTGGAAGTATAACGACGCATACTAACCAAAGAAATGGCGGGCATAAATAGAGACAGATACAAATAACAAGTAACTCTCTTTATAAACCGTTTATAAAGGAAAATAAAAATTAGAGGATTTGAAGAAGAGATCTATAGATACCTAGGCATTGGGGAAGGAAAGTTCTCGAGTGACGACCTCGAACTGGAAGATACAGCGTTTACTGGCCGGATACAGGACTACAGGTGGTAACGTCATTTATCGTGATGTTTTAAGGTCTTTTCAACAGTAGACGTCTTCCACTCGATTGTAATGATATTGATGACAAGAAAAATATTACCACAAAATGAGCTAACCAGCACTTAACCAATAACAATCAAATTATTTGAGGAGATATCTTGAACATAAGCACGTACTGATAATTCAGAGGAACTGAAACTTAATTCAGCGTAACTTTAGGAAAAGTTTCACGTAATAATGTGCGTGTTGAATACTAATTAACACGATATTAAATGCTGAAAACGTTGACGGAGCTCTAGTTCCCTAATAAAATTAAGTATGTACTTATGTATGAGTTAAGAAAAAAAAAATGAAAAAAAAATGAAAAATATTTTATTTGCCAATTTTAAAGCTTAAAGTAGCTGCTTAACACTCTTTGGATCTCAAAAACCAGAGGCTGTTATGGAAGCGTTGACTTTTGGCGTAATATTTTCTTGTTTCTCTCTCTTCAAACTTAAAAGTTACACTCATATTTAGGTATTTATTTATTCAGGAAACTAATTTAAATAGCCTTAATTAATAGAATATAGGTTACCACAGTAGATAAGTAACATAGAAACTAGAACATTCGTGTACGACAATATGGATACAGAAGGTATGGATTCACAACGAATAGAAAAATACACGAGTCTCAATCACTTATATCCATGTGGAGTATCTTCCACTCATTCTTTTTATGATCCATCCTCTTGACCTCCTGAAATGACGCGACACCGGCTTTCTCATAGAAAGGTGTTGGTCTTTTTTTGTTTAGCGAATGAAATGGGCTTACAAGATTACTGATGGCTTGCAAACTTTACTATTGAATACAACTAGAATTGTTCAATGAGAGCGCCGTAGTTTCTTATTACATCAAAGGCGATGCAGTCTGCCGCTATACAACGTGATCACGCGAGAGTTCTTTCACCTCTGACCCGGACAAAACAAATTCTAGTCCGTAGGTGCCGTGGCTGGCTTTTTGTAAGGCTTAGGTGGCATGCACCTGCATTCAATTATGGGGTTCGCATGTCGGGCTAAAGGCTTTATTTATGAAATATGGCTCGCTGTGTGGACGTGGCACTACAATGAATTGGGTAAGTTTTTAGGCTGCACATATAGAATGTTTGCACGAATAAGCTGGAAATAAGTAAAAATTTCAATTTTGATTTAATAAATCACAATTATTGCTGTAAGCAAACGGAAAATTAAAGCTATATTTTACCTAGTATCCTACACAAACACAAGTTTGTGTATAAATCGCAACATCGGATCGACATAATTAAACTGAAGATTGGCACTTGACAAGATAGATTGACGGCAGGTAGTAAGGGCGGCCAAAGTCGAGGCCTAAATAGGTTAAAGGTCAATGAACAAACCATCAGTCTGCTGGTCGGACGACATTTTGTAGGCGGTTGGTGTAGGATGTGGGCGTAAGAAGACAGAATAAAGTGGCGTGAAGCTGAAGGCCCCTTTGGTTTTAACTTTCTACATGGCCAGTCAGGTCAGATTTAGAACAGCATTTGAGACAGACGGGACCTAAACTTTTGTACAAGTATGACAAATATGAGCGGAGTATAATTCTCCTGTATGTTTTTTTAGTATAAGTATCTAAGTATCGTCCACTCAGACTGTCTATAACATACTAATTAAGGTTCAATATCAGTTGTATGCCATAAAATTTCAAAAGCTATTTCTTAATGTAACAATTAGCCTTGTTGGTTTTATTTTGATGTATTCGTAGGAGCTGTAATAAAAATGGTAAAACACTTAACTATACTTACTTAGCTAACTCTATGCAAGGAACTACAACCTTTTACCCTACTAATCCACTATCACACATACGGGACAGCTAGTATACGTCAGACCTATGTTTTTCACTTCTCATGCTAATAAAATGTTACATTAGTCTCTGCATATCGGGACTAAAGCTTCGTTTTATTCTCTAGGGATTAAAGTTTTGTTTAATTATACGTTGGAAACCCCTAAACAGCCAACACGGTGTATGTGTTTGTGGATAGAGGATTTTTAGGGCGTGGAAATAACCTCAAAATGACAACTGTGTAAAAATAATTTGTTGAATCAGCCGTTACTTTGCGGAGGTCCATATAAACTAAAAGAATTTCCTTGCTCACCCGCGACCTTACGATAGCTAAGCTTATGTAAAATATGCGTGTTCATACAGTTACTCCACCCCCACACTATAAGAACCAGGGTCCGGAATTCTCGTAGCCATTTTGAGCTGTCATAGGGACATCTCGTTTATCGACTACCGATTATGTACATTTTATCGATGCATTATAGAACCAACATATTAAAGAAGATTAAAAATGAAACAAGCGGCCTTATCGCTAAAGATCGATCTTTTTAATAAAAACCCCTGAGTAGTTGAAAATATTAAATAGAGATTTGCAATGAATAAAATGACAAAATATAAGGTAACAATTTCACATTAAATCGCTTCAGTTCAGTGTATAACATTTGTCAATTTCATGTTCAAAGTCTGTTTTAGTGCTAACAAGTGTTTCATCATTAGTTTCTCGATAAAATGCAGCACTAAAACAGACTTTCCTCATCATTAATATCATTATTGATTATAATAGTTTTATGAAAGAAACCTTAGAAAAAAAGTTCATCATAAGAAAAACAATGCAACTATAAACCAACTACAAACAAAAAAATTATATTTACTCCAGTACTGTACATTTAATAATAATAGGCAGGGTCTATTTGTAGGTACTGCTATGATTCAGTTATAGCTTGTTTCAAATCAACATATAATACATTATGCAGCATTTAGCAGCACTTAGCGAACAGTCCACGGAATAGCCCAGCAAACCGATTATTTCCTAAAAATAAATCACTTGCCGCAGACGAGGCAATCGATAAATTTCCTATTTCGTCTGCTACGAATAGTTCCACTAGGAATTACGACGGATTTGAGGATGTCGAATTGTACCTTTTTGTGCGACCACAAACCAATCTGAAAAGTATTGTAAAAATGTAATAAGAGGAAAATTCGGAAGGCTCAGATTCTGCTCTATAAAGCACTATACAGTTGAACTTTTGTATACCGTTTTTGTATACGGGTATTTAGTTTGTTTAGTATAAACAAGATTATTTTTTACTTGACCGCGTTTGAAATGGCGAAAATTGAAAAGGTGTCACTTGTGTTAAAAATACCCGTGTATTCTTTAGAGCTACGTATTTATTCAGTCAAATATATTTTATGCACATAATATTCGCGTTTGGTATAGAGTTAAAAAGTCATGAATGTGAATGTTTGTGACGATGAATGGATACATGTTTGATACTCTTCTCAGCTGAAACTGTAGAAACTTTAGTTTTATTCCACAAAATTGCATAACGAAAAATTAAGTCTCTGTAGTTTAAATTACAACGTAGACTTCAAACAGTAATAATACAAAAAAAATGTTAATTTCACTCTTTCACTCTTTTTTATAGTCACTTGCATAACCATTGTCATAAATAATATACCTATGTAAATACATTACGCGAAAACTAATAAATTTGAAATAGTTCAGGACCAATTTTCACGGCTTTCCAGGCTTACGTGAACTTTGCACCTTATTTAAAACTTCCGGCTGTTAAGTTACCTACGTCGCACTATTACAGAGTTTCGAAGAACTTCCACGAGGCTTTATAAGTAATTTCCGATAGGCAACTAGAGTTTTGTAGGCAACTAAAGTAGCACGTTTGTATACGGCAATATTTCCGTAGTAGTTTGTAGGTTAGGTTTTATAAAAAGTTAAATCATCCTTTTAAGAAAGTTTCGACGATATTATGTAAAGAAACTTATTTCTTTAGTTTATGGTGCGCTCTATGTCGGTTAAACAGTGACTATGCAAATTCCTATTATCTTCCCTAGACGGCGCTATGAATAATGACGGTTAATACGGTAAAGCAGATTATGTCTTGATTTTGAGTGACAGATGTAGAATTCACCGTGATTGAACATAATGATTTAAATATTACAAAAACTAAATATAAAAGGAATTGTTAAACTTATTAATAGACCTTAAATGTCGTTTCTTTATTTTCAGGTAGGATATGATTTAAGTTACAATGTTTTTCATGTTTTATGCGTATGTAAGAACCTACTACAATAAAATATTTATTTTCAGAGCTACGCAATATTGTTTATTTATTATTTACAATTCCTGAAAAGTGACGAAAGTGTCTTATATATATTATATATAAGACATATATATATTATTATATATATATTATATATATATAAGTCTTATATATATTATACGTGTACATGTGTAAACTTGTGTGTAGAAAAAACTATCAAGTGCGGAAAATCAGTAGCTACTTATAATTAATAAATAAAAAAGTTGCAACTTCGTTTGTCGAAATATTCTATTTTTACCTTGCTAGGTACTCAGTTACGAGGAAAAAAAAGAGAAGCAATAAGAGAGTCAAAGGTAAAAATAGTACATAATAGTTCATTATTGACCTTCGCAAAGTAACGCGTAAATCAATCAATTAATGAAGACACATATTTCTTTAATTTTTTATAAATGGCGTAAAAATGCGACAGGTTATACATTAATCTGTAATGTCATTGAATTAGGAAAAAAATCTGATTGACTTAACTGACCACGATCTTTAAAGGTGTTTCACTAAACTTAGTTGGCGTTGACAGAAAAAAATATGCTAAACTAGGTAATTCACTTAACTTTATTGCCTAAAAACACTTTGCTTGTATAAGAATATACTTCTGTAATTAAATAGTTATATTATAAGCAATTTGAATATCTGAACTGGTTTTATTTTATCAGACCTGACGATAATAAATCCAAAGGCGTTAGTTTGTTAATGTCAACAAAAGAACAGTTTAATTATGGTTAATTATAAGAAGCTTACTGTTAAGGTGTCCCAACTCTTAATAATTTATTTATTTATTTATTTAATAATTTTATCATCAGAAACCATTTGTTACAAGAAAGTCAGTAAAGAACATCTAATATTACCTAATTAACAAGAAAAAATAACGGTATCGAAAAACGGTAATTTATATGGTGGAAAGTAGGGGATCCATTTCGTCAGGATCTCGGTAAGAATCAATTATTTACGCCTCGATATTTCTAAGCCAAGTAACAAATGGGAGCAATAAAGTAGCAGCTACTTTTCGGCTACTAATACAGTTACAAATACGTAGTTAACGTCCGTTTGTATAAATACATACATTTAGAAGTAGTTTCTTCAGTCATTTGTTTATGAAATCAGACATCAAGGTAGTATAATACTTTAATTTTCAAACAGTTACCTAATACTTATTAAGAGCATTTCTCACACTCCTTTATTGAAGTAGGTTAAAAAGAGATACGTGACCGACTGCCGTACAGAAAACGTGCACACAGCATATATCTAGACGCGTAGGCACACAGCGTGCAAATTGGATTGATGGATGACGATTGATGATCGAATGACGATTCCGCAATTTCTTTTCTGAGTTTTTAATGTGTTTTAATTACAATATAATTAAGTACCATAAGTTATTCTAAGCGGGAAAACCGTAAAATTAATATAAAAATCCGGAAATAATTTTTTGAACTGTGATAGTGACAACGAAGATTCTAAACAACTCGAGTTAAAGACTTGAAATTCGGCAGGCATGTTTATGAGAAGTAGGTATGTTTCAAAATTTTCATGGAACCAGGCAATTCTTGTAGTTCCACGGAAGGGAAGCCACGGGACAAAGCTGATATTAGGAAAAAAATACTATAACCTGCTATGTAACCTGTTTAATTTCTTTAAAAAAAATTGTGTAAAGTGTGTAATATTTCAAAGAATTATCCAAGTCCAAAACACACCTTAACAATTACCTATCACTGCACGTTAGTGTACGTATAAATACGTCACCACTTCCCATACAATGTGGGCTTTCAGCTTCACTACGTACAATATTATCTCTAAGCCATTGTGACGGGCAGACGGCTTCGTGCGATCTCTATTAAAACCACCTCTGTCATGGCGAGGTTGTTGAATATTTTAAGGGTTAGAGGGTGACAGAAATATTAGTCTTGATCCAGGAAGTGAGAAGTAAAATTTACTCTATTAAAAGACTATGTGTGCAGACTTTTAAATCTGAAAAGAGTCGTATGATTGTAGGTACGTTATTTAGTTTAACTTAGTGATCTGATATTGCCAATAAAGTATCAAAAAATAATAAGTTTAAAAAATATTCGGTATATAAGATTTCTAATGTATATGCACCATGATTAAATCAGGACACAATTTTTTTATGTCTAGGAAACAGGACATAGTAAAGTTATATTTATAACTTGTAATTGTAAACTGAAGTCTCGAAAATAAGATTTTATTTCACCAATTTCCTGAAAAACAACATAAGAAAGTACGCTAAAGGAAAAATTACATCATTAAGAATCTTTGACTACAACGTTTAATTATGCTCCTGGTGGAAATAACGAGCTCTCATAATCATTTATAATAACAGAAACAGATGAATTACGTTTAATTTTATACATTTAAATTAGATTTAGCACGTCTTCACATGAAACATGTTTATAAGTCTAAGTCAATATTTTTAGGGAAAGTTCGATTTACTCGGTTGTTTCATGCTTCAGAAAAGCGGAAAATGGTTTTCGTTTCGTGACATTCTTTACAATAAGAAGCAAAATTGAAAGTAGACTGACAAAATGCGACCATTGCGGCTATTCAATAAAGTTCAATATTTGACGAGAAAAGGATCTTATTTCAATTATTTGGTTGTATTGTATTGTATTGTATTGTATTTGGTTTTTACTGATTTAGTAAAAGTAGGTAGTTAACGTGTAGAGATTTGATAGTCTTTTTTTGATAAAAAAGAATCAAAACTCGCTCTGATTTTGCAAAAGTCAAGAGCACGATAATGTAGTATTTACTTGATTACCAACTTCTGTTTCGTATCTGTAATGGCACGAGGTTAATTTCCCATTTAGAGGGGGATCAGATTCTGTTAGCTTGATAAAAGCGTAATGCTACGGATAAAAAGAAAAGAAGCAGAATTCATGAAGGCCATAACGAACGTAATGGATTATAAGTTTAATGCTTTTTTCTTATAGGCGAGCATTTAATAAGACTAACAAATTTTCTGTAAGTAATTGGGCACATACAGCAAAAAGGGAAATTGTAGGATCAGCTGCAGCACTGCGAGGAAACACGTATTGGATTTGCTAAAACGTGTTTTCTAACTTTTAAGCCTCTTTCACGATATCGTGTCTCGACTGAGGTCTTCTCTGATCAAATTGTTTGTAAACTTATTTGGGGAGTTGAAAATAAGGCCAGATACTTTGATCTTATACGTAGCGGAAATGAAAAAGTGCGCCACTCAAAAAATTCTATCGCTCCAGGCTTGTCTGTCACAATACGTAGGTACAGTCAAAACACTGAACTGCGCAACTCTTTGGAACCTTTTCGCAGACAAATTCACGATTATTTCTTTGTCAACCGTATGATAAATCAGTGGTGATTTGCAGTGACAAAGTTCCACAAGGGTACACAATTCAATTTCATTGACTGTAAAATGAAAAAGGAAATGGTATTAACTAAAAGAAAGGTTCGACGTTCGTGACTGAAAACTTTTCTCTACCCATATCAGGAGGATCCCTTTGTACTTATTGGCAACAAAAATAAAACAATTTCTTTGCATAACGTTAGCGGAAAGTAAAAAGTAAGATTCGCGTAGCTTTGTATGTTTAATTTCAATAAAAAGACGAGGAAGTTTATAGTAATATCAGTAATATCATTGATGGGAACATTTAATTAGAAAACGAAGCCCTTGAATAGATATTAGGTTGATAAAGGTCATACCTACACTAGTTAAAAACCGGATCGGAAGTGCGAGCCAGACTCGCAAACGAAGGGTTCCGTACCATCTATACAACATTAATTAGACATTACATTAACAAAAACGGCAAAAAAATCACGTTTGTTGAATGGGAGCCCTCTTAAATATATATTTTATTCTGTTTTTAGTATTTCTTGTCCATAGCGGCCAAAGTTGTACATAATCTGTGAAAATTTCAACTGTCTGTCTAACTATCACGGTTCATGAGATAAAGCCTGATGACTGACGGACGGACAGCGAAGTCTTAGTAATAGGGTTTCAGTTTTTACCCCTTGGGTACGTAATAGTTTACTTAGTGTCGTATAAAACTCTAATACGACAATAGTCCACCTCGCTGCTTCAACACATTTTTTTATTCTATTAATTTCGAGACGGGACAGCGTGTATCGATTGGAATCAAACTGAAGGCCGCCTGTAGTTCCCCGTTACATATTTAGGGGCTACTGATACGTGACCTAAAACTGGTTGAAAGGAAATGTCTCCAATTAAAAATTGACGGTCGCCGGCTATCGCCGCGAGTAGCAGCCACATGAATGAGCGAAGGAAGTTATTTCTTGAAGCGAGGTGGTATTTTTGGCATAATCCATACTATAATATTATAAATGCGAAAGTGTGTGTGTTTGTATGTTTGTCCGTCTTTCACGCCGTAACGGAGTGACGGATCGACGTGATTTTTGGCATAGAGATAGTTTATGGGCCCGAGAGTGACAAAGCCTAATTTTTATCCCGGAAAAATTCACAGTTCCCGAGGGAACAGCGCGCGATAACCGAATACCACGCGGGCGGAGCTGCGGGCAAAAACTAGTTTTCCATAAAAAGAAGTACCTATTAAAAGTTCTAATTAAATATTATTGATTATTTTTACAGTGTTTTACATGTAAAATCTTAAATCTTGGAAATCGTATTTAACAAACTTTCAGTGGTCAAAATTACTTGAAATTTAGTACGCATAATTATGAAAATTTGATAACAATGCAAGTTAAAAAGTATAGCCGGCAAAAAAATATTTAACCAACAATCTCCAGGTTCTCAAGACACAGGCTCAGCCTAGTTTGAGGACCGCCAGATATTTCTTTGTTGTATAATCTGTGTAATGTTTTAAGCGAATAAATGATATTATTATTATTTAAATGCTTCTTTACTGGTTTTTTTTAACATAAATGTATTTTTTTTAAATACGCACAATTCACAAGTTAATAAAAAAACCATGTCGTTTTATTCAGTCTGATATAGAAAGATAGAAGACATATTTATTCACATTCACAAAGACACTCAAATAAAATAAAAAAGAAATACAAAAACAAACAAGTAGTAAACATATTTAATATAAAATACACAGACAAAGGATACATAGTAAACATAAAATGCATAGTTGAAAGAAGTGTCTACTACCGCCTGTGTAAAAGAAATGGTTTAAAGGGATTCTCAAATTCCCGTTGCATAAAAAAACTCAAGAATACGAGTGCATAATTTCTGTAAATAGACGGTAATTATGCAAATTAAACCTCTATAATGAAATAGTTTAAGATTCGCGTGTATAAATTTTACGGTCGGCCTGAAAGCGATAAGCGACCTTTTGACGTCATTCTTTGGTGGTGGACAATCTTGCAATCCAATTTCGTTTTATGGTTCTGTTCGAGGAGCGTTCATAGCGTCGAGTTTCGGCATCGTGAAAATCGAAGCTATTGTCAGAATTTACGTTCAGTATATAATAAGAACGGTGTAATATAGCTGAACAATAATTTTATAGTTTGCATCATTCGAATTGTAGGTATTTTAGAACATTATCAACCAGATAAAGACAATCGGTTCACTCAGCTAGGGAGATACTAGGTACATTCTTATTGTTTAATATGATTTTTAGTTGTGAAATATATTTTAATTACAGTTGTATTTGTTGTTTTTTTTAATGAGACTGGGATTATACATGCAAAATCTTATTCGCTTAGTTCTCCCTTTCTTGCCATTCGTTGGTAACAACGTACCTAATATTTCCTCTTCTATAGAATTTTGTGATCACATCTCAAACCTTATAGGTGTATGATATTGTTAAGAGACTTATCCGGCAGTCGTCATATTATCTTATCCATTTTTTATTTATGTTTTGGAGTACACTACCACTCGGGCTGAAGTAGGACGTCCAACAACGGGGACAAGTGCTGTCGACGATTTTCCCGGCGAAAATTCTTCGTCCCATGTGCTCGGGCTTTTTATAATTCCTTACTTACATGTTTCTTACGAATAATGACCGAAGAATGAAGAGTTAAGTCCTTGAAAATGTCTGTTTCTAAACTGAAAACTGTTTTTATTTGCGTGCCCATGTGACGGAAACCATGTACTTAATTTTCCGAAATTTAAGCTATCCTTCGTCCTTTCAAGGTCAAACTATATGCATGCCTAATTTAATTTTAATCACATTTTTATAATGTTAAAATTTAGCGATTTTTACTCCATACAAATATCGTGTTCGTTATTGTCAGGACAAAGTTTGCGCGTAAAAAAAAAGACTGAAACAGGGGCGATGCCGTGGGCAACAGCTATTTTATTATAAAAAAGTATAAATGGTTCTAGGCCCTAGAATCTAGGGAATCACTATCTCTTAGGTTAGATCTTGGAAATTCCAAAAGCAGCGAGCAACATGCGGCTAGCGGGCATTCCCTGAAGTGGTATGTGACATGCATTACCAAGTTAGCCTCAACTTTATAAATGACACGTCAGAACACACTCTCTTGCTCATTTTTATAGTAGTTTATTCACCAAGAGGAGCAAGGCACACATTATAAATGGAGTGTGGATTTAAACTCGAGATAAATACACTTATAATAATTATACACTAACTAGCTTTTTGCTCGTGGCTCCGCCCGCGTGGTATTCGGTTATCGCGCGAAATCACGTCGATGCGTCGCTCCATTACAGCGTGAAAGACGGACAAACACACAAATATACAAACACACTTTCGCATTGTCAAAATACCACAAACGGGACTTATCACGCTATTTTTAACACACACTTCAGTCTACTCGTGACCACGGCAACTGCAATGTTGCCGAAACGTCGAGGTAAATATTACTTGTTAAAAATAGCGTGATAAGTTCCGTTTGTGGTATTTTGACTATGAGTGAGCATCACGAAAGTTTAAAACGTTACACTTTCGCATTTATAAGATTAGTTCCTCAACGGTTAATGACATCGACTTGAAATTCGGTAAGTAGGTACGGAACTGTTGTTCAGATAAAAAAGCAAGTACAATGAACAAAAAGTACAGTCAGCAAATGAGCTTGTATTGAAAATGTTTTTTTTTTTTACTTATTCGGAAACAGTTTAAATTAACTTTGCATGTTAATAACACTTGTGATTGTACTGCTGGGAGCGGGCCCGCAAACAATTACACCTTGAAGTTAGATCGTAATGTAATAAGTAAACAGCTTAATGTCCCGGCGGAAAACCAACTTGTGAGATTCGTGTCAGAGGCGCTTAATATAAATCCCGAAATCTAGACGAATATCAAATTAAAATATAATTTGACGCATGTAATTTATTAAACAAATTAGTTTTACGTAAAGCTTAAGCTTAACCTAAGTAAGTTTTAAGTTTAGGTTTAAGATAATAAGATATTTTTTGTTGTATTGTGTTGTATAACTCTTTATTGTACGTACAAACAAATTACAAATGCGAACTTATCCATTAAAGGGATCTCTTCCAGTTCTACAATGGAAAGATACGAGTAAAAGGACCGAATTTTTCTAATTTAAATTTTATCTTAAGAGATCAACTTGGAAACTTATTTAAACTTAAGTATTGGCATAATATCAATGTTAAGAATAAGTGTTTTTTGATGGCACCGAATTAATAATGCAAAGACATCACGACATCACGTCATGCAGAACTTGGGAATTTTAAGAAAACACGCAAGGAACGTACGCTGAGTGACGGAATACAGCTTTGATACGTGAGCCTTGTTTTTTAAGGTTCTGTAGTCATACAGGTACTTATCCATCCGTCCGTCCATCCATTAATTTATATCCATCCCTTTTAAAATTAAAAAATAAATAATTAAATTAAAACAAAATAGATACTTAAGGGAGGCTCCCATACAACAAACTTGTTTTTTTCTCCTAGGTAACGTGTAATGTTGTATAGATAATGGTACGGAACCCTTTGTGCGCGAGTCCGACTCGCACTTAGTCGGTTTTTTATCAGAAAAATTCGTATTTATCATCCTCTCTTAATTCGTTTCAGTATCCGTCCGTCATGCGTCCCGTCCGTACATTTTTACAATATAATTGATAACGAGACATTTCGAGTCTTTTCGTATACCGATTGAGATCCGAATTTTTCCGGTGGAAAAGAATTATGCACTAAAAATAACCGAATTAATCACACGGGATCAGAAATTAACAAGCGAACTTATAATAGAGGATAACGTTACAAAGTTTTGTGATTATGAACCCGTAATATAAGTTCTGAACAACTCTCTGCTGGCCTCGCGCATCGCGCTGACGAAGCAAATTAAATTTTACACCGGGTTTGATCCCATGACATTAATTGTTGCTATGATTGACAACAGAAGTACTCTCATGGGGTTACCTTCGTTAAATAAGCAGATGCTAAGCTAAATAACATAAAATAAATGAAGGGTCCACGAAAAGAACATGTCTAGCCACCTAAGCAACTTTTTGAGTTATAGCGGTTTGAAAGTTAGTCATCACGAACAATTACTATGGTTACCATTTCTTTAAAAGTAAAAAAAAACATTTTATAATGTTTTCGGATTATTTAATTCAATGGTAAGTCATAGTACTTTATAAGCTCTACATTTTTAGATTATAATCCCAATTAAAAAAAAGTGACTAGCCATGTTCTTTCAGTGGACCCTTCAAATGATTCTGTTTTTTGGCGAAAGATATCAAATGGAATTTCATGAGAGTTGTTTCTAAAAACAACGTACTTATCTTCATATCTCAGGCTTATGTAGTCCCATTCCTGGACACAGGCCATCTCTCAGAATGAAATGGCTTGGGCTATAGTTTCCGTGTGATTTGCTGCATAGAATTCGCGTAAAAGTAGTGTTAAATTTCAAATGTACTCAAAAAACTTAAAGGTGCGAGACTGGATTTGCAACCACGATTCTCTGCTTGAGAAGTATGTTCTTCAATTACATTTGCAAGCACGGCAATACTGTAGGGTAAACACATTATTATTTTATCGCAACAGGAAACGGGTTTATTCATTCACGGCGCTGCGATTCGCTATCCGGTTATGTTGTATCTGTGTTATGTTGGAGGAACCGAGGGTAAAATTTCTGGCATTATCCCGGAATCGATGCGTTGAAATGGTATTCTAACAATAGAATTGTTCTTTTGAAGCTCTTAAGCAGCAGTCCTACTTCCTGGTGACCGGATTTTGAAATATCGTTTCGGCTTATACAGGTTGTCCCAGAAACTAGCGGTAATCCGTCGACAGCTGACAGGGTTGTAAATACCTCCCAAAAGAACTAAATAGTTTTAAGTACCTATTTTATTTTATTTATTTTGAAATATCATTTCGGCTTATACAGGGTGTCCCAGAAACTAGCGGTAATCCATCGACAGCGGACAGGGTTGTAAATACCTCTCAAAAGAACTAAATAGATTTAAGTACCTATTTATACTAAAAATGCCTTAGTTTTTCAGATAATGTTTTTGAAAAGCTAGGCTTTTAAATAGCATAATTTTTTGTTTAATCCTATTTAGTTGAGAAAGTCCTAAAAACCACTGGTAAAAATTTTTTTTCAGATGCATTCCACGAATCAAAAAAAATACTACATCAGGGTGCCATTATGTATTAAAAATATTATTAAATCTTTTCACTATGACTTTCAAAATGATACGTTGCATACTAATTTAACTATTCATTTATGGGATATTGCTATTTAACAACTATAAAAGGATCACTGCTGTAATGTTTCAATGGGATTGCTCGATTTTGTCAATCAAACAACGCACTATACTCGGTTGCTGTATTAATCACAACGTGTTCGTAGAATAATAATACAAACAAATTATAAGAAAAAAAAATACACAGAGTGAAAGGTAATGAGAGACTTTCCTGATAATTAGCGTGTCATATTAATTATATCCAATCAATTTGTACCTGATGATTACTCGTAGAAATACAATAATGAAAAGAGTAAAAATATTACATATTTTTATAATGTCACCATCCTTACTGTATCTACGTCATGTTTACATTTTCATTTGACTCGCTCACGAAATATGTTTCTTTAATCCTATAACCAATTATACAGTTTTTTTTATTGAAGTATAGTATCATATAATAATAGCATAATTTATCTGAAAAAGAAAGGTATACTGCCACACATTTGAGAAAGTTCCTCGTTACGTTTCAACCCGTACCTATATCATGAATTTTTAGTAAAAGCAAAGATATGGGTATATAGGAAACCTCGCTCACTTCTGCGAATGTATCCAACGATGCGTATAAAACGTGGTAACCTGTATCCGCATTGAATTATCGTGGGAACCGTAACCAGTAGCTCTTTCAGAATGAAATAAATTATATTGATATATACACACACCCTATATTTATCTACTATTTATAGTACCAATCATATGGGCAATTTCATAAATAAAAGCAGGGTGGACCCAGGCAAGGTAAACGTTCCAGTGCTAGTTCCGGTCCCAGCAGTCATCGTCTTTAATTTTATGTCATTAGCAAATAGCAATAGAGTAACCACAGGGGACCAGCTATTGGGTATGAGCATGTCAAACAAAGGGGCATTTACCTTATTTGATTTCTACGGTTATCTTTAAACGTATTTATTAGGCTTATATACTCTTAGTACACGTACTAAATACTAAAAATAATTAGTTCCTGAAAGTGTTACTACAATGGATTCCATCTCCTTTCTAAGCCATTTTCCTTCGGAGCCACTTTTAGCAATTTTAGGTTTTAAGTTTGACAAAAACGGTACAATAGTAATAGGTTGTTAGCCTGTCGCCTACGGTATACCTTAACCTATATCCTCAGTCGGGTACGTATTGCAAGGCCTAAAATTAAAATATCTAACTTTAAATAACCTACGTTCAAAATCCCTAAAATCTATATACATAATGATTTTTTCACCTATATTCAAAATACCGAAAGTTTAAAATGGTAAAGAATGGCAATGTCTAAAATTAAATTCACTAACTTTAAATAACCTACGTTCAAAATCCCTAAAATCTATATACCTAATGATTTTTCACTTACATTCAAAATACCGGAAGCTTAAAATGTCAAATGGTACGTTAACGGTCAAAATACCGAAACCATCCTTACACCAAAGTCTGTCATTTTCAAATAACAACATTCCGACTTTTTCAAGCGGGGGTAGATTGACATTTATCATTTTCTGTGCTGTTACAAAAAAATACCTAACATCGAAGGCTAAGACGGGAGCTACGCTGCGCTTCGCTCCCGCCTTAGCCTTCTGAACCTAAACTATCAAAGTCGTTTCTGCTCTGAAACGTCTTCCTCGCTCGCTCCGCTCGCTCGCTGCCAGCGAGGTACCAAAAGTAGGTGTTATAACGACATCCCATCGATAACATGTTATATTTAAAATAAATTTTATTTTAAATCCTGTTGATCCCCTTTGGTACAATCGAGCTGGTGCCTTGCTGATAGCGAGCGAGCGAAGCGAGCGAGCAAGACGTTTCAGGGCAGAAGCGACTCGGATAGTTTAGGTTCAGATGGCTAAGGCGGGAGCGAAGCACAGCGTAGCTCCCGCCTTAGCCTTCGATGTTAGGTTTTTTTTTGTAACAGCTCACGCTACTCTAATTGTAGAAACTCGCAAGTGCATTTTTTTAGGTATTTTGACCGTTTGGTATTTCAAATGTTGGTGTATCAAACTTAGGTGTCTTTGCTGTTGATATTTTAAACTTTAGACATTTACTCCAATATGTATTTTGAACTTAGGTAATTCGTAGGTAGGTGTTAGTTGCTTAGGTATTTAAAATCATTAGGTATTTAAATTTTAGGGATTTTGAACGTAGGTTATTTAAAGTTAGATATTTTAATTTTAGGCCTTGCAATACGTACCCCCTCAGTCGCCTTTTACGAACGGAGAAGAAATGGAGAGGTGTTATTCTTAACCCGGCACCACACGGGTTTGTGATTGGTTAAATATCTAAATGAAAGAAAGAAGGAAAGAATAAATGTATTTGCCAAAATTCGACACAGCAAAAAAATAAATCATCGTAAAAAATAAGACAACCTTATTACAAACTCTTACATAATAAAAAAAAACGAAAAAGAAAAAGACATTGTGCCGAAAGAAGCAAAAAGGGCCATACTCAGCGTGTTGCCACGGCAAGCCGCAGCGCTGGTTTTCAGTATGACCCTTAGCCAATCGCAAGCAAGATAACGTCAAATGGAGCTCACAATGCTAACGCCATCTAGCAATATTTCACCTGTCAAAAACCCTCGTTTAGTGAACGATCACGCGCAACGTTAAAGCGTACGAACTGCGTCTAAGCGTCGAGATACAGTAGAACAAAATTAATAAGATTGCCGTAGGGCTTGACGAATTTCATTACAATTCAATCTAAGTCTAACGAGAAATCTCGCAGGAGCTTTTTCATTTTAATATAGTCAAATGTGATTATTACTGTATGTTAACAAGATGAGATAAACGTTGTGTCAAAATACATTAGATGTTGGCAATCATCTGAGTGTCAAGACATGAAACGACGTATTCAAATATGACCCACGCTAAACGCCTTTACTTCAGTGAGCATGGTAGGAACTTTCCACCTTTTCAGTAATGCGAAACAGGTGTAATAAACGTAACATTATAATAACGATAAATTTATTACAGACCGGAGATCCATTATTACCTTTACGTGATTCAAGAAATAACTACTTAAGTATGCTTAGTACAATGACAAACAGTAATGTGAAATGAATAATTTTATTATTAATTCATTGTTGGTATTTGGAAATGATAGTAGGTATAGGTACCTACTAATTTTCACTCTCTAGTTTGTTTGTTTCATGCATTCACGCGTAAAGAACTTTTTCGATCGTAATGAATTTTTTTACAGAGAATTTAAAATATCCTGAGAAGTACATAGGATAGTTTTATCCCGGAAAATTGTATAATTATATCCTGTGTCCTTTTCAAGATGTCAAACTATCTCGATGCCAAATAGCTGTTGCCCGTAACTTTGTCCGAAAAAAATTCGTTTGTAGATATCAAGTGGAAAATACCTATGCAATTTTACGGGATAGTAAATATTTTAAGTCTTTCCCATTGGTCGAGTCAGTCAAGCTTGACAAGGTAACAGACGTAGCATTTAGATATAGTAAAACGGATGAAAGTTAAGAAAGGATGAAAATTAAGCAATAGTATTGTTCTAGATACCTACTCGGGAACTTTTTTAGCCCTAAATTCTGCTTAAAGCACAAAACAGTCAAATGATTTATTGATGCTAATAAGGATCAGTAGTTGCGTTTGAACGTGACTGCTTTTGGGAATCTACAACCCATCTAATGGCGTCTATATTTCACACTAAGTGAGCATTACAAGCGCGTGTCTTTGATGACAAATGTTATTGCGAGCGCCATGTTTAACATGTTACCATTAACATAATCAGTGGAAGGACGCGTACACAGACCCAAAAATAAGAGAATGCGTGTTCAGATATTGTAGATAAAATTTTTGCTCACAAGTTTATGAACTCGACTGTAGTACCACCAACTGAATAATCGGCGATGAATGTAGCTGGGAGGTTTCAGTGATAATGATTATAATAATCATCAATTCTGTGATACACACTCATACAGAATACCGGCGTGAAATAGTAGTTTTGCTACTGTACTTCGTACGGTGAGTGGGAGATCCAGAGGCCCAGCTCCCCCCTTTACTCCTCTTCTCTCTCCCCTCCTCTTCTATCCCCCTTCCCTTTAGGCCGGCAATGCACCCACAGTCCTAATTAAAGTGTAGGTGGTCATGGGTGGTGGTGATCGCTTACCATCAGGTGAGCAGCATGCTCGTTTGCCAGCTATTCGTTAAAAAAAAGTAGGTACAGATATTTATACACGCTTCGTTGGGTCAGATATTAATGCCGGTATTATTGAAAACTAGCTTTTACCCGCGGCTTCGCACGCGTCAACTAATCGGTCTGTTAGTTGCAATGGAAATTTTCGAGATTTAACGAAATTCCCCTGGAAATTTCCACAATTTATATCGTGGTCTTCCTTTACTGAGGTTGTGTTGTGAATAGCTGTACAAAATTCAAGACTCTAAACCCAGTGTTGGAATTTCAAAATTTTTCCCTATCCAAATTCAAATCATTTATTCAGTAAATAGGCCGCAATTTCGAGATTTTATCCCTAGGTATCCCGTGGGAATATCGGGTCAAAAAGTTGCTTGTGTGTTATTCCAGACGTCCAGCTACCTACATACCAAATTTCATGACTCTTAAGCCCAGGGGTTATTATTTCAAGATTGTATCCCTATCCCGTGGGAATATCGAGATAAAAAGTAGCCTATGTGTTATTTCAGAGGTCCAGCTACCTACATACTAAATATCATGGCTCTAAGCCCTGCGGTTGTTATTTCGAGATTTTATCCCTAGGTATCCCGTGGGAATATTGGGTCAAAAAGTCGCCTATGTGTTATTACAGGCGTCCAACTACCTACATACCAAATTTCATGACTCTTAGCCCAGCGGTTATTATTTCAAGATTTTATCCCTATCCTGTGGGAATATCGAGGTAAAAAATAATCTATGTGTTATTCTAGAGGTCCAGCTACCTATATACCGAATTTCATGGCTCTTATCCCAGTGGTTGTTATTTCGAGATTTCATCCCTAGGTATCCCGTGGGAATATCGGGTCAAAAAGTCGCCTATGAGTAATTCCAGACATCCAACTAGGTACCTACATACCAAATTTCATGATTTCAAGCCCAGCGGTTGTTATTTCGAGATTTTATCCCTATCCCGTGGGAATATCGGGATAAAAAGTATCCTAATCCAGGTTATAAACTAAATTTTTGCCAAATTTCATCCAAATCCGTCCAGCCGTTTTAGCGTGAAGAAGTAACAAACATACTCACTCACTCACTCACATCCTCATTCACTCACAAACTTTCACATTTATAATATTAGTAGGATAGTAGGATAAACAGAAAAGAAAGCCTAGGGTCAGTATTCGATTGTGGTCCATGTAAATATGTGACGCGTGTTTCGTCATACCTATACCCGCACCTACTGCCTACACTAACCCGAGCGCTAGCATAGGTACACGGCGAAATTTCCCAATGCGTTCAATATGGAAGAATGAATCAGAATAACAATCCTATTAATTAAGGATTAGTAATTAATTAATGAAATGGTAACGGCACCAGTGGCCAGCCAGGCACCAGTGGTCAGCCTTTTGCGTCGTTTATTGGTCATAAATATCGCTACAATTAGAATAAACGAATCACTTGTACTTCAATAGAAACTTTGATTCCTCATAGGTTAATATGTCACACGATAGGTGCGGCAGGGGATCAAGGGGGAGAAATAAACTAGTTCATACAGGTGACGTCGGTTGAAAAGAGCAGTAGTGTCATGTCCGCCATATTTATAACTTCGTGTAGTGTTCTCTTAAAAGGTAAGAAAAAACATGTTTTATTATTAAATGCGATAGTTTTTTATGCAATTTGGCTTTATGTATTATTCATGTACTGAATTATATTAAATTTGAATAAAAATATCGCCGATTTAGTTAAATATTGTGGGGGCTGAGCATTGGGTACCACTTTTTTATAAAAGATCCAATAGTCGGCCCCCCGACGGCCGGTCACTGGGTTCTTGAATTATTTTTAAAATTGCGAGATAAGACGGTCATTAGAACCGTTATATTTAAATTTTCAAATTTAGTAAGGCATGTTCTTTCATATTCCTCAAAAAACCCAGTGGTCAGCCGCATTAAACATTTTATTTTTACGCGGCTGGCCACTAGGTGTTGCCGATCCAGTATTCAGCCCCGATCTAGCTGTGTACAAACGATGATACCATTAACTGACCAATAGACTTTAATACGTTGCGATAAGGTTTATGTTCGTTTGTAATTTACAGTTAACAGTATCTTTGCTTGTTTGCTTACTTACATGGTCACTAGCATGCTTTCTCGCATGCTTGCTTGCTTGCATGCTTGTTTCCATGCTTGCTTGTATGCTAGCTTGAATGCAGATTTGAATGCATGCATGTTTGCTTGCTGGCTTGCTTGATTACATGCTAGCTTGAATGATTAGGTACTTGCATGATTGCTTGCATGTCCGCTTGCATGCTCGCTTGCTTGCTTGCTTGAATGCAGATTTGAATGCGTCCATGTTTGCACTATTCCTTGCATAATTGCGTGCTTACTTATATACTCACTCGCATGCTTGCTTGCATCCTTGCCTGCTTGCTTGCTTGCATGCTTGCTTGCATGCTTACATGCTCACTTGCATTGATGGCTTGCTTGCTTGCTTGCTTAAATGCCTACTTGCATGTTTGTTTACTTGCTTGCTTGCATGCTGGCTTGCATGATTGCTTGCATAGTTGCGTAGGGACTATCAATGCCAGAAAGCTATAATTTTGTACGGATATATAAGTAAACTATGCCGACAAAATAGTACAATTAAAAATTCAAAAACAATTTTTTTTAGGGTACCTCCCATAGACGTTAAGTGGCGGTGATTTTTTTTCACATTCAACCCTATAGTGTGGGGTATCGTTGGATAGGTATTTTAAAACCATTAGGGGTTTGCTACAAAGATTTTTCAATTCAGTAATTTGTTTGCGAAATATTCAACTTTAAAGTGCAAATTTTCATTAAAATCGAGCGTCCCCCCCCTCTAAAATCTAAACCGGTGGGTGGAAAAATTTGGAAAAATTCAGGATAGTAGTCAGTATATCAAACTTCCAAGGTAAACTATAACGGCTAAGCTTACTTGAGAATTATTAGTAGTTTATGAGTAAATAGCAGCGTAAGGTATAAAATATACCTAAACTTGGAAAATTTCGTATAAAATATGAAATCCTTAGAAAAATATTGCTTAATTTTTTCGTAATGGCTACGGAACCCTATTTTGGGCGTGTCCGACACGCTCTTGCCCGGTTTTTGATTTAAATAATGCTCATTTTGATCTCATGTTTGTTCATAGTTATAAGGGCTGAATACTGGGTTCATCTAGGCTGATTATTGGATTTTAGAGGCTGACTACTGGCAATAAGCGCCATTTTTTGTTTAAATTTAAATATATATTTTATGAAGAGAAAGATTATTTTTGACATGTGTTCTTTAAAAACTATAATAAACAACGAATCCAATCATGTACTCAGTTTCATTATCCGACCAAACCTGTAAAAATGCCAGCTTAACAAACTTCAAAAAGTCGTTATGAGGCTGACCACTGGTGCCGTTACCCTACGTGTATTTTGTTATTGGAATAAACAGCTTTTTTTTTTTTTTTTTTGATAAATACAACTAGGTATGTAATCATATCGACCAGAGGTGGTCAAAAACGGTTACCGAATGGTGGCCAAGATTGGATCGACGAACGGTGGGCAGACCGCCCTTTGGTCGAATGATTTTGGCAGTCCACGGGTAAGCTATGGATAAGGCTGGCACAGGACCGAGCAAAGTGGGATAAAAATGAAAAGACCGTCACTCACCAGTGGGTGGATGTGGGCTGATTTGATTAATTAATGAATGATATAGAAGAATGACTAAAATAGTTGGGTTCCTCTAGGCGATGAAGAAAAAACGTGGAAAAAATTATGCTTGTTTAAATTAACGATTTGGTGACTTTTATATTATTATTAAGAAGTTTCAGAATCGTACAAATGGCTAGTACCTATTTTATAACTCCATCGGTTATAAATATTACACTATAGGCGATGACTTTGACTTATGGTGAAAGTCAGAGGTAAAACCAAAATCTTTTCATTTTTATGCTGATCCGGTACAATAATTTGAGTGCCAAATATCGTCAAAATCACAGATCCCTATCTTTGTTACTTATTCAGATCAAACATGCGATGTGATGAGACTGTCAAGCGGAGCGACCCACTCGATAAGCGACCTCGAAGGTGACTATGAATAATTTATAATGCAGAACACATCTAAGTGTCGGAAATGGTAAAAAGCAACGGATGACGTCATTACGTGAATACTTAGTAAAGGAGTTACGTTCCGTATGGACATATGTTTGCAGTTCCACTGGTTTATCTAATTTAACTTTTTGGCGAGGTAAATAACAAGTTTATGTCTGAAATATCACCAAATTTTATATAAGGTATACTATTTTATTGCTTTGACTATAGTTAGGTAAAATTTGATCATACTGTTGGAAAAATAAATCTAGATTTAGGTTATGTTTGACAATTATTTCATTACGACATTGTACTAGGTCGAGTATAATGAACTGCTAGAAGACTAGTGGCCACTTGCTGGAAACACATAAATCTCGAGTTAGCGTTAAGCTTAGTTTAGTAGTGTCAAAATGTATGGAACTGCCAAGCTTAAGCCAGGCTTAACAACTAAATATAGATTTATTTTTACCTGCAAGTGGGTCTAGATTAAGATTTTTTGTTTCTATAAATGGTAACTTTAATAAATTTTTTAGATATTATGACACTGAAATGAAAAAAGAAACCTTTGTGCCGATATAATGTTTTATTCGATGTATAATCGTAGACTAACTTACATAAATGATTTATAATTGAGTTCATTGTTATGTACGTTTGAAGTGTTCTACATAATTTGTTAGTCTCAAACTTGATAAACATAAGAAAGTATTCTAAATTACATTATGTTCTGGGTAAAAATATTATTTGAAAAATTGTTGCTCTCTCTTTGTTTGATCAGGTTCTTGCTTGAGTTGGGATCTTCAAAAGAGCTCGAACGAATGTGTTATATGAATGGAAGGATGTGCATGTAACAAGAACATTTTTGTGATAAAAAAGATTAGTAAGCAATTATAACTTATGTTTTATGTTGTTTTGATTGATTCACTTCTTGAAATACTCATCGCTGTTCATATTCGCAAATACATAATCCGAAAGTCGATTCTCAGTCATAAAATTAATAAGTTTCATCGTAACCATAACATGTACGTATGTATACGTAGGTATACTTCCAAAAACAATCCTAATAATATTGTCCTCATTTGTCTCATTTGTTGATTATATTCCTTCCAATATTTATTTATGGTCCTAAAAAAATACTTCGATAAAAATTGTTTCATTAGTATTCCGAAAGCGGTCGGGCGTTCCTTAGCAAAGACTTGAACGTTTCAAGATTGTTATGGGGCGTTACCTACATTTTAAGTACAAATACGTCTTATCATTTGAATAACTGGAACAAGATCAGTCCAAATTAGTTGTACCTATTATACGAGGCTATTGATTTTTCCTTTAGAAATGGAATGTTATTTGTTCAAAGTAAATGGACCGATTTCATTAACTACTCTGTATAGATTAAACATTCCATTATACGCAATTAGCGTTTGCCAGCTCGTCCTAATTGCTTACACGAGGACTTCTGCCAATTACGGGGTCAGTGACAAATTTGAGCTGGTTTTGTATTTATATTCTCCCGGACGGGTTGTTTGAAGTTTAACCACAATCGATAATACCTTGATCCTTAAACTTTAGTTTGTGACTAGCTTAATTAAACCTACCTCAACCCTTTAAGATATTAAGGTGCCAGTTGCTATATACCTTTAGTTGGAAAGGAAAGGCCTATGTCAAAGTTGGTAATAGTTCCACAATGTCATCTTAGTCCAGAAGCCAAACAATCACAGACTCAGACACAGTCAACGACTCATCAACGTCATCAGCAGCCGAAGACTTCCACTGTTAGACAATAACTCCCTCCCAAAGAATGCCCATTATGGCTGCTCCCGGCCAGCAGCAGACTCATACAACCTTCACCAGGTCATCCATCCGCCTTGTGGAAAGGTCTATTGCACATTACATTATTTTATATTTTTATAGAGATTGTATGCTGCTGACAAACTGTGTAAACAATTTTGCAGAGCTATGTGCAAAAAAACTATGTAAAAACTAGCCACACTCCGTTTTCCGTACGTGGTCACTATAGAAAAAAAACCACAATAAACTCAACGGCAATCACTTTTTCGACCAATATGCCCCACCTACCGCCACTTTTATTTGGAAAATCGAAGATTAAATGGCTCAAATGGACCTTATTGTATTTAATTTCATATTTGTCTATCATAGTCTAATTTGTGTTAAAAATATTGAACAGTGAATTGTTAAAATTAGAAGTTTATTACGGATAAAATTGTATTTAACTAACACTAAACAGTAAACGGGTTTTACTTCAAAGAGTTATTTATGATAGTAGGTAGCCCGTTTCACTTTACATGCTTCGGTACATAAAAATACTTTTGTTAACACCTAATTTTACTAGCAAAATTTTTTTTTGAATAAATGTTTTGCAACTATTTTCATTCCATGCTTTCGGATAGAGAATTAGATACTTTCATAATCCACTAAAAGATAATTGAATTGAGTTGATAATATTTAAATGTTATGGATATTTAAGCGTAACAATTTTAGTCACCGAAATGAGTCAATGAGATAAAACTAAATCCATAATTTAATTTAGCATTTAGGTACTGTGCAATACCAAGTAACATTAGCCTATTTAGAGATGCTAACTACCTAGTAACCGTGAAAGCACGTAACTAAGTGGTTGGGAGCGTTTGCGAGATTAGTATACTAAGAGATACTGGAGCAATCTCAACAGTGCACAACTCAGATGGATAAAGATGATGTAGATAATATGTTATAACTGTTTTGTATTTCGATTCGGTCCACACCTCTACTTTAATTTTGAACTTGTCGAACATTTTTATTTGACTTGTAATTTTTAACAGTTTTTGTTGGAAATGAAAAATGTTTCATCATCATAAATTTAAGAGCTTAGCTCTTGTCGGTGGAGTAATCGCCACTCCTTTCGGTTCTCTGCCAGCGTTTTCAGCTCCTGGTACGACACATTGACTTTTTTCTTGGCTTCATCTATATATGACCGTCTCGGCCTTCCCCTGCCTCGCCTGCCTTCTATTCTCCCTTCCAAAATATTTTTTATGTAACTGTCATGTCGTATCAGATGCCCCAGCATATTCCCTCTCCTATTTTCAATCGTCCTCAACAGCCGCCTTTCCTCTTCCACCAACTCTAAAACCTCCTCATTAGTTCTCCTTTCAGTCCAGCTAATCCCCTCCATTATCCGCCAGCACCACATCTCAAACGCACTCAATCTGTCTCGGTCCCGCTCAGTCAATGTCCAAGTCTCGCTCCCATATAATGCTATACTCCATATGTAGGTCTTAATAAATCATTTCCGAATTTTCCTTGAGATTTTGCCTTTAAAAATGTGTTTTTTGTCATTGAATGCTTTCTTAGCCATGGCTAATCTCGTTTTCACATCCGTATTGCATCTGGAGTCACAGGTAATCACGCTGCCTAGATATCTGAAACTATTTCAATGGCAGAATTTTGTATATGTATTTGATCTATGTCTTGGGTATGCTTCGATGTTATCATAGTTTTTGTTTTCTTAATATTAATTTTAAGTCCAAATTGTCTGAATACGTTGTCCATTTCTGTTACAAGTTGTTCCAGTTGTGCGGAGTTTTCTGCTAAAGCTGCGATGTCATCAGCAAACCGTATGAAATTGAAACTTTCTCCATTAATTTTGATGCCTCCTTTCCCAGAATCTAATATCTTTCAAATGGCAGTTTCAATAAAAATGCAGAAAATTAAAGGCGAAAGTGGACATCCCTGGCGTACACACTGTCTTATCTTAGCTCTTCCCTTTTCCTGTCCTACTTCTATTATAGTTTCCTGTTCCTTATACAGTTCGTAGATAATTTTCCTGTCTCTGTAGTCTATGCCTATTTCTTTTAAAATGCTCATCATCTTTACCCAGTCTATCTTTATCAAAAGCCTTCTCCAAATCTATGAATGCGATATGCGTGTCCAAGTCGAAATCCATCCTTCTATCTATTATTACGCGAAGGGCAAGAATAGCCTCTCTTGTATCTTTATGTTGCCTGAAACCGTATTGATCAGGCCCTAAATATCTTTCTGCTATCGGTCTTATTCTGCCCTGCACAATTTTGAGTAGGATTTTTGACGCATGAGATATAAGGCTTAATGTTCTGTGCTCTTCGCATTTAAGTGTATTCAGCTTTTTAGGCAACGTTACTGTCTTACTTACTTTAAAATCTTTGGGTACTTCTCCTGTGCTATACATAAGTTTAATTATATCAAAAATCTCGTTGTTCAATGGATCACATTCTATTTTCTATAATAAATAAATAATAATCCATACTAATATTATAAATGCGAAAGTAACTCTGTCTGTCTGTCTGTCTGTCTGTCTGTCTGTCTGTCTGTTACGCTTTCACGCCAAAACCGCTGAACCGATTTGGATGAAATTTGGTACAGAGATAGAATAGACCTTGGGAAAGAACATAGGCTACTTTTTATCCTGATATTCTCACGGGATAGGGATAAAATTTCGAAATAAGAACCTCTGGGCTTAGAGTCATGAAATTTGGTATATAGGCAGTTGGACGTATGGAATAACACATAGGTGACTTTTTGACCCGATATTCCCACGGGATAACTAGGGATAAGATCTCGAAATAACAACCGCTGGGCTTAGAGCCATAAAATTTAGTATGTAGGTATCTGGACCTCTGGAATAACACGAAGGCTACTTTTTATCCTGATATTCCCACGGGATAGGGATAAAATTTCGAAATAAGAACCTCTGGGCTTAGAGTCATGAAATTTGATATGTAGGTAGTTGGACGTATGGAATAACACATAGGTGACTTTTTGACCCAATATTCCCACGGGATAACTAGGGATAAGATCTCGAAATAACAACCGCTGGGCTTAGAGCCATAAAATTTAGTATGTAGGTAGCTGGACCTCTGGAATAACACGAAGGCTACTTTTATCCTGATATTCCCACGGGATAGGGATAAAATTTCGAAATAAGAACCTCTGGGCTTAGAGTCATGAAATTTGGTATATAGGTAGTTGGACGTATGGAATAACACATAGGTGACTTTTTGACCCGATATTCCCACGGGATAACTAGGGATAAGATCTCGAAATAACAACCGCTGGGCTTAGAGCCATAAAATTTAGTATGTAGGTATCTGGACCTCTGGAATAACAGGAAAGCTACTTTTTATCCTGATATTCCCACGGGATAGGGATAAAATTTCGAAATAAGAACCTCTGGGCTTAGAGTTATGAAATTTAGTATGTAGGTAGTTGGACGTATGGAATAACACATAGGTGACTTTTTGACCCAATATTCCCACGGGATAACTAGGGATAAGATCTCGAAATAACAACCGATGGGCTTAGAGCCATAAAATTTAGTGTGTAGGTAGCTGAACCTCTGGAATAACACGAAGGCTACTTTTTATCCTGATATTCCCACGGGATAGGGATAAAATTTCGAAATAAGAACCTCTGGGCTTAGAGTCATGAAATTTGGTATATAGGTAGTTGGACGTATGGAATAACACATAGGTGACTTCTTGACCCGATATTCTCACGGGATAACTAGGGATAAGATCTCGAAATAACAACCGCTGGGCTTAGAGCCATAAAATTTAGTATGTAGGTATCTGGACCTCTGGAATAACACGAAGGCTACTTTTTATTCTGATATTCCCACGGGATAGGGATAAAATTTCGAAATAAGAACCTCTGGGCTTAGAGTCATGAAATTTGGTATGTAGGTAGTTGGACGTATGGAATAACACATAGGTGACTTTTTGACCCAATATTCCCACGGGATAACTAGGGATAAGATCTCGAAATAACAACCACTGGGCTTAGAGCCATAAAATTTAGTATATAGGTAGCTGGACCTCTGGAATAACACGAAGGTTACTTTTTATCCTGATATTCCCACGGGATAGGGATAAAATTTTGAAATAATAACCGCTGGGCTTAGAGTCATGAAATTTGATATGTAGGGAGCTGCACGTCTGAAATATTACATAAGCGACTTTTTGACCCGAAATTCCCACGGGATATCAAAGGATAAAATCTCGAAGTAACAACCACTGGGCTTAGAGCCATGAAATTTGTTGTGTAGGTAGCTGAACCTCTGGAATAACACATAGGCTATTTTTTACCCCGATATTCCCACGGGATAGGAATAAAATTTTGAAATAATAACCGCTGGGCTTAAAGTCATGAAATTTGGTATGTAGGTAGCTGCACGTCTGGAATAACACATACGCTATTTTTTATCCCTATACTCCCACGGGATATTTCAATTGCCACTACCAGACCGATTAGTTTACGCGTGCGAAGCCGCGGGTAAAAGCTAGTAAATTCAATATAAATGGTCATCCCCCGCTGCTTTACCTCCTTGAATGCTACTTAAAGCTTTGTCAAATTCCTCTCTAGTGAGGAATGTTTATTATGTAACAAATACGAAATACAATTAGCAGTGCCCGGCGGACCCCAAACTAGGCTGAACCTCTATCAATGGACCCAGCGAGTCGGATTTCAAGCAATATTTCCATGGATGTAATTTCAGTAATTTTCAAACAATTTTCAAGATACTTTTTTTGCTATAAATCATTATATTTAAAAAGTTCCTTAATCTGTTTAGAAGACATTTTCGTTTTTCCTTTGACTAACTTTTTTTTGTTTCACATTGCTGAAACTGAAATTTACCTACTCTGAGAAAGTTCTACGGTGGGTCAGGAATCGAATGGTTCGATAGTGCCTTCAGCATTGTTAGTACGGAACTGCATTCGCATGTTGTTTGTGTTCTGGCTACGAGGAAATGGCATTTATTATGAAGCCGATGATATCTGCATATTTTGGATATCGAAACGAGATACAGTTTCTTGTACAGTCAGCGTCATATAGTACGTAGCAGTCAAGATCACCAAATACTTGTAAACATACAAAATAGTCATTACCAGTGACTCCGTCAAAGCGGTCAAATTGTTGGAGACATCCATCGTGTACAAATATACCGGAGCACGCACGTCGCCAAATACTTTATAACATTCAAGCCGACATTAGTACCGTAGCAGCCAAAGTATCCAAAAGTATGGGACACCACAGGAAAATTGACTTTATTACATACCGTGTAAGGTCCAATGATCCAGTAAGCTAGTCCTCTTTAATAGAATGTGAACGGTGTTCCATTTTCAGTCTCTTGGTGCAAAATGCACATGTCAATACCTTTTTAATGAAATAAAAACTCTTTTATAATGTCAAAGTCAAAGTCAAAATCTCTTTATTCAATTTAGGCTATGATAAGCACTTATGAACGTCAAATGTAATTATACTGGCCAATTCAAGCCATATTTAAAAGGAAATCCGTTAATCCGGAATTCTGACAATGTAAATAAAAATGTGAAAATAGACGTCAGGGTCCAAACGAAAGTGATGGAACGATCACTGACAAGTTGGCACTCTTTTCGGTGATTGTCAAAAACAAAAAGTCGAATTTTATGACGTGTTAATTTATTTCACACTCAACTCGAGATTAAACCTTAAACCTTTTAAATAAAGCTCAGTTTTCTAGTGTGTCCCATACTTTTGGTTATTATGGGTGCTACGCTACGAGTGGTGATGTGCGTGCTCCGGTATATTTGTACACAATGGATGTCTCCAACAATTTGACCGCTTTGACATTTTGGATGTATCCCAGTATTTGGTGATATTGACTGCTACGTACTATATGACGCTGACTGTACATGTGGCAAGTAAATAAAAGAAATGTCTTGGGACAATTGACACCATTGTCCTAGTCCCAAACTAAGCAAAGCTTGTACTATCGGTACTAGGCAACGGATAAACATACTTAAAGAGATAGAATACATACTTCAATACATATTAAACGTCCAAGACCTAGTATAGACCCAGTGGTTATGCAGAAAATTTAGTATTGCATAGGTAGAGTCTTTCACGATGACGCGTGCTATGGTTCTTATTACAATGTCAATAATGTCTAATTTTGACAAAATCACGCGTCTTCGTGGATGGCATATAGGTATGGTGGGTTTTTTTTGGGGAATATTTAAAAATTAGATGTGTTTAAACAAATTTATGCAATCTCTAGTTATTACAGACTGATAAAATTATTTTATTACATCACCATATTCAACTTGGTGCTGATGTTTGTGAAAAGTGCATACATACAAAGTAAGTAAGAGTTGCATAGAGTGTAGGGATAATACTGTCAATTGATTCTTATGACAGTTTTCAAATTTTTAAACCTTAGTTTATTACCTTAACTGAACACCTTTCACACCTTTCACCTGGGCAATTCTATCTACCGTTGTACCCTAATTGAATTTATGAGTGCCAAATAATATTTTAAGTTTTTGCTATTCTTATAACTAATTCTGAGAGTAAATATATTCTAGTTTACAAAAAATTAAAGAGATTCGCTGTATTTATAGTATAAATACGTTAAAATATTTTTTTAATACGACGAAGGAGGTTTTTGATGGTCCGTTTGGTTACAAATTATTCAGCTCGTAGTTAATAAAAGACGTACCTAAACTAAATATTTTTACCTTTATTGAACAGAATTATAATCAAATAAACTAAAAACAATAAAAAACACTAAATTTCAAGCAAACTTTTCACATAAAATGGAAATTCAGGCTGTTTGGTTACGGCTTGGGTCCAAACCGTAACTAATCTTTGGATTATTTAAATAATCATCGATATTACTATTATGTGATAAACAAAAAAAGGTAGAACTAAGAACAACACATAGTTATTATCCAAAATAATAAACAATCAAGCTTCGAAACTCTGTAAAATCTAGAAAAACAGTTCAAAAATTAAGGGGACATTTTCCAAATGGACACCCATGTAACTCAACGGACAAAATAAAGACGAGATCATAATGGTCATAAACTTGCACAAAATACTCAATAAATAGCAAGGAGCTTTGATTATGTATGATGATCTAGTTTATCAAGAGAACATAACCATATTAAAAAAAAATTATGACTACGAAGGTATTTCGCTCCCTACCAATACAGGTAACGTGTCATCATGAGATTATGCTAGAGCTACCTTTGGTATGCCACATGTATAAAACATAAAGAAACCTAAATTTATATACTTTACATGAACATTAAGATTTATATTTATGCATCACATTGCCTTTATTTATTCAAAATCACAGTTGGCGATACAATTAATACAAAATACCTATGTATAATATCTTTATTATATAAAATACTAGCTTATTACATAGCAAAGTCTTAGCTGTCTTTTTAGTAGGAAATTTTTGGTGTTTACTTAATAAGTTTTGATACGCCTACAGTTTAGAGCTCCTTAAATGAACTGCACAGACAAAGTCACAGGAAAAACTAACTATGCTCAATGTGCATGCGACTTTACCGTGTCTGTTTGGTTACGTTTGCAAGTCCGGTTATACGTTACGCGACAAATTGTTACCAAACGGACGTAACGATTTCTATGAAGCAGAATTAAATCTATTCAAAACAATACAAAACTAACCGCAATTTTCAACGTATTTAATCAACAAATAACAGCATGAAACACCGTTTTATTCAATATAAACAGTATTCTAGTTACTTAACATTTAAGCTGCATAAACAGTGAAACCAACCGGACAAAAAATTGGATAAACTGACCGACCACACTCCAGCTCGCCAAAACAGTCGCGAACTGGCTTAATTTAAAATCTAATTCGACGTTACAAGCTCTGTCTATGGTCACAGTATTGCTAGGATCAAAACTTACCTAAAAAGTTGTTAAAAATTATTTCGCTTTCACTGCGAAAATTGCGTAACCAACCTGGACTATGTCCAAATCGTGAATCCGCGGGGACAACGTTTTAATCTAAATTTTAACCTAATAATGATGTTTTACAAGCTATTATTCATTAAAAACGCATTGCTTATAGTTTAAACTATCCCAGAAATGTATTACTTAGTGTTACCGCCATAGAAAAATATGCGTAAATTGCCCTTGAAACATGGAATTTTGAGAAGGGGACAGTATGGCGGGACGATTTTACCATATTTAAAAACAAGATTTATGCAGGAAACCACTGATTTACTCTGAATTTAACTTAATTAAGGATGGGACAATTTTATATATTTTACAGAAAAGCAACATTTAACTGGATAAAATCAATATCTTATGAATAAATCGCAAAAAATATAAGGGGACATCCAAAAAAGTAAAGGGTACAACGGTAGATAGAAATGCCCACCTTTCACCTTTGTCAGTCAGTCACAGTTTTCATAATAAACCTAATTAAGTACTTAGATAATTAACAAACTGAGTATTTGCGCGGTTGAGTGGACTTTATTAGGTTGGCGTAAAACACTCCGTAGTTTTACCTATAAAGGCGGATGGAAATAATTTGATTGAAAAGATGGTATTCACTCACCCTTAACTCCAGAAGCTTTGATAACGTTATTGCTGCGGTCTTGTGTGATTCAGTCTTGAGATAGTTTTAAATAATTAAATATATCTTGCTGTAAAATATGTAGCGAAGCACTGCTGTCGCAGTTGACAGACGACTCAATTTCTTTTTCCTACTCTATAATGACTTGCCATAGAGCAGAACGTGAGCGGAGGTTGGATGGGTGGTGAAATACTTCCCATTTCAATTCAAAATACTCCATCCAACTTTAGCTCAAACAATAAGCGTTTCCACGTAAAAAAACGCTTTTTAGCGATCAGGTTTATGTATGATTTTCTTTTTCAACTGTTTTTTTTTTGTGACAGTGAATGATTTCTTTCTTTCTTTCTTTTTTATGAGCTTAATGTATGGAACAAGACAATACTTAAGATTTATTAAATTTACCGGAATGATTTTACCAAATTGTTGGATTCAATCTGTGTCCATGATTACAAACAAGGTTCGTAATTAGTCCTAAGTGCTATCAAATTTAATCAAACAAAAACACGCCCTTTAACCATCAGGGGAAGATCGAATGTCATCGATGTTGTCAACTGTGGCCTTAATGTTTCTGTAAACAAAGAGAAATGAACTATTGTTTGACCAAACTGTTTTTGCATTGGCATTATAATATGCAAAACAAGAATTAAAATCTAACTTTGACGGTTACCATCACCAAATGTGATTTAATGAAAAGTATTTTGATTATTTAAACTAACAACACTTTGCCTTGTCAGTTTGTTTTGCGCTCGACTAAGTGAGATGGGAGCACTGCCGTGTCCCCAGAATATGCAATCAATATATTTTTTTAGGGTTCCGTACCTCATAAGGAAAAAATGGAACCCTTATAGGATCACTTTGCTGTCTGTCCTTAAGTCGGTCTGTGAACACCGATATCGATTTGAAATTAAAACCATATAGTAGGTAATATGTAGTTACACAATAAGTCTACTACACTAGTTAGTACATGGAATTGGTACTTTTTACCTCGCATCAAATGAGGTAGTTCTAATTTTTATATGAGTTGGTAGTGGTGAAATTGGTTATGTCAAATCCAAGTTTTCCACCTCGAAAGCCTTTCGGATCATTGTCAAATACTTGAAAATTCATTAAAATTTAGTAGTTTTTTCCGTTTTTGACAATTTTTAACACCAAGGGCTTACGTTACGGCCAAAGTCACTAAAAACAATTTTAAGTAGACTAAATTTACAATCAAATGAGACTAATTTGGTTTTGGTAGGTCAAATAGTTTCTATGATACGGCTATTGAAAAATTTGCGCAATTTCCAAAAAAAGGAAATATTACAGTTTTTTTTAGTTTTCGACCAATTTTACCCCTAAAGAGTGGGCTTATGCGAAAAGTTACTATGTAGTAATTAAAGTCCACTAAATTATTAACAAAATGTGACTAATTTTGTCAACTTAGACCTGAGAGTTCCTGAGACACAGCTATTCAAAGTGGTTGAGGTAAGCAAGCAATTATGTACTATACACCATTTATTTTAACATTTGAAACTGAACGGTGAAATTTGCACACGTTTTTAAATAAAACAATGAAACTACATAAAATTATGTTAACTTCTATACTAAACATGTAATAAATACCGCTATGATACAGCTATTGTACAGTTTGCGAATTTCCAAATAAAGGAAATATTACAGTTTTTTCAGTTTTTAACAATTTTTACCCCTAAAAAGTGGGCTTATGTGAAAAGTTACTATGTAGTTATTAAAGTCCACTAAATTATTAACAAAATGTGACCAATTTTGTCAACTTAGACCTGAGAGTTCCTGAGACACAGCTGTTCAAAGTGGTTGCGGTAAGAAAGCAATTATGTACTATACTCCATTTATTTTAACATTTGAAACTGAACGGTGATATTTGCTTACGTTTTTAAATTAAACAATAAAACTACATAAAATTGTGTTAACTTCTATACTAAACATATAATAAATACCGCTATGATACGGCTATTGAACAAAGTGCGCAATTTCCAAATAAAGGAAATATTACAGTTTTTTCAGTTTTTAACAATTTTTACCCCTAAAAAGTGGGCTTATGCAAAAGTAACTGTGTAGTTATTAAAGTCCACTAAATTATTAACAAAATGTGATCAATTTTGTCAACTTAGACCTGAGAGTTCCTGAGACACAGCTGTTCAAAGTGGTTAAGGTAAGTAAACAAGTATTTACTATACTCCATTTATTTTTAACATTTGAAACTTAAAGGTGAAATTGGCACACGTTTTTAAATGAAACAATGAAAGTATTTAAAATTTTGTTAACCTCTATAGTAAAAATATAATAAATACCGCTAATAAATTTACATGTAGGTGTTTTTAGTCAATTTGTGTCCGAAATACCAAGAAACGCGTGTTACACTTTGACCGTTAATTCAAATCGTAAATTAAATGGAGTTTAGAAGGGTTTGCAAAATGAAGTTCACTCTGTTAGTGAAATAAGCAAGATAAGTAATTATAATTATTTCACTAACAGGGCGTACTTCATTTTGTAAACCCTTATAGTACATAATTGTTTACTTATCTGAACTACTTTGAACAACTGTGTCTCAGGAACTATCAGGTGTAAGTTGACATAGTTGATCTCATTTTGTTGGGAATTTAATGGACTTTAATACCTGCACAGTAACTTTTCTCATAAGCCCACTCTTTAGGGGTAAAAATGGTCGAAAAGTAAAAAAAACTGTATTATTTCATTTTTTGGAATATTTGTAAACTTTTGAATAGCTGTATCATAGAAACTATTTGAACTACCGAAATAAAATTAGTCTCATTTGATTGGAAATTTAGTCTTCATAAAATAGTCTATAGTGACTTTTGCCATAACGTAAGTCCTTGGTGGTAAAACCTGACAAAAACGGAAAAAACTACTAAATTTTAATGAATTTTCAAGTATTTGACAATGATCCGGAAGGCTTTCGAGGTGGAAAACTTGGATTTGACATAACCAAATTCACCACTACTAACTCATATAAAAATTAGAACTACCTCATTTGATGCAAGGCAACACTTCTTTTTCGGTACGATTTCCATGTAGTAAGTCCCTTAAAGCTGTTAAAAAATAATTTTTTTAAATTTACACAAAAAAAGATACACAAGACATTTTTTAGGGTATTTTCCATTCATTTTGTATGTATGTATGTAAACACTTTATTGCACATAAAACATAAAAATAAAACGAACGCGAACTTATCCCTAAAAGGGAACTTTTCAAGCTAACCTAACCTTGAACTATTAAATTTAGTCTGCATATTCATAAATATCTACATATTTGCACGTAACTCTCTGTGCGCGAGTCCAACTCGCACTTGGCTGGTTTTTTATTATATAATTGATAATACGCATATTACGCGTATGTAGGTTGATGAAATGATGTATAATGATATCATGTCAACATTGCTTCTCTTATTATTTGCGGGAGCCACTGGAAATACTGAAATAATGAAATTTGGACCGTATTTCCATCACAAACCAACCATTACGCCTACTATCAAATCAAGTAGCCAATTAGGGCGGCGACCCACTCAATGTACAATATCATGTCCGATTCCATCGCCATTCTCGCTTTGGAAGTTTCGGGAACAGAAACAAAAAAGAACAAGCGACAAACGCCAGCTTTCGGGTGAAACTAGGGTTTTATTATTTAGTAGCATTTATTTATTTGCAGGCCATTTTTAATTATGACTGTCTGTTGAGCAGTGCTAAATAACCAGAAGGATACGTTAAAAAAAAGAAATAAAAACATTTATACGTGATATTTCATAAAACAAAGAAAAAGAAAAACAGAAATCGTTCGGCACAAAGGGTATAGCCATGTATGGATGGCGAAACTGCCTTTGACGAGAAAGTGGTTTTCCTTTGGCTCGAATAATTGTCTTTACATACGTTGTAATTTGACCAAATTTTAGCCCCAAAATGGGCGTGGTTTTTGAGATAATTAAAAAAAAAGGAAAATCGTTTTTATTTTTTATTTACCAAACTAGTGGCCCGATTTTCACGAAATTTTTATATATTATGTAGAAAAATAAGAGCGTTTTTTGCTTTAAAAAAATCCAATTAATTTTATATTTAAGTAAAAAAAAATCATTTTTTTAATATTCATAATTTTTTTTTTTTTACTTGCGAGGTGGCGACACCTACCAATATCAGATATATTATGACCCATTTAATATTCTAATACATATATTTTTTTCAAAAACATTCATTTGGATCATCAGGTTAAAATAAGCGAATTTGTAACATCTCATACATAGCCTTCCCTTTACTACGTACATGGGCGTTTTCAAAAAAGTTGTTGAAATGACTTTTTTTTTAGAAGTGGATGAAATTTGGTATTCCTACTCAGAATCAGGAGCACTTTCGATTATAATAGGAGAAAATAAAAGGCCGCAATATTTTTTATTCCATTACGTTACCGTTTTCATACGCGTATCTGTGGCGGTAGTGTAATGGATAACACAAAATTATATGAAAAACCTGGGACACTTTTTTTTCCTATTGCAATCGAAAGTGCTCCTGATTCTGATTAGGAATACCAAATTTCATCCACATCTGACAAAAAAGTCATTTCAACATCTTTTTTTTTAAAACGCCCACCTACATAACATAGTATTCAATAGTAGGGTGGGTTGAAAAAATTTTTTTTTATTTATTTATTCTTATTTATTCTTAGCATGGGGGTAGAATTTGTACCTTATGAAAAAAGAAAATTTTTCAAAAAAAAAATTTTTTTATCTAATGTTTTGAGGTGGCCCACTCACTTTTAAAATTAATAATTTATCAAATGAGGTAGTTCCAACAAAAAAAAAATTTTTCGGTCAAACATCGTGGAAGACGTCTAAAAATTGTCGATTGTGATTTTTTTTACTTTAATACAAAAGAAAGAGAAGTCATTTTTTGATTTTTTACATTAATTACAAAAATAATAGATTTTTTTTTTTTTACTTTTGATTTCCAATTGGCTTTCGAGGGGTGACCCTACAGGTTCTAGAACACCTTTAATATATATTTTTTGTTACTACTTCATTTAATAGATTATTAATTATAAAAGGGAGTGGGCCATCTCAAAATATTAAGTAAATTTTTTTTTTTTTGAAAATTTTTCTTTTTTCATAAGGTACAAATTCTAACCCCCTTGCTAAGAAAATAAAAAAAAAATTTTTTTTCTACCCACCCTACTATTGAATCCTATGTTACGTAGGTGGGCGTTTTCAAAAAAAAGATGTTGAAATGACTTTATTGTCAGATGTGGATGAAATTTGGTATTCCTAATCAGAATCAGGAGCACTTTCGATTGCAATAGGAAAAAAAAGTGTCCCAGGTTTTTCATATAATTTTGTGTTATCCATGACACTACCGCCACAGACACGCGTATGAAAACGGTAACGTAATGGAATAAAAAATATTGAGATATTTTTTTTTCTCCTATTATAATCGAAAGTGCTCCTGATTCTGAGTAGGAATACCAAATTTCATCCACTTCTAAAAAAAAAGTCATTTCAACAACTTTTTTTGAAAACGCCCATGTACGTAGTAAAGAGAAGGCTATGTATGAGATGTTACAAATTCGCTTATTTTAACCTGATGATCCAAATGAATGTTTTTGAAAAAAATATATGTATTAGAGTATTAAATGGGTCATAATATATCTGATATTGGTAGGTGTCGCCACCTCGCAAGTAAAAAAAAAAAAATTATGAATATTAAAAAAATGATTTTTTTTTACTTAAATATAAAATTAATTGGATTTTTTTTAAAGCAAGAAACGCTCTTAATTTTCTACATAATATATAAAAATTTCGTGAAAATCGGGCCACTAGTTTGGTAAATAAAAAATAAAAACGATTTTCCTTTTTTTTTAATTATCTCAAAAACCACGCCCATTTTGGGGCTAAAATTTGGTCAAATTACAACGTATGTAAAGACAATTATCCGAGCCAAAGGAAAACCACTTTCTCGTCAAAGGCAGTTTCGCCATCCATACAGGGCTATTACCCTTTTGTCATGAAATGGTTCAAGTCAGCATGATGTCAACCTTGCAGCCGACGTTGAACTTCCGTTAGAACCATTAAACACACAAGTACCTATGAGATTGGTTTAGAGTTGGATATTATACTCTAACTTCTGATGCCTTGCTGCCGTATTACCAGCATTTCATCAGTATTATTGCTGTAGTACGTTTAGACTGAATTGCACCAAGTTACTGCTTATAATTTTTTTGGAATCTTTTTGTACCTATTTTTTATTTCTATTCCAAATTTTGTTACTATTACGGTCATCCCGTAAAACCTAACTCGAAAATACAAACTGAAATGTAGAAGCACAGAATAAACAGAAAAATAAGACCAGCGCTGGGAATCGAAGCCAGGTCCTCGGCATTCCGTGCCGCGTGCTATACCGCTACACCACCGCTGGACAAGCCAACAAGCTGACAAGCTGGTCCAGCGGTGGTATAGCGATATAGCACGCGGCACGGAATGCCCAGGACCTGGGTTTGATTCCCAGCGCTGGTCTTATTTTTCTGGTTTTTCTGTGCATCTATATTTCAGTTTGTGTTTTCAATTTAAATAATAAATACCTAACCGATGTCAAACTAGACGCCAAATTTCAGTAAAAAAATTTGCTCTCATAAATTATTTAACCAGAGATTTGACGATAGATCTAACATTAATTATTGTCATGCTTACTGACTTATACGTAGTGGAAGTTTAATGTTTGGAGCTTCTATCTTCTGGTAGTCGGGGTCATATGCGTCTGTATTTCCCCTGTATTGCAAGTCCGATCTCGGCCAATGTGTGTAATTTCCCTTAGGAGCTTGCTTGGCACAACGTAACACACTTAATTATTTAAGTAAGCTATAAGCGGCAACCTACGTTTTTAATATTATTACGCAGTTAGATTTTGTTTAAGATTTCTTTAATCAATTTCTAATACCATGTGATAGTTAACACGTAATTTCTCGTCAGAAATTAACCTCTTTATATAGGTGTTAAGTAATGAGTAGATAATTCTTGAACTACGGATAGAGGGCACTACAACGACGTTATAATACAGCCTTATATATCTAATAGGTTTAGTAAAAGTTGCGTGGTTTCCGAGATATTTAGACTTTCAGCTTTTTTCAAAAATGAACACCATTGTTCAATATTTTGATTATAGCACCATTCTAAGCAATTATTTTTATAATTTTTACTTTTGTATGTTCTTAATTAAGCTTATTAGCAACTAGAGGGTAGTGTATTTCTTTTTCACCACGAGAGCCAAAAATTGGATCAAATGTAGGATTATGTTTGCGCAAAAATTATGATTGCGATTTTAAAAAAACAATATAGCCTCCAAAAAAAGTGATGCCTATCTGATAACACAAGTACTCAAGAACATTGAGAAAAAACTTTGCTAAAATGGTGGTACAATCAAAACATTGAACCATGTATCTATCAAACGAAGGTAAAATCATATCGCAGTAAATTTTCAGCCAAAATTATGGACCAATGTTGATTCAAATTCAATTATATCCAGTGGACGCGGTATTAAGTGAAAAGGATCGTGAAATTGAACAAAAATCAATCACAGGTCCAAAATGAAATTACAACTGAACCAGCCAGACTTGTTGTCTAACGAACATAAATCAATTTGGTAGCTGTGTAAACAAATGTTTATTTTTCTCTTGCAACAGCGGGTGGTCCACACTTATCCTGAGATATTTTGACTCCTTTGTTGGATCGGTCTACGTCGTAGAATATCAGTCTCGTGCTCGTTAGCCATTTTGTTTTCTCAACTAAGTACCTTTAGCTTCACCTGTACCTCAGACTAACATTTGGCAGCATGGTGATTATGAACGCTAGATGAGTTCGAAACGTGTCAGTGTTGTGTGGTAGTGATAATTGGGTTTACGTGTGTGTGTTAGTTTACCTTGTGGAGGTGGAGGAACTGCATGGTGCACGGACATTAGCTAACGTAAAGTGGGCAAAGTTAATTGTTTGTAGTTCATTGATTGTATAATAGTAGTCAAAATACCACAACGGGACTTATCACGCTATTTTACACAAGTAATATTTACCTCGACGTTTCGGCAACATTACAGTAGCCGTGGTAACGAGTAGACACTATTATTATTGTATAATAGTACTCGAAGGGTCGCGATGCCTATTTGTCAAACTAATGACCATTTAATTTTATGGTCAGTCAAATAGTATACTATAGCTAAGATAGCGATTGAAAGAGAAGGTGAATGCGATTGTGTTTGCTGTTCATTGGAAATAGCATTTGGTTCTGGTATTGTACGACGGGACAGACAGGGTTCAATAATCCAGTCCTCCGCATGGGCTGACAGCTGACAGGGTGAACGTGATTGTTGTTTTAACCCCCGACGCAAAAAGAGACGTGTTATAAGTTTGACCGCTATGTGTATCTGTGTGTCTGTCTGTGGCACCGTAGTTCTTAAATGGGTGGACCGATTTGAATGCGTTTTTTTTAATAAGTATTTGAAATCAGATTTTCTAGTCATGTTTCGTTCAAAATCGGTTTAGCCCTTTTTGGGGTATTAGACTTTGAAGTGACAAAGTGGGGGATTTTCAACTTTTTGTTATCATACTTCATTAACTTCATGATCATGAAACTTAAATACATAAGGATTATCTGCTAAAATTATTTTACTCGAAAGCTTTTCGCTTCCTATTTGAACATAGTTGCAGAACGGTACAAAATTTAGCCCACTCTACATACAAAATTCCATATACGAGTAGCCAAACCAACCACCCAGTTTTTATCGCAATGCGCGTGTAAGTTTTTCTTGTATTTCTTTTTAAAAAGTTAAGGATTAGAAAAATGTTTTTATTAAAACGCATTAAAACCGGTTTATTGTGCATGATTAATACAATACAATACAATAGCTCTTTATTGCGCACCAAAATATAGCAAAAAATTACAGAAAACAGGTATACACACAGAGACTTTCTGAGGTAAGCAATAGACGGCCTTATCGCTTCAGAGCGATCTCTTCCAGGCAACAAGGCAAGCAAGGCAGGCAGGCAGGTATTGATTAAATTAATATTTTGGTAAGAAATAAGTACCTTGACTTGACTTGTACCTTGAGTCTTAGTCACTTTAAAGTTCAATATCTCAAAAATGGCTGAATCGATTTTGATAAAACATGTCTAAGAACCATCGCTAGAAAACCTACTATCAAATAAAAAAAAATCGGTCAAGTGCGAGTGCGAGCGACTCGCGCATGAAGGGTTCCGCACCTCCGTACAATGTTTTAAAAACAAATAGTTCAGTAATAATTTTTTTTCTAAAAAATGTAATACAAGCTTTTTTGCTGGTGGTACTTTTTGTCCCTGGTTACCAGAGTAGGTAGTCGTCAAGACGAATCAAATGAGACCAAAATCGATGCGGTCGTGTCGTTTTATTACAGAGTTCCTATGGCCAACATCTAACTTCATCATCAGATCAACTCTATGTCACAATAATATTGCATTGTCATCGGATTTATACCTACATGCGTGTAAAATTTAAGCTCAATCGGTTGAAGATATCCACTTCAAATTTGAGTTGAAAGATTCCACCCGAGCAAACATACCTCATCACAATAAGTTTTTGTTAAAAATTTCATTTTTAATACAAGTTTTTCTTGCCGAATGTACATTTTGTTGACTGTACTTGCATTGTCATCTAAACTACATACCTGTACCAAATTTCAAGTCGGTACTATTCACTATTGAGGAGTTCCCTCCTGCAGAGGCGATCCTGGCAGGACCACCAAGATGTCTCTACCAGATTATTGTATTGTCACCAAATTTACATAAGTATGCCAAATTTCAAGTCAGTCGGACCACAGAAAGTGGATGAAATTTAGCTTCCAAGATTTGACCCAAACAAACGATAAAAAAATAAATAAACAAACAGGGGCCAGCTAAAGAAAAGCTTCTAAAAAAAATCCAACATTTACTTAAGCACTTGTACAAGTATTTCGAATAAAAAATAATTTGAATTCTCAACCTCTTTGGTTCTGGCTGTTTGCTTCTGAAGCTATTGCCACCCACAGGTTTTAAAAAAAATTGGCTGTCATGCATGCGGTTTATTCGCGGGAAATTCTGCGGACTTCGTATGTTGCGTAATTAAATAATAAGAAGTTCGACTTAGTGTGAATAAATTTTAAACTGTATTATAAACCTTGTAAATAGTGTTAAATACTTAGTTTGATTTTAATAGTGTAAAAAACAATAAGTAAACATAGTGATTAGCACAGAGCGGATTTGACCAGCGCTTTATCAAAGTTGGCTTCATTGAGGTTTGTAAATCATAAATTGCTTCATTAATTTTGCACAAAAACTAATAAATCAGACAGTCACTAATTACATTATCGAAACTTAAAATCTAATCAATTAATATCGCAAACCTTAAGGTAAATATTCAAACGACATAACTACCGACTCGATCGCCTCAGCAACGGCTAATAATACCTAGCAACAAAAAAACGCTCAAAAAAACACGTTTCTTGTATGACGACCCCCTTTAATTTGTAACTTTATTTTATTTTTAGTATTTGTTGTTATAGCGGCCACAGTAATACATAATCTGTGAAAATTTCAAGTGTCTAACTTTTACGGCTTAAGAGATAGAGCCCTGTGACAGACGGACGGACGGACAGACAGACAGACAGACAGACAGCGGAGTCTCAGTAATAGGGTCCCGTTGGCACCCTTTGGGTACGGAACCCTAAAAAACCGCGTTCAAATCGGTCCACCCGTTTAAGAGCTACGGTGCTACAGACAGACACACAGACAGGCACACAGGCAGACACACATAGCGGTCAAACTTATAACACCCCTCTTTTTGCGTCGTGTGTTAAAAAAGGTGGTTAATAAAGTTATATTACGGAAAACCAATGTGTACCTCTATAAATCTTCACTACAATTGCATAATTCATTAAAAGCTTCGAAAATTTATCTCTCCATTTGAATAGTCACTTAAGCAGTTATTGGGTCATAAATTAAGGCAAATAGTTGCTGTTACGAGAATGATAGCCCAAAATTGATGAAAATTGTTATCAACTCCGTATTATTATCAATGACTTGATTTAGATATATTCAAACTCATTACTTGGCTTACTGTACACTAGAATTCAAAAATAATAAGAGAAATCCTGAGAAATTATTACAATTTTGCTACCAGACTATTGTATTGTCATAAATATGCCAAATTTTACGTCAATCTGACCACTGAAATTGGGCGAAAATTCACTCGCAAGATTTGACCCGAACATACGTAAAAAAATTGTGAATTAATAAAATAAAAGCTTGTATAAAAATATATTTGCTATTTATCAGGGTTTTTCAATAGCATAGGATTAGCAAGTAATTTGCAGGTAACCATAAGTCAAAGAAGTATCTCCACCAGTCATAATTACCGGGTAGGAAACGTGGTAAAACTTTATAATAACCTGGTTTTAACGTCGTCCCACTTTGAAACTATAAATCCCCTTGACAAAAATAGGTGAAACTAACGCAAGTGCTTGCTTGGAACTAATTATCCCAACTTCTAGCTTCCTTAAAATGTTGACAGTGAGACTTAAGAGCTTCCCTTCAGGGATTTCTAACTTTGTAACGACGATTTAGGGGCTTTGATTAGCTAAAAAAGCAAATAATATAATACGTTTCACAGTTTTATTAGCATTTTATTTTTTTTAATATTAAATACGCTTTTTCAATTCAAGTAATGTAAATATACAAAGATTTCAAAATAACGAAGGCTTAGTATTTTATTGCGGAATAAATTGTTAAAGGCCGCTAAAAGTGCTTTTTTGAAAAGATTTTTTTTTGTTATTTTCAGAAATATTTATTTACTCATGCACATTCCTAAAATACTGCTAATTTTCTATAGTTACATCTTCAGAGATCATCAAAAACATAACTATCTTTTAAGGTCTCTACCCAATACAACGAATTGTGCCATGACCGTAATAGGAACGTGTCAGTACGGAATATTAAACGTATACTTAGATGACACGTGACGGCGACGGTTGGTTACAAAACGTGCTAAGTGGGCATAGTCTCATACTTTTCGATACAAAAAATATATTTTTGCCTGACACGATGCTATACTGTGTAATGGGTAGAGACTTTGAACATGAAACTACCGCGAGACTCACTCATATAAAATGATATTGTAACGGATAACTAACGTCTTAAATCGAGTTTAGCTTCTGTTTCGGGCTAATTCGTAGTTCTTCTTCGTAGTTTTTCATTCCGTGGAAAGTGCGTGAAGCCATTGAGATTAGTCGTTATTCGAATTTTAACCGGGATTGTGGTTGGTCGATACCCCCAAGTTGGAAAACAGTATTAAATACTCGTGCTGCGTCATCGGTTAGTGTGAACGTGCCTTTACGGAGCGATGTTGTTAGTGTTGTGTGCTACCCTACATTAGATAGTGACAATAAAAATGACGATAAAAATGCGGGTAGCTGTGCGCCGGTGTTAGTTACGTCGGACAGTCGCGTGTGCAGAGCGGTGGCGCGTAGAGCGCGTGTTACGGCAGACGCCAAGTCGCGTGCTCCCTTGAAGAAGGGCTACGAAATAGCTCGAAACATGTCAAGCTAGTTATCCGTTATAATATCATTTAAAATGGGTAGAGACATTTATAAAGAAGTAAGTACGTCCTAAAAAGTTAAATAAAAGAAACTGCTAACCTTTCATTCGTATAGTGAAAGTTTTTCACCGTAATGTATTCGTTACCGAGACGGGCTTAATTAGTTAGGCAGCGCAGCCTTCATTTTCAACTCTTACGTTCGTCTGAATGTAACTATGAATTATTCAGTACCAGTTCAGAGTTCAGTCTATAAAGCGAGTACTAGACCTTTGCTTCGCATCACTCGAGAACGTTCAGCGCTGCGCCTCTAATAAGAGAATAAGAGTATATTATGTTAGGTTTTGGAACAAATTAGTGGGGGCATTTATATCTGGGGGCACGGCAGTGCCCCCGCCAAGTCGAGCAAAAAAAAACAAAGGCACGGCCGTACCATACTTTTCTCGAAGCCATTCAGGCTATTTTCAACACCCTGTATTTTTGTTATGGCTAAAGCTAGAACCCTGAATTTTCAGTTACCTATAGGGCCTAATGGGACTTAAATATATTATCAATAACATTCAGTTTGAACACGTAGATTAAGAACTATCACATGTTAAAGTTCCTCAGTTTTGTCACTGACATACCTACACACTGACTTTTGATCATCATAATTCTAAGGTACTTCTAGCAGACCCACAAGGTCTAAATTTTAAACATAGTTAGTTTTTAGCCTACATGGTCACGAAAAAATCCAAAATGTTGCAATTTCAGTCACGTTTCAAAGTTATACAAACCGCACAAGTAAGTTTGTAATCCCATATAAATACTAGCGATTACAAAGTTACACAGCAATGACTTTATTGAACGTAGTCGTGTTGTATACGTATTAATGTTGAGTCTTAATACCTGAGTATTAAGGGTTAAAATGAATTGTTTATCTTACTAATGTAATAAGTACCAAAGTTCGTTTGTTTGTGAACGTTTGTGTGCGATGCGAGTGGACGCGAGGATGGACGATGGAAATTGGAATATGGATGATGGACAATGGATAATGGTCGATGGACGATGGGTAGAAAATGGACGTTGGACGATGGAGTGTGGACGATGGACGATGGGCGACGGACGATGGATCATCATCATCATCCCAGCCTATATGCGTCCCACTGCTGGGCACAAGCCTCCTCTCAGAATAATAGGGCTTGGGCCTTAGTTCCCACGCGAGCCCAGTGCGGACGATGGATGGTGGAGGATGAACGATGGACGACGACGGACGACAGAAAACGACGGACGACGACGGATGACGGAAGTTAGACGGGCGAAAGACGAACGACCGACGAAAGACGATGGATGACGACGGAAGTTCGACGACGGACGACAGACGATGACTGACGAGGGAAGTTCGACGACGGACGATGACGGACAACGGACGATGACAGACGACGGACGACGACAGACGACGAACGCCGACAGACGACGGACAACGAACGATAGACGATGGCGACGACGGACAAAAGACGACGACCGACGACGGACAAGACAACGGATGACGGACGATGACCGACGATCGACGACGGATGATGGAGGGTGGACGATGGAAGATGTACGATGGACGACAGACGGTAGACGGACGACGGAAGTTCAACAATGGGCGACGATGGACGAGAATGGACGATGGTCGATAGACGAGGATGGACGATGGACGATGGACAAGGAAGGATGAACAAATGAAGATAGTAATGCGTTATTACAAGAAGTAGTACCCGAAAAAAAAGAACTGCCTACAAAAAGTGATGAGATCCCACCAAAAACATTACATGTAAAAAGCTGCAAGTCTCGCAACGCAATGCAGTTCTTGTAATGCTAAAAAGGTTTGAGATGCAATGTTATACCAAGTCGGTTATTTTTGTCAGTACCGGGGGGTTTCCATAGAACTCGATTTTCACCAACTTGCTTATTTTAAAACCATGGAAAAATACAGTTTATAGTTCTCAAATAAAGAGTAAACCAAATTATTTTTAAACACATAAATGACTTGGCCATCGCACTCAACCTTTAGTCATTCTCGTATTATGTGTATCACTCAAACTGCAAGGCTGGGGCTAGCGCTATCTTTAATTAGAATTACTTTAAATAGCTGACGTTGATGATTATAATTCTTATGTCATTATGTCTTGCGATGGCCAAGTCATTTATGTGTTTAAAAATAATTTGGTTTACTCTTTATTTGAGAACTATAAACTGTATTTTTCCATGGTTTTAAAATAAGCAAGTTGGTGAAAATCGAGTTCTATGGAAACCCCCCGGTACTGACAAAAATAACCGACTTGGTATAACATTGCATCTCAAACCTTTTTAGCATTACAAGAACTGCATTGCGTTGCGAGACTTGCAGCTTTTTACATGTAATGTTTTTGGTGGGATCTATATTTAATTGATCATTGTACTTTATAATTGTATAACAATACTGCATACCTGTGTATCTGAGTTGTGTGTCGTCCATCTTCTATGAATTGCTCGTATAAAACATCCACAATGTACATCGACCACATGTTTGCACGGTCTGACACTTTGTATTTGTTTTTTCATTCCAACTGCACTGAAACTGTTTTCCCGTCACTTATTTGTGCCTATAGTTAGCAATAGCTTACGGTTTATTGCTGTTATTAAGAAGATTGAACTGGGAATTGTGATAAAGCGAGGGAATCATCAGAATATGAGTTGTAAACAATTATAGAATGTTAGGTTGGTTTCGTTTCCCGTTTGTTGTTTATTCCTTGATTCGTTTTTTTCTGGTTATAGACAAAAGGTAAAGGAGTATAGCCTATGCTTGCATGAAAGCCATATTTATTTGTTATAAATGTTTAGTGTTTTATTTTTTTCTCTGTTAAACGGAATATTGTGTCGGTTTTCACTGTTTTTTGATATATATTTTAATGTGTGATAAGTGAACAATTTCGTGACAACAATTTCGTTCTTTTCTTATTTTTTTTTTATGCTTTGTATATACTTTGTCACGAATAAATGATTTCTTTCTTTCTTTCTTTCTAATGTTTCTGAAAATTTAAAATTATTTATAATGCCTTTGTATTTCTTGTGAAACCTGTCGAGAAATTGTCTTAGATCATAAGCAACACGACCCCTTCTTTATATTATAGGTACAAAAGTATGAAATTAAACGTAAGGTAAATTTAAACTCATGGACTTCCTATAATTAAATTGCTTGGTAAATAATTATACAACATGTACTCTCGCAGAGACCCTATTGTAACTTTAGAATTATTGTTCTTGCCGACTCTGTGTTAATTTTAATTAGTCTTCGCAATTATCCCGTTGAAAATCATATCATATCACGCGATAAATTTCAACTTCTTTTTGAATGTAATGTGAGTTGCCATGTCATATTGCCCTTGTATTTGTTACTAGCGTTCAATATAAATCGGTAAAAGATTAAAAATATTATACTTAATCCAAGATGGCTGTAAATTTCATGAAATTTATTACAAGTCTTTACAACTTTTCTCACTTCATATTTTGTGACAGTTTCAAGAAAAATAGATTTTCTTTTGTGTATACCTACCTACAACTGAAAGCTAAAATAAATCACAAATAAGTCAATCGCGTGTTCACAACTTTTTCAATTTCCCCTGAAGAGGACTCCGAAAATGACCGATTATCATGCCAGCGTTAGGCTTCTGTTATCGGAATCGGATTAAATTCTTTAAGTATCATCAGATAATGTTTAAAAACGGAAATTCAAATTCGATTATGCCTATCTAAAGCTGCCTATTTATGGTTTTCCAGGAAGTTTCTACGAGTAATACCCACCAATTTTATTTTATAACTTATAGTCTAACTAAAGAGATAATTAAGAACAAGAATCAACGGTCACTTATGTAAATATAATCCCACCAAAAACATTACATGTAAAAAGCTGCAAGTCTCGCAACGCAATGCAGTTCTTGTAATGCTAAAAAGGTTTGAGATGCAATGTTATACCAAGTCGGTTATTTTTGTCAGTACCGGGGGGTTTCCATAGAACTCGATTTTCACCAACTTGCTTATTTTAAAACCATGGAAAAATACAGTTTATAGTTCTCAAATAAAGAGTAAACCAAATTATTTTTAAACACATAAATGACTTGGCCATCGCAAGACATAATGACATAAGAATTATAATCATCAACGTCAGCTATTTAAAGTAATTCTAATTAAAGATAGCGCTAGCCCCAGCCTTGCAGTTTGAGTGATACACATAATACGAGAATGACTAAAGGTTGAGTGCGATGGCCAAGTCATTTATGTGTTTAAAAATAATTTGGTTTACTCTTTATTTGAGAACTATAAACTGTATTTTTCCATGGTTTTAAAATAAGCAAGTTGGTGAAAATCGAGTTCTATGGAAACCCCCCGGTACTGACAAAAATAACCGACTTGGTATAACATTGCATCTCAAACCTTTTTAGCATTACAAGAACTGCATTGCGTTGCGAGACTTGCAGCTTTTTACATGTAATGTTTTTGGTGGGATCTCATCACTTTTTGTAGGCAGTTCTTTTTTTTCGGGTACTACTTCTTGTAATAACGCATTACTATCTTCATTTGTTCATCCTTCCTTGTCCATCGTCCATCGTCCATCCTCGTCTATCGTCCATCGTCCATTCTCGTCCATCGTCGCCCATTGTTGAACTTCCGTCGTCCGTCTACCGTCTGTCGTCCATCGTACATCTTCCATCGTCCACCCTCCATCATCCGTCGTCGATCGTCGGTCATCGTCCGTCATCCGTTGTCTTGTCCGTCGTCGGTCGTCGTCTTTTGTCTGTCGTCGCCATCGTCTATCGTTCGTTGTCCGTCGTCTGTCGGCGTTCGTCGTCTGTCGTCGTCCGTCGTCTGTCATCGTCCGTTGTCCGTCATCGTCCGTCGTCGAACTTCCCTCGTCAGTCATCGTCTGTCGTCCGTCGTCGAACTTCCGTCGTCATCCATCGTCTTTCGTCGGTCGTTCGTCTTTCGCCCGTCTAACTTCCGTCATCCGTCGTCGTCCGTCGTTTTCTGTCGTCCGTCGTCGTCCATCGTTCATCCTCCACCATCCATCGTCCGCACTGGGCTCGCGTGGGAACTAAGGCCCAAGCCCTATTATTCTGAGAGGAGGCTTGTGCCCAGCAGTGGGACGCATATAGGCTGGGATGATGATGATGATCCATCGTCCGTCGCCCATCGTCCATCGTCCACACTCCATCGTCCAACGTCCATTTTCTACCCATCGTCCATCGACCATTATCCATTGTCCATCATCCATATTCCAATTTCCATCGTCCATCCTCGCGTCCACTCGCATCGCACACAAACGTTCACAAACAAACGAACTTTGGTACTTATTACATTAGTAAGATAAACAATTCATTTTAACCCTTAATACTCAGGTATTAAGACTCAACATTAATACGTATACAACACGACTACGTTCAATAAAGTCATTGCTGTGTAACTTTGTAATCGCTAGTATTTATATGGGATTACAAACTTACTTGTGCGGTTTGTATAACTTTGAAACGTGACTGAAATTGCAACATTTTGGATTTTTTCGTGACCATGTAGGCTAAAAACTAACTATGTTTAAAATTTAGACCTTGTGGGTCTGCTAGAAGTACCTTAGAATTATGATGATCAAAAGTCAGTGTGTAGGTATGTCAGTGACAAAACTGAGGAACTTTAACATGTGATAGTTCTTAATCTACGTGTTCAAACTGAATGTTATTGATAATATATTTAAGTCCCATTAGGCCCTATAGGTAACTGAAAATTCAGGGTTCTAGCTTTAGCCATAACAAAAATACAGGGTGTTGAAAATAGCCTGAATGGCTTCGAGAAAAGTATGGTACGGCCGTGCCTTTGTTTTTTTTTGCTCGACTTGGCGGGGGCACTGCCGTGCCCCCAGATTAAGAATCAAAAATTATGGATACATATATGTGCGATACATACACAACATAATGCTGTACATAATTATGCTGCTTTTTTTGCAAAGTTAGTGTAAAAAACAATGTATTTTTTTTTAAAACGAGTGCTAAAACCGTACTAGCATGCAATGTATGTCGATGACTTTTTTCCGGGACCATTGTTTGTGAAGAGTTCCATCAGGCGAAAAATTTTTTATGGAATATGTAATCAATCTTAATTTTATGTTTTCAGCAGCTTAAAAAGCTTGCTAATTCTTATGCAAAGTCATAATAAAGTTATGTCAACGAGTTTAATTTGTAGTCTCAATATTAATATTTAGTTTGGCGCATATCTATAACAACCCTAACCAAAAATAATTATAAATTTTAGGATATTTTTATTTCACATGTAAATTACGTAAATATAATAGTAATATTATAAATAAAGTAAATATAAAAACGAAGGCGGGGTTTTTTGTTGCTGCAACATTTTTAAATCACATCAATAAATTATGTTCATATTCAATATTCTACTACTAGGTGAAAATATCTTCATGCACAGTATATTTTAAGTTTACAGCCAGTAAGAATGAGATATGAATAAGCCATGAAATAACAGCGCAGCAGTAAAGCAGCATAATACAAGTACAGCTGTAATTTCTTGGTTCAAAATTCAAATCGCTACATTCGCCCTTTGAACGAACACCATTACGCAGCCGTCCATTTCAGGCAGCAAATTCATATGAAAGGGAAGTCGAGTGCTTAATTATTTATAAAAAACTCGACAACCAGCCCGTTTTGTCCCGTCAAATTCACGTTATTAGCGTCGGCGATTAGTCCATTTACACCCTAACACGTAAAAGAAGAGTCGATTTTGTAAAAAAATAATTTAATTCTAACCGTGCTAAAGATACCGTTAACTAGGTGAAACCCGATTTAAATATTAAAAACTTCATTACGAGATTGTGTTTGGAATGAATCCTGATGGCTCCCCAATGGGGAATTTTTTACATTGTCTGATTGTAAAAAGAGCTAGCTGACTTTAAAAATGTCTAAGGACTTGGCAAATATTGAAGTGTACTAATTGGCATTAATTAAAAAGTATTTTCATTACTTAACTTACCTAATTATCGAGACTTTATTTATTTTGTTGTTAATCATCAACGTTTTCTTTTGAATGCCGCTTAACTTGCATAAAAAATACTGCTTGGTTTTTATCCCGTTTCTATAGGTACGTACGTTAACTAAGAAAAAAAGTATCATGTTTCCCTCTTGTTGCATTAAAAATAATAAGGTACTAAATAGTTTAAATTTCACGTTTCTGCACATTATGTACCTACTTAAGTATGATGAGGCTAGACGTTATATTTGCACAAGAAAATGATAATTACACTCGTTGCCTAGTCTCTTCGAATTAACAAGCAACGCAAGTCTGTTATGTTTTCCGAACGTTTAGCGAGCTTACATAAGAAGAACCACCGAAGAAGTTTCGTAATTGACGACCTTTTACCGAGTCACCCACGTCGCCTACCAATTAAGACCAAACTTATACTTTTTCAAAATGTATATTAACGAAACAACATTTTTTTGAAGATAAAATATTTAGTAAGCTTTTTTATTTAAATAGAAAAGAAAAGAAGACATTTATTCACTAACACAGAAGACACACATATACAGAAAACATTATACAAAAATAAACCAAAAAATAAATAACCATAATATATATTATTTAAATAAAAATTTTTTCCCGATCATATCAGGTTCTAGGGGTTAGGTATGTTTCTGGGGCGTTTTAAAAGCTTTTTGTCGTAAAATTGTGAATTGTAATATTTATTTTTTAATTTTTATTTTCGTTAGATACGAGTACATGGGTAGATCATTATCAGAGTACGGAAATATTTAGGTCTCCCTTTTTATCCTCTTGACGTCCAAATCAAATTTAGGACATTGGGCGTCAGGAGGTTATATTTATTTTTATGGTTTCGCGTTACAATCAGATATTTAGATTACTGCAGTTTTACGAGCACTACAAAAATATTACAAAGAAAGATCTGAAACTACCAAGATGGCTAAAAATGCGGATTATATAAAAGCACAAACCCCGACAAAACAAGCCTTGACGTCTCCTGGTTACGGAAGTTGAAGGCAACTACAAAGGGCGCGAATCAGGATTTGTTAAGTTATTGAGTAAACTTAATCTCAGCTCTTCGAAATAAACACGAACGTGTGATTAGTAGAACCAAAACTACAAGTCTCTCAAACTTCCTTGTATGATTCAGAGAGTACGTGAAAAAGTGCCGAAAATAAATCAGTGAAGTGCATTATAGTCCTATTTGATCCACCAAAAACAGACCGGTCGCACACGCCGTAGCTTATGTTTATTTAGATAGACACGACTCAAGCTTGGTATAAAGCCCGACCGAGAGAATCGTGTCATCCTGTTCACTCTTGCGGACAGAGGGAAATTAGTGTGAGCTTTCAAAGCATGGAACACTGGTTTCAGAAATGCATGAAAAGGTTTCAGTACGAACGTTCAGTCAAACCGCGATCGTGCGGCAGGGCGGACGTATGTTGCAGCCGTCCGGACTTGCCGCGAAATATATGAAACATTGCCGCTTAATGGATGTGCATATAAATATGTTTGCTTTCATGGTAGCTTGTTTGAACGGGTGTTAAACTAATAACTTTACATCACGAACTCATCAAAAAACTTCACCTATTGATTGCACTGCAATTAAATTTTGTTAGTACCTTTATGAACGTTCGTTTTGTAATTAGTGAATGTGTATGTGAGGTATGGTTTTATGTTTTCAAACTTTACAGTCTAATGTTATATGGCCAAATACTTTAGAAATAAATTTAATCTGACCCTACTTACCCGCATTTCTTAGCCACAATGTAGTCGTACACCGTCGGTCCAATGCAAGTGACTTATACAACTCTTCTGATATCATAACTATATCAATCTTATAATCATATCTAGAACCTACTTATCGAAATAAATGTAAATATTATATTCGTCGACTCGGAAGCTGATCTGGTGCGTGGACCAAAGTTTTGGATTGATGTAAAGTATTACTAGAACATAATTGAGTGTAAATAGTGACAAGTGTAGACAAAAATAGTGAATTCCTGCGAACAAATTTAGTTACTAGTACCTACCTAGAGCTGACTCCGTGTTACGGTCAACTTATTAGAAGTTTACCGGCCAATACGAATTGGTATCGATTTTCAAACAGGTAAGCCTATTTATATTAACTCGTCGATCAATACGTAACGCCTGCATGCTTTAAGGCACGTAATTTAATTAGTTTTAACCGTTAAACACCGTTGTGAGACGCCCTACAACAAGTTCGTTCTGTTTAAGTTCAATTCTTTCATACACATCGATTAGTCTGGTAGCATTTTAACCTTTACAAAAAATACTTTTAAACTTGGTAGGCGTTACTGTTGTCGCATGGAGTGGGCAGATAAACGATTAAAATGGTAGGTATAATGAAAATAAAAATAACAATGATTTTGCAGACAACTTGTCTGTATAATGTAAATGTATTGTCATTTACCACGAACTATAAATCCAACGAAAACGCAAAGAATCATAAATTTTAGAACTATCGCTCCATTTATTTCGGCAATCAGCTTCTTGTTACGCTAATATTCATTAAACTTAACGTCTAAGCCACCAGTTCTTTTCTTTGTTTCAGTTCCTTATACTTATCTCCTTTTAAATGATCCATCCATCTTCCGTGTAGCGTCACTCTCCTATATAACCATAGCTATCCGCTTCCTTGTTTGACATCTGTTGTAGTATGGCAATCATCCCACGACACGTCGCTCTTGTCGATCCACTCAGAAGCTCTCGATATTATTTATTTAAATACTAGCCGCTACCCGCGGCATCGCCCGCGTAAAATTCGTTTATTTCAGTCCCGCGGGAACCATGATGTTTTCGGGGATAAAAACTATCCTATGCCCTTCTTCGGAACTCAAACTATTTGTATAAGTACTAAACTTCATTATTTTTTTTATTTTTTATTAAAGGCGGCAATCGAATATGATGGGAACCAATCAGCGCCGCCCATGGACACCTGTCAACACGAGGGGTGTCATAGATGCGTTGCCGGCCCCTTGAGAAATTGATAAGCTCGTTTTATAAAGATCTCTAAGTTGTACCGCTCCGGAAACACTGTTCCAGGAAGCTGGTTCCATAATTTAGTCGTGCGTAGAAAAAAGTTTCACTTAAAGCGGACGGTGCTAGATTGCCAATCATCAAGGTGGTGAGGATGAAATGACTGACGCCTGCGCAAAGTACGGTAGTGAAACCTAGCTGCAGGCAACAATCCGAATAATTGACACATGATATGCGGTACAAGATGCAGAGAGATGCAACATCCCTCCGGATTGCCAGAGGATCAAGCTTACGTTGGATGCGGTCAAATGATCTTTCAGCTGATACTGGGCTGCTCCAGCCTAGGGATGTGATCAGTACTCCATAAGCGGCTTAACCTGTGCTTTAAAAAGCTGTAGGCGATGGGCTTGTGTGAAGTACTGCGCCACTCTATTCAGTAGCCCTAGTTTCTTTGAGGCTACATTATTTAGCTTTGCCGTCCAAAAAAATTTGTATACTTCATCACGTCTAAACCGCTAATTCGATTCAGTAGTTTCGAAGTGATAAGTAACAAACAAACAGACTTACAAACTCTCGCATTTATAATATTTGTGAATTGTAAGATACCAGTGAGTTTTGCACTAAAATTGATTAAACGTTAAAAAAATGCCTACCTACTGACTTTTTTAATTTATGTACCTATACGTGTGTATAAGATAGGGAGCAAACTAGGAGGTAGGTAAGTGAACTCTCCTTCTTTTTCTTCTCAGTCGCTTACTCTTGGCAGAGCAGTCGTGGTCACGCGAGACGCTCGGTAGCCTTCACTACCGTGCGCTATTCATCCCTTGCTGAGCTCTGTCTTGCGCTTGGCTGTCTTCGTTGAGGGATTTGTCAATCAACGACTTGATTTGGTCCGTCCAACGCAATGGTGAACGTCCACGTGATCTGCAAAGAAAGAAAGAAAGAAAAAGAAAGAAAATAATTTATTTATAACAGCAATGTACATACAGCAGGTTAGGAAAAATAAACAAAAAGAAGTGTTGCCGCTATAAAAAGGTCCCTCTGAACACCTCTAGATGCCCGCAATATTAGCAGACTGCAGAAGCGTTGTTAGCCTAAAGGACTAAAATCACGTCGGCCATTTCACCGGTTGTCACAATCTCTACGCCCTAACACAGCAGCGCTAGCACTGGCTGGGCGACAGGATTAGCGAGGAAGATGATGGTAGTGATGCAGAGGCACCTTCTTCTAGGGTCTACCTGTTACATTGCAGTCAGTTGGATTCTTATTATGAAAAATTTGAAGTTTACCAAAAGCTTTTCGGGGTAGGAAAATGTCGTAAGGAATCCTGCGAAGCAATTTAATAGTGTATCTGAATTCCTGATCGGAACTGGGCCCACGTGACGACTACAGCCGAGCCACCATTCTGAGAGAAGAACTGTGCCCAGCACTGGGTCGTATAATAGACAGGATTTTTTTTCCTCCAAAGTCTTGTTTCTCGATTTATTTTAAAGCTAGGGTTATTTAAATACAAGCAAAATCGCAAGCAAGCCGTTACTCCATTTGCTTCAACATTGTGTTAAATTGAGAATTGTAGAAACGATCAAAGTTCAGTTTTTACAAATAGTCACGCATACAATTTGGCAGAAAAGCTCGAAATACTACGCGCTAATGCCAAGGTCGACGACATAGTAAAAGGTGCCATATTCTATTGATTCAACCTTTGACGCTTCAAATAGTAACCCAGCACTATGTACAATGATTCTAGAATATGTCGACGTTTAGGTATCTATTTGAAATAAAAATTATAGGACTGCGCTTGGATGTGTATTTGTTTAAAATGGCTAAAAGTATATATCGATTGTTGCTGCGTGGCAATAGGGTATTGTAGACATTTAGTCGAATATACTCAAGTGTTTCAAAGCGAGCAACAAATCATTCGCTGTTATTATTTATTAACTAAGTATCTAGCAAGTTTGACTGGCTTATGTTTAGGTAGCCAGGTTTATCTTAACGTTTCGCTATCAAGGATGGTTTCACTTTATATTTGAAATTGGACGACGATATTGGTGTCGTTTTCAGAAAATATATAGCAATGGAGCTTACAGCAGTCGCCTCGTCTGGTTTTATCGTGGAAAATTATGACATGGTTCTTATCCGTTCCTCCAGATTTTCTCCTTTTATATTATTCAAATAATTTTAAGCTTAACTTGAAAAATAAAAACCTCGACATAAAATGTATTACAAAAAATCTCTTCAAACTTTTGTTTCTTTACCTACTTTTAAACGCTGTTTAGTGAGTTAAAATATTATCATGTAACTGTCAAGTAAAGGGCCAACGCATTGAAAGGGACAAATATATTTATATGAATGAACCACAACATCTTTCTACCTTGCTACTACGGTCCCCACAGTACCTACTACAAGAACAAGACATCTGCGTCTGTGCGACACATATGCGTTTTCATGCATGCATAAAAATCACCCGTAGAGGGATCATTACACATAAATTAACAAACATGTTACACAAATTCAGCAATCACAATCACCACTCAAAAAGCTAACTATTTTACACTATTACTAGTCATTCTCAAAGCAAAGGCGAAAACAACAGAACTATTCCTATACTTGTGCTATGTATATATAGTTTGCATTAAATTAAGTCCGTCGGTCCAAAATTTCAGTAGGGAGCGCTGATCAGAATTCTTTTTAAAACGAAATGTATCGAGTTGGGTGGCTAGTTGAGTGAGCACGTACCATCTTCCATGTTTCAACTTCACTGGGCGCTACAAGAAACTCGCTTTCTTAAGCCCACCTACTTAGAAAAGTTTCTTGAAGATTTTTCCCGACTTTTTAATTCTGCTTTACGTCCACCTTCGCGGTTGAAGTCCCTACAGTCACGTGATTTTTTTATTAGGCACGGTAGTCTAAGTAGGTAACTTGGGAACATTGATCGAAATTTAAGAATTCAAGTTTCGTTCGTTTATGTTTCGAGCAAATAATAATGAAGTGTGTATATATCATTTATTATTCAACTATGTAAATTGAAATGTCAAAAAGACGTTTAGAGATGACAAGCTGCTGGGGTTGGAGGCTGAAGATATTTGTAAGAATAATACGAGTGTTTGTTCTCGAGTCTTGGGTGTTTAATAGATATGTATATATTTATCCGTTGTCTAGTTAGTACCCATAGTAGGTACCCAAGCCCTTCTATACATTGTCGTACATTGTTGTTATAGGTTGTGTGTCGGCGGCCAATCGCAAAATCCGCTAGATCACGAAATTCCTAGGCACATCATGAAACGCCGCGAAGTCGGTTCTGGCACTTCGTCGGCCGCTGATGCGGCACGCTCGCTTTACTCGCTCGGCTCGTGGGTAGTGGTCACAATTCATACTAACCACTCCTATCATGGCGCCATTTCATGATATGCCTAAAAGAAACAATACGGCAAATCGATTAGAGCAACGCATTCGTAGCTTTATACCGGACACATCGTGATATGCTGAAAGAAAGAAAAAAATTGGCATAACGAGCGAAGCAAGAAGTGGTTACTATGAATTGTGACCACTACACACGAGCCGAGCGAACGAAGCGAGCGTGCCACGGCAGCGGCCGGCAAAGTGCCAGAACCGATTTGGTGGCGCTTCATGATATGCCTAGGAATTTCATGATCTGCTTAAACGTCACTAGGCAAATCATTAAACCGTGACTTTTGAACGATATGTCGGATGTCCCTTGGCCACTGGCGCCATTTCACGTTATGCCTAGGAATTTCGTGATGGGGCGGATTTTACGATCGACCGCCGACATTATGCTTAGTTTATTTTACTTACGAGTAGTTTCGAACTAGGTCAACTGGTGTAGATTGTCCTATGATATTTTAGGTTTCTTTCTGGTGTAATGGTTATTAATTTGTTGTGTAAAAATAATCAAAAGTATTTTACTAAAACAGATTTGAGAGCTCTTTGAAACCTTTCAGAGGCTTTTAAGACTGAATTGCTGCAGATGGCACGAATTGACATCGGGGCACAGGGCGGCCACGCCGTACAAAATTCGTGTTCTGGAATCTACATAGGCACGACGACGTCTGTACAAGCGTCAATGTGTGCGTAAGTGACACAGGGCTGACTATCGCAAAACCCTAGTACTATAGGGTATGTAGGTATGGCTTAGATGTGTAAATAAATGTAATCGTTAATCATATATTTTTATTTAAACCTACTTAAAATGTGTCTGTCTATGTATTTAAGCATTATTGTTTTAAATTACAATAAATATTTGACTACAAACTTAAACGAATTATTCGGTACCTAAGTAGTTATTTCATGATTTTCATGTATTAATCGCGATACTTTTAGAAAGCATTATTTATTTACAAAAGGAAGTAGGTAGGGTAGGTAAGTGTACCATATTTCTCGCGCGCCCACTGACAAGTTGACGCTTGCTCGCGAAATCACCGTCACCGATCTAGCACCGAACAATGAACTGCGGGCCTACTCCGACGTTCGAAAATCGAAGTTCGTATGCTACCGTCTCTCTCGCTCTCGTATGAAACAGTATAAATGTCAGAGGGAACGAACGACATGAACTTCGATTTTCGTATTTCGTAGTAGCCTTGCTGTTGGCAAACACCCATACAATGCACAGTATATCACCATTTCCCAAAATTATTGCTCCCGAGAGTCCCGAGCTTAGTGCCGTGCGACCGACATACATCGCGTCGCGCGCCCGACTGCTATCCGTCAGGTTTCCGGCAGGCTACGCTTGAGGGGTGGGGTAACTCGAACCGGTGCGGGGCGGAGCGTGGCCATTCTGTACGTTAGTACTATTATATATTCTGTGATCGGGGTTCAAATTGCTACCATCCACTTTCCCTTTAATTCTTAAACGTTTACTTAGCTATATAGGTAAGTCATTTATTTCAGTTAGAAGAGGTTAAGCAACGATTTATATACGAGTAAACTTTAATATTGATGCTCCGAATCTGATCATCTTCAATTCTTCATGACGACCACGTTAACTCTAGATTTGTCTTTGAGCACCACTCACAAGTGCTTGCATGGTCCCTGTTGAAGTACACATAAATAAACGTGCCCTGTCCATATATTCAAAAAATACAAATGGCAAAGGTTGCATACACTAACTACAAGGCGCTGCACCCGAAAACATACCTAACTCACTCTTTCTCTCTATTTATAATTATATTCATCACCTTCAGCATCTCTAATGAAAATGTTCGCTCCACGTTACTAAAAATCACAGCTTATTAGAGCCATCCGGGACCCGACCAGCTCCGCATCGACTTTCGGCGTCCACTCGTTGTCGACAGGTGGTCCACGAGTGGACCTCGCGTGGTCCACGAATTTCCTAGTAGTGACTATGGCGGCGAGCAGCGAGCTGTCACCGAGTGGTCCACTCGCTGTCCGCGTGTGCCAACTCGCGAGTGAGGCGATCCGGCGACGCTACGGATTTGATGTAGTGAGCGCATCATCATCATCATCATCAGCCTATGTTCGTCCACTGCTGGACATAGGCCTCGCCCATGGCACGCCACTGAGCACGATTCTCGGCCACTCTCATCCAGCTCTTGCCAGCCACCCTGCGAAGATCATCGCACCACCGAGTCTGAGGGCGTCCTACGCTACGTTTGCCGATCCGTGGTCTCCACTCAAGAACTCGTCTACCCCAACGGTTATCGATTCTTCGGGTTATATGACCGGCCCAGTGAGCACATACCCACCCATACAAATCTATATCTCGAGGCGAGGCTGTGGTGGTCGGGTGCCGGGTGACTGTAATGAGCCATGACCTTTATCTATTCGACATTAGCTAAGTCCTTCTACTATTTATGTCATTACAGGATATCTAAATTCGGCTTGAAAAGGTGATCATGTGTTAATAATCATATTAAGTTCGGTTACGTGCATCTTTTGAACCGTAAAAAGTAACAGGTTTTCGGGGTCACAGTGGGGTAGGTTGATTTTCTTTATCGATCGTTATTCAGCTGTTAATTCTAGTAATAGTTCTAGCGGTACACCCCTAAATTGAGCAAAAAGCTCCAAATGGTGTTAACATCATGAACATCGGAACGATTGATCTTTAGGTCATAAGAACCAATTTGACCCGTAGCACGAAAAAAAACATAAAAAGAGAGGAGCTATGACGTCATCTTTTTATAGTATGGAAAAAATTTGTTCTGGAACTTATTGTGTGTCTAATAAAAGGGCTTAATAAGCCGATTCCCAATCCGCACTGGGCCCGCGTGGGAACTATGGCCCAAGCCCTCGCATTCCGAGAGGAGGCCTGTGCCCAGCAGTGGGACGTAGGATATAGGCTGAGATGATGATGATGATGAAGCCGATTCTAAAAATATATCACATCATCATATTTCAGTCACTTGTGATATGATGCGGTTGAAACTTGTTGAATCATTATTTGTAAAATATACCTACCTAAAATCATATCCAACTCTAAGAAAGCAATTTTGAAAATATATATTTTTTATTATAATTAATTAATATTACCCTGCTCCCTGCCTGCTTCCCTATCTAGCTCGCTAAGCGGCCGGCGGCGCACTCAGTCACTGCACGCTAAATGCAAATATTTACAAAAATGCTTTCTTTTCTTAAATCATACATCACAATTTATGAACAATTCGAAAGCGCTCATCAGATTGAATAACTTTTAGAAAGACAATACTTTTATAATTTGGCGGGGCTCCTATAGTTGTACATTAGACCGGCCAGAACGTAATTTTTATAAGGCATAAGAAACCGTCTATGAAGAGAAAATAAAAGTTAATTAAACGGCATTTCGGCACCCTTAACATTGGGGTCTTGATTTTACATCAAAGTTATCAGGAAATCCAGACTTTCGATTTTTATGTGCCATGAGTAAATAATAATCAGATCTTCAGTAGTTTGTCAGGCTCTTGTGGCAGTCAAGGCTACCAGATACTCCAGATCTTTGGCCAAGGCGCTGCTGTGTCCCCACATGTAAGTTACATTTTGACTAAAGAACACAAAAGTACAGATTTTTTTTACGTTCGGATCTTACACTATGAGCTTGGCTTGCGTGAAAACTCATTAAAAATAACAAAAAGACCGCAACCGCGGCAGCCGCGCGTACCGTTGTCTTCTAAGCGTCATGAAATGCGACAAATAAGCGAATCGAATAGATCATTTTTTTAAAACAAGTGAAGTGAAGTAAACAGTCTATAGTATAGTCTCATCAATTGGGATGTCCCAATTTTTTACAACGTATAATAAATCGAAAACCATTTGGAGAAATAGGCCTTTTGAAGCGTTTTCAAAAATCAGGTTCCAAAAATATGATAATCTGAATTAAATTAATAAAATTTAAGTAATGACCTTCATTTGACCCCTGCAGTGTTACGTCACAAATGCAGGTCTAAAGGAAAGTCTACACTATAAAGCAAATTGACATTTTGAAATGTTGCTGTCCTGCTTATAATAGCAAAGAGTGACAAAGATGGAAATTTAATCACATGATGCGCATCCGGCTTTAAACAGTTGTAATTTTATCGTAAATCTTAAGTTAAAGAAGAGAGATCTGGAATCTACACAAAATTCTTTTATCATGTTCATCATTACCTATTCATGCCAGTGTTATAAACTAATAAAATTGTTTGTTGTGTTATGCAATAAATGTATGAATGTAAATAAATAAAAAACTTTTAATTACTTCTTCACTTTTTATTATTTCTTTTTGTAGGTTAATAAGACCACAGGCAATAATCACAATTTGATCCATATATCCAGCATGGTTATATTTGACTACAGAGTGGGGCTTAAGAAGTCTAAACTCTCTTACTCTTCTGATTGTTTTATCCCTTTTATGTATAAAGTAAACCAGATTGGTAATAAAACAGATTCAAAAAGGATTAAATCAATGTTTAGTTTAGTTTAGTTTTTAGGTGATCTTTACAGCAGTAGTAGCGGCGCTTTGGATAAAACTCAATGTTCAATTTCCGACACCATTTCTTCTTTAGCGTGTCTCTTACAATGACAAACACTTTGCTGGGTGTATTTCGACCGGTATTTGTGCATGTAGGCACGAAACACTTCTTGTAATAACTCATGTTTTTTTGGAAACAGGATGTCAACGTATATAACAGGTTCAGGCTGAGTCCAGGTTACAAGCAGAGGTCAGAGGGGAGCAAAATCAATCCGAGTATAGGAAAAAGCAGAGGTCACAACTAGCTGAATCGCAGTTTTCATTCATTCAAACCAAACGGCAAAAAAATACAAGAGATTGTGAGGTTAAGACAATGACACTTGGCAGTGACAAGACAAATCAGTAATGCCACAGATTATGTTATGTACAAACTGATTTTTTCTAGGCAATGGAACGTGGCTGTCTCACTGTGACGTCATCCAGCTTATTTCGTAAAAAAATTATAAAAAATTAAAATTACTCATCCAAATTCAAAATCGATGAAAAAGGTATCTTAAAATATCCTATTCTTTCCAAAAATAAGATAAAAACTATAGGTTATTTTTTTTGGGACATCCCAATTGCATTACTTCCTATTGAATAACCAGCGCAAACTTGACAATAAAATGTTATTGGCCTGGCCATTGTATTTGACATAATTTAGTTGTTATCACAAGATAAAGAGAAGGAAAGTAAATGTAGTATCGTATCGGGAAGTTACAGTCTGATAACAAAGGGTAAAAAGTCGATACAGTGGAAGTCAATTATTTCATACAATTGTTGCCAATTATTCAAGCACTTTTAAGCACATATATAATATGACAGTATGAAAGAAACTGCCTAATTACATTGTCAGACTACGCAAATTTAGGATTCAGTATTAAAAAAATGTACAATATAAGCCATCCGAATGGCAGTTCTGTGTTATGAATTTGACCATAAAATTCAGTTAGTTATAATAAAGGAAAATGAGGAATTTTTATGAAAAAAATTATGCACTGGTATTTATCACTAAAATATACGGAGGCAAACCACCAAATTTAAAGTTCAATGTTTTTCTTCTGTGTCGGTATCACTCTTGACAGAGCGCTCGTGGTCATCACTTCAGGTGTTGGTGGAAAGCTTCACAACAGGCCGCCACTCCTCCCTGATGACCGCCTTCCTCGTGCATTCATGTAGTGACGATGAGCCATTTAATAGGTCAATAGGAAGTTGAAAAAATAAATCATCGGTACAATTTTTTTGTAATAAAAAATACTATGGTGGCGTTTTATTCCTTTGGTATTTAAGCACGAGTAGCTTTTAAGTTCAAGAAAAATAATAATTATAATACACAAATACAGCAGCGAATTTGTATTTACTCCAAAACTAAGCAAAACTTGTATCATTTACAGTTGAATATTTATAGATATAGGTACATTATATAAATGACATTATTATCATGTAGATTGAAATCCGAACGTTACAAGTAGGTAGGTAAATTTTCTTATGACACGGAAGTAAGTTCACCATAAATTTTGCTAATGAAGGAGATCTAAAAACTGCTAATTATGAAATAATCCAGCAATCTTTCAAAATTATGGGCGAAGGTAAGCAAAAGTGGCCTTTGAGATAATGAGTCCACACGACCGCAGCAATCTTACTTTGGGATGATGAAGACAAATGGCCGTAAAAGTGTTTCAGAAATATGCTGCTGCATGTGAATGAAATAAAACCTTTTCATAAGGCGATTTAGTTATTGCTAAATTTCTTAAATACGGTAATAAATAAACACAAATCAAACTACAATGAACATTTAAAGATTGATTAAAAATTGAGTCAAAAATGTTTATTATGTTATCTATTTATTTTTAGTATTATACACAATATATTTCAATGAATTAATAAATGAAAACTTGTGCGCACTGCAGTCATTTGTCAGCTTCCATCAAACGTCCACCGTTTCGCGAGGCGTTAAAAATAAATACGTCTATTTTAGTGATCTAAATAAAAGGAAGACATCATCGCTTGATACAAAAATAAAAGTGATAAATCACGCTGCAGGTGGGCGGTTTATTTGGGCAACATGGCGGGTTTCACTCAGAATACCACTTTGACTGGTAGCAATAAATCTGCATCCATCGTCGGGTTTGGACATAAAGTCTCGATTCGATGTATCAATGCGCTTAAACGAGACGTAAATTGTTATCCTGAAGGTGCGCGTCTATTTAAACACTTGGCCCAAAATAGGTGGAGTGCATTGTTGTTGTTACGACAACTTTACGCGCCTATATCTGTTTACTTGTGGTTTATGGAAAAAACCGGCTAAGAGCGCGTCGGACACGCCCGAAATAGGGCTTCGTAGCCATTACGAAAAAATCAAGTAATATTTTTCTAAGGATTTCGTATTTTGTACGGAACATTCCAAGTTTAGGTGTATTTTATACCTTAGGCTTGTATTTACTCTTATAAACTACTAATAATTCTCAAGAAATAAAGTAAAATTTATGAGAAAGCTAAATAATTACTACATTAAAATGACTACAGTACGAATCCTAACTTTACGAAATTCACATAACACAAGCAATCGGTAAAATTTATACACAAGTCAAAGTCAAAGTCAAAGTCAAAATCTCTTTATTCAATTTAGGCTATAACAAGCACTTATGAACGTCTAAAAATCTACCACCGGTCTAGTAATTTTGGTTTGGCGAAAAAAAACCTGTTTTACTGCGTTATATCATCTAAAAAACAGTTTTACTAAAATCGCCGTTTCTCCTACAATTATAATCACATTTTAAGTAATGTAATAACGAACTTTGAAATAATGCCACGTGTCGCCAGTGGACAATAGGCTTAAAGCTGATTTATTTCGTGACTGGACTTTCATTTGCAGTTCCACCAGGATGGATACATTTCGGCCGACGTAAAAGTAACCTATTTTCAACTGAATGGAAGCTTTGTTATGCGTGCAGCATATACGACGATGTCGTTACAACTTAATTTCCTTGTTTTCCCGGAATTTTTACGTTAAATAATTTGGTTTTTGAAATGTCAGACTGGTGATACCTCTAATCTAAAACTAGATCTGGAACACTGATTTTAATGCATGCAATTTGAATCTCTCTAAAACTTATTTGCAAGAAAAATCGTGAAGGTTGCATTGCATTACGAGACCGTAAAGCCAACGAGCTTGTAGTGGTCGATCGAGCACCGCAATGTAATGCAACTTGCACAATTTCTCTTGCAAGTCTACACTCTGCTTTCGAACAACTTTCTAACTATTTGAGTCTCTTGTGGACAAGTTCTCCAAAAACTTCCAACCGTTACAGTTGTGTACATTTTCATGCTCACCACATTCTACGACTTTAGTGTAGTTGTAAAAATCCACTACTGACACCAATACTGAGTTATCAATAAATACCGATGCATATCAAAAAGAACAAACACATTCCAATAACTAGTTCGATCCTCTCTTTAGTATTATTCGATGTTTTCTTTGGAAATAGTTCATGATTGATTTCAATGGACGTACTGTATTCTCGTTATAAGCTTGTTGAGTCAATTCGACAACGTTGGGTGTTATTTTCATGCTTGTGAAGTATTTGGCCACGTTCATTGCCAGAAATACTATGGGATTATGGAATCCGTGTGCTCAATGTGTTTTGTTCGAATTGGCATGTACCAGTTTAAGGTGAAGGCAAGAATTATGAACCATATCTATAAATTATTATTTAAGAGGAAGTGACGTAGAGGGAAGATAAGTCATGGTATCAACATAATAGGTTTTTTTTTCAATTAAGTAGGTTGTCTGAAGAAGCCTTGCGAAACTTAAGCTAGAAGGTGTAATTTGGAAAAAAATACTCAAGACGATCAGGTGTTTTAACTAATTAAAAAATTTGATATCCTGATTACAATCTAGTTCATCCTTTTGAAATACTACTCCGCTTCAAAATCATAAAAGTCGAAAGTCCTCAAACATGGTAAATACAGATAACTGTGAAAGAAGTATTTGAATAATTAATAACTGAACCGACTCTACGAAAATCAATAACTGGTCACATTTAAATAAAAGGTCATTCAATACAGACTTATGGCAAATCACGTTTTCTATTATTCAGAATACAGTCCGGGCCTTTATTGTTTGTTTCAAGGTGTAGTTATGAAACATTGTTTGGTTTTGTTCTCAGAGACGTTTACCGTAAACACCTAGGTTTATTTGAAAATTTGAGTGTTAACGGTTACGTGGGCTTTCCATGTTCGAACATTTAGGCGGTTTTACCATTTTAACTTTCCTTAGTTACCTAAGTCGGAACAGTGCGTTTCGATGGTATAATAAAATCAGAAGCGTCTGTTGAATTTGTTGTTGATTTTGGTGTTTTTCTATTTTAAATATGAAATCTACTTTAAATGTTATATACTACCAGTAAATAGATAAATCTTGTAAAATTAGTCACGTTAAATTGGTCACTTTGCAAGACGTTTCAAATCTAATCCGGGAAACTATGTACATATATGGCTAAACTGACTAAAGCTAGTTCTTAGATTACAAATCTATGTAGCATGGTCTTATTTCTGGGAAAACGTTTATTAAAGAGTTTTAGGCCGAGCAAAGCTCGGTTGCCCAGTTACTAATATTAACCAGTAAAAAAGATCCGCAAAAAAAAATATTTCATTTCATTTCAAAGAGAGGATTTCAAGTCATTGACAAAGTTCATTAATGCTGTTGGTACATTAGGCAAACAACACAATTATACAATTAAAATTTAGATTAGGATTCCTGTAAATCTGTACTCAAGAATGCTTAATGTGAGGAAGAATTTACACCTCCATTTAACTCATTACGTTTTCCGTTACACTCGTGTACGCTGACTGCTTTGTGTCTCCTTTAACTAATGTGATAGGTGCGTGGTTTGAGACGAAGATTTAATACTATAAATTAAGTCCATGTCCCTTGTCCCGTGAAATTAAGCCATTATTATGTGGATGTACACATGAGTGTGTCTCGAAACTGATCCAGAACCTTTTAGCATGGTTGGGCATGTTTGATTAAACACCCCTAAATGTACTTCGGGGTTCTTTAATTGTAAATAACATTTTTTCCATGTATTGGTCGATGTAGAAAGTGTGCCTTCATTCTGAAACATAAATTTTAATGAGAAACGTTCCAATCAAACACACTTACCCTGTACCTATTGCAATAATTAAGAATAATTTTAAATTCAAATCCACTGCAAGTCACTAGCATAAGTAGGTAGTACTATACTTTAGTCCGTGACATCTGGTGATATCTCAGTAATACTTTCATTTTTGTTTTTAACCCCTGACGCAAAAAGATGCGAGTTTGACCGCTATGTGTGTCTGTGTGTGTGTCTGTCTGTGGCACCGTAGCTCTTAGCCGAGTGGACCGATTTGAATGCGATTTCTTTTATTTGATAGCAGATTTTCTAGCGATGGTTCTTAGACATGTTTTATCAAAATCGGTTCAGCTGTTTTTGAGATATTGAACTTTGAAGTGACAAAGTATATCTGTATGTACGTAAATACTTTATTGTACATAAAAGGCGCCAAAAAAGAACAACTAAAAAGTAAAAAATAATTATGCACTACCTAGCTGTTGCCCGCGACTTCATCTGCGAAGAATTCGTTTATCCCTATCCCGCGGGGACTATGGTGATTTCCCGCAAAGTTAGCCCAAGTTAATTTAGTATAAGTACCTAGTAATATTTTTTTTATCTAAGCGTCGTCGGTGTCGGGGGACCGCTAAGGTTAACAGGAAACTAAAGTGCATATGTTGTATTTTTAAAGTAGGTATTAACCTTAGCGGTCCCCAATTTTTAATTTTAGTTTTTTTATTTCATGCTTTTTAAACTTTGTTATATATTTTTTTTAAAGTGTACTAGTGTATTGAATATCCTGGCTGCAGCTCAGCTCATGTTGCCATCATTGCATTGTAATGTAGAATCAAATACTGATCAAAAGGAATCAAACACGACATGTCTGCTAATTTTTTTTGAAGAGTAGGTATACTGGTGTGCTGGATATATCCTGGCTGCAGCATCAGCTCGCCGTGTTGCCACCACTGCATTGTATGTAGAATCAATTACTGATCAAAACGAATCCAAACACGACATATGTGCTATATAATTTTTTATAGTGTTCAAGTGTGCTGGATATCTTGGCTGCAGCATCAGCTCATCTTGTTACCACCATTGCATTGTATGTAGAATCAAAAACCGATCGAAACAAATCCAAACACGATATATCTGCTATGGTTTTATCAAGAGTGTACCACCTACTGGTGTTCATGATATCCTGGCTGCAGCATCAGGTCGAGAATTGCATAATCTTGCATAGTTATATAGCATACATGGCATACATGGGTGTTTCAAATTTTACGTCCCAAATATGCTTGAAAGTAAAGTAAATACCCATTATGCATATAAAATTCCTACCACAGCGAACAAAAGAGCTGATGATCTTGAAACGGCTGAACCGATTTTGATAAAACATGTCTAAGAACCATCGCCAAGAAACCAGCTTTCAAATAAAAAAAACCGCATTCAAATCAGTCCACCCGCTTAAGAGCTACGGTGCCACAGACAGACACACAGACAGACAGACACACAGACAGACACACATAGCGGTCAAACTTATAACACCCCTTTTTTTGCTGCGTCGGGGGTTAAAAAACAGTCGGGGGTTTTCCAACTTTTTGTCGGTTAGATTATTCATACGTAAGTAATCTGTTTTCGTTCAGGTTACTGTCAGATTATTAAACTGATTTCAAGCTTTTCCGTGTGCCGGAACAAAGTCAAATTCTGTAAAATATTCAGCAGTCATTTTAGGAATAAATGTATGTTTAAGTGGTCACCATACCGCGTGAGACTCAATGTGTAACTAAACTCAATAATAGCTAAAAGTATGTCGTCATTATGTGATTGAACGTGCCCCATACCGCTCGGCCTTGATAAGCACTAATATAATTATTATAGGTGGCTTAAACCGAATGAATGTCCCGTCACGAATCAGGAGGGAAGAAACGTGTCAGCATCGATCCGTTCCTTGGTAACCCTTTTGTTTTGAAGCATTTCTGGAATAATCGATAGCGGACCACAAGTTAACCTTTAGAGTTAAGCCCGTTTGGCAAGAAACTTTGCGCTGCCAACCCATTTACATTGAAAATCACGAGTTAATCCACGGAATAGTAGTATTCATAGATTTAGACGGATACTGAAGATGAAAAATTGCAAAATTGAAAAACCACAGTAAACACAAAAAAATCAGGCATGATATTCAGAAACAATGTATTCCATGTTGGTTATTAAAACAATCTTTATTCAGTCTTGCTGGTACATTAGGTTTAGAAATCATTTTCTTATGAACAACCCGTTTTCTATAGATACTTAAGTAAATAATAAATAATCATAATATTTTTATGACTTACCTAGATTAGTGATGGTGTAGTCGAATCCTACTAATTTTATAAACGCAGAATATTATTCGCATTGAAATTATTGTAGTTAATGAACCTCCGGCTGGTAAAGGAATTTCGTGGTCAATAAGGATACGAACTTGTTTCGTGATTAATTCAAGCCCTGTGATTGCAGTATGTAATTGGCTTTACGCCTGTTTTTGTCTTGGGTTGTTGCGGGTGAATAAAACTCCGCTATCTAATTGTCCATACGCCTGTCCATTTATATCTTTCCTTTGTATACAATATATGTTTCAAAAAACATAAAAGGTAAGAGATTAATTTTCAGAGCCACTTTTTATGGCCACTTCAAAACAAAATAAATAGTAAATGTCTGTGAAATAAAACTACACTGTGTCTTAAAATTAATCCAGAATATTTTAGCAGTTCATTGGGTTATTTTGACTGGATTGCATAGGGTTTGAATAGAATGAAATAATCAATGTTACATTACAATATTTCATTAAGTATGTATCTAATCTAAGTTGATCAGTATAGAAAATTGTTGATTTACTATTCGTAAACGGAAAACGTGCGTAAAAATAGCACAGCACCACAAGTCAATGGCTGTGCGTGTAAAACTGCGTCAATTCTAAAAATACTTTATTATTAAATAAGTTCTTGATTTGGTTTTATGACTGGAATGTCGGCCTTTATAAATGAAACAAAAGTGATTAGATATATTTGTTTTATTACGTAAGGCATTTTGTTTGGTGCTTAATTTAATTGAGATTCGGCCATGTTAGGGTTACCGTTTTTGTGTTACTGTGGTATCATACTAGTGACATAGTTATTATCATGATTCTTATTGGCGAAGCTGGCTGATCTTAAGACTGATGTATTTAAATTATGTATTGTGTTTCTGATTTTCTTGACTGTGGTCATAAGGAATAGAGATAACAGCACGGGGTCGTCCATTGGGTATTAGCGTGTCGAGCACTCGGACGTTTACCATAATTCGTTTAGTTAACCTTCGACATAATTTGTAGGAAAAGCAAAAGGTTAACAAAATACAAAACCGATAGGGGATCGCGGCTTGGTCAACTCTTCAACGTCAAAAGGAACAATCCATTCAATTGTACGCAGGCTTCGGTCTCATTAAGCCAAAATTGCTTGCTCATAAAGTACGCTTTATTGAGTTCAGGACCCCGCCTCAAGAACGTTGTAAGAACATAATTTTCAGCTCTGTTATACTTTTCAAAAACGTATTTCTTGTATTGAATTAGTAGAAATGTAACAATTATTGCGTGAATTAAATGATGATAGGAATCATCTTTTTTATCGTTTATCTATTTTGCAACCAGAACTTTAGAAATGATGGATGATCCAAATAAAATTGAACAGTCTACTTTTCTAATGTTACAGTTAATAGTTTTAATCAATAACGAACTATCACTGAACTGTCTTATTTATTTAATGTAAAGCATATATTGCAAGAATTAATTCTTTAAACCTTATTTTGAGAAAGCAAGAGATTTATAAACACATTGTGTCACAACCGCGATTAACAAACTGCTTTGTGACACACGGTGCATTCCCACGAATTGTTTCCGAATTAGTATTCAACGAGGCTTTTGCATCTGTATCAATGGAATAGTAATTACTCCAGCAGTTGACCGCCAGTGCTTTACGTGACCTCTCCGCCGGCAAACACAGAAACACAAATATTGATCAAGCGTTTCTATGTACATATCGATTGTCACGCCCCTGCACTCTGAAACTGTTGGCTCACGTTATATTAGTCTGCTGAACGTAGTGTGACAAATACGGATTAATTAAAAAAGTATAAATTAATTAAATAGACATCACGTGTTGTTGTTACAAGTATACTTAGGGCTAGGGTATTCTGCTTCCAGAATAAGTACAGTATTCTTTGTATTGTATTGTAACTCTTTATTGTACATATAAAACAGATGAAATTTACAATTTACAAGAGAAAGAGATGTACAAAGGCAATATCTAGGTAGGTGTAGGTTTGTATGTTTGTATGTAGGTGTGTATTCTTCGTAGTATGCTTTGCTAATTTAAATTTAATTTAATTTATTGCTAGGACAATTGGTGTCAAGTGTCCCATGATATTTATTTATTATTATTTATTTATTTAAACAGGCTTCGGAATGCTTTTCACAGAAATATAATTCACGTTAAGCAGTGTGTATTTCCTTTCGATGACGCGTGCAACTCGGAAATTTTTATTCGACTAGATGGCAAATGAGCAAGTAGGTCTCCTGATATAATACTTTATGACATTTGAGAATTTTATGCGTGTGCTAGAACACTGTGGAAGGTCTGTTCGGATTATTAACACCATATTAATTGTTAATCCTACCGTGAAGTAGCAGTGCTTGCTCTACTACGTTGAGGCGTGGAGAGTCAAGACAGCTGGTGAAATTATTAGCATTGGAGATACTTTATCTTAAGTTTAGTCTGGCAAAACATTTGTAATGCTTTGGTATTAATGGGTGGTGTTTGCTTACCATCAAGTGACCCACTTTCTAGATTGCCATCATATTTCATTTAAAAATAAATACAAAATAGCACACGATACTATTTTCCAATTACCTAGCTATTTTACTTAAAACATTTCTATAAAGAAAAAAAATTTTCATCATCATCCGGAAGACGTCCACTGCTGGACAAAGGCCTCCAACTTAGAACGCTACAATTAACGACAACCTGCCACTTGCATCCACCGGTTTCCCTCAACTCTCACGATGTCGTCAGTCCACCTGGTGGCAGGCTGCCAACGCTTCGCCTTCCGGTTCGTGGTCGCCACTCGAGGACTTTTCTCCCCCAACGCCCAAAAAATTTCATCAAACATAAATTTAAATTAAATTCTCTTGTTTTATTGTGTTCTAAAGCTTCATTATAACTTAATGGGGATTACCCTCTTTTTAGAAAACAAAGCATCGGTCCTAACTTTGCTACCGTTCTATAGCCTGTTCCGATTTCTCGTGTCTTATAACTAACGAGGGTGGCGAAAGGTAAACAGTATTATGAAGCCATACCTCCCGATACCTACATTGTTAGGAGCTCAGTTGTTCCAGTCACCACCTTTAACAAAGCGAACTAAATTTACTTGGCTTTGAACGACCTTTATCTTGGTTGAAAATCGACACCCATGCCTAGCTTAATAATAAAATATTTGGAGTAATGACACTTTCGTTAAAAGCGAATAATTCTTTTGATGTTATAACGCACGTTTCTACTGGACTGAGCCGTTTTATTAGAAATAATGCCCCGCGACATTTCTGCTCGTTAAAACAGGGTCTAAATTGTTTGATGTTTAATTAAATTATCTATAAATGTGAACCTTAGTCGGTATTTGAAATGAATGAATCACCCACACGCTTCGCCGAATAATCAGCTATAGTAGTTACTCGAAAATGGTAAACAAAATCAGAGGGTATATTTTTACTGAAGCTCGACCTGAGGGAGTAATTACAGTGCCCATAAATGACTAGATGTAAGTTCTATTTCTCAATATAATTTACATTTCAGGATGGAACTATTGATTCTGTATGATTGATGGAATATGCGTGCCGCTTTATCCGTAAACCGTAAATTGCTCAACGTTTTATGTAAAAATAGAAAACTAAAAAAAAAAAGAGTTTTTTGCCGAGTGTAGTTTTTTGTTGATTGTACTCACATTATCTGCCAAATATACAATTGCACCAAATTCCAGATCAATCGAATGGGTCAAAGAGTTGCAAAAAAATTTCTTACAATAAATAAACTAACACTGCAATTAAAATAATAATAGGAGCTTAATAATAATGCTAAGATTTTCAAAGCTGTTAGGGTCCTACGGGACGTTAAATAAAATAGTGGACTGTATTAAGGCTGGTTTAATCGCCGTCTAATTACAATAAAAATATTCTTAATTTTGAATAAACAAAAATTAATTAGGAGATCGTCTAACGGCGGTGGAGATCGTATGGCGAGTGGTCGCTGCCGGTCGGAGCGGCGATCGTGTCGTCGCCGTGTCGTCCTCCCGCGCGCCTCGTCCCGGGCGCAAGTTAAGCCGGTTCTCAACAAAGCATAAAATTACACTCTTCTTCTTCTTCTTCTCAGCATATATTCGTCCACTGCTGGACATATGCCTCTTCCATGGATTTCCTTGTTGACCTATATGCAGCAAATCTGGTCCAAGTTGGTCCTGCCGTCTTACGGATATCATCCGCCCATCTAGTTGGTCAAATTACACTACCTAGTAACAAAAGCATAATTTTTATTACTAAACCTACTCTAAATCTAGGAGTACATGCATTTTAACAACAATAAAACAAGAAATAAGATGCTATTAAGTCGTAATGTTGATTTCTTTAATAAATTAATGAACGAAATACCTAAGAGATTAGAATTATCTACAGTAGCCAATAATACTTATCATCTACTATACCAAAGGTGGAAGTTTGGGGATCACGATATTATCAATTCAGCACAGTTCTGAAATTGCAGCATTGTGATAATTGTGGATTGTGTTTCAGAAACTAACGTTTAGTTTCAATAGGATTCTAGATACATTTGGCACTAAGCTACAATAATTCCCAGACAGAACAATCAAATGTATATCCGATTTATCCTTCCGTGTCCGTGTGTTATCATGTAAAAAAATACTTGTCGAAGACACAGACACACTTTTCTCTTGGATTACACAATAACCATCACTAAAAATGTTCCTGTATATTTAAAGAAACTCACAAAGTATTGAAATCAACTGATTAACCACTGAAAAATATCATTTCTTATAAGATTGCCTTCAATAATTGAATGAACGATTGAATAACTTCAAAAAAGTCTGACATTGCAGTGTCAAGATTGTCTTTGGAACGGATTGAAAAGTATTGATGGGAAACGACAACTTATCGATATGGATAAATGTGGCAATTAATACTTCATGTAGAAATTTCGGAAAATGCATTGAAATCAATCATAATAATTACTCGGAATTGTTGTGGTTGATTTCAATATTTATTTTAAACGAGGACGGACACGGACAGTGCGTAGGTGTCTATGGTTATGCTAAACGTCATTTCATATTGAGTTGAATCTTAAAAAAGTAGAAAAAATATAATGAAAACTTTGCTGTAATGGTGTTCAACCACTCCACTAGAGGAAAATAAAATAAAATAAAAAGAGTTGAATCGTTTCGCTACTTCGCTTGATGTCATACGTTACGTGTGCTCTTTTTGTGATATTTCTGACGACTTGGCTTGCTTCTGGATTTATTTACGTTAATAGCAAAATAATCGGTCACGGTTTATGTACATTTTATCGACTTTTCCAATCACTAGTCATTGTCTATTACCACCTGTGACGTCACGTTTGTATACACGGAAGGATGAATCGAATATAAATGATTACACGGCAGTTGAGTTCCTTTTTATACAGAAGTATGTCATTAGATTCTAATGGCAAAAATACAGTTAGAAAAAACAGTTTGATGTTTCCTGCGAGAAAGTTCAAAAGAGTTTCATGCTCTCAACCGTATTTTTATAAGAGAGTCCTTATTGTAGGCCAAAAAGAACGGAACTTTTGAATACAGTTAATATAAATCAACAATGTTTTCTCACCTGCAGTAAATACAAATAAGAGAAGATAAAACAAGGTAAGGATATTAACAATTCTTAGATAGTCGAGCAGTCTAAAAATTTGTTAACTTCTTCCTTAATCCGTTAAAAGCAGAAACTTGTTCGTGACTCTCAAGAGACCTAATTTTACTCGCAAAATGTTTGCGACTAAATGTCAAACTTTATTATGTACATGGCGTAATTTGGAAAAGTGACACATTTGGAAAACAAAAATGGCTTTCATTTAACCTACATGGCGTCAGTTGCGTGTGTATAAAGTTATTCCTGCGAACATATCGGTCAGCCGTAACAGAATTAATGGCATTGGGGACAAAAGGGTGCATTAATGAAAAGGAGCGACTGTCTACGGCTAAGTGGATGATCGTTCTGCGTTCATTTCGTGCGGTAATGTTAAGTGAAAATCCATCTAAATACGAGTATAAGGGTGTGAAAAAACAGGAGATATAAAATGCCTTTTTACTAGACAGACCACTTCCATTAGCGATCTATTCTTTGTTGTAATATTTGTATAAGGTAAATCAGGACAAGCAAATTATCTGACTAATAGAAAATAGTATTGTAAGTTAATCTGTTTTTATAAAATATTTTATATTGTTATGGCGACCGGACGGCTAAGTGGTTAGAGAACCTGACTACGAAGCCTGAGGTCCCGGGTTCGAATCCCGGCCGGGGCAAATATTTGTATGATGAATACGAATGTTTGTTCTCGGGTCTTGGATGTTTAATATGTATTTAAGTATGTATTTATCTATATAAGTATGTTTATCCGTTGCTTAGTACCCATAACACAAGCTTTGCTAAGCTTACTTTGGGGCTAGGTCAATTGGTGTGAATTGTCCCGTGATATTTATTTATTTATTTATTTATAAATAAAACACTTTCTCTTTAAAAAGAAAATCTAGCTGGTAGAAGGAAGATGACATGAAGATAGTAAATAAGTACTTTGTATAGTGTCGGGATGCCACAATCACGACTCTTTTGCGGTACCTAATGTCATGGTTGATCGATATTCAAAAGTATTCCGTTGCTGACTGAAGTGACTCAAATGATTGACAGCTTTTGATAACCGATATATCACTATACTATTTCGATGAAAGGTGCAAAATATAATTTTAAATCATCGATATATATGTACTTCTAGATATCGCGATCCGAACGTTCATTATGTTCCACTGCTTTGCACCGCAACTAATAATATTGTAATACCACAATAAAAACATTTTTAACCTCCGACGCAAAAAAGGGGTGTTATAAGTTTGACCGCTATGTGTGTCTGTCTGTGTGTCTGTCTGTCTGTGTGTCTGTCTGTGGCACCGTAACTCTTAAACGGGTGGACCGATTTGAATGCGATTTTTTTTATTTGAAAGTTGGTTTTCTAGCAATGGTTCTTAGGCATGTTTTATCAAAATCGGTTCAGCCATTTTTAAGATATTGAACTTTAAAGTGACAAAGTCGGGGGTTTTCCAACTTTTTGTTGGTTAGGTTATTTAAAATAAGACGTCACGCCATCATACAATCATAGACTAAAAACGTGCAGACGTTCCGTTCCCATTCAGAATTGGTTGTAGGTAAAAAATTGTGACTGAATATGAATGACAATTCGTTTAATTGCTTTATTTATACCCAGTTTGATATTTTGAATATTTATTTAATGTTCTTTCTTTTTGGTCTAAATAATATCAAATTTTTTTTTTCGAAAATATCTTTTTTGCATCTGAGCATTATAATTACGTTTTGTAGGTAAAATAGCTGTGTCACTTCTGCGGTGTATAATCTATATAGCGATGACGTCTTGTGACAGTCCGGTAGTTAAACATATTGTTGACATGAACGTGAGTATCCATAGTATTTAAATCAATGTTTTAAATAAATACCTCTCTTGCAAATAATGATGCTCAGGTCGGTCTTAAGAATTGGAAGTGGTCAAGTGTCCGACCCTTGTTAAATTTTGGAAAGAGCTGAAATATTTCACGTCGAGTTGCCAGCTGTTAAGTGGTGTCAAGCCAGACAAGAGAGATCATTCACTGCTGACATGTTTAATGGTTACACTCAAGTTGCCGTTTCAGCATAGTTTATGTAACACATGTTGCTGTCTTTGGAAGAACTAACTTAGTCTTTATTCGATTTTATGACTCATGTCAGAATGTACTTAACTTATAATGTATTTGAGGAGTTTTGATTAAAATTTTTGAACAGAGGATACCTTTTTAACACGTTTCACAAACAATTTCAACTCATAATAATACAAACAAATATTTAATATACATATATGAATATCATGGGACACCAATTGACCTAGACCCAAACTAAGCAAAGCTTGTACTATGGATACTAATTAATGGATAAATACACTTAAATATAGAGACATATTAAAGATCCAAGACCCGGGAACAAACTTTCGTATTATTCATACAAATATCTGCCCCAAATATACAAACAAACAAAAAAAAATACACACAACAAACACACAAAAAATTAAATAAAAATATTAAAAAAAATGGGACAGCAGTTTTCTGCTTATGTATTATAATTATGCATATTAAGATCTGTTTGAATTGTTGTTTATTAATTAAATCATATTTAATCACGCGTCTAAAGCGTGAAAATTATCTAAAGACTAAAGCAACTCATTGACTGCCATGAGTTAAATACATGAAATGTTTACGAAGATTGTTCTGACAGGGCTGACAAGCTCAGCTTAGCTTTGATCAAAGCTTCAAAATATTAAATAAATTAAGAGCGCAAAAAAATTGTGATGCATCTATCCATCTATCTTGTTCTTAATCGCTTTTTTAACGACCCTCTACTGTTCTGAAACAGTCTCTTGAGAAGCCGACGACTTTAATTATGGGAACGACATCATTGGCCTCAGCATCTGATTTCTGAGTGCTCCAAGTATTAAGTTACGTAATGAAATAAAATAAGTAACCGAAATGAAATTAGAAAGCAAGTGTCAGCAGGGCTCGAAACTCGAAGTTTGTGTTACGCTGTCCCTCTCGCTCTCGTATAAATAGTATAAGTGTCAAAGGGATCTCACGGCACGACACGAACTTCGAGTTTCATAGTAGCCTTGCTGTTGCGAAACCTGATCACTTTCTTTTGGTGGCTTTTCACCAAATGCATTACCTATAATTTTTTAAACCAATTATTTTCGGCAGTACTTACTCATGGTCGATATAATCCAACGGACAGGAATATTAGTTTCCTTATTGTGCAGTCGAAGAAACCAACTCCTGTACTGAAGTATTTATGACTGAAGTGGAATCTTTTAGATGGAAATACTATGGAGACATTCTGTACAATCCCAAAGAAAAAATTGTACCTAAAACTGATAGTGAAAAGGTTCAGGTTCTACCCTGATACACGATTCAGTTTCTAGGATGTACCATTTTAGGATTTCATCACTGTAAACCTAACGGATTAAAAATCTATTTCTGCTTATAAATTATAAGCTACACCGGCTTCTTAAAATATAACACCAGAATTCATTCAGTATCTCACATTTTACTCCTTTGACGTAAGTACACATTAAATCTCGGTTTAACCCGCGTGATCTGTCATAAAAATCGTATTAAAAGTGAATATTGCAGTGCGGTTTCTTCCTTTTATTTCCTTGAAGTTTCTTGTTTTTAATTGATAATCAATATCGTTTTAGATTTTATAATCTTACAAGACCAAATAAAAAATATATTTTTAAAGTAATGACCACAATACCACCCGCTATAAAACATACTACCTTAGTAGCTTGTGCAGTAACTATGACAACACAAGCCTAAGATCAACCCGAGACCCTCCTTTTTTCGAAGTCGTTCAAAAAAATAAAGTTTTGAAATTGTAAAATCTGCGGAAGTTATATAAAAATGCACTTGCCCTCATTAAAATTTTTCTTTCAAAATTTGCACGATGTTCGATATTCGACAGTCTACTTCGCTTGATACCGCAAAGGGCTCTTGATACCGAGGGTTTATCGATCATGAGTAAAAACATACAACAAGAATACTCGGTCAGCTTATACTATCAATTAAACATTCGGCAAGTAATAAACTAAAGGATGGATTTTCAGGTGTCGTGTTTTGATGAAAGGTAATTGATCTAAATTTTTAAACCTGCCAAGTGCGAGTTATAGTCGCGCACCGAGTGTTCCCAGCATAAAAAGACATTTTATGCAATTAAGATTTTATGCATTAAGCATTATACGAACTTCACGAACAAGAATAGTGAAAATGTAATATAAGCAAAAGATGTGCCTGCCTCTGATATAGGCTTGAGTATATGTTTAAATGTACCTATGTTCCTGGTTCGATTCCCGGCCGGGGCAGACATTTGTATGAATAATACGAATGTTTGTTTTCGGGTCTTGGATGTTTAATTATAAGTACCTATGTTTATGTATGTTCTCCGTTGCCTAGTATCCATAGTACTATACTATGCTTAGTTTGTGACTAGGTTAATAGGTGTTAAATGTCCCATGACATTTACTTAATTTTTATTTGTTTATTTTATAATTACCAATATCCCTGAGTAGAAAAAGTGTTAGTTACCCTTTCCTTTGAACGAACGTATTTTTATCCTAAAATGAGCCCGCTGTTTATTTCGCACACTGTAACAGCCCCCCCTAATTTATAATAATTAATTATATTTATCTAAGTTTTTATTAAAAAAAAACGTATGACGTTATAAAAATTCGGACAAGTAGGTAATAAAATAAATTTTAATAAATAGGGAATTTTACTGCGGACAATTATTGCGGACAAGTAGAAGGAAATTTAAGAAGGAAATTAGTTTTTGGCCATGTGATCGTCTAGTCTCCTACGTTGTGAATAGTAAACCAACCTCGTTTAGTAGAAATAAGGGATGTCTATGAATTAAACCTAATAAAACCTATCCAATAAAGACCAATCTCACTAAACGTAAATGGAACGTAATAACTATAAAATTTGTAATAAAAATGACTGTCACTATATTACCTGAAAATAAACATTTGTTAAAATTGTACACAGTAGGTACCTAATTATGAAGAAAAATAAGCAATTATGTTTTGTGTCAAGGCTAGGGCCCCACCTCCGCCCTGGAGTTTTCTCCCTGGCCATTTACCAGAAGCTGTGTCTCTCGTTCCATAGACCCTAAGAGACTCCAACACAAGACTTCCAAGACAAGACAACAGAAGAATTGACTTGTCAATAGTCGGTAAGTTACGTCACAGTTCATCAAAGGGAAAGAGGATGCAAGAAACCAGATTTTCTAGGTCTCTAATTACCCTATGCTGACCTTTCATATAGGTTCAGAAGGAAAACTACTTTAATAGTTATTTGGGTGTTTCTTTGTTTTAATTAATGTAAATAATTACTTATAGAAACTGTTGTAATCTAATCATCACTGGTTTCAAGTGTAGGTATGTAATGGGATCTAAGAATTATAAAACATATACACCCAATTCAATTTAAAATTAAACAAAGATTAATAGAGTCATAAAATCTCACAATTAAGTCCAAAGTTTTAGATAATTTCTGTCAGTAATCTGTCATTAACTCGGACTGATATAACTTGATAAAATAATAATCAGTCGTAAACCAATAAATAAATAAAGCACAAGTAGTTAATCTTCCCTTGGTTAGGTAAAGACAACTATGGATCGCTTTTGGTCGTATCCTGATTTAATTAAGTCTTGGTAAAATTTATAAGTACTAATTTGCTCGTATTCTATCTCAGCAAATGACAGATTTTAAATTGTAATAACAGTAATCTATTGTAAACAAAAACGATATCACCAAGAAGGAATTCGCCATCACAGAACACGAAATAACAAAAATAAACACTAATATTCAATACTATGTGAACCGGTCTCACTTAATTAAATTAAATTAATCTTTTGCTTAAAACACAACTCGACTCTCAACTCTCACTACCATCACTCTCCTTCCACGACTCTCCCTTCAACCCTCAAGCTCCAAAACCAAAGCAAACTAACACAGTCAGAAATAAAAACAGTAGGCCAACTTTAGTAAACGAACGAATGCTGCTGCTTTGTTCAGCCCAGTCAGTATCATAAGTATTTAGTTTTTATTATCGTGATATAATTTTCTTATTGTGTATAGAAACCATATATTATGTAAAAATTATGTGGCCTTTCACACTGTGTAAATACAATGATTGATATATAGGTCACTGATAAAATCAGATGAACTATATAAATTATGATAAATTATACTGAACCATCATTATAGTATTTTCTAGTAATTATTTATTCAACTAATAGTCTCTCTACAAGAGATCTCTTCCAGCCAACCTCTGAACGAATGCGAGAATTATTCACTGATCATTCAGTTAGAGAGTGAATTTTAAAGCTAGAAGTAAATCAGTATGAACATTGGTTTATATTTATAACCAAATGTGACCATTAGTTTAATGATAATTATTGCGTTAGCCTTGTAACATATGAATATTTATTATTTTATATGAAAGGCGTATTCTGTATGACATCATATATAAATGTCGCACAGACACAGGCTCAACGCTCACATGCAGCGTAGAAGCAAGGCAAAATAGTGTACTGTTTTCTAGTTTCCACTATGACATTTTTTATGCCACTTGTAACCATATCGACCCTTCAATGTCCCAGCTCAGGAATGTTTTGAAACTCATAAAATGTGTTAATTTATTACGTGCCAGTAAACTAGCTTTTTCTCGCGACTTTGTCCGAGCCAAGTTTAAATAAATAATTTGAGTTTAATAAACTCATAATAATATAATATAATTAATTATATTTGTGAATTTGACCGATGTGAAGACCTGAATCGGCACAAGACGAAGCTACCTCACTAAAACTAGGTTAAGTATTTTAAGCATAACAGGTAACAAAACAACTGAACAGTTTTTGTGTTATGTATGTTGTACAATATTAAAAAAAGTTGTATCTACTCATAGTGAAAGCAATATTGCCTTGCCGTGCAATAGTAATTGTCATGGCGCAGTTTTCCTACAAAGCCCACTTATCAAATTGATAACGATTATCTTACTAATTTACCCGCACTAACTATATTGAAAGGAGGCATAGCACACATGCTTGTGTACAAGTTGTACAGCTGTGGTAGTAGGTACATAATTGGTATAATTAGGTTACATTATAGGATAGAGAAAGTTACATTATACTGGGGCAAAGACTTCGATTTTCTATATTTGCATGCGGCGACTTCGATGTTGCATGTGGCGACCCTATTAATATTTGTATGTTTTATTTTTTATCTGTTTATATCTTTAATAAACTTTCATGCCAACTTTCATAGTTTAGATAACTATAATTATATATTTATAAAAAAATTTGCTAAATTTCTTTCCGAAATCTCTGGCTGTATAAAATATAAAAGTGACATGTAAAATAGGCATTATAAAAGAGGCCAAATAAACTTTTTGAATTTGATACTAGATCTTCGATCGACATAAACCCTTAGGAAAACTGCTACATAGAAAATTAAATCAAAAAGAAAGAGGGTTCTAATGAAAGAAATCCGTTACTAGACGACGTGTTTTGCTGGGTATTAATATTAAATTGTTACAGTAATTGTTGCAAACGTGTGCTAGTCCAAAACTCACTTAGCCGATTTCTCACATTACAATTTAAAGCATCCGGCCAGATAAGAAGTCCTTACTTAAATTATCTGAACCAATGAATTGAGTGACATTTATTCCTTTCCGCATTGCAGTGAATTACCCGCTAACATTTTGGTGGCCATTTATAAGTTAGACCGGACTAGAGAATATTCGGAGCATAAAAATATTTTCACGCTTGGCGGGATTTTTATCGGCCTCCGTAGTATCCCACTCTGCCTGCAAGGTGTATATTATTTTGTTCTTTTGTCAGGAGGCTTCTTTGCGCCGCTTCTATTTCCGTCCACGTACATTTTTATTTTCTTATCCTTAAAACATTTATCAATGACGAATGCCGTTGGATGGATTGAAGCAAATTGTGATACGGGATTCGATTTGTGGCATTCGAACATGGAGGATGTGGACAATGTTTAATTTTGCTATTTCTGTTTCTTTGGCTAGTTGAAGTATAATTTTGATAGTGTTTTATGCGGCGATTAACCTTAAAAGTGAACAGTGATCACAATATTCAATATTGCTCTCGGGTCTGACATTTTTTAATGCGCAAGTTGTCTCCACGTGGTTTCTGGAATTTTGCTATCAAGTTGCAAAAACTACAATCACCGTACAACGTTGCCTCTCGAATGAGAATACTTTGACATTGGCGAAATTGTCTTATTAATTAGGACAGAAGCCATATTTTAAAAAAATAATAAGAAGAAATTGTGATACCGTTCGAAGAAATAACATTACTACTTTTCTGCGTTCACAACTGTGTTGACGTATTAATAAAATGTACCTACATACACCTCCTTAGAATATTGAGCAGATATTTTAACAAGTCGTTGATTTAGTTAAATAGTGACACAAGTATTTTTTTAAATTCAGTTTTCTAAAATGTTTTCCTATTTTTTTATACCTAAGTCACTTTATCTGATTAAAGCCGTGAAGTAATAAGTCAATAGTAATAGTCAGACAGTGACTCCCTCAAGTTCATAATTTAATGTTTACTGGGTAAATGTTGAAAGAATAAATTGTTTTGTGTATTTATCTTTACCTGAAATTGTTTCCAGACTGTACTTATTTTCCAAACGCTCGGAAAGTCAACACGAGGATGTGTAAATGTACAGGATGTATAAGTTAATAAATGGTCAGCAATTTCAAGAAAATAATAAAGCTGGATTGTCACATTGATTTCCAAGTTTGTAGGTATATACCGGATGTGACCTGTAATACTAGCAAAAAATTAAAACGTAGATCGTTCTCGTCAAACTGAATAACATTAGTTCAGCGACTTTTAAAAATAATGGAGTCTATGAATTTTCCTTTTTTCATACAAATTAAATACTGCTATCAATGTATGCCATCGTAGAATACAACTGATCGCCTGTCACTCTACAAATATCAAGCATTTTGCTTTACATTGTTTCTTCGAACAAACTTAAAAGTGTAATAAAAATTAAAAAAAAGTTGTTTCATTTAAAAGTCGATAAACTAATGTTGTTCAGTTTGAGGAGTATGATCTATGTATTAATTATTTGCTCATATTACAAGGCCTTACCCGGTATTTTATGACTGTGATTTTCTTTGCTGTTCACACGCCCAGCCATTTTTTACCATAAAATATTGTAATGAAGTTTAATCTCATGCTAATACTTGGTAAATAACAGAAACGAGAATAACAAATGGGGATACTGTTTACTTTAAAAATGCAAATAAATGTATTCCTTGCCGCTGGAAAATAAAACACAAGGGTACCTAACAAAATTGGATAAAATAATAAATTTTAAACTTCTGTGTTGTTAGATCATGCCGCGGGGAGCATAAAAAGTTCATACTTGCAATTTAAAATTCTGCCCAAAATGAAAACCAGGGTTTTTACTTTAGTCATAATTTTTCCGATATATATACCAGTTTCTGGTGAAGAAAGAGAAAGTATTTGTCATAATTGAATGGTTTCTTTTGTATGGCTACAATTTTTTGTCGTATAAGTTGTATTTAATGGGTTTCATCACAGACATGATATGAACAAGAAGTCTATGGATTTCACCATAAGGTACCATTCAAGTAAGTACACATAATTATTAACACCCACCTCTCTCAAAATTTTCCATTTATTTGAAACGTAATATTTTGAAAACAGATCCCTAAATCGAGAAATAGTCTTAGTAAGTATTGATTGAATACCTTGTAGGACTACCGAACCGTAAAAAACGTGTAAAAATAGGATACACATATTTTTGCTACCCGTCAAACCTATTAATAAAACTCGATCTTTTTATGTTTAATACAGTTTCATTTCTTCCGTAATACAATCAATTTCATTGCCAACAAACCAGTGCAGAATGAGCGCAGTTTATTTGTGATTACGTTCACGTTTCCGACATTTCTATTTTTATTTGACGTTATCTGCATTGAAACTGACGCGCTGGTCCGCTATCTTTCTTTAATTGCATTATTCATTAAAAAATATGATTTAAGACATTTTATGCATTGGAAAATCATTATTTAGTGAGCATAAATCAAGGGTGAGCTACGTAAAATGATCTAGCTGCGAACTTGGGCAAATTTTTTCACGTGATCCTTAAGAATTAGAGATGGGTGAAAAATAACGTCGCGATACAAAAAATAACAATGATCCGCCGTCTAAAAGTATCAACGTGACATGAAAAGGAGAACCAACATTACAAAATAACGTAGGTCGTTCTTTCGTTTTTTAGGTGCCTCGTTTCTGTCACTCACGCAACTATAACGTTTTGCTATCTAATAAATAACCGTCTCTACTTTAAAGAAATATCGTATTTGAAAATAAATATCTAAACTAATTGCGGTATTTAAGTAACTCGTGTTAAGGCATACATACGAAGTAAAGTAATTTATTTTTAGTTATGATATATTATCCCTACTAATATTATAAATGTGAAAGTAACTCTGTCTGTCTGTCTGTTACGCTTTCACGTCGAATCCGCTGAACCGATTTTGATGAAATTTGGTATAGAGATAGTTTAAGCCCCAAGGATTAACATAAGATACTTTTTATTCCGGTAGAAGGCGCCACCACACGATAACCTAGGTCCGCGCAGACGAAGTCGCGGGCATAAGCTAGTACTTAATAAGTAAAGGCCGATGATATGTTTTTGTCCATACATATAACTCCGAGTACACCGACCGTACTGATACGTACTGATGACCGTTCTCATGTCATACATGTGATACGGACGATGAGTCTATGACAAATCCAAACACATTGTTAACATGTTTATGAGCAGTGGTGATCTCTTACCATCAGGAGACCCATTTGCTCGTTAGCAATCCAGTCGAATAAAAAAAAAAACATGTTATTCCGGCTTTCATATTTGGCTACAAAATGCAGATCAAATCAGGGTCACCTGTCACCTGTCAAGTTTATAGAATAGGGGTCAGGTTTTCGTATTCTATATAGAAAAGTGACATGAAGAGAAAGATGAGATGAGAGGTGAGAGATGGACCTAGCCTAGTTTTTAATGGCATAAATGTTTTCGTTAGTATGTGTCGACTTCACTCTTAACAAGTTTCAAAATAGATACTACGTTTTGTCAGTCAACTTAAAACTAATTTTTTATATTAACATTCAAGATGGTTACGAAGTGCATTATAAAAATTATATTAATAGAGAAAGCTTATCAAAGCAGCCAGACCCTCCCTTTTTCTTAATATCCACAATGTAACTTTGATCCCATATACAGGGGTCTTAGTTCATGGTTATTTGTTATTATTTCGTTTGCTTGCTTACACAAAAGAAATAATGTGACCATAAAAATTTCATTTTTAATACAAGCTTTTTGCTGTCTTTACTTTTTGTTGACTGTACTTGCTTTGTTGTCCAATCTGCATGCATACCGAATCTCAAGTGATATACTATTAACCGTTGAAGAATTCCGTCCAGCGGAGACGATCCTGGCTGGACTACCAGTCTGGAATTTAGTAAAAACTTTGAACATTAAAACAATCAAAGTATAATATAAATAGGTATGCGTTAACTTAAATGTGTTAGGCATTAATTATATAAATCATAACATTATCCATCTAGTTAGAAAACACCTTAAATTAAGCCGACCCGAACACTGCCCCGTAATTAATTAGGCAGATACAATTTAATTTAGAGACCGTTTTAAGGATTTTAATACGCAGGAGCCGCAGAGTTTAGAGGATACACTGAGGATCTCATTATTAAAGATAGTGAGAAACATATGCAAACGAGATCATACGATATTAACAAGCAATTTGCAGTCGTGGCCACGTCTAGCCCCGTAACATTTTGTGCGGATGTTGTATCTTACCGGCTTAATCCACAGTTATCCGAAGGAAACTACTTGCAATGTGTAGTCCGTAAGTTAATTAAAATACGCATCTAGACATAAAGCAAACTAAGTACAGTTTTTTATAGATTTCTTTTTTAATATGACTTTATTTATTAAAACACCATTTACTTCACTGAAATTTAAAAACATGCAGAACATTAGGTAAAACACTTAAGCTTCATAAAGCTTGGGTTTATTACTATGCTCAGAATAACATTTAAATCTCTAACTACCAACCATTTTGAAATTCACACTCCCGTTCTCGTGTTTGCCTTATTACCCACACATGTACATATTTCATTTGCCCCGTCAACCTACCCGCATTACACTGTGATTTATTGCATTCTCTGTAATATAAATATTTCTACCGATTCAACGCTTATGGTGCCATAAGCCTAGTAAATGGTGCGAAAGAACCTCCATTACATTTTCTTTAAATGTAGTCCTATTGTTTTTGTAGACTTTTAAACGGTATCTGTTTGGAAGCACCTTTGAAGCAACTTCAAAATGGTATTGGGGAGAGTTATGCTCGAAGTATTCCTTCGAGAGCAAATAGCAAATCATAAAATAAACTTCCCTCGGGCAATCGGGTAATAAATAAGTACCGAAGTATTTGCCTATAAATATTTAAAAAAAATCCACCATTTCTCGTATATCGTAGCATGCCTAATAGGAGTAATAGGTTTCGTTCTACAGTCAAGTACTCATAATTACTGTGATTAGTAGAGTAGTAGTAGAGTAGTATTTACTTACTCGTTGGCAATTTATTTATACGATTTTGTTTTTCAGGAAAGAAGTTTCAGAGTGTATCACAACGAAGTTTTCTTGTGTATTTGTAGTGCATTTCATACTCGTATTATCTAGTACCTATCGTCTTAGTTATTTAAATATGAAAACATTGCACTGCGTATTTTAAACATTGCATTGCATTTACGTATTGACGCGATTGATTAATTTGTAGGATAGGGACTTTATATTAGTTATGTGTCCAATTCTGTAATAACTTAACTAGTTGTATCTTCTAAGCGTAATACCTACTAGTAAGATTATTTTAACTTAAATAAAAAATACTATCATCTCTTTTGTACGCCAGTCTGTCTGCGTCGAAAAGTAGTGACCCAAATAGCAAAGATCGAAATCACTTTTTTTAACTAGTTCAACAAGATTAACCAAACAACGCGTCGCATAATGGCTCCAAGCTGCATTTCACACAGGGATATCCATTTCAAACATTTCTGACAGGCTATTAGCTAACCAGAGAACTCGGGCGCTGTTGATTCCAAATGATGTTTCTGAAGACCAGATTCGATCGCATTTCCTGTTCGATTTCAATGAAACTCGAACGTCAAGGCAATAAGTCAGCCAAATCACATGTTTTTTTTGTAATTTAGTTAAATATATAATACCTGCTTGATTTTTTTTATTTTACTGGATGGCAAACGAGCAAGTGGGTCTCCTGATGGTAAGAGATTACCACCGCCCATAGACACCTGCAACACCAGGAGGATTGCAGATGCGTTGCCAACCTAGAGGCCTAAGATGGAATACCACAAGTGCCAGTAATTTCAGCGGCTGTCTTACTCTCCACGCCGAAACACAACAGTGCAAGCACTGCTGCTTGACGGCAGGATTAGCGAGCAAGATGGTGGTAGCAATCCGGGCGGACCTTGCACAAGTTATGTATAGTCAAAATACCACACACAGGACTTATCACGCTAACACACACAAGTAATATTTACCTCGACGTTTCGGCATCGTTACAGTTGCCGTGGTCACGAGTAGACTGACCTTATGTTACTTAATTTGGACAAAGCATATCTTCAAGTGTAAGAAGCATGTTAATTAGCTAAATAAAAAACAAACACAATTTTCCCATCAATGTGTTAATTTAATATAGTTGGTCGTTGGTAGAAATGGTCGTCAATATCTGGAGATAGAGAAGTGCTCAATAAGAAAGCAGAAAATAAGAATATTATTACTACCTACATTTTTTGCAATAATTAATTATTCTTTATTCATTTATTAACTGTTCTATTCTTTCTTAAGTAAATTGAAGTCATGGAATTTGGTATTCATTAATAATACAAACTCGTATTTCCAATTTTCCCAGGCTCATTAAAGTCGTTCTGTAACGATACTCGATATTTTAAAGCTTTGGTCCTATTGGGACAACAGATTGGGGAATTATTCTGGTCGTACTTATATTTAAAGGAAATTGAAGTAAATTTTTTTGACATTCATAAGTGCCTAAATTGAATAAATACATTTTGTCTTGACTTTGAAGAATTGAATACTTACGTTTCATCATTCATCATCCCAACTTATATACCTACGTCCGACTGCTGGGCACAGGCATCCTCTCCGAATAAGAGGTCTTGGGTCATTTTACGCAATACATACGTTTGCTCCATTCCGTTTTTGTTTGGATAAACAGAAAAAATGGCTCCAAACATTTTCATTCGTTCCCTTTGCCTTTGACGAAAAAAACTGCAGAATATTAGTACGACGTATTTAATTTGCATACAGCTATTATTACTAGTTAATTCGTTATTCTCTACGTTGTAGAAAATTCCCGTAACACGTTCCTACCATTCCCACGTACTACCACTCCCATGTCTTTATAATAATATAAGGGATGCATGTGTTTTGGTTAAAAACTACCTAAATTATTTCACTTTTCGGAATGAGACTACTGCACGTCATACGCGGGCGCAATACAGGAACTTGTTATACTCGTACCAACCTCCTTGCAACGCTTAGGTTTATAAGAATTTTTTTTATTTTATGTGTATACGCCTATATAGTATGTTACCTGACGAAATTAAATTGGAAAATAAGATTTTTTTTAAAATAAATTAGAGAAATGGCTTTATGAAAATTGCTTCTACAGTATTAGTGAATAAATGACAAATTAATAATGGATGTTTAATAATAATATTTTTATTTTAATAGTATTCCTTATGTATAAAATGATTTATTTTATTGTTATTTCGTTTTTGAATGGTTAAAAAATGGAAATTGATATTAGAGGTACTTGATAATTTGTACTTGATAATGGTTATCTGACGTTTAGTTTTTTTTTATTCGTCTGTTGTTCTTGACACAACCTCAATGAAGGCCACGATCTAAATTTTTGGAATTCACAGAGGAATTTTGTAAAATCCCGGGTTTTTAATTGTAACTATTACAGTAGGTAGTTTGGATAAACTGCCCCCGCAATCCCTTCTCGCCCTTTTTTACGGCATTGCATTTATTTCGGTAAGGTTCTACTATGGTTCTACGATTAGGCTTGAAATATTTCAACCGTACCCAAACAAAACAACATACGTACAATGGTTAAAAAAACACGTTGGATAATTGATAAATCGTGGGCATTCTAATCCATTCGGCCTACGAGTATTTCAAACGAAAGGGTAAGCGGGTCTTTCACGATCTGTTCGTGTCACGTGTCCTAAAGAAATGTTTACTGAATTAAACGTCGTATAATTCATTCATGAATCCAATTTAAATCCTAAATTTAAATGTTTATCACAAAAAGTATTCACGTTACTGTCCCAGTTGGCATCTGTAATCTTATGTCATAAGCAATGGAGATGACAGCAGGGTGTCGTCTATTGGGTATTAGCGCGTCGAGCACTCGGACGTTTACCTTACATACTCGTACTATTATCAGTCAAGAATTCATATTACAACGCAAAATTGTTTCGTAATAAATAGTTCTTGCCGCACCTGGGATCACATTTGGCCTATATCTCCAACCGGCGCATGTAAGACATGATGTAGCTAGAAAATGGCCGGGGCTCGTAGACTCATACTAAATTTATTATTTTAGGACTATATATTTGTTGTATTTTGTGTAGTTTCTATGTATATCATTCACAGATTAGTAAGGACACTCTTGATAAGCCGCTGATGGAGGCTACCCTTTCCATTTGTAAAGTTTTATCGTGTTTTATTTGTAAACTAGTCTTAGCCCGCGGTTTCCTTCGCATTAAATTTTGGGGTAACATAGACTTACTTTCTACGATCCTTTTTTTCGTATTTTCGGATGACATGATGATGACGAAGTAATATAGAAAGAGCTGTTTTGATTGAAAATTTGATGTACTTCTGCGAAACCATATAGACATTATTGGATAATTATACTGTCGCTTTGTACAGCGAGGTAACATAACTATCTCCTTGAAATTTATCCACACAATACCATTTTTTCTCTCAAATTATAATATTATACACAAAGTACTGTGTTGATTAAAAATCAAAAAAGTTTTCCATCTCATTTGTTCAATTTAGCAAAGAACTCATTTTAACTGGCTCATGATATCATTATATTTAGCCTCTCTGTCATTTTACTTTATAATGTAAGCATAAGGACTAAATGTTCTGTCCCCAAACCCTTTAAGCACTGCTAAAGAAATTGGATTTTTCACAATTCAATTTGCCGTTACTTACCTCGGGCGCAAATTCATGAACTCAATTTTAAACCGACTTTCCGGTAAAGTGCTTAAAAGTACTTTCTCCTTTCTCTGGGATATATTGAGTCTTGAAGGAAAATTACCTCTCACATAGTTTCTATTCGCATTAAAACTTTTGACTTTACACGCCTATTCGAGGAGCTACGTCAAAATTACGATAAGGAAGAAAATGCCTGTGTATTTGGGGCATTTTTTGCATTATTATTTTTTCTCGAATGTTTCATTGAACTGTTTTATATTTCCCTAACTCTCAATTTTCACCAAAACTAAAAAAAATATCAGTGTATTTTTTGATGCGCTTATTAAACACCACTTACTACTACTACTTTTATTAGGTCAGGTTTGTTTTAAGAAAGTTCCGAAAAAAAAGTGGTCTCATAGAAAATCGTGGGTTAGGAAATACAGTTTAGTAAATGAAACATTTGGGAATAGTATTTCTGCAAAAAGGCAGAGAATGCATTGAAAAAAAAGGGAGAAATTAATGCTGATGCTAGGAATCGGTAAATACTTAAATAAGTGTAATTCTGTGCATCACATCAAATTTAAATCTGTAATAACTGTGTAAAGCTTCACAGTTATCATACGCTCTTCAAGTTCGCCATACCAACCAGCTAATCAACATAAAAACCCTAGACTCCGTATATAGCCCGAGCGCGAACATGTCAAGTTATGATTGTTCTCCCAGGGCAGTAAGCTTACTGCACTTACTAGTGCCTAATAACTAAAGTCTTGTCGATTTTCCTACGTGCTAGAACTTGCAATCAAACTACTTAATTACTTTCTATCGCCATTATAAAGTTTGTTGACGGATAGAAATATAGTGCTTGCAATTACGACCATGTGCACGTTCAATAGTTCCCAGCAGTTCTGTATCAAAGTATTTGATACCAATTTCTACAATTTAAGACTTAATGTGTTTTGTTTCCGTTTTAATTGGCTCGCTTTGTGCTCGTTACGAAGGATTTCAATTAATTAAGATCATTAGTACAAGCTTATTTTGCTTCGTTAGTGAGATTATCAGTATCGAGTTACATGTTGCTGATGTTTCACGAAATCCGTACTTTTTTGAAACCTTAAAGTGCAGTTCTAAAAGTGTGTTATGAATTGAATTGAATATTTTATGTATGACCTACGTGCGATTTATTCATAGCTACTTTTGATGAATAAAATGTGACACGAGGACTAAAGCAAGACACGATAAATTTAATTTTCTGCCTTAATATTCATGCGATAAGGTGGTAGTGAAAACATCTTTGGCAGCTGACAGTACTCGTAGTGTAAGGTTAAAAAATACAGAGCTACGTGAGCCACCGCCATTTGCCGGGTGTATCTGCATGATTTATATCCTGTGTGAATCATTGCAACGTTGACGACAGGCTAGCTCAGTGATTGTAGAATCCACTGCTGGACATAGGCCTCCCCCAAGGCTCTCCACTCAGACCGGTCTTGTGCTTTTCGTATCCACCGCGATCCCGCGATCTTAACCAGGTCGTCGCTCGCTTTATCTAGAGTCTTCGGTGTTTAATATCTTACTTAGAAAACTTTTTTAAAGCAATTGCCCTACTACACACCTGCATTGCTTGTTTCGGGATTAGGTGTTAAGATGTTTTATATATTTTTTCACTTCTTATACTCTTAAAATATTGGTTTAGTCTCTACATATGGGGACTAAAGCTTATTTTAATTCTCTAGAGATAAAGTATTTTTTTTTAATTTACGTTGGAAACCCCGAAACAGCCAACACGGTGTTTGTGAATGGAGGATTTTTAGGCGTGGAAATTTTAACCTCAAAGTGACAATTGTGCAAAAATATATAAAAAAACACGATTTAATTTCGTGAAGCACAATTTTATAAATGATTACAAATATGATATTTTTATTGTTTTTGTGATGTCTCTGTACTGTTTTTGTATAATATTCAATCATATTAAGAATCAATTTATTTTATTATGCATAGTCCAATTAGTTTTTAAATAGTTTCAAGTTTGTAACTGTTGGCTAAATATGCAAGCTTTCAAAGCGTTTCATTTAAAGTAATTTAAACGATAAAAGAAAACAGAGCAACATTTTTTTTTGCTATTAATTTATGTTTTGTACAGATTTTGTTTATTAGTCGAGCGTACGTTTTTAAATAGTAATATTGTAATTTTGAACAAAACATTGTTTTGTTTTGTTAAAAGCCGTGGTGGCCTAGTGGTTTGACCTATCGCCTCTCAAGCTGAGGGTCGTGGGTTCAAATCCCGGCTCGCACCTCTGAGTTTTTCGAAATTAATGTGCGCAATTTACCACGAGCTTTGCGGTGAAGGAAAACATCGTGAGGAAACCTGCACAAACCTGCGAAGCAATTCAATGGTGCGTGTGAAGTTCCCAATCCGCACTGGGCCCGCGTGGGAACTATGGCCCAAGCCCTCTCATTCCGAGAGGAGGCCTGTGCCCAGCAGTGGGACGTATATAGGCTGAAATGATGATGATGATTGTTTTGTTTTCCTTTCATTCAAATTGAAAAGTAGTGTTTATCACGGCCAGTTTCATGTAAAAAATACTTATTTATTTTTCCATCAAAAATTATTTTGACACCTTCTCGAATCGTGTCTCGACACCGGCGGGTTTAATTAAAATACCTTAGTCTTATTACTCGTACAGGGTCAAGTTCAACTTTTCATGAGTACTCACCTTAGGTACTCACAGACAAAGTACAGGTCAAGACTGTAAAAGGGATCAGGTCGAGTGGGCAAGGGTTTCTTGTTACTCCCGATCTTTCCTCTCACTCAACCCACTAATCCCAGACAGGGGCGATTTAATTAGCTTCGACGCCATTGTAGTTTTAAAAGCACTCAGCATTCTTTTCCTGGTTTGCTCAATAAAGTTCATTGTAAGTGGTCTTGCGTTAGATAATCCATTTGTCGTAATTTGATTGTCTATTCTCATGGCAAGGAATTGATGTTAGGTAATTTCAGAGACTACAAGTTTTAGTCTTAACTTTAAATCTTACTCAATAATAAGTACTACAACCGTATATAGTGTTTACACTTATAATACTACAAGCATCAAAGTAGGTGCATAGAGTTTATAAATTTTTTATTTTGTGTCTGCTTGATTATTGACAAGATATTCGCAATACTAATTTGAAAAGTTTTATTCAGTAAGTCGGTGATCCAAAGATGAAAAAGGAATATGAAAAAAAAATATTTGAGACACAAAATGGAAAAGTAAAAGTATGTGCTCGAATTGGTCCCGCCTCAGCATAAACAGCAGACTCCTCGAATGGAGTCAGCGCGTTCTTCCGGCGAATGTGTACAGTAAAATCGCAAAAAAAAAATTTTTTAGACATGGGGAAATTTTTGGGTATAAATAAAAAAAAATATATATATTTGAAAACTATATCGTGTGAACAATTTTTTTTAAGATCAATAGTTTTGAAATTATTTAGGAAAATAGGCGAAATTCGAGAAAACACTTATTATGGGGCACAGTAAAACATCACTCAAAACAAATATTATTCGACTCACACTAAGACTTGCCGAGTTTATTTTATTTTAACCTATTTTGCTATAAATAGCTCAACATTGTTCAATCCGGGAATTAATCCCATATAAGTATTAATTAGGTACAACTTAATATATTAGATTAGTAAAACAAGTTTCAATTTAATACAATTATAGAGTAGTAGTGGAGCTGCATACATCGTTGCAAAAGCAAAATAAAAGGATCAAAGTGGCTTATTTGCTCGCTAGCTTCCTTTGTATTCCTTAAAGTATAAATTACCCGTATTACGAACCGCCTTGTGCTTGTCGACTTGGGTCAAGATTATTAAGAATCAGCCTTTTGTAGTAGAATTTACACAAGACTCGAAATTTTCTTTGATTTTGATTTGACACGAAGTTTTTACTCAGCGAGCATCTTTGTACAATTTAGCTGACTTGCTTTAAACTGAAGTTTTCTCTTCAACCACTGGCGAAGATTAAAAGAAAAGTACCAAATTTTTTTAAATACAGATAGATAAGAATAACAAAATAATTTCAGGAAAATTAGCTTTATAAGCATGCTGAGAGGTAATAAGCTCAGTAAAATTTATATAATATACTTGTAGTAGTTTAATCTTTCAGTCAGTCATTCAGTCTGCTTCTTCTTTTACACAACAAGAACAAGAAATGTATGCGTTTTACTTTAATATATACTTTGAAACTCTTGGGCCGTAGGGACTCGAAGCTCAAAAACTTCTTAAATAAAAAAAAGTAGCTTGTCCACAGGCAACCATAGGGCTGGCTCTTTTCTCGGTTAACGTATTGGCATTGCCATATAATGATGATGCCCAGTTGTAGCGATCTGGGTGTTAATATAGGTTTAGAAATAGTTTTATTGCTTTTGACTATTGCCTATTTTTCAACGAACCTTGATAAATATTTTTTGTATAGGAATATTGTGTGTAAGTAAATTATACAAAATGTATTTTATTATTACCTGATTCATTTCATTGTAATGTATGCGATTCTAAAAGTTATAGCAACCATACAAATATGTACGGTATTGAAAACACTATTATTACTTTGAAAGTATGGATGTTATAAAATCTAATGCAGACAATGTGTGCTCGTAAAGGTAAGGGTAGAGTCATAAAACGGAATATATTGTTGCAATACTACATAAAATCACTACATTTAGTAAAAAAAGGACTTGGTTTTGAAGAAAAGTATACGTTGTGGGTAATTTCTTCTCGTTAATAGCTGGTAGAGCAATTTGTTGTAGAGTGGTTTATGGACTACATTCCGTATATCTTTACAGTTAGTACTTAGGGAAATAAAAGCTGTTATAGTTTAAAAATATCAATGCTGAATTCTTAATCAACGATTATTTAATTAAAGCATAATAAAAGTTGCATCGTTCTGAAAAAAATAAAAATCGTCCTCCATTTAGCAAACTCAAGTACAGTGATAAATTAGGTTAGTGTACTGTGGTTTGATGCTTCAGAGTTACATTATTCTTATTATGTTCCGACTCCACTTAATATGTCGAGATACGCTGTTCGTGATTAAGTTGGCTTTTCGGTTTTCGAGCACCTCAAAATGTCTCTCAAAATCAGCACCAAAAGTAGTAACATTTTAACTCAAATTTAATTTAGCCATATGATTTGCTGAACTACTCTCGCATTTCGATCAAGTTTTCAGAATCACCCTGAATATCTAAATTAAGTTCAAACTGTCAACGGTGTATTGTTTTTATTTTAAGCGTCGTTTGATAGCATCAAATATACCCTTGAATCTTTATTGTTCATATTCCTTTTAATTGAGAGTGCTACGCAGAATTTTAATCGCGATAATTGAAAAATCCTACTTTTGCGTATTGTTTTTATTTTTCTTTGTAAAACTCGTGGAACATTTTTAATAAAATGACATGTTTGTTGTTTTGTGAGACATAATATTTAACGATTGTTATTTTATTTTAACGAACGTTGTAGTATTTTATTCGTAAATTGTTCAGATTGCAATTATTATCTTCACAGTGGTAAGTCTGTGATGTTTTGGTAACTGTACTGTCTAAACATGTCATTGCTAGTTAATTTTATTTGTAAATAATGTCAGTTGTAGGTGTCTACGCCAGCCAATTCATAGATTTGTCATCGTTTAACAACTGTATGATAAAAAGGAATAATATAATTCCTTACCGCAGGAACTAGTTATGAAATTTTCCAGGAGAATTTCACCATGGTTAGTTAAGTGTATTAAGCATGATGGCGTAACAAACAGCAAATTTGGCATTTATATATTTTTTTCAAACGGGGAGCCAACACTATAAATTACAGAGTAAACTTATTTTATTGTAACAATAAAGTCAATTATAGGATCTCACTAGTAGAATGAAATATTACTTTGGTTCTTAATGTAGGTATTAGTTTTCCCAACATCCTTAAGAATAATGATTGTACGTACTTACCTAATAATAATAAATCAAGCTACGTTGTCACGTTCCCATGTTAGAGTTCACACTTACGTACTATATTTAGAAAGTGGGTCACGTAAGAATTTTAATTAGTATGTAGATAAATTTAGCCAGAATCATTTGGTAAAAAACAGCCAAGTGCGAATAAGACTCTTACAAAGAACCAGAATAAATTCTTAATACAACGTTATTTTTAATTGCTGTTTTTTTTTATCATGGGACAATTGACACCAATTGACCTAGTCCCAAACTAAGCAAAGCTTGTTCTATGGACACTAGGCAACGGATAAACATACTTATATTGATAAATACATACTTAAATACATATTAAACACCCAAGACCCGAGAACAAACATTCGTATTATTCATACAAATATCTGCCCCGGCCGGGAATTGAACCCGGGACCTCAAGATTCATAGTCAGGTTCTCTAACCACTAGGCCATCCGGTCGTCAACTGTCGTGTTAATCGTAACACGGCACAAAATTTGGAGGCTTATAAGTACCGCAATCCCCTTTTTATACCATTTTACTATGTGGTTGGTATTGTTGGGGTACAGAATACGCAATCTGTGAATGTTTCCAAGTACAGAATTGTCTACTACTGTCCAAAAGAAAAGACTTGCGCCTACGGCAGACAATGATAGATCGACAGACAGATGAAAGGACTCAATTAGAGCCTTAGCAGTAGGGTCCCACTGGCATCCTTTGTATACCGATCCCTGAAAAAGACAGTGTATGAAAATTTAAGTTGCTTTGTGTGGTACGTCTCACGTATCATATGAGATATTAAATGAAATATCTTTCAAGGACAATTTTATTTTTTACCCTAAACACGGTACCTTGACTTTTATTGAAGTCAAATATTGGACAAAAACAAAAACAAAAGACAGATATTAGATTCGGTGCACATATTTTCTTACAAGATCAAGACTAACGAATAAAAAATATTGTTTTATGTTTATTTTAAATTGTTGATTATTCCATCGTTCGTTCGAGAGTCAAGTTCGTTTCAAAATTTTTTCTTGTTTCCAATAAGCATTTTTGGAAATAATGCATTAGCAAAATTTAAAGAAGTAACATCTTACGCGGAATATCAGTAAATTTTGAAATATATCATAATACAAATTGAAATCACCGGCCTCAAAATTACAAGTAAAGGCTGTGAATATCTTTTAAAATGATTAGCGTAAAGTAATTAATCATGGCATCAGTCGCTAAGTAAGGCCAGTGATAATGGTTTCCAGCTTTTAATTAAATTAGTGTACCCTATATTTAGCTAAGTGAATTATAAGAGATACTTGGAAAGCGATGTTGTGGACACCAGACAACTTGAATGAAACGATTTGGTTACCCATATTCAAATAATGTCACTTCCAAAATTGAATGAGGGTTCAATTTATATTTAGTATCTGATCAGCAGTAGTAAATTATATGTAAATATTTTTTTTGTTTGTTTCTTTGTTTTTGAAACATTGTTGATTTCTACCAGATTGTTATAAGTGAAAAAAGTTAAAAGTATTTTTTTATTCGTGCGTGCTTGTGTGTGTATTGTACAGAGTACAAATGATAGGGTAGGTATGTATGGCTCAGTTTAATTACAGCCTCTAATTAAACACACACGTATAGTTCTGTATACCTACGGACACACCAAAAATGTATTTCAATAGGCTTGAAATTTTTAAACTTTGAAATTCGAGCCTTTTGTAGCAAATTAAAATATGTTTATCTTGAACAAATTGAATTTCTAACTTTTTTCATGTTTTATTTACATTTCTCATTACTGAACGAAGTTCTAATGTAAATTTCAAAAGCTCTGCGTTGGACAACTCTTGACAGAAACATTTGAGGTAATTTTATTACAAATAACCTTATATGTTTATCGTTAAAAATATTATATTATAAGAGAAAAAGGCAACAATTTGTCAATATGAAAAGTTATCTTACATAAGTAAGTTAATCGAATACTTATCCCATCATATTTTTTTATGGTGTGTAAAATGCCCCTTATCATCATCATCATCTCAGCCGTAGGACGTCCACTGTCGGACATAGGCCTCCCTCATAGACCTCCAACTGCTTCGGTTGGCAGCCCCTTATATTTCTCCTCTATTACCCCTGTTCGGGGAAACAAAAGGTACGTGGGGCTCGCCTATGAGACGATAACGTTAAAAACCACACAAGTCCCCTCATTGCCGTTGGGGATGCCACAGAAGTGTGAAGTGACACCGCGACGCGCACTGGCCGTCCATGGATGACGTCATAGGGCTCCTGATGTCGAGACCATGCAATGCAAGCAGGCTCGGCTACCTTCCCTCCCCTGCTGGTATCGAATTTTTTACAGAAGTGTACTTCTCGTAGCCGCTGAATTGGCTCACATTCTTAGCCGACCGGCCGGCTGAGGTTACGTGCTCTTACGTTGGCTTTCTCGTCCACATAGCCTACACTGTGAAAGCAGAGCAGTACCAAGGGCATGATCGCTTCCGCTCAAATGAGGCTCACCTTTACCTTTCCCTACCTGGGTCGATCAAGCAGGTACTTGGCTTAGAGTCGCCTTCATCAAAAGACCTAATTAAGGTAAGATGCTGTCCTCTTTTCGAGCCCATGAATGGACCCGCTGGATCAAACTATCACGAAGTCACCGGTTTCCCTCCCTTGTTGCCCAGAGTGTATTATCGCCTCGGATAGAAGAGAGTTGTAACGCTGGAGTACTCGGGAAGATTTCCGATGTCGCTCATCACAATATATCAGTCTTACACCAACAAGGTACAAGACAACATAGGTACGAGATTGTAAGGAAATATGTTCATCTCCTTTATTGCATCATTCGATTCAGTCCATCTTCCGGATCCATTCAAATATTCAAATTTCATACATCATCTCAATAGCCATTCCCACCCATATAGCCAGCCAATCCTTCAGTATTTAGGCCGATAGAGGTATGCGTCTACAATATTACCTACTCTAACAATATATTGTTAGTATTTCAATATTCAGTGTACCTATACATTTAATATTTCTCGAGATTTCCTTCCTAATAATATTCATCGACTGTAACGACCATGACTTTGTGAGTGTTTGCCTACGTAATTGGCGTCGCTTGCTTACCCGCTTTATTAACTTTGGGGAAATAAAATTGTTAGCTAATTCTTCTAAGTAAGCGTCGACGGCAACGATATTGAGATTGTTTTCATTTTTCCGAAGATTGAACTTAATAATCTCTGGAAGGAAAACGTACCATTGACATTTAATTAAATTGTAGTACCTAAGATATTTTTTTCAATTGAAATTAAGTAAATCGCTGGAATATTCCATTAAGAAACAAATGAGCAAAACATCTTCTCAGAAATAAAGGGATTGGTTATTTTTCATTGTGTTATAATAGCTTTTCCCCGCCACTTCGTCTGCGTGGCATAGTAACTTTAGGAAGTAAGGAACTTCTACGGTTTGCTGAAAACGACCTATTTAATACATGGCTATAAATGTAAACTATTATTTTTGTTCTTCCATCCATCCATCCATCCATCCATGTTCTTTGGTAAAACATAAATATTTTGAGGGTAGCTACATTTCAGCAATACGATGTGTACCTATTCTACCCTGCCAACTCAAAAGGACTAATTCTTCATAGTGAACTCTTGACACTTTACGTCCTTTATATATAGTTAGGATATAAATCGCCTTAACAGAAAAAGTTATAGGGTACTTAGAAACTTGGAATTCATCAAAAATTAAAATCAAAATCATCAAAATCGATTCAGCGGCTTAGGCGTGAAAGCGTAACAGACAGAGAGACAGACAGAGTTACTTTCGTACTTATAATATTAAAGTATGGATTAAACTTTTAAATGCTGTAGTTTTTGTTTGTCATATACAATGATTGGATTATAATTAACTATACCGCATTAGTTAAATCCCACTTAGTTTAAAAATTTGTTCAGACTGTTTGAGCATTGTAAATATAATCGTACGGCTCAAAAACTCTAATTGCAAAGTTAAAACGAGAAAGTTCAAAATTAAATCATTTGACATGCCTGCAACCAGTTCTGTTTAAAAAAACAAAGTAGTTTATGTTTTAATATGGTATGATGTTTGTGAGAAATTGATGACGAACTTTAGGCGAAGGTCCATTTAAACGCATGTTTTTGAAGAAATTGTGTGAAATTGCTGAAACTTTTATTTGTCAAAGATTAGTGAAAAAGTAAAAAAAAAAAACAAGTGTTACAAATAAAATGAAGACAAATAGATTTGTAACGTCATTAACAACAGCTTAGGTAAATATTGAAATACTGTACAAAAGAAAGAAGAATAATGGCAAAATAAAAGTTGAACGCCGTTACAAGTATTGAAGGGAAGTACCAAGTTGAGAGTAAAGAGTAAAGTAAAATTAATTTATTACCGTTACAAAGTCGTAAAGCTAAAGTTTCCCAACACATACCAAAGGTAGACTCGGTGAACTTTTGGAACGGTTGGGTATTCCCAATTCGTAAATTCTTTTCAAGTGCGGGAGTATGACATCTGGAACTTATTTTTATGTGAATTGCCCAGACTACGACGGAAAAATTGTATAAAAAGTCTGAATAGCTCGAAGTCATGTAATATTGGAATCTATTCTCTATAACTTCCACGAAGTTAATAGACAAAGGACGCGAAAACTGTCATTGATCGGCGTATTTTTTTCTTTGAAAAAAGTTGTATTAGTCATTGTCAACAGTTTTATGTGAATGTGGTAGGTATGTAGATAGCTGGACGTCTGTAATAATAGCAAATAGACTACTTTATGTGTATCTCAATATTTCCATGAGATATAATGTAAAATTCCAAAGTCCCATTTTTTTTGTCATTATCATAATTATAATTTTGCACGGGTATTAGTCACACGACGAAAGTAAAGACCACAGTGTTATTAATGGGAATTTAGTAATATTTCGGAATTCCAATTCAATTGCCAGATGTAATGATTTATGCGTGCGAATTTGCGGATAAATGTAAGATTGTTTATAATAAGTATTGTGACTCAGCCATTTGGCTTCAGAAAGTGCAATGGACTTGCAATGAAAATAGATTTCGCATTTAAAACGAAGTGTCGCGTGCTCAAAATAAACTCTTAGGTGACGTCGACGCGGTTTTACCTCGAGGGATGGAGTGAAATAAATAAAAGTACGTTTACGATGGTTGGTGCGCCATTTGCATGTTGCAGTAAGGTGTTTGTGCTGAACGTATTATTATTTCGTTTTGTAAAAATGATAGAATGGAGGAAACCACTTTAGCTAAAATTGTATATTGAAAAAGCAATTCTTAATCTACGTGTTCAAATTGAATGTTATTGATAATATATCCAACTCCCATTAGGCCCTATAGGTAACTAAAAATTCAAGGTTCTAGCCTAGGTAGGTAGCCTTAACAAAATTACAGGGTGTTGAAAATAGCCTGAATGGCTTCGAGAAAAGTATGGTACCGCCGTGCCTTTGTTTTGTTTTGCTCGACTTGGCGGGGGCACTACCGTGCCCCCAGATTAAGTACATTTATGTCGCAGATATTAGCATCAACATATTTAGGTAGGAGTGAATTAAGAACATTTACCTACATGAAGCTCAGGTCAACTTGAGCAAAAAATTTACAAATACCAAAAATATTAAATGATATTGTAACGGATAACTCACGTCTTAAATCGAGTTTAGCTCTACATGTTTCGGGTTATTTCGAAACCCTTCATCACCCGAAACTTGTCGAGCTAAACTAGATTTAAGACGTGAGTTATCCGTTACAATATCAATTATTATGAGTGAGTCTCACAGTAGTTTCATGATTAAAATATCAAAAATCACCTTTCAATGGCCAGCCATTCAAGTTTTAATAATATTTTTTTAATATTTTCAACAAATATTTATATTATTATTTTGGTCATATAAAAACTCGTATTAAAACGTTAACTTTACACTTGAATGATTCTTGTTTAGTTGCGTACTATTTTTTCAAATTAAAAAAACAGTACCTATTATATTGTAGCCGAAGTATCAGCGTATGACTGAATAACGTCTGCGTATATGTACAACTGATTAAATGAACACAACGCTTGATCATGAGACGTTTAACTAACCATTAATCTATCTTTACCATGCCGTAATCTTTTAAGAGACAATAAGTATCTGAACACCAGCAATCTAAAAATAAAAGCCCGAAATGTCTTTAGCGCCTATCACATTCCGTGTTTTTATACCACGCTAAGGATATGAATAGCTATAATAATTTGATGTCATATTACAATCTAAAGCGGGTATTAGGCTGGTAACACAATATTAGACAGCAGACATATAAGGCCAAAGTAAAACGAGATTAGCCGTGTTGTATTTCATTATGGTAAGCAGTTTGAGAAGGTTTTGGTGAAGAAATTTCTCTTAAATAATTATCTTGGAAGTTAGTCGTACATATTTCCTTCATAATAAAGTTTTAAAGACGTCGTTTTTTTGACCTATGTTCCTTGGAGAAAGTTGCACTATCACCTGTTTAAGTAAAGGATCATAGTTTGGTACCACCCTGTATTTGTGTACCTATTGTATTTTAAATATATAACTCATTTTCGGTATTTTGTTCTTTACGCCAATTGAACCTGAAGGTATTGATATTTAAGTATGTACACAAGAAGTTATTGATATAGGAAAAAAAAGTTAAAATTATCAGAAATTATGCTGGTAAAAAAATGTTTTTTTGAAGATTATGCAGAAATTTTTATTGACTATAATGACTATGCATTTTTATGACTATCATATTATGTATAATTTTAAGTCAATTCGACCACTGAATGTTGGTTAAATGCAATTTCTAAAATTTGACACATAAACTAACGCGAAAAGTTAAATACTTATTTAAAATCTTGACAAAAATACCACGTTTAATAAATAAAGCCGAATATGTATTTCTAAAAAAAAACAGATTTACAATATTATTAATGTTTAATTATCAACTAACTCAATACCTATTTATCATTATTAATCAAAGCCAAATTATTTTAATAAATATGGCAAAATTTATTGGAGTGGTAAAGTTTTGTATTATGTTAACGTGCTTTCCCGCTGTATCCTATTTTTTCCTATCACTGAATAAATCAGATAAATTGTAAGGAATATTTAATTCAAATTTTATGTATTTTAGTTAACTAGCACTGAACGCAATCAATTACTTTAAAACGTATTTTACGGCTACTGTGCCATTAAATACTTATAGCTGCATCCGACGGCTGAAATGCAAATCTAGGAAGGGAGGATGATCTATTTATAAATAAAATTACTGTCTGAAATACGCTTATTCCAGTTAAATATTCAAGCCATTGTTGTTATATTCACAACATTTTGTAAAATATGGAGTATATTTTGTTGACTTGTTAGCTAAAAGTTTGTAGACCGCTATCATCCGCTACCACCATCTTACTCGTAAATCTTGCCGCCAAGCAATAGTACGTACTTAGGCCGCTGTGTTTCAGCGTCAAGAATAAGATAGCCGGTGAAATATTTTTTCATCTCTCCTGTTCGGAAAGTTTAATTTTCATGGGTAGATAGCCGGGTGGAAAATTGCGTTTTCTCCTCTAGGGTGGAAAGTAATTTTTTTTTTAATTTTTCGGCTAGCCACGACATCGAAGATAATTGAGTTACGTCATATTATTAAAATAAAAGCTTTTCAGTAATCTAAATTCAGCTGTACATTAAACGACATGTTTATTACGATCTTAATAGGTTCACATTAAAAACATTTCTTCAATTGGTCTATTTTTTTCGAAATTAAAGAAAATCAACATTTAAAATTTTTCCTCTATTCTGCTGCCCGCCATAATGCCATGATAGGCATTTTTTTTCACGTTTCGGCATGGCCATCTAGATGTAAGTCGTGACCAAGAACATTATATACAACACTGGAGGTTGAACGCCGAACATCCGTAATAAAAGTCAAACTTCTTGGTTCGGCGTGCAACCTCCAGTTTTGTATAATTATAAGCTCTTTGGTCATGTCGTGTCGTGGCCAACTCGATTACAGTCTAGTCGGCCGCGGCAAGTGGCCAGTATGCAAAGAGTAAAGTAATGTGTGAACTGAAAAGGTTGGAGTTTGGTTATAAATAAATTTAATTTATTTATATCTTATTAATTTATATCGTAATTATAACTTATATAATTTTGTACATTTATTTATACTAGCCACGACATCGAAGATAATTGAGTTACGTCAATGATTTTTTTTTCACGTTTTTTTTTATAGTCGGCCATGGCAAGTGGCCAGTCGAAAAGGTACCGCTGGAGGTTGGATAGGTTTAAGTAAATTCAATTTATTATTATTCTCGTTTTTTTGTAGTATTTTAGTTTCCTCACAGTCGAAATGAAAAGTAGAGTGTCTAACTCGGGTGAAATAACCCATTTCCCCTCGAACTATTGGCGCTCTCACTTCGTTCGAGCGCCAGAAATATCTCGGTGAAATGGGTCACTTTCCACCCTTGGTTATCAATCTACTAATGCATTCCTATAGATGTCTGTGAATGGTGGCGCTCACTGGCCATCACATTACCAGCACGAGCTCGTTTGATGTGATTTTATCATTTTTCAAACTCATCTGATGAAATAAATACTTCAATAATTCATTAACTATATATGTATCCATCAGTACTTGTCACGTGACAGTATCATGCACCTTTTAAATATTTTTTATTGTGTAGGTACAAAATGAGTGTAAACTAAAAGCCCTAGGAAGTTCTAGGTGGAGATAGCAGGCCGTTATTGACGACTGACTACTTAACGACTGACCGGAAATTGCGAAAGACTTCAAGGAAAAACCTCTTTCTTTGACGATAATTTATTTCCCCATCTTCCTTCTAGTTTCGCCTTTTGTCGATTTATCGACCCCAGCCACTTCTCTAACTAGGTTATAACACTTATTAATTGACGAATTACACGAAGTTACTCCATGAAATGTGGTTGCCCTTGGGTGTCGTAAGTTCTTGTCCTTATATCTAACTTCCGCGTGTCTTAACTTTTGAATGATTTATGTGCTTGCAATTATAATTGGTAGCCGAATTGGTTTCTGTTTTCACTTGGCTCAAAATTGCAAGAACATAAAATACTGTGTCAAATTATTATTTCATCTTAGGAACATTTTAGAACGTTGATTTTAAAAAAGGTTTGTAACTTTAAAGAAAACCGGGAAAGTGCGGGTCGGACTCACCACCAAGGGTTCTGTGCACATTTATAGTTATTTTTTTTAGGCTTCAAGGGATCGCAGATTTGAGTATTCGATATTAATTTCAGCTTGATACGTCCACGTGTCGTGTTCCTGAGAAAAAGGGTCTTGACAGACGGGCGGACGGACAACAAATTGATTCTATAAGGGTTCCATTTTTTCCTTTCCAGGTACGGAACCCTAAAAAGCAAACTATTGCATAATGTAACATTGACATTTTATTTAACGACATTTTTATTATGACAGCTAATGTCATACACATTATGCTACAAAATAATCTTGCAAGAACAATTTTGTAGTGGACATGTTTTACGATTGATACTATTATTTTTACAGTCCACTCGTAAAGTGTACACTTTTATGATAGTACATTTTATTGTCATTACAACGTAGTGTATAAAAGGAAATTTTCTTACCATCCAGTGTGTATTTTGTATACAAACACAAGTAGGCATAGTCTTGCAATGGAACATATTTTGTTTTTTTTTTAAACCACTCTCCACTCGATTTCACGGTTTTCCTTTTATTTAAGATGCTATGTTACTTGAAAAACAAATACCATTCTAATTGAGTCTTTTGATCGGTGCCGTAAAATTATGGGTGTCGTAAAAAAATACCATTTCGCGGGTTCGCTTCCCGGTTCAGACAGGCGATTATTAAAAAATCTTTGAATGCAGTTAAAATTGTTTTTTAAATTAAAAAGTCTCCTTTCGGTAAAATCGTCTAATTAAATGTTTCCTCCATGTGTCTTGGAACATCCTTGTATATATAATAATAATAAAGTTAAAATCCAAATCACGGTTAAGTGGTCACTAAATTTGAAAATTAATGTTTTCAGCGTGCATAATGGATATGGATAATGTTTGATCTTTATCACTGTGTATGTGTACAAATATCGCCGAAGCCGGAGCTACTCAAACTCAGGCCCCCAAGACAGGTCTTTACCTAGTTTGGGGGTCAGAATATTTGACCATTCCCGCGACTTCTCTGTACAAACTTTCCATACTCATTGATCATTGTAATTTGCCTCAAGTTGATTGTACAATAAATCATTTTTTATTTTTTATTTATAATGCTTTAGTTTTTACAATTTTTTTTTTGGCAATGTTAGCGTGTTTTGTTTGTCTCGATTCATTATTGTAAGTCTAATTTTACCCACTATAGCGATCGAAATAAATTTAAAAGTAATACTGATGTTGCTAAGAATATATGAGGCTAGGCCTCATGTGTCGTCGAAGAAAATGATGACTGTATGCTGTGCATTTCATATCGAAACTGAAAAGGACATTAAAAGTGTATGTGTGTGTATTAGCTGCCGCATTTAGAGCGTGATTTTTGGTTGTTTTCTGAGTAGGTATATGACGTTTATTTACCTATTACATTATTGCCCAGAAATGCTTTTAGCAGGTAATTTCAGAAACGTAAACTCGTATTGTGAGAATTGTGAATTGGATTATAAAACACGTATGTAGTCGTACCTAGAGCCAACAAAATTCCACAAAGGAAAAAGTATTAGAAATAGCATTTCAATAGTTAAAAAATGAATTAAAAACGATATCGTTGTAGATAAAATCGTAAATAACAAAATTTAAACTTAAAATCTGATAGCTGTTTGAAATATGTTCGCTACGGAATTCAGAGACAATAAAATGTAAATAATAACAGATCTTCCATCTCTACGTTGTCTTGTTTTAAAAGTTTATGATCGTTTGTTTGAGAACGTTCGAGATTTGTCTGAAATATTTACGAGTTACGGACTCTCTTATTCACTAGACTTACCACAAATAAAGCACAATGTTGTACGATAAATCCGTCTGAGACTATTTGGACGTGTCGGTCGCGCTTCCAGACACTGAGTGAATTAAAAGTTGGGGATTTGGTTTGCAGAATGTTCGTGGTTTGATCCAGTTCAAGGTTGAGTTTGACATTTAATAAGAAATATTTACTGAATTTCGAGTAATTGCTTAACAAAAATTGGTCAAGTATGAGTCAGATTCAAACAAATGTTAACGTAAACGTACCACGTTACAATCGTCTTTATTAAGATCGAAAAAAAGCCAAAAAAACTGGTCAAGTAAGTAAAATTCGTAAATAAGTCTGACTAACTGCACAGACGATGGACTAACAGACAAGCACGCGAGTGTCAGCAATAGGAGTCCCTTTATTACATGAGTTAAATTTTTGCCATTTTTGCCATTTCGACTATTTTTTAAACTATATTACCTATACCTTGTTGAGTTTCATGCCGGATTCTTCTCAGCAGATGTTTTTCCGGACCAATGGTAGATTTTTTGACATTCAAAAGAACTTGTTAAAGCCTAAATTGAATAAAGATATTTTGAGTTTGACTATGAACATTTAAAGAAAATTACACGCTAATACGGCAATTATGAGGTCTACGTCGTTTATGTTCCTTACCCGTGCCCTGATATAACAATCTCTCAAGTAACGAGGGTCATGCGCGCCCAAGTTAACCAGTCAATGGAAAATGAGGCACAATTAACACAAAGGAAGGGTAAAAGATTTACATGCCTGTGTTAGAAACTTTCGCCTTTTGTATTCATAAAACGTTACTGAACTAATATGCTGAAATTGCCTACATAACTTTAAAATTGTAGCAAAAACGAATCCAGTTTTTGAATCTACTTCAAACTATTTGGGTAGGTATCTTTGATACTTAAACAAGAGCTGCTGTCCATGGCAATCGTAATTATTGGAAGTATTTGTACTGAGTTAACAGATAAAATCCTGAAAGCTCGGAATAATATCACGAAACTTGAAGCGGATTTAACTGTCGTAGATAGGAACAAGTAATCTTATATTTACCTACGTTTAAAAGTCCATATGAAATTACTGATCATAGATTTACTGACTGATAGATTCTCGAAACTCAGTCACTTCGATTTGTCAATCTGATTTTTTTAATAAAGGCACTCTTTAATAGAATAGGAATGAATTTTGTGAATGAATGAATGCCACCGGTGACCGAAGAGCTGGCAGCTACGACGAAATGCTGCCAGCATCTTCGGCACAATGCCGCAGGGGCCTTTTTTTAGATAGTTTAGTTTTTAATATAGTTTTTAATTTAGTTTGTAATATTTAGTATTATTTCTGCAATATTTCACACGAAAACACAAGCCGAAACATGAATGCACAGAAAAACCAGAAAAATAGACCAGCGCTGGGAATCGAACCCAGGTCCTCAGCATTCCGTGCTGCGTGCTATTCCCCTACACCACCACTGGACAGGAGACTAGTAGACATTTGTCACTTTTAAGTGACAAATGAAAAAGAATCCAAAAGTTGAAATATGGGTGCATAGGAAAAATTCGTGTCTAGTCTCCTGTCCAGTGGTGGTGTAGGGGAATAGCACGCAGCACGGAATGCTGAGGACCTGGGTTCGATTCCCAGCGCTGGTCTATTTTTCTGGTTTTTCTGTGCATTCATGTTTCGGCTTGTGTTTTCGTGTGAAATATTAAACTTTCACGGGATAACCGTAAAAGAAACAAAAAAATTTGGAGTTGAAATAAAAAATACAAAAAGACTCCAAATCGTAATCTTTATTATTTCTGCGTTTTGATTTATTTCTATCTTAGTAACTTAATTTCCACGTTCTCCGAGGTCCCATTTTGTGAATTCTTATGAGACATAAAAGTTCTGCACGTATGGGCTCTGATCTCTTCTCAGAATTAATACCTAGTTTAGGTTGGTTTGGAATATAGAGAGAATTATTGCTCCATAATTTTCCTTGGGATATTTTCTTCATTAAAGAACTCGTGATATCCCTATGATGATGCCTATGTTCATTTCTAACCCCCGACGCTAAAAGAGGGGTGTTATAAGTTTGACCGCTATGTGTGTCTGTGTGCCTGTATGTCTGTGTGTGTGTGTCTGTCTGTGGCACCGTAGCTCTTAAACAGGTGGACCGATTTGAAAGCGGTTTATTTTAATTGTAAGCAGGTTTTCTAGCGATGGTTCTTAGACATGTCTTATCAAAATCGGACTTTGAAGTGACAAAGTCGCGGGTTTTCCAACTTTTTGTTGGATATGTTAGGTTAGGTAATTGTTTCGTTTAGATAAAATATTGAAAAGAAACAGTTACAAAGGTTCCGAACCATGTTTGTACACACAGAAACTTTTGTTATTGTCATAGTGATAGTGCTTCATGTCCATTTAATATTAGTATCGCGTGACCGGCCTCGGCACAGTTTTGATCGCTCAAGCATCGGGACGGTCATTTTAATACCATGATGAGTGGATTATTGATTAAAAATTGTCTTCTAAAAACTATTGTAAAGTCTCTAAATATTATTAACGGGAAGAAAAGGCCGTTACTCTTATAGCAGTTAATTGTGATTTTGATTTCGAAGTCGATCGTGTTTTCTTTTACCGAGCTTGTCAGTGAAAAAAAAAACACCATGGGGACCTGCATACACCTACAAAGCAATTTAATGGTGTGTTATTAGCCACACTGGGCCTACGCAAGGCATCCGTCACTTGTCCATCCGTACCTACAGCGCGATACCTCCTGAGTACTTTTTCTTTCTCTTTTTTTTATTCGACTGGAAGGCAAACGAGCTAGTGGGTCTCCTGGTGGTAAGAGATCACCACCGTCCATAAACACCTGCAACACCAGGGGTGTTGCAGATGCGTTGCCAACCTAGAGGCCTAAGATGGAATACCTCAAGTGCCAGTAATTTCACCGGCTGTCTTATTCTCCGCGCCGAAACTCAACAGTGCGAGCACTGCTGCTTCACGGCAGGATTAGCGAGCAAGATGGTGGTAGCAATCCGGTACTATGGTTAAGTAACATTTTTGCAATTTTTTTTTTTGCATATTTAGCTTTGATTTACTTCGATTTACGGTCAACTAGTGTATCTACAGTCATTTTTAAAAAAAAAGAAAAAATGACAAATTTTAAGTAAAAAATATAAAAAGACTCCAAAAACCAATCTTAATATCATTATCTGTAGAAAATACTACATATTGTCTTTATATCTTCGAATGAAGCGTACTCATATAATATCGATCGAACTTCACTTGTTAAGTTCGTTTGATCATCTGAAATATTATCAATTACTAAATTAAGTACTTTTCGAGTTAAATATTATAACCCTGTAAATACTTTTTAAGATCTTCATTAGAACATTTAACGCAATAAAGAGTTTGAATTACGAAACAGTAAAAAATACGGGCGTTTTCTAGACTTTTGTCAATAATTGTTTATAGCTACTAATGTTGTTATTTCTAAAAGATGTGTGTTGGTTTATCCTTATTTCACGTAGCAATTGATTATTTTCTAGCGTTTAACTGGCAATGTTTTTTGTATTTGATTTAACTCAAACGTGACGTCAGACCGTCAGACGTTAGGGGAGGCCTATGTCCAGCAGTGGACGTCTTTCGGCTGACATGATGATGAAACTCAAACGTAGTAATTTCTCAGTCACTTCTTTAGTAATCGGATGGACTTGAATTTAATACGAATATATGTAAAATATATGTGTGGTATACGGTATGATATAATATTAACAAACATTATACTATCCGTAACTCCCAGCTTCATTGCCGTCCCGTAGAGAATTTGCATTTTTCCATGGACAGTTTAGCTTTCAATCCATTTGGGCCGGCAGACACACAGGCAGACATTGGCGTCAAACTTATAATACCCCTTTTTGCGTCGGGGGTTAAAAAGGTATATTATTATCTTTATACTGATTATAAAACTGTTAAGTTAAAGACAACGTAAATGTTGATTGGTATGACGCCGACGAAAATGCCATGATGTTAAAACCTCAAGGAAATTTAATAATCATCCTTAATGAACACTGATTTTCTTAGTAAACAAGATTTCCTGTCTAATTTCATTAAAACTTGAACGCGTACGGTCGGAAAGTTTTATATGCGTTTGGCAAACAACACCCGCAAACGACGGTAGCACATAATGTAAGTACATAAGTTTCAGCATTCAGTTATTTCTAGTAACGATAATTTTACGACTTTTTCAACCAACGAAAAATGCACGCTTACCTACTTAATTATGCATACAAATTTTCAAGTTAATTCGACCACTGAAACTTGATGAAATTTTATTTGCAAATGTTACCTAAACATAGTTTACAAGTTAAATAATAGAGAAAGAGGAGAAACTTAAGTCTACGCACAGTTTTATTTTAGAAGAGACGTATGGAAATTTTAGAGAACAGCTCCATTGAAATTGTCTTTTATTGGATGACGCCATAAATTACGTCATACATTTTAGGCGGTTTGTGACACAGGAATAAAATAATTGACAAACAAATTTAAAAAGCAAAACGTGTGACAGAGGAGGGGGGGGGGGACTTTTGCTAAAAATGGTCAGAAGTAGTGTGACGTATTTTATGGCTTGCATCTTATTTGAATTTGAAACAGTACATTTGCTTTTAAAGGGCGCCCATTTCGTAGCATGTTGGTAAAAACCAGCCACCATCTACGGGCGGGACAAGAACGATCGCTTAAACCGCACTCACACTGAAAGAGCTTTCAAAGATGTTAATGGAAATAACTTTCACATCGAGTATAGCGATGGAAAACACCATTCATAATTTGAAAACTTGTGCTGAATTAAAAATACCCCTTAAATAACTTGAAAGTCGTTGTTATAGAAAATAAAGACCATTTTAATCCTTGAAATTTAAGGCTTAAACTGACAAAATTGAAAAAAAAAATCTTGGTTCAAATCTCGTTGTTACCTGTGGTCTAAAAAAATTTACAATAAAAATTGCAATAATTAAACTTATATTTCTGTAATTAGTTTACTACCAGAGTATGAGGTGAGGACTGATATTAAATAAACAAATTGTCACTTAAGTATTTACATAATACAGTCACTAACTTGATAATGTGTACATATGAACATTATGGCAGGTCATTAGAATAAACCTCCAAGTCACTTGGAATGAGTATATCTAGACATGAAAATTTAATTTGAATAGAAATTGTCGCATTTGTCGTAACTCTTCGAGTAGGTAAACAGAAGGTTGAGTTCACGTCTATTTGTATGTTAATACTCAATTACGTTGTCTAAGCCTAAAGATAAATAAACGAAGTTTTTAATAAACAATAGTGGGATTAATTACTTTTAGCACCCAATCAGAACGCCTTACCTCTAAAAAGAGACAATTTACATTTAATTTCTGTCCTAATCCTATCTTATATTCTGCGGTTTTTTTACATCATCATCGTCATCATCATTTTAAAGCAGGTACCTTGCATTTCTGCAGCATGTACCGTGGGTAGGTAATAAAGTTTTCCTTTATCTTTAAGCACAGACGCTTAAACAGAGTTTAAATCCACTTCTTCTCGGACACATTCAACCTGCACAATAACTTTTAGTTTCATTTTAGTTTTTGTCCATTAAAACAAATTGACTCAAATTCAAGTAAATGCTTTACATGGCTCTCTACTTAGCTATTGTCAACCAATTTCACTGTGAAGAATTCTTTATCGCTACACCGAGGGAACTATGCCATCCCCGGGAATAAAAAGTAACCCAGGTCCTTTTAAGGGTCTGGTGCTATCTCCTTGTTTAATTTCATCAAAATAGGTTAAATATTTTCAGCGTGCAAGCATAACACAATGTGATAACCTCAAATTCGTCCTTTCCACAAACCCAATCCTATGGGGTCACTCCATGTCGCTTCCTGCCTTGCATTAGTTTGGCAGCTGTGGAGGACTGTCCAAAAATACATATATGTTGGGATTGTGCTCATTTCGTTAAATATTTTATGTTATCAAAGATCTCTTTTGTTAGCTTCGGCTCTATGAAAGTATTTCAAATGACCGGGTCCACAAGAGCCCGTGGCCGAACAACCGTGCCAACAAAAATTGATTTTTTATTGTGTAGTCTTATTTTGTGTGGCAATAGGTAAATGATTTTATTATTATAATAAATAATTCATTTCAAACAACCTGAATCCGTAGTTAGGTACATAACATTAAAATAACTCACAGAATAAATAAAGACAATGTTGACTGATTTAAGTACTCTAGGGCTTAATTTTTATGAAATGTGCAGCAAAACCGAATTTTTAACTGCCTTGTCTTTTATTTTATGACTAGCTGTTACCCGCGGCTTCGCACGCGTAAACTAATCGGTTTGGTAGTTGCACTTGAAATTTTCGGGATTTTACCAAATTCCCCTGGCAATTTCCAAAATTTATATCGTGGTCTTCCTTCATTGAGGTTGTGTTGTGAATAGCTGTACAAAATTCAAGACTCTAAACCCAGTGCAGAAATTTCAAAAATGTTCCCTATTCAAATTCAAATCATTTATTCAGTAAATAGGCCGCAATGGGCACTTTTACACGTTATTTTTTAAACTACCAGCGCTTTCTTAAAGACCATCATTGCCAAGAAGAATGCGCCGCAAGATACTTGGCAGGAAGTCATTTCTTTTCAAAATAGTTCAAAACTATCTCGTGAGAATATCCGGATAAAAAGTAGCGTATGTGTTATTCAAGACATCGAGTTACCTTCATACCAAATTTCATGACTCTAAGCCCAGTGGTTATTTTTTAAAGATTTTATCCCTATCCCGTGGGAATATCGAGATAAAAAGTAGCCTATGTATTATTCCAGAGGTCCAGCTACCTACATACTAAATTTCATGGCTCTAAGCACAGCGGTTGTTATTTCTAGATTTTATCCCTAGGTATCCCGTGGGAATATTGGGCTAAAAGTGGCCTATGTGTTATTTCAGACGGCCAACTACCTACATACCAAATTTCGGGACTCTAAGCCCAGCGGTTAATATTTCAAGATTTTATCCCTATCCCGTGGGAATATCGAAATAAAACATAGCCTATGTGTTATTTCAAAGGTTCAGCTACCTACACACCGATTTCCATGGCTCTAAGCCCAGTGGTTGTTGTTTCGAGATTTCATCCCTAGGTATCCCGTGGGAATATCGGGTCAAAAAATCGCTTATGTGTTATTCCAGACCTCCGGCTACCTACATTCTAAATTTTATGACTCTAATCCCGGCGGTTATTATTTTAAGATTTTATCCCTATCCCGTGGGAATATTGAGATAAAAAGTAGCCTATCTATTATTCCAGAGGTCCAGCTACGTACATACTAAATTTCATGGCTCTAAGAACAGCGGTTGTTATTTCTAGATTTTATCCCTAGGTATCCCGTGGGAATATTGGATCAAAAAGTGGCCTATGTGTTATTCCAGACGGCCAATTACCTACATACCGAATTTCATGGCTCTGGTCCCAGTGGTTGTTATTTCGAGATCTCATTCCTAGGTATCCCGTGGGAATATCGGGTCAAAAAGTTACCTATGAGTAATTCCAGACGTCCAACTACCTACATACCAAATTTCATGACTCCAAGCCCAGTGGTTGTTATTTCGAGATTTTATCCCTATCCCGAGGGAATATCGGGATACAAAGTATCTTATGTTTTAATCCAGGTTATAAAGTAACTTTTTGCCAAATTTCATCCAAACCCGTCCAGCCGTTTTAGCGTGAAGAAGTAACAAACATACTTACTCACTCACAAACTTTCACATTTATAATATTAGTAGGATAGGGATATTAAATTAATAATTATAAATAATAAAACACTTTTGGTAACGCGGTTTGTGTTTGACTGATGTTATGACGTGAAAACTGATGCATTTTATGTCGCGTGCTGAAAGTAAAACAAAAAAGAAATAATATCGCAAAGCCGACCAAATTGAAAATCAGTCCTAATGATCTATTACGTTTTGTGACTATTCAATTTGGTCGGGTCCGCGATATCACTTTTGTTGAGTTTCGGAACGCGGCATTAAATCCTCCAACGATGTATTCTGTGCTCCTACGCACACACGCACACTGTATTGATATGATTGAATTTCAACTTTGTATAGCGGTAATAAAGTGCAAATTGACTCTTTGACGTTAGAAACATACCTACATTGCTTAGACAACAGCGAGTGCTTCTAATTTAATATAAACTTTATACAATAGCAATAGAGCTCAAATTGACTCAACGTTTTAGTTGGAAAACGTTTGTATGAGAAAAAGAAAGGGCTGTTTTTACGGTTTTTCCGGCAATTATTCAAATTTTTCTCGCCGTAAAAACCATCCTTGAACTTTAACGAACATTTAAAAAAAGAATTGGCCAAATTGGTCCAGGCGTTGTTGAGTTATGCGCTTATCAACACATTTTGCGATTCATTTATATATATATAGATTTATATTTGAAAGTGAGTCGCCATAAAAAATGATTAATTATCTGAGACTTTCTACTTTCGCAGCTAAACTTGCGTCTTTATAAATTATATCAGTACCTATTATGAAATCCTTCTAATATTATAAACGTGAAAGTTTGTAAAGATGTTTGGATGTTTACATGTTTGTTACCCAATCACGCAATAACGGCTGAACGGATTTACATGAAACTTGGCGTGTAGATAAACAAAGATCTGCATTGAGACATAAAATACTTGATATCCCGGTTATATGTTCCCGTGGGATAGTATTTTAAGTTTAAAAAAAATAGAAGGTACTGTCCACGAACGATGACGTTACCTCGGCTCTCAAGATGACGTGTTTACTTCGTATGCAATCAATAGATGGCGTTGTGCAAGCAAACGTTGTCCTTTCAAATTATTACCGTAACCATTTTTCAAGCCAAATTCTAAGACCTTTATTTATTTTATTTGCCATGGTAATAGAATCGTGTGAGTAAAATGATTGTCGTTGTATAAATATTTCAAAAATTGCACGGGCATAATAATGTATACATAAGTCGGCATTAAGCTATTTCTAATGGAGGCGAAGTCGCAGGTTAAGGCTAGTACATACATAAACCACATATTAACAGGTAGTTTAGTAAGGTATTAGACTTAATTACTTTGACATTTGCTGCGTCACCTCAACCCGCATCCTCCATTTCTCATGTCACTTTTACATTACTCGACAAAAATTAAGTTTATGACTTTAATTTGGCGCGCCCCGAACGCCTCAGTTCATTAAAGGTTCTTACATTATAGGATATTTTTAATATAAACCAGGAAATATTCTGCTATATAAGGGTATTTCATAGCATTATTTATTGTTATAATAATAAAGTGTTGTAACCCCAGTTGTACTTTTTTGGTATGTGTTTCTAGTTTCGGTAAACACACTACAGAAAAAATAAATTTGATATGAGCAGGTACCGTTTTTGAAGCTGAGTAGTTTGAACTACTTAAAAACTTAATCTTTACAAATAAATCGTGTGATACTTTGTTACAAAGTGAGGTGGAACATTATGACTTTATAGTTATGTGCGGTCCATGCTTTGAAGAGGCGTGACTTTCCGATTTCTATTATTTTTGGGGCTGTGTTTGAACACACATTTATGTGTATATATATCAAAAAGGAACATGAGTATTCCAGATTGCATTCAAAACGGAAATACGGGTGCAAGCCGCAAGCCAACTAGAGATTACCTACCTACCTGGTTTCCAATCCCCTGACCCGAACCGGCTAAAGCCAGTCGCTGGCTACATTTATTCCACCTTTCACTCTAGATATTACGAGAAAAAATTGTTCCAACCAAGGACGATTAATACCTGGACTGCCAATCTCATACAAAAAAATGTAACGCTGTAATGTAATAGCTCAAATTCCGGGCTAAAACTAGATGGCGCTGCTTCATAGCCTGGAAGTAGAAAAAAATGTGTTTTTCTCCAACATTTATATGTTTTTATTGTTTTATTGGGGACAAACATCATTCCACTTTATTTCAATACCATTATATCACTTCAATACACGATTTTTAAAGATTTTATTTTGTAGTCGTCAAGAAAGTAGTTATATTAGTATTTTATAGATGACACTACCACTCATCATTGGTTGCACGCGGGATCGCTAAGTTTTGCTGCATAAAATAATTAGATGGCGTTGGTGAGCTCGTGAAATGTGTGATAAAATCAAGATAAAATAAATATGTAAGAATAATAAATGAAAGAGTTGGACGTCGCTATTTATATAGGTAGACACAGTTAGGAACTAAAAATGACGAGGTAGGTATACCTGAAAAACAAACATTGAATAATGATTATTCGTTAGTATTAAGCTGCAAATATGGGTCGGCTTCTATTGTTTTATAGGGTTCCATAGTCCTGTGTTCGTCCATCGCTTAGCTAAGAGAAATAGCAAGCCTCCTGCATGTCATGTAGGTACACCGCCCTGCATAAGTGGATGGACACCTTACGTTCTATAATCGCTTGCACAAGAGAGGCGGCGATTTTGTTAGTTGTTCACCACAAATGCACTAGATGGCGCGCTTAATGCACGGTATGAATATGATTGATATTTTGTCCTCATATTGGTATGTGCCGATAGCTCAGTTGATCGGCTGCTTAGAAAAATTCTTAAATGAACCCGTGTTCGTATCCTACAGTTCAGAATTATGTTTTCGTTTTTAGTGTTTTTTTTTTATTTATTACTTCATATTTTAATTTTGTAGATAACTAACTGTTATGTTGGTACTCAAAATATAGTTCTATGAATAAATAAATAATCTGTGGTTCAGTTCAGTTCTGTCAAACGAAACGAGCGCGTTGTTTTATTTCACTAATTATTAATAAAATAATAATAGGTTATGGGATCAGGCCGTTCCTGGCTCTTACAGCTAGTTTCTCGCGACAGTGTATTATCTAGATTGATAATCGTTGCAGTTAGAGAACAGTTAGTTGTGTTTTGTGCAGTCGTTTCGTGAACGAAAATATGGCGTCTAACTATTTGGTGAGCGTACCGAAACTCAAAGGGCGCGAAAACTATAGTGAGTGGTGCTTTGCGGCAGAAAATTTCTTAGTGCTGGAAGGCATGCTAGGATGCATCAAGCCAGAGGGTGAAAATTCAGTTGCTGCAGCAGATGACACCAAGACCAAAGCCAAACTGATCTTGACAATAGATCCGTCCATTTACGTACCTACATATCAAAGAAGTAACGACCACTAAACAACTATGGGATAAACTAAAATCCTTGTATGATGACTCAGGATTTACAAGAAAAATTTGTTTATTGAGAAATCTCATATCGATTCGATTGGAGAATTGTACATCCATGAATTCCTACGTTACTCAGTTGGTGGAAACGGGACAGAAATTGGCGGGAACTGGTTTTAATATTAATGACGAGTGGATCGGGTCATTATTGTTGGCGGGCTTAACGGAAAAATTTTCGCCAATGATTATGGCCATAGAACACTCTGGAATGAATATTACAACGGACGCCATTAAATCTAAATTATTAGACATGGAAACGGAAGTGAGTGAAATTGACAATGCCGCCTTTGGTGTTTATCAGCATAAAATCCAATCGAGACATCATCATAGAAAAAGTGAAAAGTCAATAGACAAAAAAGATGGCGGGCAGCTGTCAAAGCAGAAGATAATTAAGTGTTTCAAATGTAAACAAGAAGGACATTATCGGAATCAGTGCACGAATACAACAAAGTCAGCGGAAATGGATCGAAAACAAACAAATGCATTTAGTGCAGTGTTTCTTAGTGGAGTGTACAGTAAATCTGACTGGTATGTCGATTCAGGGGCGAGCGTGCATTTGACAACAAATGAACATTAGATACAAAATGCGTCGTATGATCATTGCACGAAAGAGATTATTGTTGCAAACGAGAATAAGGTGCCAGTTAAATGTTCCGGTAATGTACAGATCACCACTTGTACTGATAATTGCGAGTTTGACGTGACAGTTGAAGAGGTTATGTGTGTTCCAAGTCTCACGACTAATCTTTTGTCAGTGAGTCAACTAATCAAGAAAGGAAACAGAGTGACATTCAGAGACTGCGGTTGTGATATATACAATGCGAAGGGAGTTTTGGTAGCTACAGCCAAATTAGTCAATGGGGTGTATAAACTGAATACACCAGTTCATCTGTCAGCTGCAGCAGTGGTTTCCAGTGAGATATGGCATCGAAGACTTGGCCATGTTAACAGTACCTACTTGAATAAAATGCAAGATGCTGCAGAAGGTATTTCCATTGACCAGAAAGCAGATATCAGTAAACTCTCCTGTGTTACCTGTTGTGAAGGAAAGCAGAGTCGCTTACCTTTCCCAAGCAGAGGCAATAGGAGCACCCAATTACTCGACGTTGTGCACACTGATGTGTGCGGCCCAATGGAGTGTGCTGCTTTGGGAGGATCAAGGTATTTTATAATTTTTGTTGATGATTATAGCCGCATGACCCACATTTACTTCATGCAAAATAAAAGTGAAGCTTTTCAGTGTTTTAGAAATTATACAGCCAAAGTAGAGAACTTGCATAACAGGAAAATTAAAGCTTTACGCAGTGACAATGGCAGTGAGTTTTGCAGTAGTGAATTTCAAAACTATCTAAAACAGAAAGGCATAGTACATCAGAAGTCAAATCCTTATACGCCTGAACAAAATGGCCTGAGTGAGAGATTCATACGTACAGCTGTCGAAAAGGCTCGCTGTCTATTATTTGACGCTAATTTGAAGAAAGTGTTTTGGGCGGAGGCGACTAATACCGCTGTTTATTTACAGAACCGGACAGTATCAGCTGCTTTAAATAATAGAACACCATATGAGCTGTGGACTAATTCTAAACCTGACATTAGTCATTTGAGAGTGTTTGGGAGTACTGTAATGAAACATGTGCCAAAAGAAAAACGACAGAAATGGGATAAGAAGTCGGAAGAGTGTATCCTAGTCGGTTATTCAGAGGATGTGAAGGGATATAGAGTCTATAATCCTAAGACCAACTTAATCACAACAAGTCGAGATGTTATTATTATTGAGAAGGAGGCACACATCAGTAATGTTGTTGTTGATGAAAAAAAAACAGAAACTGCGATAAATAATGAGCAGAAGAGTTTGGATTCAGTGGGGGACAGTTGTCAGTCAGATGATTCTTTTATCTCTGTAGATAATGTCAATGACACTACATATGTACCAAGTGGAAATGAAGACTCTGACAGTTCTAATGAAAGCACTAGCAGTGTAGTGAAACCATTGCCAGCTAGAGAAAGACGTAAACCAGATCGGTATGGTTTCTCAAATATGTGTACAGAAGGTACCAATGTAGAAGTCAGTGAGTTGTCATTGGAAGAAGCTCTTCAAGGCCCGGAGAAGGAGCATTGGTTGCGTGCTGTCCAGGAAGAGTTACAGTGCTTCGACAATAATAGTGCATGGAAACTTGCAGATGCTCCACAAAGTGGAACTGTTGTGAAGTGTAAGTGGGTGCTTAAGAAAAAGTTTGATAGTGACAATAACATATGTTATCGTGCCAGGTTAGTTGCGAAAGGGTACAATCAGAAATGTGGTATTGATTACAGTGAAACATTCTCACCTGTGGTTCGGCATACTACTTTAAGATTGTTATTTGCCTTAGCTGTGCAACTAGATCTAGACACTGCTCATCTAGATGTTAAGACTGCGTTTCTTAATGGAGAATTGGATGAAACCATATACATGCAGAAGCCAGATGGTTTTGAGTGTTCTAATGAATATAAATCCAAAGTCCTTAAGCTGAAAAAAGCTATATATGGTCTCAAACAATCCTCCAGGGCTTGGCATTTGAAAGTTGATAGTACAATGTTAGCTAATGGTTATAAAAAATGTAAATTGGAGCCTTGCTTATACATAAAATTTGTAAATGGCCTCAGAACTATTGTAACCTTATATGTTGATGATTTTTTTATCTTCTCCAATGATAAAAAGGAAATGAGATTGTTAAAAGAGACCTTGAGTAGTCAATTTAAAATTAAAGACTTGGGGGAAATTAAACAATGTCTTGGTATAACTGTGAATACTGATAAAGAAAATAATATTATTACTCTAAGCCAAGAGAAATATATTGATCAGTTGTTATGTAAATTTAATATGTCAGAGTGTAAGACTGTTGATACACCCATGGAGATTAAATTAAACAGTGTAAAAAGTGAAGATGTAAAAAGTAATAATCCATATCAACAGCTCATCGGAAGTCTCATGTACTTGGCTGTCTTGACAAGGCCAGACATAGCCTACGCTGTGGGATTTCTTAGTCAATTTAATAACTGTCACAGTAATGAACATTGGTTATATGCAAAAAGAATATTAAAATATTTGAAAAGAACAAAAAATTTGGGTTTAAAATATTGTAAGAATGGTAATGTTAATATTCAAGGTTATTGTGATGCAGATTGGGCGAATGATGTTACAGACAGAACATCATATTCTGGATACTGTTTTGTGTTGTCTGGTGCTGTGATATCATGGGGTTGTAAAAAGCAAAGATCTGTGGCACTCTCAAGTACCGAAGCCGAGTACATGGCCATTACTGAGGGTTGTAGAGAAGCTGTATATCTTATGAATTTACAAAATGAGATAACTGGAAGGTTGTATACAATTAACATGTACAATGATAATCAAAGCGCTCAAAAGTTATCTGAGAATCCTGTGTTTCATAATAGGACAAAACACATTGATGTGCGTTATCACTATTGTAGAGAAGTTATTTCTGATAAAACTGTTAAAGTAAATTATTTGCCCACAGGAGATATGCCTGCAGACATTTTAACTAAAAGTCTAAATTCGATTAAACATCATAAATTTATAAAAATGTTGGGCATAGTGAATGTAATGTAGTATTCTAATTTTAACGTTATACATATTTTGAGAGTGGGGGTGTTATGTTGGTACTCAAAATATAGTTCTATGAATAAATAAATAATCTGTGGTTCAGTTCAGTTCTGTCAAACGAAACGAGCGCGTTGTTTTATTTCACTAATTATTAATAAAATAATAATACTAACATGGAAACAAAAAACAATCTGAAAAAGGATAAGGTTGCAACAAAAATAATACACGTTTTGAAGTTTAAAACATAAAAAATGTTTATTCCTAAAACAATATTTCTATTCATTAAATATGGCAAAGCTGTTATTAATGTTATACTAAATATTATTATTAATTAAATAACTAAAAACCAGAAAGTAGTTTACTCAGAATCCAGAGTAGAATCGATTACACGATGTTTTAAATCAGGTTGTGTTTGTGCCCAGTCTAAATATTACGAATGCATACGCCAATTAAAAATGATTTACGAATGTTTCATACCCCTTAGATAATTTAATACTGGCCGTTTGGCTGTCAGTTTGACTTTCTTCTAAATCTGGTATTACAAATTACAACTGTAAAGTTAGAAATGAAGTAGAACTACTGTTTCAATTATTTTAAGTAATAATGAAGGTTTTCAAAAATAAACGCAAACAATTAACTTAAAATAAAATACAAAAATATTTTCGGGATGTCGTGTGAGGTTTTTAGTTATTTAATTAGCACTTGACCAAAATTTGTATTTTAAGATTTTATTGAGGTATTCGCTTAAGTATTCATTTCCGTTTCTGGAAAGAGGATTGAAGCGACCACAATAAAAAAAAAAGTATTTGAAAGTATATATATATATGTGAGACCGGGTTATCATAAGACTCGTAGGCGTTATTATAAATTATATATAAACAGTGAAGTTTTCCAGTTTTAAACATAACAATAATTGATGGCGTAGATCCACTGTAGTGTGTTACTGACAGTTATAATAAGATTACAGTCGTATTATATTGAACTTTCACACTTATCTCACAAAAAAAAAAACTATTAAGGCATTGGTAATTAAATGTTTTGTTCATAATAATAAAATAATTACTTTTCGTAACAAAGTGATACTACAGGATCATAAATAAAGATAATTATTTTGGTTTCTATAATACTTATATACAGGGTGTCCCAGAAGTACCACGTCACAGTGACAGCAGAGGTAGGCCAGCTCAAGACGCACCTAACCAACCTAACATGACCCCAGTAAAAGTTGCACGGTTTTGGAGTTATTACCGAAATAAAGATTTTTGGGGATACTCCCCTTTGTCTTGACATTTTTAGTACCAGCATCGGCTTGAAAAGCTTTTAATAACAGTTTTTTATGTGTATCGAATCTTGAATAGTTACTTCAGAAGTGCAGTGTGTTATTTTGTCAGTATCTTCCCTAAAATGCTGAAAACAACTTCATTAATCTTAATTTAAGTTGTTTCAAAAACATGAATTTCAAGTTTAACCATCTGCCATGAAAAAAAATTACTAGAAATGAAACAAATAAATAACGTAAATAAATTAGGCATGTTATGCAGATTTAGAAATGATATAACACATGTACCTTACTTTAAGAACATTAGGCATTTTATCACTTTGCTGATACCGCAAGCCGTCACTGTTAAGTAAAAACATGTTACATTACTAATTTATTGAATCAGGCGTTACTTTGCCGAGGTCCATATTAATGAACTAAAACAATCACCTAATTTGCTCACCCGCGACCTTATGATCGCTACGTTTATACTAGAAATGTGTGTTCATTCAGTTCCTCCTCCTCCACACTGCAAAAGTACAGGGCAGTTCGAAGGACTCGCGCTGCTAGGTAGACTTAACACCCCACACTTCAGTCTACTTGTGAACTCGTGACCACGGCCACTGTAATGTTGTCGAAATGACGAGGTTAATATTACTCGTGTGTGTTAGCATGATAAGTCCCGTTGGTGGTATTTTGACTACGAATGAAAATCACGAAAGTTTAAAACGATAGATAATATTATTTGGTTAACGCTATAATCTGGACATCTTTAAGGTCAAAGTGTACGGACCTTGGATGGATTGGTCAACTGGGACCAATTTTATGGCCACCGCGTTCCCCGGATCTAAACTCACTAGATTTTTTTTATTGGGGATGTTTAAAATACAAAGTTTACGCGAAATCAATGCGCTCTGAAGAAGAATTGCGGTAACGAGTATTCGACGTGGTCCGTACCATATCGGAAGTAGGTTTACGAAAATTGAGCCGTATTAAACGATGTTTTTTGTGCATCAGAGCCCATGGGAGACAATTTGAACATTTATTGTGAACTAAATTTATTCCAATAAATGAATGAAAGATAAACGTGTTTTTAACCACCCACGCAAAAAGAAGGGTGTTATAAGTTTGACCGCTATGTCTGTCTATCTGTGGCACAGTACCTCTTAAACGAGTGAATCGATTTGAATGCGTTTTTTTTAATTGAAAGCAGGTTTTCTAGCAATTGTTCTTAGACGTTTCTATCAAAATTGGTTCAGCCGTTTTTGAGATATTGAACTTTGAAGTGACAATATTGGGGGTTGCAAAAACTTTTTGTTGGTTAGACCATTAATTGACATTTTTAACCCCCGACGCAAAAAGAGGGATGCTGTAAGTTTGACCGGTATGTGTGTCTGTCTGTCTGTGTGTCTGCCTGTGCCACTGTAGCTCTTAAACGCGTAAATCGATTTGAATGCGTTTTTTTTTATTTGAAAGCAGGTTATATCCGGTTCTTTATGATCCAGTCCTAGCCTTGAAAAGGGAGATAAACATTAATATTTAGCCTTCGTGCATTTGGTAAAATAATTGTATCAGATATTAGATGAGCCATCGCTTTACACAGCATTTTTGTACCACTTAGCAGGGACTGCTACCGGAGTTCCAGTTTTAAGTTGGTTCGATAGGGCTTCGCTAAAGTGATAAGAATGTCTAATGTTCTTGGAGTAAGATACATGTGTGATACCATTTCTAAATCTGCATAACATGCCTAATTTATTTACGTTATTTATTTGTTTCGTTTCTAGTACTTTTTTTTCATGGCAGATGGTTAAAGTTGAAATTCACATTTTTGAAACAACTTAAATCAAGATTAATGAAGTTGTTTTCAGCATTTTACGGTAGTTACTGACAAAATAACACACTGCACTTCTGAAGTAACTATTCAGGATTTGATAAACATAAAAAACTGTTATTAAGAGCTTCCCAAGCCGATGCTGGTACTAAAAATGTCAAGACAAAGGGGAGTATCCCCAAAAATCTTTATTTCGGTAATAACTCGAAAACCGTGCAACTTTTACTGGGGTCATGTTAGGTTGGTTAGGTGCGTCTTGAGCTGGCCTACCTCTGGTGTCACTGTGACGTGGTACTTCTGGGACACCCTGTATAACATGATTGTTTGAGTATATAACCCGGTCTACACGTTAACTATCAATTTTATTTTAATAACTAGTTTAACCACCATGATTGTCGATAACTGCTTGCAGACGGGAACACATAGATGCAACTAGATTTTCACACAGATTAGACCCGCGAATACTGTCCCATATTTTTACACAGTGAGCTTCTAACGTTTCCGGAGTTCGCTCATTTTAGTTACCTCAACCTTGGACAATAAGACCCCATATATTTTCAATGAGATTAAAATCCGGTTATCTGGCAGGACAAGAAACTACTTTAATAATATTTTTGTGTTGATCAAACCAGTCTTGCATAGTACGCGACCGGCGTATTGAGCGGTTATCTTGCACGAACGTTATGCACGGCACTTGTTCTTCTGGATAAACAATTCTAACAGTGGGCAACATGGTCTCCTGAAGCAAACTGGCATAATCACCACCGTTCGCTCGACTGGGTATTCTAACAAGTTCTCCCGGATCAGCGGCACTCATCCATCCCCATGGTTGACGGTTATACGACCAGATTCCATGTTGGGCACTACGAGGTCACCGTCGTTTCGCGTAGGTATTGTTTCGAATAATATCTAGGAGTCGTGGTCGAACCGATCTTTGACGATGCAGCAAAAACCGCAGAAAAGGTATTCGTCTTGATATCGTCGTATCCATAATATAACTGTTTTTTTCTGTAACAATATAAATAAACATGAAATAATGTAATGTAAATATAATTGTTGTAAAAAAAAATGGTAGGATAAACGTAAAAAAAAACTCACATCAACTCCAGTTTCTCTAGAAATTTCTGAAATATTTTTTACTTCTTTATATAAATTCATTTTATCACACCTTTTAATCATTTCAACATTGCGATGAAAACTAATCATTTTAAAGAATAACTACGATAGTAAGCAGATTCAACTTGAAAGAGACAATGGAACGAGAAGTAGGAACAGCTGAACAAGTAGGTAGCAAAGTTTAAAACAAAGTAATAAAAACAGCCTGGTAGTTTGAAGATCTTCAGTCTACCCTCTTTAAGTTTCGTAAAATATGACTTACCGATTAATTTTAAGGCGACCAGAGTTATAGATCCAATTTTCATGACTTCAAATAACAGATCAGTGGCTGAGTGGTTTGAGAGTGCTCCGACAGAATCGTATGTCGCGAGTTCAAATCCTATTAGGCGACGATATTGAGTTTGTGTTTTTGTAAATTTACTGCTTGGAGATTAGTAAAGTCGATGTTTCGATGATAAAAACAAGCAACATATTATGGGTCTCCGTAAAGAAAACAATAATATTCTCCCTCTCACACACTTTCGCACAATACGAAAGTGTTGTAAATAAATAAAGCGAATTTACTGATAAACACAAACTATATTAATAAAAACTTAGCAAGTACAAAAACATAATATTTGCAAGTCACACAATCGGTGTAAGAGAGATGCCTAGGTCGTCAGTGGGACAGCTGCTAGCTTTAAGTCAACATTGCTCGCATTATTTACGTAGGCGGTTTGCATTTATTCCTTCATCCTCCCCTGAATGCAAACCCATTGCAGTTGTAAAAAATGTGTGCTTCGAGCGGGGCAGTCCTTTGGTGAGAGCGTCAGCTACCATGTCCTCGGTGCTTATGTATTTGACGTTTACTTTCCCAGCAGCAATCTTGTCTTTCACAAAATGGTATCGCACGTCGATGTGCTTACTGCGGGCGTGATAGGCACCAGATCCTGAAACACTGATAGCGCTCTGGTTATCACAGTACAAAGTAATAGGCGTACCTGATAAATTATGATAAAAATTCTCTTCCAGTTGTTTTAGCCAGAGAGCTTCTTGAACAGCGGAACTCATGGCCATATATTCGGCTTCCGTCGTTGATAAAGCCACTGTTGCCTGTTTTTTAGAGTTCCAGCTAATGCATGCACCCTGAAAAATAAAAACATAGCCCGTACAGGATCTACGGTCCGTTGTGTCGCTGGCCCAATCTGCGTCACAGTAGCCAGTTATATTTTTATCATCTTTCTTGAATGTTAGCTTCATGTTAATTGTTCCTCTCAAATAACGGAATATTCTTTTCACAGCTGACCAATGCTGGCTTGTAGGATTGTTATTGAATCTGCTCACAGAATTAACAGCGAAGGTTATGTCAGGGCGTGTACCTTGTGACAAGTACAATAAACATCCCACAGCTTCTTGATAGGGTACATTTTTTAGAATTTCATTTTCATTTTCAGGCCCTTTTAATTGAGTGCCAGCTTCAAATGGCGTAGGTACAGATTTACAATCGAACATTCTGAATCTATGTAGAATTTTTTTGATGTAATGTGATTGGTCTAAGGATATGGTATTCAGGCGGTCACATCTTGATATTTTAAAACCAATACATTGTTGCGCTGAACCAAGATCTTTCATTTTAAATTTTCCTCCTAATTTTTCTTTGATAAATTCTGCAGTTGCATCATTGTTAAATAAACAAAGAATGTCATCAACATAAACTGCAATAAATAGTATATCATGTTCATTTAGCAGTCCATAATATATGCAGGTATCTATAGTTGATCGTTTTAGGCCAATTTCCAAGAAAGCTGCATTCAGCTTTTTTATTCCATTGTCGACTGGCCTGTTTTAAGCCATACAGGGCTTTGTTAAGTCGACAAACTTTATTCTCCTTTTCATAACCGGGCGGCAATGTCATATATATTTCCTCATCTACTTCACCTTGTAGAAATGCTGTAATCATATCCATTTGGTGGATTTTTAGATTATACTTTGTTGCTATGCCAATTAAGTATCTTATTGATGAGTAGCGTACAACTGGAGCGTACACTTCGTGATAATCAATGCCCTTAGTCTGTTTAAATCCTTTTATGACAAGGCGAGCCTTGTAGCGCGTTATATCTCCTATGTCATTTCTTTTGGTCTTAAATACCCACTTACAGGGAATTAACTTCTTTCCTTTGGGTAGATCTGTTACAGTCCATGTGTTATTTTCAATTAATGATTGATATTCATTTTCCATCGCTATTTTCCATGAACCAGAATTTTCGCTACTTAATGCTTCTTCATGGTTTTGAGGATCATCATCCAACAGGCTCATTGCTGATTCGGAATCTAAACATAAGAATGAATTTGGTTCCGAATCATTACCACGGCGATGGCGTGGTCTCAAGTTTATATGACGAACCTCAGGAGAGCTAGCATAGTTAGAATCTGAAGAATCTGAAGGCACATATGTCTCATCGCAAGGGTCTTCAAACACCTCACTTACATCTTGGACGTTTTCGGATTGTTCAGATGTGCCATCATGCATTTCTTGATTGCTGGAATGTTCAACGTTTTCTTCTGTTTCAAAGTGAATTTTATCGACTTCACTATTTTCATTATTTTCGTGGCACATATGTTTTGGATGACTGATAACCGTTTGAGACTTATTTGATTTTGTCATAATAATTGGATTTTCATTTTCTTGAAAATGAGAACTTTTAGGGTGACCAACATTCTCCTCCAAAAATACTACATCCCTGCTTATTATCACTTGTTTACTTTTGGGATCAATAAAGCGATAACCTTTGGTGCAGTCGCTGTATCCGACAAAAGTTAATTTAGACGATTTTGGGTCAAATTTGTGGCGTTTCTGCTTTGGGATGTGTACCATCGCTTGGCATCCAAATACCCTCATATGACTTAGATTAGGTTTTGATCCAGTCCATTGTTCTTCTGGAGTGACTTGAGGTAAAGAGCGACAGGGAGATCGGTTTATTATATATGCTGCGGTAGCTATAGCTTCTGCCCAATACTCCGTCTGTAAGGAAGCATTAAACATCATGCATTTAGCCCTTTCCACGAGCGTACGGTTCATTCGCTCACTCAGGCCATTTTGCTCCGGTGTATAAGGGGTACTTGTTTGATGTTTTATTCCAAAGAGTTTCAAATATTTGTCAAATTTATTATTTCTATATTCAGTGCCATTGTCACTTCTAAGAGCTTTTATTTTCACATCCAATTCATTTTCTACTCTATTTTTAAATTCTATAAACTTTTCCAATACTTCAGTCTTTTGTTTAAGGAAATACACGAACACCTTTCGTGAATAGTCATCAATAAAGGTTAAAAAGTACCTTGCACCTCCAAGTGATTGCTTCTCCATAGGACCACAGAGATCTGAGTGCACGACTTCAAGCAGACTGGTTGCCCGAAAACCTTCATTTGGGAATGGTTTTCTGGTTTGCTTCGCTTCCAAGCAAGGTGTACAAGTATATTCACCTGTTTGTTGTGATAATTTGACACCCAGTGTGCAATCTGGAACCTTATTTAGGTCATTGAAATTGATGTGACCCAGTCTTTGATGCCAGAGGTATTTGTCAGTCACGGCCACCATGGCTGTACCGCTTTTATCAGTTAGTAATTTATATGTGTTATTTACTAACTTTGCATGTGCCACAATATTTCCATTGCTGTTGATTACTGAACAGCCATATTTGTCAAATTCAACTTTATTTCCACTAGTAATAATTTTGCTGACAGAGAGTAAATTTGTGGATAAGTCAGGAATGAACAACACATTCTTTACCTGTATGTTGTCATACTGTCCTGTTGTTTCATTGGGTACTCGGATGGTAACAGTGCCACAGCTTAGTACGCGAAGTACTTTATTATTAGCTATCCTGATATTCTGTACAGGCGGTGCTATTTCATTTTCTAGCCATTCTCCATGCATTGTCATATGGGCCGAAGCTCCAGAGTCTATATACCAGCTGGAGGAATCATTAACAGTTGAAGCTGAGAATGCTGCAGTGAATCCATTATTTGTACCCTTTTCTTCTTTTTTATTATTTTTAAACCAACATTGCTTGCCTAAATGACCATAATTATTGCAATTATAGCAACGGGGCCCTCTTGGTTTTTCTGAGTGACTTTCTTTATTTTTGACAAAGCGATTTGGGTTCTTGAATTTCTTTGACTTTGCATAAAAAGCGGTAGTAGTATCTGAAATTTTCACTTCTTGTAATAATTTAGTTTTTATCAGATCAGCACTAATTTTTATGCCGGAGCTCTCAATTCCCATAATCATCGGCTTGTATTCATCGGGCAATCCAGCTAACATAAGCGTCCCGAGCCACTCATCACCGACATTGAAACCTATGTTTCTTAATTTGTGTGCAGCTGACATGATTTTATGTATGTAATCTTCTATGTTTGTACTCGTTTCTAGGTTTGTGTTTATTAGGTCTCGTAGTAACCCGACTTTTCTGAGCAGGCCAGAGTCCTCAAACGCTTTGCATAAATTGTCCCATACTTGTTTTGCAGTTGTTGCTTCTTGTACATGGACATATGTTTGTGGATCAATCGACAATATTATCTTAGATCTTGCCTTTGTGTCTTTTTTCTTGTCACTGTAATCTGCCGTTATCACACATTCATATAACTCTTCATGTTGCAAATACGCTTCCATTGCAAACTTCCAGGTTGAAAAATTATCTCTTCCGGTTAATTTTTGGATTGATAATGCATTTGTAGCCATGATTTAGCGTATAATCTTGAATTATTAAAGCTGAAAATTTTTATTTTACCCGGAAAGTGAGGTTATATATTTTATGTTACTTTTATTACTTTATTCACTTTTTATTTTCAAAAACTATGCAAGTTAGGGATGGCCCATAACCTGTTGTAAATAAATAAAGCGAATTTACTGATAAACACAAACTATATTAATAAAAACTTAGCAAGTACAAAAACATAATATTTGCAAGTCACACAATCGGTGTAAGAGAGATGCCTAGGTCGTCAGTGGGACAGCTGCTAGCTTTAAGTCAACATTGCTCGCATTATTTACGTAGGCGGTTTGCATTTATTCCTTCAGAAAGAGACAGAAAATGTCGTTACACGAAGGTAGCATCCCACGGTGTCCCACCCTGGCAGCTGGCAGGGACACATGTTTAGCTGGCCACGAGAGTTGAAGTGAATGATTATACACACAATTACAACATGTGTAATGGGCAGTAGGATGTTGAAATTTATCTTTCTAACATGAAGATAAAATAAATATTTTTTGAACCCTTAAAAAATCAACAAACTAGCGCCATCTAGCGGGATTTTGGTAAACTAACAAGTGAGTAAATAAGTGAATTCCGCTAATACACATCGAACACATAGATGGCGCCGTTTCTCGCGTCAGACGATTATGTTTTGGCATTGTCCATCCACTTTTGCGGCCTATAGTACATACATACTTTTACGCGCGTTATTTGCTTACCGAGCGGACTGAAGCCGGCGGACCTTCTTCTCTGCAATCCCGATTCAGTAGCCTGTCGCAAGCACAGAGTAGGTAGGTACTTACATTGCAAGCGCGCCGACACACAATGTTGGTTCACAACGGCGCTGATCATGTATTTTTTTCAGTTCACATCAAGAACGATGAATTGTATTCATCGTTCTTGGTTCGCATCATCGGAAAAAATATGCCACCTGATAATTTATGTTACAGTAAATGGATGTACTTCGAGACACCAGCATAAATTGTCGTATCCTACGATAAGAGCCACAATTACAAAATGCTTACTTTTCAGGAGAAGCATTTTTGTGATTCTTTCAAAAGATAAGTAGCGAATTGATAGTTTTGCAATTAAATAATGTGTATTAGGGTTCTAGGGTTCTGTTAAAATAAAATTTATGTTTTTAATGATTTCTTATAGATCGATTTTGTCCTTTAAATCCTTTTTCGTCGGACTAAATGAATTTTAAAGGGCCATAAGCTACGTTGTGCCTTTTATCGTCGAAAAATTCGAGGCCACAACTGCCATTAGGACCAAATTATAGTTATTAAAATGTTTGCGTTTCAATATTTTTTTTTTAATTTCACTATTTTTCTTATAATACGGAAGTGGCAAATTAGATGTTTTATTTTCTACGATTTTTTTAATCATAAAGCGGAGGTACGTACCCACAGTAATTCTATTAAATAAAATAAGTCCCATTGAAGAAAATAACTGAAACAAAAACTTCTTAATTTTATAAATTAAAAAAATATATTCAACTTCTGAAAATCTAAATATTCTCAACGCTTTTAATATAAAAAAATGCACATTATTATTTACTAAGTTTCAGTGTTCATTGGAGATCTTTCCTTGTTCTTTTTCATCGCCTGTATCACCCGCAGTAGCAACACCTCCTTTCTCAAGAAGTAACGTTATAAAAAAAGTCATGAAATTCTTAATTTTTTTTTGACACAAGGATACAAGAGACTTGTTTTTATATATTCACTTTTATAGAGTCTGTGCTTCCTCTTTCAATATTTGTAACTACACTCCTTGTCCCTCTTTTCATCTTTCTTAAAGTCGATATTGTTTTCTAGTCTTCGCGAACAGCATAATTAAGTACCTATATTAATTGATAATAGAGACCAAATATTGGACAGTGTAAGCTAAGAAAATAAAGATAAACTTACATTTTTATTAAAGACAACGTTTCACTATATTTTAATATTTACAGACTGTTACCGACAACAATATGGGGCTTGATGTTTAGACAAACCAATAATATTCGACTTTTGTTTGTTTACTTATTTAATTCAGTATTATGATTTAATGTAATGTAATGAAATGATTATGATTATGATATTTATGATAATGAAATGTATGTATTGATTGTGGATTCTAATTTTAATTTTTAATTTGTAAATTGTATGGGTTTAAAAAAAATGCCTAAATAAAGAATTTTATTATTATTATTATTATTATTATTATTAATACCAACCAGGCAGATTTTTGTCAGAGCTTCAACAAATAAACGGAAGACAAATTGATGAAGACCGAATTCGAAATAAAACTTAGATGCATTAAAAACATTCGCCATCATTGTACAAATTATAGGAAAAAATGAAAATATTGGTGATATAATTTCGAAAACTTTCCCGGAGCCACACCGAAGTTTTTGTCAACTTAAAACGTTTAACTTCCTGCTACTGCTGAATTAATTTCACCTGATGACGTCACCGAAGAAAAAACTGTCGAAAATGTAGGATGCGCAATGATAGAGACTATTTTGAAGTCTACCTTAAATATTATCCTTCTGCATCTTCAATATTATCAATAGTTGATTTACTAGTAATTTCTTCTATCTGCTCTAGTTATCATCTAGAACTTCATTGGTTTTCTTTTTGTTTGTCTACAAAGATAATATTTTCATTTTGACACGGAATTGAGCTAGACTCCAAAATTGTCTCTTAATCATTGCACATTCACATTATCGCCATTTTTTTCTTCGGTGATGTCATCAGGCGAAAATATTTCAGCAGTAGCAGGAAGTTAAACGTTGTCAAGCTAACAAAAACTTGGGTGTGGCTCCGGAAAAGTTTCAGAAATAATACAAAAATATTTTTTGTCGTTTTATCTTGTACGATGATGACTAATTTTTGATGCATCTGAGTTTTATTTAAAATTCGGTCTTCATTAATTTGTCTTTTATTTATGTGTTATTGATCTGACAGAAATTTGCGATTAATTTGGTTTGTTTCAATATCAAGCCCGCTGTTGCTGTCGGTAACAGTCTGTAAATAATAAAAAATATTGAAACGATGTCTTTAAAATAATATGCTTAGATAGTCTTTATCTTCTTAACTTACACTGTCAAAAATGTGGTCCCTATTACTAAACAAATAATATAGATCTTGATCGTTTTCAGGTTGTACGCGAGACTTTTCGAGTTTTATTTATAGAAAATAGAATTGAAAAAGCACAGGCAAAACATTGTTAATAATAAATCAGTCTCAGGAAACATCTCGAATTTTATAACAAGCCATAACAGAATAATATTCTAGCCTATTAACCGATTGACAAGAAATTCGAAGGTAAATTAGATACAATAATGCCAAAATATACAGCGAAAAAGGCCTCAAGTGCCATAAGAACCCAAAAATTAGACGCGCAATAACACGTTGAAAATAATTATTGTTATCAAAAAGTAACTATGTTCATTCCATGAAGCCGAAATGTTAATAAAACACCCAAATATATCTTTAAAGAGCTTATAGTTAAGCAATAATTCAACAAAACATAATTCGTACATAGAATAAGGACACTACCGTAATTGTGGCCACACATTTGCCATACAAATAAAATTGAGCTATTTCGCGGTAGAAGTCCGCTGTAGCCGTTCGGGCTTTATTCTAGGTAATATTAACCACTTCACTAAATTGTGTGATTTTCTTCATTAAACTATGTAAATATATAAATAAGTAAACTAAGAATACATATAATATAAAAGTAAACCTAAAATAAGTAATAAATAGGATCCGAATGATGCAAAAACTATTTAAATAAATTTTCTTGGTGTTTTCTTTTTTCGATCAGCGCCATTTTTTGTAACTATTTTTACAAATCTAAGTTCTCGACGATTTGTTTTATTGTTTTCATTGTTAATTAACGAAAAAAAAGATGATTTTATAACTTAAATAACCATTACAAATTCAAGCAACTCTTACGGCGCTGTCCGCCGAGTACCGCAGAAATGGCGCTTGCGCCCCCTCCTCGCGCCCGCGTCGCTCCTTTTTGCACGGCGAATAAGGACAGCAGAGAACTTCTGGCTTTACTCCGTGATAAAAATGAGACATACGTAATTGTGGCTTTTTTTTAAATATTTTTTTTGTATTTAATAAAAAAATATTAAAATTATTATTTAAGGTTGTAAACATGTATCTTGACTTGTAGAATTCAATTTTACAATAAAAACTAAAAGCCCCTATGGTGATAGTGGCTCTTATCGTAGGATACGACGAAATATGTGCGAAAACATTTGACTAAGTATCTATGAAATCATAAATAAGTGTCCTGTCTTACACTTGCACGGAAAAAAATTGCGAAAGTAAGTATCGGAGCGGAAGTAGCGGAACGCTTAAAAATATTTGATTAGGTACCTATCGAAAAAAAAGTAAGTGTGTGACTATTTCCACCGGCATAAATTCTATTAGGTACTTGCGAAAGCTTAATCATTGGACGTCAGTATAATAAATAAATGCAGTATAGGTCGACCACATAAATATCTGATACGATACTTAATCAAAAACTAGGTACTTAGTCATTTTTATCTGCAAAAACGGACCTTATCAGTCTCTCGCAAAGCCCTGAATCGTAAGAAGTAATTTGACACTTCACGAGAACAGTGCAGAAACACTTATGCGCCTCACAACTTATCTATTCATTGGAATATTTCTGTCACACGCTTAAGACATTTGCTTAAGACGAGGGAAGAAAGAGATGACGCATGCGAACGTAAGCGCCACAGATATACATTACACTAGATTACGCAAATGCATCTACTTCGTGTGTCCGAACCCCGACCAAACGTCGTCGGAGTTGGCCCCCTACAAATACTGACCGCTAAATGACTATTCATGACTTGTGACTGACTCGGGCGGCGCATTTGAATCGATTTTGCGCGGACATCGGGAAATTCCTGGGAATTTAATATTGCTAATTTGCTCTTGAGACGTCACAGTAGACATAAAAAAAACCGGCCAAGAGCGTGTCGGATACGCCCGAAACAGGGTTCTGTAGCCATTACGAAAAAGTTAAGTATTTTTTTTTTCTAAGGTTTTCGTATTTTGTACGGAATATTCCAAGTTTAGGTATATTTTATACCTTAGGCTGCTATTTACTCTTAAACTACTTACTAATAATTCACAAGAAAACTTAACCATTATAGTTTTGCTTGTGAGTTTGATATACTTGACCATCCTGAATTTTCCAAAAAAATTCCACCCACCGGTTTAGATTTTAGAGGGGGGGGGAGGGGTGAAGCTTGATTTAAATGAAAAGTTCCACTTTAAAGTTGAATATTTTGCTAACATATCAATGAATCGAAAAATCGTTTTAGTAAACCCCTAATGCTTTTGAAAGACCTATTCAACGATATGCCTCACTACAAGGTTGGATGAAAAAAAATCACCCCCACTTTACGTCTATGGAACTATAAAAAAAATATATATATTTTTATTGCACCATTTTGTCAGCATAGTTTACATATATATTTGTGAAAAATTACAGATTTGTAGCATTGATAGTCTATGAGAAAACCGCGGACGGACAGACAGGCAGACATGGCGAAACTATAAGGGTTCCGTTTTTGCCATTTTGGCTACTGAACCCTAAAAAAAAAGTGACACGGTTGGTTTTCATACAGATTGAGGTATTTGCGTTATCTGGTGTAAGCTATATCTGTGGTCGGCGCGTTAGACAATTCGGCCTCCGTTTATCAGTGAAAACGCGTGATTTCAAATTATAATAGCTTTTTTGTAGTGAAAACAGCGCAATAAATTGAATAATTTAAGCAGTTACAATATCTGCATCATGGCTCAACAGGTAGAGCGATCGACTAGTAATCTGATTGGTCAGAGTTCAAATCCTAATAATATACAGTATCTTTTTCGCTAATATTTTTTTCGTTTGGTTTCTTTGTTTTTTAAAAACTTATTTCAAAATACGAATCTTCTCCAAAAAAAAACTAACAAAAAAAACTGGGTAGATAGTGCTCGGTCACCCAGCTACTTTACTTGATGACAAGTTTGTCGTAAAAGCAAGGGACACCCGAATAAAATACAGCAGAATTTTAATAATTTTATTTTAGACATTTTTACATTAAAATAAGCTAACCTAATGGTTCAAATTATTTAAAACATGCTTTAATGGTAAACAAAATGGCAACCTTAGAGACTCGGGCTTGATCGATTATTACTATTTTATGAACATAAACAGCAGGGCTGCTACAAAATTCGAAAATAAGACATACACACACACACACACATATTATATATATATATATATATATATATATATATATATATATATATATATATATATATATATATATATATATATCTTTTGCCTATATATATACTGAGACAGGATAAAGTGAAACGGAATTGCCGATCGATCGTATGAAACATGGCAGCTAACGCCATCTATTCACTTTTCACTATATTACTTGGAATGCGGTTGAACGCTTGATGGTATTAATTTTATTCACACTGGCGTATTTGTAGAAATTGGAAAATTACGACTTTAGAACGAAGTGGTACTCTTAGCGCCATCTAGTGACGCAGAAAGATACTAATTAGCGGCGTACGATTCTTTGTATGGCGTATGTCAGTCCAGGTATTAATCGTCCTTGGTTCCAACCTTTAACTATTTTCCAGTGATTTACAATTTGCCGGCATTTTCTGTAACATTGCCGCCTCACTAAAACTTGAAAAGAAATATATAGATTTAAATGTTCACAATAATAGCATATGTTCTTTCAAGTAGAACCTGGATCGCAAAATTAAATTTTTATTAAGGTTTCAGATTCAGATTCACATTATTTATTTGCCAAGTAATCAACATTACATTTTAGCACGTCATTATAATCTATGTACATTATTACGAACACTATCTAACATGTATTAAATTAGATTATAACCTTATATTTTAATATGATCACAATAACAATTATAATTAACATAATTCATAATAACAAAATTTAAATTTTTAAGGCGATTAAGATTTTACTTGAAAGAATATAAAAATTGTGCTATTATTATCAACATAAAGAAGTTATTCTTGTGATTTGAGCTAAGAGGGACTTAGTTGCATAATATAATTAATTGATTCAAGCTTTACTTTTCGGAGATCAGAATGAAAAAGGCAACTTAATTTGGCAGTGTACATATTTTTTTTTTATTCGACTGGAAGGCAAACGAGCAAGTGGGTACATAAGGTATATTTGACAACATATAAGGCTTACTTTTTGTTTTTTTTTATACCTAGAGTTTTTAGGATTCCAAAATTACGACGAGGCTTGAATCACGAACTTTTTTTATTTTAGTCAAAATTAAGGGTTAAGCTTTTACAAATCTAGTATGTTGCGCAAGAGCAAGGCAAAAAGGCTGCAGTTAATTTAAAATTAATGAAATTAACTAGATTAGACTTAAGACGAGTGGAAACTACTTGATTTTGAATCCAAATAAAAAAATCACAAGATTTGGCGTAAAAATTGTTATATTCTGAACCAGAGACACTACGAATTTGCTGTAACATAGCTGATAAGGTCAATAATATCCATTTTACTATTTAGCACGTGTACGTATTTTATATTAAATTTTATAATTATTTCGTTACTTTTGTAGAAATTAAAGAGAAAAAATCATAGCAGCCATACCGTAAACAAAGTATTTGTCATACGAATTAAGTGTGTAGGCGTTTCTTTACCAGCATTACAAAGAACCACCTGGCAACTAAGTAAGCGCAATGTAAAATTCGCGTGCCTGAGTGCTGTTTGGCAGTGGAAATCCTTTCAGTTTTTATCAAAACTCTAATAGAGACCACGACGGAAATTGCTTTTCTTATGAGTAGCACTGTATATTACAAATTCTGTACGAATGTTGATTCGTAAAACTTTTGTTTTGTAAGTAATAAAGTGAAAATGATATTAACTAAAGCTTAGCAACTCTTATTTTCACCACATTTCACCAGTTCATTACATTTTCATTCTATTACGCTTTTTTTGATGCTGCGTTATTTAGCCGTGGAAAAGTCAGTATTTGTTACGTAGTTTTTATTTTCGTATCGTGTTTTTTTTAAGAAGATGAATGATTCAATAAGCTTTAAAAATAAAACGGAAAAATGAAAAATAAATTATTAAATAAACACGTCTAATTCTAGAGTTTTAGGTTTGCAAGTCCAAAATTATACCACTAAACTACTACAGCGATGAAAAATCTATTGACATCAATTTATAAGAATTGATCTTTTAAAATATACTGACTAGATTATTAAAATTACCAGTGAAAATACTAAACCAAGAACAGACAAAGTAACGGCATCCACTGATAGACAAACGTTTTAATCGAATCTCTACGACATCTGTTCTAGCGTGACCCGTACCTACTTAAACAAAATTCGAGACTCAACAGATCTTCAATCAACTTTGAGTAATGAATTGACCGGACTCTACATACTTAGCTAATTTATTTATCCGAATTCTACACCTACTTAAAATAGGCGAGCTAGATTGTTGAGGAAGTTGAAGGAAGAGGAAGAAGAAATCTTTCTAGAACCGAATACGAAATCCTTAGAAAAATATTACTTAATTTTTTCGTAATGGCTTCGGAACCCTATTTTGGGCGTGCCCGACACGCTCTTGGCCGGTTTTTTTTCGTTATTTTAACATCAGTTAAAGTATGTATCATAACAATTTTTTCAAGCTTTGGGAAATTTTTAATATTTATTTAACGATAACCCACGCTATGGATTTGACGAGACAGTAAAGTCATCCATATTTTTAACCGACTTCAAAAAAAGGAGGAGGTTATCTATCCGGCTGTATTTTTTTTTAATATTTGTTACTTCAGAACTCCGTCATAAATGAACCGATTTAAAAAAAATTTTTGCATTCGTCTAGGAATGTCTTCAATTAGGTCCCATAAGGACCAAATCAGGATGTGATAATTGGATCTTACGGAAATCGAGGGAACTCCTCAAACGTTGTAAGGCTACAAATAGTAAATTTGATATATTTAGTAGTAACTTGTGCATTTGCTCTTGAAAATCATCATTTGGTGCAGTAGAACTGATGATGAAGACCACAGTTGACCATCGGAGTTACTAGTCAATTACCACGGGTTGAATTTTAGTTACTTTGACACATATGGTAAAACGGGTGGTGATGCACCAGGACTCCTCAATAATGAACGTCTCAGCATCGAAAAAAGCAATCTTTCGTAAAAGGTGACGAGCAGTTGATATTAAACTATTGTATCTTAGATTATTTACACTAAAAAGCGTGAAAAAGAATTTATAACAAAAAATTGAACTGGCTACAAAAAAACATGAAAATAATTTTCTACCAGCCTGAAGTCGGTCGGTGCCTCAGCACGAGCCAGCAGGAGTGGACCAATAAGTAATCCACCTTACCTACGCACTATGGCTTCAATCAATCACTCCTGCTGGCTCGTGCTGAGACACCGACCGACTTCAAGCTGGTAGAAAATTATTTTCATGATTTTTTGTAGTCGGTTAAATTTTTTGTTATAATTTTTTTATGTACCTACCTATCATATGGGAAATCTGAAGATAATTTTTTCCATAAATTATTCTAACACTTTGTCCGCGTATCCATCTAAAATGACAGCATTTTTGCACTAATAGCCTCTAAGCTAAGCCGTGAATGGATGGACGGTAACTATACGGGTTCTTTGTAGAGCTACGAAATCCTAAAAAGAATAGCAAAACCTTGTAACTCCATAAAACTTTGGGTTTAATTGAATATAACTTCGCTGTCTAAAAGGCACAAAGTTCCTTTGTTTATTGATCAACTTGATATAACTTTGGCCGGTCAGTGATTGAGCACTTTTTAACTGACTTCAAAAAAGGAGGAGGTTATCTATTCGGTTTTTTTTAATGTTTTTTTGCATTCGTCTAGAAATGCTTTCAATTAGGTCCCATAAGCACCAAATCAGGATCTGATAATTGGATCCTAAGGAAATCGAGGGAACTCTTCAAATGTTGTAGGAACACCTATGGTAATTTTGATATCATCATCATCATCATCTCAGCCTATATACGTCCCACTGCTGGGCACAGGCCTCCTCTCGGAATGAGAGGGCCTGGGCCATAGTTCCCACGCGGGCCCAGTGCGGATTGGGAACTTCACACGCACCATTGAATTGCTTCGCAGGTTTGTGCAGGTTTCCTCACGATGTTTTCCTTCACCGCAAAGCTCGTAGTAAATTGTGCACATGAATTTCGAAAAACTCAGAGGTGCGAGCCGGGATTTGAACCCACGACCCTCAGATTGAGAGGCGATAGGTCAAACCACTAGGCCACCACGGCTTTCTCGGCGACAATTTTGATATATTTAGTAGTAACTCGTGCATTTGCTGTTAAAAATCATCATTTGGTGAAGTGGAATCGATGATGAAGACCACAGTTGACCATCGGAGTTAGTACTCAATGAAAAGTATTTCATGGGTTGAATTTTAATTACTTTAACACACCTGCTAAGCAATTTATGCTCCTCGTAATGCATAATGGTGAAATGGAATGGGTGGTGAAGCACCAGTACTCCTCAATAAAGAAAGTCTCTACATCGGATAAAGCAATCTTTTGTAAAAGGTGACGAGCAGTTGACATGAAATTAAAATGATTTAACAACCCTATTCCTTGAAATGGTTTTGGAATTAGACCACATTGTAAAAAGTGATCAGTGCCAATTAAATAAAGCGCGATTATGTGAGTACCATACAAATGCAATTTTAAAAGAACATGGTTATTCAGTTCTCCGCATCCGCATCACCAGACATTAAATCTGATAGAAAATATTTGATCTATGGTTAAAGGATTTGTGGCGAAAAGAAACATTTCATTAAACATGCAAGGCTAATTTAGCAACTGAAAGAATTAATACTATTACTGCTGAGGACAGGGAAAATAATTATCGCCATGTTGACAATGAAGGAAATAAATTATAGATATCAAGGGGTAATAGATAGAGGGGTGTATAGATCGAGTTACAGATCATAATATTATTATTAATAATTGTGATAGCTCGGATGAATAATTAAATGATAGCGAATGAAAGCAAAAACCGGCCATGAGCGTGTCGGACACGCCCAAAATACGGTTCCGTAGCCATTATGAAAAAAATAAGTAGTATTTTTCTAAGGATTTCGTATTTTATACGGAATCTTCCAAGTTTAGGTAGGTATATTTTATACCTTAGGCTGCTATTTACTCTTAAGCTACTAATAATTCTGAATCAAACTTAGCCGTTATACTTTTCCTTGAAAGTTTGATATAATTACTACCATCCTGAATTTTAAAATTTTCCACCCACCGGTTTAGATTTTAGAGGGGGGGGAACGCTCGATTTTAATGCAAATTTGCTTTTTAAAGTTGAATATTTCGCAAACAAATCACTTAATCGAAAAATCGTTTTAAAAACCCCATGGTTTTAAATGACCTATCTAACAATACCCCACACTACAAGATTGGATGAGAAAAAAAAATCACCCCCGCTTTACGTCTATGATAATGGGAGGTATACTCCAAAAAAAATTTATTTTTAATTTTTTATTCTACCATTTTGTCGGCATAGTTGACATATACATTCGTTCAAAATTACAGCTTTCTAGCTTTGATAGTCCCTGAGCAAAGCCGCGGACGGACGAACAGACAGACAGACAGACATGGCGAAACTATAAGGGTTCCGTTTTTGCCACTTTGGCTCCGGAACCCTAAAAATGGTTGGTGTCTCTGACTCACAAGGGTAAAAAAAAAAGTTTGAAATATTTGAGATCAAAAGTGACCAAGTTATTGTTGAGTATTATTTTACTGCAATTTCATTAAATTAAAGAGAAATACATACTTAAGTTATTTCATGGAAACCGTCCAACCACTACAAATGCAATTGGAAGCTCTCGCTAATTCATCTATACCTAACTATTTGAGTCTGAAAGTTAATCATCTGTTATTGATATCTCGAAAACCATACTTTTGAAGCAAGTTCTATTCTCTGGAGAAAGAATCCAGTGAATAATTAGGTCACGTGGGTCGAGTTCTAAAATATAATTATCTAAATTTTATGACCCATAATTACAATATTGGTTTATAGGTATGGAACATAACAAGATAAATGTCCCTAGAGACTCGGCCGGTTCGTGTTCTAAATGGTAATAAAAAGAAAACTCACATGTTGAAATATACGTATACAGGCTTTTAAGCTAATGAAGGCTACAAGTGAGACGGGAACATAAGGTAGCAAATTCAAAGGTTGCAAGAAGTTTATACGTTACTGCACATTATGTTAGAAAAACACTTTCATTAGTGCTAGCTTTCAAGCATGACCGAAGTAGGGTGGTTGTCAAACTTTATAAAACTTACTGAATTGATGATTGATTGCATATTAAGTTTAAATATGCAAGTTGAAGTGGCAATGGGCGGAACACATCGCTCGAAGAACATATAACCGTTGGGGAAGAAAAGTCTTCGAGTGGCGACCACGAACCGGAAGATGAAGCGTTGGCAGGCCTCCCACCAGTTGGACTGACAACATCGTGAGAGTTGCGGGAAACCGGTGGATGCAAGTGGCGAGTTTTCGTTCATTGTGGCGTTCTAAGGGGGAGGCCTTTGTTCAGCATTGGACGTCATCCGGCTGATGATGATAATGATGATGAATCTGTAAGTTGTTAAGTTAATTTTTATTGTTTGTACGTGCCGAATCTCTTTCCTCCTTAGTTTAATTACGAAAAAAGAAGGTTTTCAGTTTTTAAGTGCGATTAAGTAAAATAACGATGCGGTAGTATTTATCGTTTTCAGTGTCTTTATATTGTCTTAATAACAGGTTGATTGACTGACCAACTAATGAAAGAAAATGCCTAAATCACTGGAGCTAGATTCTTGAAACTTGGCAGACATATTCTAACGAGGGTCTTATAGAGGTGTATTTAAGATCGGCTTTTTCGAAATAGAATGGAGAGTAGAGCTAGCCAGTTTTTATATTCTTCCACAGTAGAGAAACAGCGGGATATAAACTATTCAACCATTTAAAGGGTTACTTAACATTACTCAAAAGCTATTTTTTCTGCTGCACTTATCGCTACTGAAAGGCGATCTAGTAAGAGCATTAGGAAATGTGAAGAGTGTGGCTCGAAAGGAAAAGTATCACTTTGTTTTACGACGAGACGTGGAAACACTACTTTGGCGTCTTTGTAGATACTTTAGCGTCCATTGTATATACATAAGACAGCACAGCACCAGATACTTTGATGTCCGTCTACGTGTCTACAGCGTTTATGACATGGAACATGCAATGTGCTAAACCAAGAACATTACACGGACATAGTCCTTAACATACCGCTGTATTATTTAGAGTTCCAGCTATATTTAGTAAGAAATAAACCCTTGATATTTAAATATTTGTAAATATTTTACAAACTTTCGGGTATCTGGAACTCTAAGAAATGAGCTAACTCATTTCTCAAAGAGATTCTAGATACACATTCGTTTGCAGCTAACGGTATAGAAATAAATATGATTCCACCAAAATTATAAACGTAAAAAATTTGGTAAATTTTTCATTTTTTTTTAAATCTGCAATCAGCTATGATACAGCCATAATCAGATAATGTATGAGTTCAATTGATTTTAAGAGGGGTACTCCATCGAGCACACTCCTCTTTCTTGAAGAGTAGACTTTTTCTCTCTCGTCTAGCTTGAGTATTTGCCAGCGTTTTACCCTTGTAACTTCAAAGTTTTCATATGACACAGAAAGTAGTGTATCTGAAAAGGTGCCAAGTTAAGCATTGATTGTTCGCAGTTAAATCAATCCCACTTGCCCCATTGTCATTGTATTTGGTACGATTTAAATTTCTGTGACAGACAGATTTATGAGCATTAGTAATACTATTTTACTTATTAAAACCGTGTGGAACCCTAAAATTAGAACTGAACCATTAGATCCCAAAATTGGGTCATACTTGAGAGCCCATTGGCATTGACCGATTTTTTTATTTTCTTTAAATAGTAATTTCAACCTTGTCAAGAACAGCACAACAACCATTCAGTATTAATTCATTATACGCTATTTGAGATGCCGCTAAATGCTTATTAAACAAAGGAGGTTCTCAAGAAAGGCTAAGGTACTTCTAAAAGGCCCATAACGTTCCTCAAGAGAGCTATTCAGAGGTAATGCGTAAAGAGACTAAACCCTTTGGTATACAATTACTTGAAAGGATTCTCATTGAATGGTAATATTATCATTATCAAAGATTTATTATGTTCCAATACTCTCAAGAACAAAAACAATTACCTTAGAGCTATTCTATAAATTAGGGATTTTCTGTGAAAACCGGCCAAGAGCGAATCAGACTGGCGCACCGAGGATTCCGTACTTTGTAAATAAATAGTTAAAAAAACACGAAATTATATATAATGATACTTATGTAGTTAGTAGAAAAACTATGTTTCAGTTGTAACAAATTCAGGTTGTATTATGTATTCACGAAAAAATCATCCCTCTCTTGCTTCTAGATGTAAAATAACTTACATAATATACCTAACTAAATATTACTAACGTACTAACAATGAAAATAACGCTTTTTTAATAGGATATAAGTTAAATGAGTTTAGTAATGTTAAGATTGGTTTTTGGAGTCTTTTTGTATTTTTTTATTTCAACTCCAAATTTTGTTACTTTTACGGTCATCCCAAAAACCCATATCGAAAATACAAACTTTTGAAACATAGATGCACAGAAAAACCAGAAAAATAGACCAGCCTTAGCGCAATAGAACCCAGGTCCTCGGCATTCCTTGCTGCGTGCTATACCGCTACACCATCACATGTATATATAAGAGTTTTCGATTGTTATTTTTAAACTATCGTGCAAAGCAGACATAATTTTTATAAGTACCACAAACTAAAGGTCAAGTTAGAGCAACCCAAACTTATCACTGTTTTTAATCAAATGGTACGTTTATTAGATCCATGAAAAATTGTACAAGTATAATTTAAGTACCTATAGCTTAAGTGTTCTATTGCAAGAAGTATTAATGTAAGCTTACTATTGTTAAATTAAAAATTAGAGTGACTTATTGCTCACAGTGCTAATAACGTAAGAGTCAATATATTATTGACTGTTATTAGCACTAATATTAAATGATATTGAACGGATAACTCACGTCTTAAATCGAGTTTAGCTCGACATGTTTAATGATCAAAGTTATTAGCACTGTTTATAGTATTTTATTATATGTCCAATATTTTTAGAATTTCAAGTGTTAAATGTTGTCACAAACCCATTTACACACTGACACTGTTGTTTACTAAAACCTAAATAGTGTCTAAATATGAACGGTATATTCGATCTCTAAAATAGTTATTGGTGGGAATTCTAGAGGTACATCAATATTTGATATTTCTGGAGAGTCCTGTAGAGAGTGGATTAGTGTATTATTGTGGCCACTGAAACACAAAGTAACAAAATAAAATACATATTGTTTGAATTACTTGCAATACGATGGCAAGTATAAAGTAGTATACGGTATAACCCTTCGTGTGTAAGACTGATTGACACTTGGCCGGTTTTTAACCCACTTTTTAATCATGAATTGATAATAAATTTGGAAATTACGCGTAGTTCTGATAACATTAGTGCTAATATGGTGCTAATATGGAGCTTATCGAATCATAGAGTCGGGTGCTAGACACCGGCATTTCAAGACAGAAAATGTAACCCTCGCCATGTTAAAAAAAATATGTTTCTTAATCAAGTATTCTTTTTTGAAACGTGTATTTTATCTTCATTCCCAACTTTGTTTTATTTTGATGTAGGAGCTCCTTAGATCCCACTCACAAAGGAACAAGAGGCTAACACAAACGAACACTTCGAAGTAAAGAGATAACAAAAATATATAACCCTAGCAACGCGACCACTCTAGCCAATTGACAAATATCGAGGAATTCGAAACCCAAGTCAAAAAAGAAATAGGGGATATGTTTTTTTTTAATAGCACTTTACCCTTTACGCGTTCCGTCTCTACATGAGAGTATGTAGACAAAAGGATCATACGTGTCAATCGATCGTGTACACATTGCCCAAGTAAAGATATTTAACCCAAGCAATGTGTTGTCTATATTATTCCTGCCAATTCTATTGGACCTGTACAAACAAAAGCCTCGTTTATTTCGGATAGTGTAGTATGGCCTTTTATAATGAGAAATAAGCTAAACACTTAGTTAATTTATTTACTTAGAACATAAAAAATTACGAATAGTTAATTTGATTTTTTTTTAGTTAGTTCTACGTAATTGAAATCAAAGAGGCTTAGTTTTTTCGTTGAAGTATTACTTTCTCTTTCATCAATCTAAGCAATTAACAAAGATAAGCAAATAACAATATCGTATTCGCATCACAACAATCTTCAATGAACTGTTTCTTCAGAAAAACTACGAAGTCGCACGCTTTGTTTTCAATGTTTTTCATTTCATCTAATCTCGTCGGTGGGGAATAAATTTTCTGCATCTACACAGTTGGTTTGTAGTATCTATCCTCATCTAACACCGGGTATCCTTTTGGGTCAACAAAAGCTAAGGTAATCCACGACCTTACTCCCTATGGAGGCAACACAAAATCTTTTACCGTTTCACGTAAGAAAAAGAAAAATAAGATTGCCACATGAAACAATGTTGACGGGGACTGAGATATGTGTTGTGCCAAGATTTAAACTACTCGTAATTTTACGGATAACGTCACGTGCGCAGGGAATGACTTAGACTGAAAAACACATTAGTACCGTTATTATTATTGTATACTTAGCCCACATCGCCTCCCACTGCTGGGCAAAGGCCTCCTTATCTTGAAACTTACTGTTTGTGAATTATTACACATACATACATAAAATAATTTGATGAATTAGATTAGATTTAATTTGATTAGATTTGGTTTGATTAGATTAGTTTTAGTGTCCATTAAACAAGCCAAAATAAATCGATGCTAGTGACATGCATGCTTTTGCCGGCATAATTATTAAATTACCTGGGCAACCAAGCTTTACTCGGGCTAAACTCGATAGTAAGCGTTTTCCCAGAGATAAGACCAGCTAGATCGGTTTTTAATCCCCGAAAACGCCCACATACCAAATTTTATCGAAATCGTTAGAGTTGTATAAATATAATATACAAGAATTGCTCGTTTAAACCTATTAGATAGATAGATAACAAACTATTTTACTAAGTAAACTAACACTGTAGTGTAAATATAGGTACATAGGTACAGACGACATTTTGCGTTACGAATGACTTGGTAATCCATACTAATATAATAATAATAAAATAATAAAACAAATGCTAAAAAATAAATAAATGCGGAAGTGTGTATGTTTGTGTGTTTGTATGTTTATCCGTCTTTCACTTCGAAACGGAGCGACGAATCGACGTGATTTATGGCATAGAGATATTTTATGGGCCAGAGAGTGACATAGGCTATTTTTTCTCCGGAAACTGCACAGTTCCCAAGGGAACAGCGCGCGATAACCCAATTCCACGCGGGCGAAGCCGTGGGTAAAAGCTAGTATTTCATACATCTGCAAAAGAAATTATCGTAAAAAGAGGTTTCGGAGTAGTATACTACACTATTCGCATTAGTATTATATCGACTGCAGAAATCAGTGATCTGAAAGTTTCTCCAGCTAATTCCAATAATTGAATAGGCACTATACCGTTGAGCGATTCGAACACAATCCGGGAGTAACGTAAAGACGTCGCATAAAAAACGTGTCTCAAAAATGTGTCAAAACTGAGTATTAAGTAATGTACTTTTAGGCAGATTTATATGGCGCTTGGTATAGTGTAAAAATGTATGTGAAAGCGGACGCCGTCTTTATTAGTTCATGAGAACCCACAAGATTACTTGCAAGTATTTGGGTAATTGGTTTTTAGGGCGGAAAAACGCTAGTTTCCGAAATAGATGTTATCGAGGCGTAACGTAACGTAATTCTGCAGTAATATATATCTATCCTAGTCAATATTTATATCTATTTGCCTTTATTTGATATTTCGTATATTATATTATTGCATGTTGTATGTTATAACTAAAATAAAACAATACAAGATAGATTATTATTTACCTATGTGGATGTTCAGTCAAACTACGACTTTAAATCATCATCATCAATATCATCCCAGCCTATATTCGTCCCACTGCTTGGGCACAGGCCTCCTCTCAGAATGAGAGGGCTAGGGAAGTAGTTCCCACGCAGACCCCGTGCGGGTTTCCTCACGATGTTTTCCTTCACCGTTACACCACTAAATATTCTGGATAAATTTAAAAGCATCCTGTTAAATTAACGTTAATTATTTATGAAAAGCGTTGGTTAAAGGCGTACGTGTGTGTCTTTCTATTTTTTTATTTACCTAACCGCCAAAACTGAGTTCAACCATATTTTTTAAGCTACCTTTAGGTTTAGGTTATGCACTTCTGGTTTATTTAAATTTATTTCTTTTGTTACAGAAAAAATGTCGGCTCCGGCAGCTGACAGCACAGAAGCCATCACAAACTCCGGATACGGCAGCAGCGATGAGACTGCCAGCCTGCTGGTCACCGGCCCGGCGGTCACCGTCATTGTGCCCTCTGAGAACAGAACCGCCAAACCAGTGCTACAGCGCCAGGATTGTACCACTCATCTACGACCGCAACTCTCAGGCGGACCCGGAAGCGAGGAAAGTGCAACGTCCGTAAGAATGGAGGATGGCGCTGCTAGAAGTGTGCCAGATATAGAGTTACAATGCAGGGATCAACCTGCAGACCGCCCGCAGACATTGGTTTCACCCGTAGCAACTTGCTCCCACAGAGGTTCAGTGACCGCCTGCCAGTTAGTTCCACACACGTACTCGAGATGTCGCGTTTGCGAGAGGCGGCAATCCACGGCACCTATGTCAGCGCTACAACTAGCGCGCTCTGTGTCGCGGGAGAGCGTACGATCATCTTTGCACTACCCTTGCGGTTGCAGCTCGCTTCATGCCGTTAGCACTTGTCCAGTGATTCACCCACCAGCCTTATTGATACCGGCGACAAGTACGAGAATCATTCGCCAGAGCTCCCAACCCGAGTCTAGCGCATGCGCGGCGCACTGCCCACATCACGCCCATCACCACCCCAGCGCCTCACTGCGGCAACTCAGGGAACCGGGCGACGGAATAGCGGGCATCGCCGCCGACTCTCTGCGAATCAATGGAGGGATGCGACCCTTCAAACAGGTAAGTCTGTCGACAACTAGGTGGCGCTGCTAGTATGAACGGAATAAACGCTATTCATAGGTAGTTAGTCAGTCATTCCATACCATTTCCATTACTCAATTCATTAAAACACCGAAGAATTATAACAACCAAAAGTAAGTATTATACGCGTTTTCGCTGACAAACCCTGACGAAAATCTTATTAGCGACTACAAGAGGGCTTAAAAGTGGCCGAGCGGAACATTTTCAGTGAAAATTGAGTTTATGCAAAAAGATGAAAACGCTGAGCATACAGTCTGATAAGCAAGTCCAGAAAAGCTATATAATTAGGACGTTAAGTGAATTGCTGGAAGAAAACAGCTGTATAATTGCCTGAGCGCGGTTTCGCCAACTACAGAGGGGAAACTTTGGGCCGTGTTGCTTCATAAAGATCGTACCATAATAACAATGCTGCATGCTTTGTAACATTTTAGTAAGATTAAATTTAAACTAAAAATGATAAATCTCCAAAGAATTTTTAAAACGTATAGTGTCTGCAGTATTTAAGACTTTTATTTCACAACTGTGCTTTGATAAAAATAAATAGTAAATCAACGATAAATAAACTTATCGTAATATCCTTTACGCTTGATAAATTCTCATACGAATCGAATTGGTTAGTCTTAAAATAACGCAGAAATTTTTATTGTTGGGTGTGAAAACCCCCTTAGACTGCTGCGGCTGTTAATGAGCTTTCCCAAATAACCACCAGAACAACTTGCGGCTTTTTAACGAATACGTAAAACAATTAGAAACTTTGACGAGATAATTATTATTCTGAACTCGCTTATTAAACCTTAGCCCGCACTTAATTACGGTGTTAGAATTAATTAATCGACTAATTATGGGTATGAGTAGTGGGTATTGACGTAAGTCAATTAATGATAATATAAATATAACTAGAATAAAAAAGTTTTACGAATACGTAAAACAATTAGAAACTTTGACGAGATAATTATTATTCTGAATTCGCTTATTAAACCTTAGCCCGCACTTAATTACGGTGTTAGAATTAATTAATCGACTAATTATGGGTATGAGTAGTGGGTATTGACGTAAGTCAATTAATGATAATATAAATATAACTAGAATAAAAATTTAGTATTAGCATTTATTACACACAATTTGATACAAAATCAGGCAAATAGGTGACTCACCCGAGTTGCTTGTTCAATGTTCTGATGTAAATAAACAACACTTTACTTGTCCATTTACTCTCAGAAATAAGAATACATTTTTACCCACAAAAATTCAATTTAACGAACTATCGTGTACGTGCTGTGTAATCTTGTGACGGGTCCTGAAATAACCTTGTCCAATCAAACACGGGTTTGATTTATATTTTTAACCTACAGGGGCTGCTCCTATGTCCGCAAACACTCTCCCAGACCCGACGAGCGCGTTTGAGACGCGCCTTCACTGAAGCCACAGGAGACACAGTTACCTACGTTAGAACGGTGGGCTTCAAAGTTTAATAACAATAATGCACCGCCAAGGCACCATCGGCTGTACAACTAAAGAAATAAGAGAAAAATAAAGAACACAACTAAACACCCAGCACTAATGTAGTTAAACATAAAACGAACCTAGGATGCATGACAATAGTTTATTAGCGATTAGACCCTTAGATTAAGACCAACCCTACACTTACCCCTGTCAGTTGTACAGTCGAAAATCAGCCGCTATCTATGGATTTATCACTAAAGTAATAATATGTTAGTTGGCAAATGTGTCGTCCCAATCGCTTGGTCGAAGGACTATAGTTCCCCGGCATACCCCACTGAAAGCACTAAAACCACGTTTCATGAACATCAATCAAATAACCATTTAGCACTTGTACTGTTCGTCTTGTCCCTGGCTTAGCCCTGGTTCGGGCTTTTAAGAAACATCATTGTTATTGTACCCGTCAAACTATGTCCAGCGTCTTCTTCGAAACATTTTCACTGCTTTGGGAACCCATTACTTTATCAAGATGATACACAGCACCTACACAACCATTAGCTTACTATTCACGTATCTATTTGGTGAATATTAGCGTGCACTTTAGATCGATGAGTAGATAGCACTGCAATGTTGCTTGGTAACGGTCTGGTCAGTACTATGTCAGTTTTTTTGTAGTCCCGTTTTTTTTTGGATCATCGGGCTGAAAATTTTAGAGTAGTGTACGATAATTTGGCGTCTTATAATTATGTACTTTAGTCTTATTATTTACTGTACAATATTTGCGTAAAAGTGCGTGTAAATTACTGTCTTTAATTAAAATAAGTAACGGGTGAGTTTCTGTTAAAGATAGAGAGAGAGAGAGAGAGAGAGAGAGAGAGAGAGAGAGAGAGATTTATTCATTTACACATATTCGATATACAGAAAAAACACGTTAAGAAAAAGATAATCTAATTGTTTGAAATACGGAATAGAAAAACAAAAGGAAATTTCATGTCAACAAGACAAGTGGATAAGATAGTTACGTCAATTTAGCTACCAAATTTTGATTTGATAATCATTCGGTAGTTCTGTAAGCGTGTATTTCACCGTGTTAAATCTAAATGCTTTTGCTTAGAGTTATACAATGTTTTAAGAACATTTATTGGGTGACGGCTATATTTTTTCAAGGCAGCACATTGTTTGCAATTTTCATTTAAATCTCATACCTGTACCTGTTCGTTGAGAGTCTATTGTTCTATAGCTTCATTCATAAATATTTCAAAGTGTGTTGAGCATTTCCGGTGACACTGGTTGTGATAGGTACAAATAAATGTCATTTTCTCTCATTTTTTTCTATTCTGTGAAATAAATTCAACATGTGGCCTCGCTTTCACTGTAATTGATAATATGATTAGTCTATTCTGAATGACTCACTCTAGCTCACTTCAATACAATGGAACCCCACCCTTAACTTGTCAGAGACGCGTTAACAAGTGAACAAAGCGCCAGTTTTGCTTCCTGAAGTAGAAGAAATTGTATTAAACTAATTTAGAATTTTACATGTTTAATTTTATGTTACCGCAAAAGCTCTTGGAATTCTAAATTTGCACAAGCCAAGTATAATCCATAACCCGAAGATTACATAGAACCACAAAATTTACACAAAGGAAGGTTAAACTTGATGCTACAATAATCCGTAATATATTACCCAATACATTACGAAATATATGAGTATTTTATACAATTTATTATGAGCCGCCTCTATATACTATCAATAAATGTCTATAAATCAAGTTCCTAAAAATAATACAGTGGCTTTTCCCGTCGAAGTACATTGAGCCTAGAGCCTTTCCTATGCAAAGTAAGTTACCGTGATATTGGACATTATTCTGCATCAAAGCACCTCATCATTTATTATCGCACGTCATAAGAGACAAAGTGCTCCTCGCATCTGATGGTTGTGAGATCTGAGCACTTCATTTATTTCCTTCGCTTCAGGGAGTTTCGCGCAAAAATCATTTCGTACATTCGTATATAAGCCGTCTGAGGTTGTTTTGAATGATTTACGTACGAATGTGCTTTTAAATGTAATTAACTGAAGACAATTGAGTTGCGTCTGGCAGTGTGCCAGCCCGCTCTAATTAGATAAAAATTTGCTTCAGAATTATTGTCTAATTCCCGATTGCACTGGAATAGCATTGTTTTTGTTTTGTATTTTTTTAAGGAGTTCATTTTCAGTTTTCACGAGAATTTATTGTATGTATTTTATTTTTTTATATCGACTGGATGGAAAACGAGCAAGTGGATCACCTGATGGTAAGAGAGCACCGATTGCAGATGCGTTGCCAACCTAAATAGAGGCCTAAGATGGGATACCTCAAGTGCCAGTAATTTCACCGGCTGTCTTACTCTCCACGCCGAAACACAAACAATGCAAGCACTGCTGCTTCACGGCAGGATTATAATAAGAACTTTATAACTCCAACTCTTTTTGCGTGCTCGTTTTTAATTTAAGTACTTAGTCATGACTTATTCCACGTACTTAAGCTTTTATAATCTTAAATTCATCTCGATTATATAAAGTAACGATACGTACATGATCCCTTAAATCTAATTTTTCCACCTTCACGACCAGTTTAATCGTATTAAACGACTGGCTTTTATGTTACTTACCACTAAGTAACTCAAACTATGCTTCATAAACTTTTGTAATCTACGCAATATCTCAGGCTGTTAACGATTTTCCTCGATCGTATATTAGTAATGCATGGTATTTATCATGTAATTAACATTGTTATTGGGATGAGATCCAAGTTGAGCAGTATACTCAACCCTTGGCCGTTTGCCCACAGAGCGTCCTAAGGCACGGTAGGTGGCTTGGCCTCGCAGTTATCCCCAAGACAGCAATATTTTCCGGCCAATTTCGAACTAAGTGAAGCACTGTCTAATTTGTGAGACTAGGAAATGTTTTCGCATTGAATTGTTTAGCATTTTCGTCTAATTTAATGAATACCGCCCGGAATTTGTTTTAAAGGAATTCGGCTAGGAAATTGGAATATTATTTAGACATCAGAAACTTTATTGGATGGTGAAAGGAAGCAATTCTCCAGTAAAAATACGCTTTATATTTAGACTCTAAATATCTTACAAGCTATATACCATAACGCTTAATACAAATAAGTTCAGACAGCTCGTAGTTAAATTGGGTGCGGTTGAATGATTATCACCCCAGAATGCACGACATTAATGCACACCCTGTTAATTCATGGCTTTATTTAATTTGTACACAAAACACGAATTGTAAGGGCGTGCATTATTGTCGTATAACGTTATTCAACCAAGGCGACAATTATTTACCCGTACATTAACCGCCGCAGCCCTGTACGTACAGTCCTTACATACACTTTCATGGCAATCTCCCGAGACCCAAGCAGCATTCTTTTGTAGCGGCCAATCCTTTAGCCTCCGAGCATCGGTTTTAGAGGTCAATATACAGACAATATATACAGACCAAAAAAACCATATCCGACACTCCATATGAATTCTTTAGCATTGGTCGACCACGACCCGAATGCTTTAACCGCAAGTGCCACAAATCCGTAATTAATTAAAAGTGCTCGCTTGCGATGCTTAATCCTGCATAATTTTAATATTTTTACCCACGACGGAACGGAGAAGGTTTAGGGTGAGAGGTTGTTTGTTTGTTTGTTAGTTTGTTTGTGCGCAAACGAATGTTCACATTTATCTCCAGAACGGTTTGACTAATTTAGATGCGGTTTACTGTAATGGCTTTGCAATTTATCGACGGTGGTTCTTAGATAGGTGTTATGGCTAGGGGGCGCTACAGTAATCATTTTTCACTCGAAAAATGACCACCGAATGTTCCCAATTATCTTCAGAATGGATTGACTGTTTTTAATGTAGTTTTCTGTAATGGATTTGATGTTTATCTAAGATGGTTCTTAGATAGGTGATATAGTATTAACCCGCAAAGGGGTGCTACAGTAAACATTTTCCATTTAGCTCTAGAAAGGTTTGAATGTCTTTGATGTGGGTCTAAAGGTGGACGCATGGTAGTGCCCCCGCCAAGACAAACAAAAAGGAAGACGGGGCACTACCTACTTATTTTCATACCGTTTCATAATGATACTAGCTTTTATTTGACATGCAATGTATGTAGGTACCTATGTAAATAATATACATATGTATGTTTGTATGCATGTTACACGGAACAAAACTCGAATTTAATTCATAAAATTAGTAATGACCGTGACAGTCTAAAATAATTGTCTCGTCGACTACTCCAACAAGAGGATTAGGAAGTCACCTGTAATACCAGATAAGTAGGAAGTACTCGTAGGTAGGTACTGTAGGGATTAGGCTGTATACCGCTGGCAGGTGGTAAAAATGACCGCCTGGCAGGCTAGACTGAATGTATTTTGTATAATTATAGTATTTTTGTATTTTATAATTCTGGAATTCGATTTAAAAACAGTATTGACAGCGGTATACATACCGGAGCACAGATTGCTCCCGACAGCCTGAGAGGCTTGACCTATGTTTGTAAAAGTATATCTATAAGTTCTATATAAATACAAGAAGCGAGTACTGAAGAAACATCCTTTTATTTGAAATGAGTTTAGCATCACGCGCGTAGATCCCCTATACCATAGCTCTACCAGCTACAGTCCCCACAGTACCTAGAAAATTAGAGAAAATGGGGCTGTCATTTATTAAACTTAATTGCTTTTATTAAATCCTTACCACAAATGCCACTGCAATCAAAATTTCGCCAAACGCTAATGGACTAGTGCAGAAAATGTATTGGTTAAATTTCACACCGGCGGCTATGTGGTTAGCAGCAAATAATGAAGATAGTTAAATGACAATGCACAACAACGTTGTGTCAATATGCTGGGTTTTAGGATTTCGTAGCCAAGATAACAAATAAGGATTACTTAATATAGTTAAGCCATGTCCGTCTATCCATCTTCTGTCCGTCGGGTCAGCGGTTTTTGAGATATCGAACAGCTTTTGCCAGTTTTTTCACATTCACAACAAAGTTGTTTTGGGGTTTTCTAAACCAATGGTAAATTCGAACTCCATCTTTGTTAAATATTTATGTATAATGCCATTTGACATTGACTTTACCAAACTAAAAAAATTAAACTATAACAGACATTGGATATCTAAGACTGAGTTACACCATGTTACTTGTAGTATAGTATATACATATAGTCGATATCAAATCAGCTTTCAAATAATCAAAAATCAAATTAACTCATATTTTGGGCTGCAAAAATGACTCAACTGAAGTTTAAAAAGTTACTGTTATGGAGTGATTCGGTGCAACTCACACTTAAGAAATTTGCTGGAGGACTGCAATACCTCTTAAGTCCAATAAATGCTTAATTTCTCGCGCAGGTTGCGTACCCGATGCCCTAGTATGGTTCCCGGGGGCATTGCTCTGAAGTAACGCTCCTTAAATTATAATTTATGTCAGATTTGAGACGAGCTCATAACGTTTTAATGCGCCTTCTGAGTTGTTAGTAGGGCACCCAAGCAGGACATTTATTAACATCGTTATATTATGTCCAAAAGGGAATGAATGAATCCGCTTTTAAGTCAAATTTTCCCATATTTCTCCACTTACGTGTTTAACATAATCACTTTCCAGAGTTGTTTGATAAAGAAATATTATTTTAGTTATAAACGTAAATACAAATATACTATAAATGCAATATGCGTAATTGGTTGTCATAAATTAAATTAAATTTGATTCTGTTATAAAATACATTGAATTTATAACAACTTCTCTGTCTAAGCTAAGGAGTCACAGGAATATGATTTATACAAATATTAAAGTTCAAGAGTCCTATGTGACGCGTTTTTGAAGGATAATTTGGACTATTATTTTATCTTAAAGTAGTTTGATGCCCCAGTTTTAGTATCATGAACGTTTAGAAAAAAACCTTACCTAACATTAACCGTGCGTGGGCGTGCGATTTAGGTACAACTATGACTTGTTCTCAACATACCAGATAATCCTCGGCTCTTGAACGGTTTGTTTATTTTCTTTTAATATTACAGTGGTAGTCACGATTTTCATTATTACATCCCTTTATCAGGTATTCAATGATCACCCCGCTAAAGCGTGAGCACCTAATTAATATGCGTATAGCCATTCCCACTTAATACTCAACCAGAATTCTGAAATCGCTGGTGATCTGCGTTGATTATGGCATGGTTCCAATTCGCTACAATGGCGGCCCATATAGTACGTTGTCATATAAATTATTGTGCTTCGGATGCTGCCACGCCGCACAATACGTTCCATTACATTGAGCTAATGCGGCGTGATCAGAAACCGATATGGGGATCTATTTAATGCGCTTTGTTTACTAGCTAATTAGTACTATCAGATGTTTATTATATTGTTGACCCATTGAGAAAAGACTCGTAAAATTTTAATTACGTTTCATTTATTTTGAAACACTTAAAAACTGGGCTGGTTTTGTTACTTTCATTTATTACCTATGGCAGAAGGTGATTTGAAGTCCTGTTCTTTGATGCTAATACCTGAAGACTGAAAATGATAATAATATGTAGTATTTCAATTAATTACAGTTTTCTATCACAATGTTTTTAAAGAATAAACTCAACAGAAAAGTTGTCGTATTTTACTTTGGTGAACTCATTTCACTCTATGCAATAGGTCGTCATCGATTGAAGGAAACGGGAACGATACTTCTCGTGTAAAAATGTATGGGAAATTGTATGGCTTTCATGTTATGCAGGCTAAACAAACGCTGTTCAGCTTAAATTTTAGGGTTTGCTATCTCGAAAACTAATTTTAAAATATTTCACTGATAATTGACCAGTCTCCCCTAAACGGGTTTCAGCAATTTTTATTTACTAGTATGGAATACTTGGCACGTTCTTCGATGTGGTTATAAATAAGGTCATAAAGTTTTGAAAGTCCGAGAAATATCTACAGATAAACCATGACTTTCTGGACATGATTACGACGAGCATGAATTGGGTCGTGAATATGACTAGAATCCAAAGAAATCATAGCGTAATAAATTATGAAAAGGTTCCACCCTAGTACGTGATCCAGTTTCTTTGACTGAACACCCCACATCGTAACCCATATAGAAATAATGACAAACAGAAAACCTTGTTTGGTTTATAATACGAGTGGTAAAATAACGACGCAGAACATCGGCGAACACGAGAAACATGATGTAACAGTACACTAACTTACAGCTGAGGAAATGTTCCTGTCACAGAATTAAAAATCCCGTGTATTGTAAAAAATACCTCGTAATATTTCAGTTTACTAGGTATACCAAGGTTTTGGATTCGATGTTGATGAATCAGCTAGAAACTTTATTTTCTATAAACTGCCTACTTCTATATTTCGTATTTTCTAGTATTACAAAGCATTGAGTGCGAAATTACATTTCAAAATCACAACACTTTCGTACAAAAAAAACGTAGTCGAGACGAAACCTCTTAACATTTTCGAAGCAATAAATACAAAGGTATGTGAAAAGTATCCAATCCACATTGCCCTCTCCCATTTTCATGGCTAGCGGTGAGACACATACATATACACACCCTGAATATGAATATGATGATTCATGTTTAAATAAAATGTAAAGTACTTTTTGGGCCGCGACATGAATTTTTTCTAGATATATTTTAGAAACATAGTGATAACTATAAATAGGAACGCATCTATTTGAAACTAGCAACGATACAGAATACAAATGAAATGGCTTGCGAATGAACCTTTTTAAAGGTTTTTATTCATAATTGGATTACGAATGTTTATTTAAGATAAAACGTATTAGATGGTGATAATCAACTTGGATATTAGATGACGAAAGGGGCCAAGTTCATGTTTTATTCAGTAACATATTCGACTTTTCTCAGGTACGAGTAATTGGAATATATTAATATGGTTAATAATATTTATTTATGTAATAGTCGAGAGTACAGAAACATAATTTAACATAAAAATAACTTTTTGACTCAAACGTATAGCCGAAGATTGTTAAGTATTTTTTATTGACTTAATCTTGAATCCGGTGCCTGTCACTCGCTAAAATCCTGCCGCTAAGTAGCAGTGCGCTGCCTGCTGAGTTTCGACGCGGAGAGTAATAAAGCCTTACGGCTACACGATGTATTCTATCTTAGCTCTTTTAGGCTGGCAAAGCATTAGCGATCCTCTGTGATCCACTTACAATGAGGCATCATTGTTTGCCTCACTTTTTCATAAAAAAGGTAATTTGGTATTATTATTGTAATCAAACTGAGACAGTAATTTTTTTATCAGCATTTAACAACATAAATTTATGTAAGTGTCACGTTTAACTTTAAATTTGTTAACACCAATTTTTAAACTCAAGTTGACCTCTTTTTGTTCCAGTTAAAGATTAGGGTCACATAAATCCGCGTATCAAATTTCGATGTAACAACCGTTTCATTACATTTAAGTGCTTTTGTTATAAAATAAGTGAAATAAAATAGCTTATTTTTATTTTCATCGAAACTGAAAAATATGCATTTGGTAAAGTAAATTTGTGCTCACAGTAAACATACTCGTAACCCTATGGTAATACGAGGCTAACCACAGCTTCAACTCAACGGCTGCGGCAGCTTCTGCTTTGCATAAACACTTTCTTATTGGCAGCTTGCAAGTTCATGGACATTACATGCAGACGTTTTGTAATGTATCTAACATGGTAACTCTGTAGGTCTAGCGCTTGATAGACCTGTTATCTAGTACTGCACCGTGTGTTCAGTCAGCTTCAGATCAAAAAACTCTACATTTGCAAAGATTTTTCACAAAAAAAATGCTGTTGGTTGTTTACTAAAAATAATACTACCACTGTCTACATAGACCGGATGTCATACGAACTACATATCATTTCGACGCTTGTGGCTACGGTGCGTGTACGGTTGGTTTGTTTGTTAGCTCATCTGTTTACGTCTAAATCGCGGAAACGATTTTGATGAAATTCAGTATTCAGATAGTTTGAGTTCCGGAGAAGGAAATGGGATAGTTAATATCTCGAAAAATTGCATAGTTCCCTTGGGATAGCGATAAAAAAAAATTATATGGACGGAGTTGCAGCTAGTGTATACTAAATATTAAGTTAATTTGACTACAGAAAAATGGTTAACTTCCAACTTGTAAAATAGGACCTTAACATAGAATACAAAATAAATAAAAAAAGCTCGTAAAAAGGACGATTTCAATCTTTAAGGTAAAGCATCTGTGAAAATTGTAGCACGTTGTTTAAACTCCATTGACATGCTATGTGGGTAATTATGATAATGAAGTAGTTGCAGAAACTTCTATAAAGACGCAATTATGGAACGACATCAAAAGCTGTTTGTACCTATGTTTAAAGACCAAGGAAAATAAAAACCTTCAATTAGAAGAACTGAAACACGTAATTATCATGCAAGTATGTAATATTGAAAATTACTAGTAATAGCGAATATGCACGGAACACAAATTGTTCCTTTTGAATAACTTAACGTGCTACAAGACAGGAAAATAAAACGAATGAAAATAAAAAAAAAACTTGAATATCTCTTAAAATGCTGAATGCAGTTTGGACCTTTTATGGTTGTCGTGTCATTAAGATGTCGTACGAGTACAACATTCTTGATTTCTCTGTCTAATTAACAATTAAAAATGTTTTTAAATTCGTTTTTTTTTATTATGTAAAAAAAAAAGATACAAAACTCATTTTAGCAAACAATGCAGAAATGCTATTATATTTTTTTAATAAAAGGATACCAGATTTTAATGATTCACGGATATTTATATTAAAAAAAATAATAAAAAATAAAAAAAATATCTTTATTGCCACATCTTAAAAACACACACGAGATGTACTTGCAGATCGTGATTAAGTATAATTAGCCTCCGATATTTCAACGCAGTTTTAATATAATATATTATAATATAATACTTCGCCCGTACAATCCGAATAAAAAGCGCCCTCTATAATAGCGTTCAATAATGAAAACAAACTACTATGGGTTGCTCAAGGAAGTATATTTAAACAAAAATCTTACCACTACTTAAATAAACTAAGTTAACCAAACGTTAGCGACATCTATCCTACAGCCAGCGCCATCTAGTGGCAACTTGTGGTACTAATTGCAGAACATAGCCGTTTCGAACGTAAACATGCCGCCCACCAAGAACCACTGTTCTTAAACATAAGCTGGATGCAATAATAAATGCGCTTTTGTAGGCTGAGTACAAAATGATACATAAACAAATGCGGCATACGGAACGTTTATGAAAGGTGTTCCGCAGCAATATGTAAATACAGAATTGCAACATAAAAGTAATCAAGTTACAGATCATAATACTAATGACTAAATGCCGTAATTCGTAACAGGTAAAGTAGATCATAATACTGGTTGACTAAGATCAAAACATGATTGGCCGAGCGATTACTCAGCTAGAGGCAATACACAAATCTTTGACACTGGACGTTTAATCAAAGAGTTTTTACAACGTAGAGTTACAACTCGCGTAATGTTGTCCTCTCCGGGATGTTTTTTGACGATTCGACCTAGTAACCATCGTGCTGGAGGCAAATCTAGCTCTTTAACTAATACAACGTCACCCAGATTTGGTTTAGGAGACACTTGCGTCCACTTGTGTCTCTGAAGATAACGCGAAAGATATTCTTGCGACCAACGTCGCCAGAAGTCTTGTAGCATCCTTTGGCAAAGTTGCCACCTTCGCAAAGAACTTATATTGGAGTGTTCGTAATCACGATCTGGGGGTACTACCAAAGGTTCACCTATCAGGAAATGCCCCGGTGTTAGTGGCATAGGATCTTCTTGATCTTGTATGTAAGAAATCGGCCTTGAGTTGAGACATGCTTCCACCTGTGATAACACTGTCGTTAGCTCCTCATAGGTGAGTGTTGAGTTGCCGATAACTCTTTTAAGGTGGTATTTGCAGGATTTCACGCCGGCTTCCCACAGTCCTCCGAAATTGGGAGCATGTGGCGGGATGAAATGCCACTGCGTTCCGTTTGTTGCTAAGCTATCTGCTATCTCCGGTAAAAACCTTGACTTTTCTTCGTCGAATAATTCCTTAAGTTCTCGGGCTGCTCCTACGAAGCTTGTCCCGTTGTCGCTATATAAATCAGTACAGTGACCGCGGTGTCCCGTAAACCGTTTGAAAGCAGCTAAAAAACTCTGTGAGGTTAAGTCGCTCACCACTTCAATGTGTATGGCTCGTGTGGCCATACAAATAAACAAGCAAATATACCCTTTATAGGATCGATTACCACGACCCTTTGACACCCGTATGTTAATTGGGCCGGCATAATCTACCCCGGACCGTATAAAAGCTCTACCGCTGGTCACTCTGGGTGAAGGAAGTTGCCCCATCAGTTGCGGGTTGTTGGCGGCTGCGTATCTTATACAGGTCACACATTTCCTGCAATGAAGTTTAACCAGTGATTTTAGTCCTAGGATAAAATATTTTGTTCGAATAAAGTTCATCATTAACTGAGCTGCACCGTGTAGAGTGGCTTTATGCGCATCTCTTATGATAAGAGACGTTAACTGTGCTCTGTTGGGTAGAATGATAGGGTGCCTTTGATCGTCTTTGATGTCAGCGTAATGAAGCCGCCCACCAACGCGCAATATCGACTGCTCGTCTATCCAAGGATTTAGTGTGGTAAGTATGCTTTTCTTATGAACTGCTCTTTTCTGTTTGAGATACTTTATCTCTTCAGAAAACGCTTGATTCTGACATTTTTTGATGAATATTACTAATGCTTCATCTATTTCCTTTTTTAGTAGGTAAGTATGGTTTGGTTTTTCTATTTTCAGAGCTCGACGACAGTAAGCTACTACCCGCAGTAACCTCGTCAACGTGGAGAATTTAGCCCATACCTCATCATCATCATCATCAACGTGGTCTTCGGAAGTAACCAGGTGAGTCTGAATCTGCCTTTCTTCTAAGTTTGTATTTAATGATTTAGGGTTCGGATATTGGATGACGTCATCGTGTAACCACGGTGGTCCTTGTGCCCACAGTGTGAAACTGGCCAACTCAGATGCTGGAATGCCTCGCGATGCACAGTCCGCCGGATTATGTTCGGACCGAACATGCGACCATTGGGTCCGATCGGTTACTGATAATATCTCCGAACATCTATTACCAATGTACGTTTTCCAACGACTGGGATGGCTACTCAACCACGCAAGAACGACTTCCGAGTCAGTCCATGCATGTTGGTTCGATTTCGGTACATCCAGTACTTCCGATGTTTCTACCAACAGTTTCACTAGCAACACAGCTCCGCATAGTTCCAACCGTGGAACGGAGAGTTGCTTGATTGGCGCGACCTTTGTTTTTGCCGTAACCAGGCTGACGTGTACATTCCCATCAGTGTCAATCGCTCGTAGGTACACCACTGCTCCAAATGCTGCCGTTGATGCATCGCTGAAACCGTGGAGCTCCACTAGCCTCACATCACTCCTACAGTGCATCCAACGCTTTAGTCGAAAGTGAGTAAGGTCTGATAGGTTTTTGCGATATCTTATCCATTCGTCCAGTAGTGATGGTGGTAGTTCCTGATCCCAGTCGATACCCGCAAGCCATAACTTCTGTATAAATATTTTTGCTTGTATTATGGTTGGTGCTATCCATCCTTGTGGATCGTACAGCTTAGAAATATCCGAGATAACCTTTCGCTTAGTTACAGGTACCGACATTGGAGGCAACTTAACTGCGTACACAAATTCATCCGAACTACGATTCCAAGTAAGACCCAATATTTTGTTCATGGTATCGAACTTGATTTCTATAGGTTTTTCGTCCTGGTTTCCTAAGTTTCTTTCTTGTATTTTTTCCAACATAGCATCGCTATTGCTGGACCATTTCTGCAGTTCGAACCCTCCTCTTTTCAATATTTCATTAATTTGTTTGTGTAGCTCGACAGCTTCTTCTACATCTTCGCAACCTGACATTAAATCGTCCATGTAGAACTGGGTTTTTATTATTTCCGCGGCTAATGGAAAATTCTTTCCTTCGTCTTCTGCTACTTGTATCAATGTTTTGACAGCAAGATATGGAGCGGAAGAAGTCCCAAATGTGACTCTGAGCAGCTTATACTCTTTGATGCTTGCCTCTGTGCTTTCACGCCATAGAATGCGCTGATACTCAGAATCTTCGTCGGAAACCTTGATCTGGCGGTACATTTTCACTATATCGGCAGTGAAACATATGGGATATACGCGCCAGCGCATTATCAAATGTCGCAGCTCCGGTTGCAAGGTAGGTCCAACCATTAGGTTATCGTTCAATGATACGCCGTTCGTACCCTTGCACGATGCATCGAACACAATCCGAACTTTCGTGGTTTCTTTGTCCTCGCGAATCACTGCGTGATATGGTAAGTACAAGCCCTTTATATTGCTATTGGATTTTATTTCCACCATGTGATTTAATTGTAAGTATTCACTAAACACCTTTTTGTATTCTTGTTTCAGGTGCTCGTTTTGCTGCAACTTCCTCTCTAGATGGTGAAACCTCTTCAATGCTATATCCCGTGATTGCCCGTTCGCACAGGCTGGTTCAGATTCCCTAAAAGGAAGCTTGACTACGTACCGACCTTCCGCGTCGCGTGTAGTAGTCAAGTGATAGATGTCTTCACATTGCTGTTCTTCAAGTGACAAAATCTTCTGTTTGTTAGACGGCTCGGCTTCCAACTCCCAGAATGACTTCAGCAATTTTTCCACAGGTTCAATTTGAGTATGCATACTTACGAGGGTTTTCGAGTGATTGTTTGGTGGTAAGTTTATCTGACCGCTTAATATCCACCCCAGGGTGGTGTTCTGAGCTACAAGAGACCCAGATGGACATTTGATTACTCCTTGTTCTCCTTACTCCTTGTTGTTGTTGTCCTTGTTGTTGTTGTTGTTGTTGTGTTGTTGTGTTTGTTTGATATTAGCATAAACCTCTGCTCCTAACAAAATGTCTATCCTGTTAGGAGTGTGATACTCTGGATCTGCTAGAGTGATACATTCTAGCTCCGGCCAAGAGGAAACTAACGCTGCCGTCGCAGGTAAGTACGCCGTTAGCTTATCTAAAATATAAGCTGATACCTTGAACACACAACCTAGATTGAGACGAGAACTGATTGTTACTTCCACCATTGACCTTGCCATAAGGCTCTGTTCTCCTCCCAAACCTGATACAAATCCCCTAGTTGGTGTGGTTTTTAGTCCAAGTAGTTGGACTGCTGCTTTCGTGATAAAGGAGGCCTGAGACCCTTGATCGATGAGAGCTCTTACGAGCTGGTAAGTTCCTTCATTGTGTGACTCAGCATTCACTACAGCTGTGGCTAGCAGCACTTGATGTGCCACTCCATTCACAAAATGGTTTGTAATATTTGCTGACGTCGTTGGACGTTCCTCCCGTGATGAAAATTTAACTTCATTGTGTTGCTTTGCCGGTGATGCAACCTGCTCGCCACCATTCTCTTGTGAGATAGCTGGCTGGTCTTCGCTTTTCGGATGTAATAGAGAGTGGTGTCGCCTGTGACAAATCTGGCAAGACGTGGTATTTCTGCAGTGTTTAACAGAATGATTTGAACCTAGACAATTAAAACATAGCCCGTGAGATTGGACAAAATTACGCTTGTTGCTAAGATCAATACTGATAAATTCCTTACAGCTTCTAAGGTTATGGCCCTGTTTACAATATACACAAGTTGGTTGAGTAACATTTAGCATGTGGATAGGGTTAGGTTTACTACCTTTATAAGTACTGTGAGTCATCACTCGCTGTTTATGACCATAAGTTGAACTTGGTTTAGAATCTAAGAATTCTAATGAGTGATACTTTGTCTCTAAAAATTCTTGGAATTGCTTAACTGTAGGTAACTGATCTGCAAGGGATGCCAATTCACTGACCTTAGACTCCCATTGCTTTCTACTATCCGAGTCCAACCGTTGACTAACAATATAAACGACAATAACATCCCATGTACTAGTTTTCCCAAGAACATAACTATTATTTCCGCAGTCAAAATGTAATCTTAAATGAGCAATTAGTTGATAGATCTCTATTTAAACCTTAGTTTGTTTAAATTAGTTTCTATCAAATGCGTCTTAATTGTAATATTTTTTAAATAGGTCTGTATTCTAAATATTGTACGAGCCCAACATTGTATGAGTTTACCAATATCAGGGGATTCCACCACGTTAAATCTTGACACAACGCTGTATTCGAGCCGCTGCAAACAACATGGTGCCTCTTGCACGTTCTTGCGAAACAAGGTCCTTATACAATATCTTAGCAGCTATAGGTAACAATAGCTGTAGTAGCATCTGGAGCAAAATATCCTATGCAGTAGTTACACAGAGTTCCTAAGTCGCAGCTATACAGTACAGTGACAAGACTATAAGAAAATAAATTTGAAAGGAGAAGAGTAAAAATAATATTCCTGACGATATAATAAACAATAATAATAATAGACTAAATGCAATTAATCAAAATATTATTTATTTATTTGTCAGTAAAAAATACAGCATTACATTTGAAACACCAATGCGCTGTAAAATTCTAATCCTACTTCCTACTAATATTATAAATGTGAAAGTTTGTGAGTGAGGATGTGAGTAAGTATGTTTGTTACTTCTTCACGCTAAAACGGCTGGACGGATTTGGATGAAATTTGGCAAAAAGTTAGTTTATAACCTGGATTGAAACATAGGATACTTTTTATCCCGACATTCCCACGGGATAGGGATAAAATCTTGAAATAACAACCGCTGGGCTTGGAGTCATGAAATTTGGTATGTAGGTAGTTGGACATCTGGAATTACTCATAGGCGACTTTTTGACCCGATATTCCCACGGGATACCTAGGGATGAAATCTCGAAATAACAACCACTGGGCTTAGAGCAATGAAATTCGGTATGTAGGTAGCTGAACCTCTGGAATAACACATAGGCTATTTTTTATCCCGATATTCCCACGGGATAGGGATAAAATCTTGAAATAATAACCGCTGGGCTTAGAGTCATGAAATTTGGTATGTAGGTAGCTGGATGTCTGGAATAACACACAAGCGACTTTTTGACCCGATATTCCCACGGGATACCTAGGAATAAAATCTTGAAATAATAACCCCTGGGCTTAGGAGTCATGAAATTTGGTATGTAGGTAGCTGGAATTCTGGAATAACACAGGCTATTATTCACCTCGATATACCCACGGGATAGGGATAAAATCTTGAAATAATAACCGCTGGGCTCAAGAGTCATGAAATTTGGAATGAAGGTAGCTGGATGTCTAGAATAACACATACGCTACTTTTAAGCCAGATATTCCCACGGGATAGTTTTGTAACTAAGGGACCGCATATATCTGTGTATTATTATTATATTGAATTTTTTTTTAATGGTATACTGTAGTTTTTAAGTATTTTATTTATAATTATTTTATTTTGAAAAAATGACTTTCTGCCAAGTTTCTTGCGGCGCATTCTTCTTGGCAATGATGGTCTTTCCGAAAGCGCTGGTAATTTAAAAAACGACGTGTAAACGTGCCCATTGCGGCCTATTTACTGAATAAATGATTTGAATTTGGATAGGGAAAAATTTAGAATTTTCAGCACTGTTTTTAGAGTTTTTTATTTTGTACAGCTGTTCACAACACAACCTCAATAAAGGAAGACCACGATATAAATTTTGGAAATATCCAGAGGAATTTCGTTAAATCCCGAAAATTTCAATTGCAACTAACAGGCCGATTAGTTGACGCGTGCGAAGCCGCGGGTAAAAGCTAGTTATACATAAAAATAGGTACACAAAAAGACATATAAAATAAGTACACAATAGTTACATTTAAAAAAACTAATTAGGGATTTTTGAAAGTCGTCTTTGTCGCTACCCTAAAACGACGGAACACCGCATCAGAAGTCGGAGAACAGGTTTTTTTTTGTGGTTGATTATAGCATTTTTTTGACAGTGTTTATGGAATACGATACGACTTTATAGTCCCGTAGATATGTAACTCGATGAATGTCGAGCCAAATGTATTTTTTGTTGTCATCCATGAAACTTTATTATACGTCGTACCCAATATTATAGGTAATAATGTCGTTAGTCCAAGAACTCTTTTTTTTCTTCGCCTGTATTAGTTACCCAGCGTATCTAACTAGGGTTGTTAATCAATTACATGTACGAGTAGCGGCCACAAATTGCAAGTAAAGAACGAATTAAGTTATTAAACGGGGTACGACCAAGCTTTGAAAGTAGTCAAACGTTGTATAAATTTTACGATGCAAAATTAAGCTAACCGTATAACACTGTTTTTACTAAGTATACTTACGTGAAATAAATTTATGCGTGCTTTGTGTAATATAATGTTATTTGTGGCTGATGTTCTAAAGCTGATTTACGCCAGAGTGTATGCAGTACATGCCAAAGTTTCGATACTTGATAATACGACGGCAGTGTAACAACGAAACTTTTCTTTGTTCCATCCACTCACGAAAGAATGAAGGAATATGGCTCATATTTTTCGAGGGTGTAATCAAATTTTATGCGGTTCTAACGGAAAGAGAAAGATTTTTAGTAAAATGTGAGTTACCGAGGCCAAGGAGGGGTTCACGATTCGCTTCAACCTATATACGTAAAGTACGCCACTTAAATTAATTTTAGGGCGCACCTACTTCAATTTTACAAACGTAAAACTTTATTTTCGCTGTAAGACTTGTTTCAAGTGATACCAAAGCTAGCTATTTTATTCTGCTACGCTACACTGGTTTTAGTAAATATTCTGCTTAGATACACGTCATGTTTCCACATTACGAGTATCTTTCATATTTCCATTGAACGCTTGAGAATTTTCCCTTGTGAGTATTTGAGGAAACTACATTTCATACCGGCTGGTTTAAAGCAAATACTTACTACAAAGTTTAGATACTTGTTCATCGTGCGATGTTCACATCACGGTACAGCCAACACTAAAAGCAGTGTAGTTTTGGTGTTAAAAAGATAAGTTTCGCCGAACTTGCTGGTGAATGTAAATATTTAAAATTATAAAAGAATTCAGACTCCTTTTAATTGAGATCTACTGGTGTTTTCTTTTTGTATTTTTATGATGTTAAAGATAATATTATAATTCCAAAAAATATTAACGTTACATGTATTTTACTTATCGCAGCGTTTCGTAGAGCTTAAAGCTTTAATATGGGCATTTAATATAACCTGCCATAAATATTGTGCAACCCACTCTCCGTTTCTAGAGTTCCGTACTCAAAGAGTAAAAACTGAAACCCTATTACTAAGACTACGGGATAAGTCCGCCTTTGTACTTACAACTTCTTTTTGTGTGATATTTTTGTATTTCCTTTTGTACAATAAAGAGTATAAACAAACAAACAAACAAACTTCGCTTTTTCTCTGTGCGTCCGTCCGTCCGTCTGCCACCAGGCTGTATCTCATTCTATCAGTTAGACAGTTAAAATTTTCACAGATTGTGTGTATAACTGTGGCCGTTATAACAACAAATACTAGAATAAAATAAATATTTAAAGGAGGCTCCCATACAACAAACGTGATTTTTATGCCATTTTAACGGGACTAAAACAACACAGGCCGTAAAGAACATTTTGATCAAAACTCCTTACGTGGATTAAATTGATCAATAGAGAAAAAAAACTGTATAAGATGCCTTTACGCCCAAATGTCCTTTACGCCTTTTGAGCCTCAAGGTATCGGTATTATGTTTATAAATATATGCGTATGCTTAGTAATTCAATATTATTTAAATGTGGGCAACACCAGTCTGTTTTCAGTATATTCCAGTCAATAAACTTTGGTGGATGTCATCAAAATGTGGCGAACTGAGTCAAGGTCGCGTTGTAAACCTGAAGGCCTTAAACGTAACATTATGCGTACTGTTTAACTTGAGGTCGTTAGCTTGTTTGTCAATGGGATAAAACACTAAACTTGCTTGTTTATAACACTCCTTATAAAAGGTAAACTATTAGCGAAACTAATTTATCAATTTCATTGAAACGAGTTGTAATTGTTAGTGAAATGAATAGCAGACCAACAATCTTAAAGTGTTAAGTCGGTTTATATTGTGCTGTTCTCATGCTTGAAGTTAATATTAAAATGAAAGGTACTTGAGGTTGTTGACAGAAAGAAGAAAACTACTGAAATAAATACATTATTCTTTATAAAAAAATTAAAAGCAAGGAAAGGTTTTAACGTTACCATCTTTGATGAGTCATTGGTTACCATCGTGCTTTGCAGAATAGTAGTAGACAAAATGGTTGTGCCGCTTAGAAGTAGGCTTCAACTAAGTAAGGCATGACGATCGTATCTGCTTAGAACATTAAATTAAACGACTGCATAATAAAACATATAAACGTCGACCAAATTAAACACTGAGCTTTGAATTGGCTAAAATATGTACTAACGCACCAAGAATTCAAGATAGACACGAGCATGCTTACGCTAGGCTAACATAAACATAAAGATATAATCTGCTGTTGGGAATAAAGTTGCAACGTTCAGCGGAAACAAATATCAAACGTACGAGTACACGCTCCGCCGTCAGGCCCTAAGGCTTTTATTTGTACTGCCGCTATTAACTTTGACGTTTATTACGCAGTTCAGACACACTTTTTGTGTCAACATGAAAAAGATGATGAATTGAACTTTAGATCCTTTAAAATCAAGATAAACAAGGTTTTTTTTTATTTACTCTCATTGAACAGCTATTGACATGTGCGTCTCACTTGTGCAGAGAGTGGTAAGTGCAGATTAATAAGGTCAAAAGATGTAGCTCACGGTTCATGAAAGGCCTATTCACACTGACCCTGAATAAATATATGTCAACATATCGCAAGTTGACATAATAACAAGTATTGTCGTTGCTTTAATGACCAAATGGTATTAAAAATGGTTCCCACGGGGTGCATAAATATAGCGTACAAGGGTAACAGGTGAAATATTTTTAGCAAACAATAATTATCTAAATCATGCTGGTCATTAAATGTTGCAAGGTTGTAATTAACTACGTAGTTTTTTCGGTCAACCGTTAATTTTGCCTTTAAAGCATTGTGTTACCAAACGAGGCATTTTTATTAATCCTTCGCTATCTGTCTTTCTAGAAATTGTCTAGAATTGTCGTGGTAGAGAAGTAAGTCGAAAGAAGTGAGGTCGTAGGTTCGAGCCCGGCTAATTTGACAGAATTTATGCGTGAATGTACATTTAAAATTTAAGATGTCTACACACACCTGCAAAGATATTCAATGGCATTGTTGGGAGTTGCGTGGACTGTAGATGAAAACTCTGGTTCTTTAGTAGATAATATATTGTAGCAAATTAATTTGAGACACAAAATAACGTGACGACTGTCGCTGGGTGTGGATGACAGGAGAAGTGACATTTTTGTTGGTGTTGCCAACATGCTGCGGCCTCACAAAATGAATTATAACTTAATTATTGACAACTGAAGATAAACCAACATGCTGCGGTTTACAAAGAAAACTAAAATTTAATTATTGATAACTGAAATCAAAACCCACAAGCTGTGGTTCACAAAGAAACTAAATTTTTATTATAAAGCTACTTTCTGGTACAAGAGGCAAATTATTTATCAAATAAAGGGGTTCTCCTCTAAGATAACACCTAAGTTATACAGCTTTTGCAATAAATCCACCGATTTGTTATAAATATCATAGGACATTTATAACCGAGTTGAACAGGTTTATAAAAGGTAGAAATTAAGTGAAGACTTATCTGTTAAGACTTAATTATTGTTAATTAAAACCTAGTCAATAATCTGTGGTCTCACAACGAAAATTAAACATTTCTTAAAATTACACTTATTATCCCTTTTCCAGATTTAGTGCATATATTAAATCACATAAATGTATGAAAATATTCGACCTTACTAGCCTTATAATAGGGTACATAATCAATATTATTAGTTTTTGAATAAAAACAGCCGTAGGTAGCCAATATAAGATTATGGTTTATTTTGTAGTAGCGTAGCTAAGTTGACAGGCCTGGAAAAGGGTCATACTAATAAGTTTTTGAAAATATTATTATTTAATAATAAAAATGAACCTACTCTTCTATAGGTAAGATACAAATCTTATTCATAGCACGAACGTGAGTCCTTCCATTGGAAGTTTTTACTTCTACAGCTCGTACATGGCCGTCGTGGCCCGGGAAAACCTTGACTATTCTTGCCATGGGCCAGTACATAGTGGGGACGTTGTCCTCCTTTAAAATAACAAGAGTGCCTACTTTTCCGTTAGGAGAGACGTCTAACCACTTAGGTCTATTTTGTAAGACATTCAGATAATGCTTATGCCATGTTTTCCAGAATGACTGTTTAATTTGTGTGATTAATTGCCAGAATTTTAGTCTGTTTTTTGGAATTTCAACAAGGTCGTTTTCCGGATACATGGTTAAAGCATTTCCTATGAGGAAATGGCCAGGAGTTAGGTAGCTATAATCATTTACATCAGATGTTGAAACTGGTACTAAAGGCCTGGAATTTAATACACATTCTATTTCAACGAGTAATGTATTGATCTGTTCATATGTTAACAGATGGCCTTGTAAGCTCCTTTTTAGATGGTGCTTAGTACTCCTAACTGCCGCCTCCCATAATCCTCCGAATGTAGCCGAATAATTTGGAATAAAACTGAATTTAATACCTTTTTCACTAGCAAATTTATTCACCTCCACTTGGTGGGACCGTGAGGACTGTAACTTAAATAGTTCAGTTAATTGGTTCCGTGCTCCCTTAAACGTACTAGCATTGTCGGAGTAGATTTCTCTGGGCAGACCTCTTCTGGATATGAATCGCCTAAGACACGCGAGATAGGTGTCAGTCGTAAGGTCTGACGCGAGCTCTAAGTGCACCGCCTTAGTAACAAAGCAGACAAAGACACAGATGTAGCCTTTGCCTGTAAGAGATCGTCTAATGCGCGAGAGCTTCACGTTGATCGGCCCAGCGAAATCTACGCCCACTTTTTCGAAAGGGCGGCTGGTGGCAGTGACCCTTCCAGCCGGCAGGGAACCCATTAACTGCTTTGAGGCAATAGCCTTTTGTCTGAAGCATGCAATACATTTATGCGTTATTTTCTTTACATACTGTAAACCATTGGTAATCCAAAACCTTTGGTTTAAATTAAAAAGTAGAGTCTGGGGTCCTGTGTGAAGGAGTCTTTCATGCTCGCTTCTTACTATACATTTAGTCACATGAGATTCTTTTGGCAAAATAGCTTGGTGTTTTTGAGCAAACGGAATGTTGGAGTGATGCAGTCTGCCTCCCACACGCAGGACTCCCATTTTGTCAATGAAAGGGCACAACGATTGTAAAGGACCTTTTACATTTTTATTATTTTGTAAGCATGTAATTTCGTCTTTAAAATAAGTTTGCTGTTCATACCTAATTAACAACATTAGCGCAGTATTAGACTCAGAACTTGAAATAAATCCGTGCGGGACTCTATCACCCTTAGAATTATTAATAAATCTTAAAATATAAGCTAATACGCGAACCATTTTGTGGATGCTAGAATGTTTATGTATTCTTTCCATAGTATCATTTGCTAGTATACCTGAGGTCGCTGGATTGCTGGCGAAAGTTGACACTGTCTTTGTCTCAGGTAAGTCCGTAGGTAAGACTATAGAAAAGTCAAAATCAACTGTACTTTCGTGCAAAAATTCGGGGCCATGCCACCACATAGTGCAGCCTTCAAGATCCTGTGGGTTTACACCCCTGCTAATGTAGTCAGCAGGGTTGTCTTTCGTATTAACATAAAGCCACACACAATCAGCTGTGTTGTTAGTTATAGCCTTAACTCTATTTGCAACGTAAGCCGTAAGTTTAATCGGTTCAGTATGTAACCATGCAAGCACAATTTGCGAATCCGTAAATAAATAAACCTTGCTCACACTAAGCTTTAGTTTTAGCGTATCACGAACTTTCAAAATAAGCATAGAAAGAAGAAGAGCTGCGTTTAGCTCTAAACGCGGCACAGTCATGTTTTTATTTTGAAGAGGATTTATGCGTGATTTTGAGCAGAGCAAGTGCAATTCAACCTTGCCTGACGCGTGCGTAACCCGTAAGTATACACAGCAACCGTATGCTGTGGAACTTGATGCATCCGAGAAACCGATAAGTTCTACAATATCCGAGTCAGATGTAGCTATGTTTCTGTTTATTACAACTGGCTTCATTGAAGCGAGACTGGACGAGAAATCGAGCCATTCCTTCCTGAGAATGTCATCAGGCGAGGCGTCCCAATCAGTCTTAGAGGCCCATAGCTTCTGCATTATTGCTTTAGCTTGAACAACTATGGGGCTGACGAATCCCATTGGGTCGTAGAATTTGCCTATGTATGAAAGAATTTCCCTTTTTGTACATTTTTTATTGTTAAAGGGTTCTGGACATGTGATTTTAAATTGATCATGCTTTGTGACTAAGTGTAAACCTAGTGTTTTTAGGCTACAATCATCCTTTTCAAGCTCTATGTCATCAAAGTGCTGCTCAGTTGAAGGAACGTCAGCTAATACCCTACTGTCGTTTGATGACCATTTGTGCGTTTGGAAGCTACCCTGCTGTAAAAGCTGCCGGAGTTGAGCCTTGGCTTCTATGACCATGTTTAAATCATAGTTTGAATACAATATGTCATCTACATAGGTACAATTATTAATTATGAACGAAGCTATAGGTAAATCGCGTTCATTTTTTACTGAGAGCTCTTTCAAACAGCGAGTGGCAAGATAGCTCGAGCTCTTTAATCCGTAAGTAACTGTATCTAGTCGGACGCACTTGATCGTTTCATCTGGATGATCGCGCCATAGTATATTTTGTAAAGATGTGTGTTCTGGTATTACGCGGACATTTCTGAACATTTGCTTTATGTCCGTGGTAAAAGTAAAATTACCAAACCGAAATAACAATAATATGTCAAAGAGATCTCTCTGAACAATGGGTCCATTTAGTAAGAGATCATTGAGTGAAATCTTTTTATTGGTTTTCATTGAGGCATCGAAAACTGTACGCAATTTTGTAGTTTTACTACTAGGATTGAAAACCGCGTGATGAGGTAAGAAATATATCGCCTCTTTTTCTAGCTCATAGTCCTGTATGTTAACATAGTGACCATGATTAAGATTCACATAGTCATGAATAAATTTTTGGTACTCTGAGAAAAGATTGGGGTCATTGTGCAATTTTTTCTCTAAATTTAGAAATCTTTTTAAAGCGAAATGGAACGAGTCCCCTAGAGCAGCATTGACTTCGTTAATCGGCAGCTTTAACGGCAGTGCGACTTCAAACCGATTTTCCTTCAACTGAGTTGTTGTATTGAAAATATATTCAGAAAGCTCTTGTTCTGATGATCGTTCATCAAAAATTTGGGGAATGCTCTCGGTTTTCCACAATTTTGAAATATTATCGCTAACATCTGACTCGCATACTGTACACTTTAAAGATACCTTATGACAGACATTAGAGGAGAAAGGCTGCGGTAGGCTCCCCCCTACGATGTACCCGAAGTGAGTGTTGATGAGGCTCGGCTGCTGGTGGCGGGACGCGGCGTGCTCCTGGCGCTCAGGCGGCGACGCGGGCTGGATGCTCGGCGACTCCGAAGGCAGCAACAGCTGGAAAAATACGTCCGCCCCCATTAGCAAATCTATATCACCAGGTACATGGAAGTCTTCGTCCGCTAGCTTTATGTCCTTTGGTATATTCAATGTCGTGAGATCAATTTTAACTTGAGGTAATTGACATGTAATTCGCTCAACAACATGGCAGGTAGTTGATACCTTAAATGGATTTATGACAGAATATATATCTATCGGTAGGCATCGGTTAGCAGTAGCCTTTGTATTTGTAATGCCTACAATGCTGACATTTTTTTGTGTGGGCTTTAATTTGAGCAGCTGTACCGCCTTTTCGGTAATAAAGGACAGCTGAGACCCACTGTCAAGCAATGCTTTGAAGATCACTGGTGTCCCGTCTCGAGCGAAGAGCTTTACCTTTGCTGTGGGCAAAAGGACATCATTATTTATATTGGCCGCTAATGAAGCGGGCGATGCGACGGATTGTTCAGTATTGCTGTTGCTATCACTAAATGCTGCGGTGTTGCAATGAAGCAGAGTGTGATGATTCATTTTGCACTCTGAACACCGAAAGTGATATCTGCATTTCCGTGTATGCGCACTCAAACAGATGTTACACAGGCTTTTATCTTGAACAAAAAGCACTCGTTTTGCAGCAGGCAATAGTTTAAAACTGGGACATAAGTATAATTTATGATTTGACTTACAATATGCACAAGTCTTCTGCTCCTGCGTCGTCGCACTGGCAACTAACTTGTTACCGGCTGGACCTGGGCGTTGCTCTTTGTGTTCCCTGGGCGGCTGACGTTGCTGACCTGCTCCCGGGTCCGCATTCTCCAGCGCCAGCGCCCTCTTCTCCAAGAAGCTCAGGAAGGCCTCCAATGTGGGCTCCTCCTTGGTATCTCTCTCGAGTTGGTATGAGCGAGAGGTATACAAATCTAGTTTCCGGGAAAGAATACACAACATTATAGCATCCCATTTCTCAACTGGTTGTTTAAGATTTGACAGAGCCGCAAGTTCTTGTTTAACCTTTGACACAAATTCGCGCAGGTTTCCTGGTGTTGTTTTAGATATTGGTTTTAAGTCCAATACGGCGCTTATGTGTTCATTTACAATTTTGAAAGTATTGTTATACCTATCGTTTAACAATTGTTGTGCTTTTACATAACTCTCTGGTACAAGAGGCAAATTTTTTATTAGATCTAGGGGTTCTCCTCTTAGATAACACCTCAAGTAATACAGCTTTTGCACTAAATCCACCGATTTGTTGTCGCTTATGACCGAGTTGAACAGGTTTATAAATGGTAGAAATTCGGTGAACTTACCGTCAAAAACTGGTACGTCGATAGGTGGCAGTCTGAGTTTGGATATTGGAGGCGAAGGCGAGGGGCACGATTGCGGCGTGTCGCGCTTTTTTAATTCTTCGTTTAGCGCGGACAAAATCGCGTAGTAATAGTTTTCGTATTGTTCTACGTCCTCAGCATCGCCAGGATCTATAGATATGATGTTTATGTTATACGATTCGTATTGTGAGAACGCTGCTGTAATTCTTTCTTTTTTTTGAATTAATGTCTCAGTTGAGGACGCTGTTATAGCCTCAGGTTGAGAGATGAAATTATAAAGGCGCGTAATCGTACCTTTGACATAGCCTCGTTCCGCGACCAATTGTGACTTTGACTTCTCCATTATCCAAGCTCACTACTCTTGAACTAAACACACACACACACTTATTCTTATTAACACCCTTATTTTTAAACTATGTTTTACACAATTACTCAAAAGAAAGCTTAAGCAACGCGGCCGTGACAAAATAAATCAGGAACAACGGCGAACGAAATGAAATGGCGGCTCGGCTTGCGTCAGTCAGTATGCTCGCGCGTCGCGTTGTCGGCCTGACGAAACACACCCGAAGTTAGCCGACGTTCGAAATTGCGCCATTTGCGCCGACGGCGAACGACACGTGGCTCCGGTCGATTCGTTCGGTAAAGGCGTCGTAGGACTCGTTCGCGATGACTCTTAAGCACTTGCAATAAGGGTTGTATTTGTATGCTTGCACTTGTAACACCAGTTATATTGAACTTGCGATGGTCGCACCCAAGTCGCACCCCAGCCGTCAAACGACGAAACAAACCAAACAAAATGGCTTCCAAAAGGCTTCCAATTATTCTTCGCGACTTTCTTCGTATTTGATGTCTCCTTTAAATTTTCTTGCTGGATCGATGGACCATGTTGGGAGTTGCGTGGACTGTAGATGAAAACTCTGGTTCTTTAGTAGATAATATATTGTAGCAAATTAATTTGAGACACAAAATAACGTGACGACTGTCGCTGGGTGTGGATGACAGGAGAAGTGACATTTTTGTTGGTGTTGCCAACAGGCATGTGTGAAGTTCCCAATCCTGAACTACGGCCTAAGCCCTCCTGCAGTGGGACGTACATAAGCCTAGATGGTGATGATTGATCTATCTTGCTAAAGACATATTTAAAAACAAATAATAAGTAATAAAATATCAAGGCCTCCGTCCTCCATTTCAGAAACATGCCTAAACGTAACTCTTTGTATGCGAATTTGTCTGGCACTCGGTTGGTTACATACATAAGTACCTACCCGAAGAACTTCTCATTTTGATCAATAAAAAATGTGCAGACTTTTGTATTGTAGGTATTGCATAACTCTTTATTGTACTCTTTAATGTGTCTTGTTTGTCTTCATTGTTTTGATGGTTATACGAAGATTTAAAAGGTACATCCCAGAGTTATGTCTGTATGTACTGAATTTGGTAAAACGGTCCTACTCGTAACCTACTCTAACAAATCATTTAATTATTGCTCGTGGCCATGGCAAGGATTTGCGATGCCAAGTAACTCGACCCTCGTAGAAGGCGTGGTGAATATTCAAGTATTCCAGTAAATATGCATGTCATTCCCATGACTGAGTTCTTGCTATCTTAAGAGTTCGTATAACATTTGTGTTAAGATAACATTGTGATTTAATTACAATATACAATTCAACATACGCCACTTTTTATTGAATCAGAGAAGATGCAGGGAAGAGAATATACAACCAGAAATTTCAGGAGGACCAATAACTTCCTTATTCTATTACAATAAATAAATAAATATCATGGGACACTTGACACCAATTGACCTAGTCCCAAACTGAGCAAAGCTTGTACTATGGACACTAGGCAACGGATAAACATACTTAAATATAGATAAATAAATACTTAAATACATATCAAACATCCAAGACCCGAGAACAAACATTCGTATTATTCATACAAATATCTGCCCCGGCAGGGATTCGAACCCGGGACCGCAAGCTTCGTAGTCAGGTTCTCTAACCACTTAGCCATCCGGTCGTCAAAACGTGTTACAATGTTACATAACTTTATACAAGGACATAATATTATTATATTATATATAAAGTATGATTAAAGTTTGCGGTAATTTTTTGCACGCAATACGTTGGTATGTTAATAGTCGATTTTCGAAAAAATGATTCGCAGAAATTATCTACTTACAATCTTAATTGATGATTGAATCTGCTATTAGTTTAAAATTATTTCTAACATCATAACATGACCGTCATAGTTTTAGTATATTTTATAACACAATTTTACGTCGTTTTAAGTTATTGTCGACTGATTTAAGATTTTTTTTTGTAACGGACGAATTGCTCACGTCGCTACAAAAACTTACATGTCCCTTAAACATATTATTAATTATGTTTAACATAATACATGTTAGTTTATAAAAAATTAAAACGTAAACTTAAAACGGCAGTTTCCAAGAAATAGATAACACGTGTTCAACTTTGTTTTTTAAGTACCACGATGTAAGTTCCTAGGGTTAGGGATAAAAGTGAATAAAATGTAAATGAAGCACGAGTAACGACGCTGAAAAGATGATATATTGAGATAAAGTGTTAAAGAAAAAAAATCGCTTTCGATTTAGACCCTAATACGATACTCAGAAGTTTACGACCCTTATTATTGTAATCGTGTGTCGTTTTCGACGCAAAACCGATACCTTAAATGGCTTTAGCTAACGGTTTTTGCAATATTTTTAGGTTGGCTTGTCATAAAATCAATAGGTAGGTACAGCCTTTGAATTAGTAACTCAATATACAACATTTGGCTTCAATTTAGTAAAAAAAAAACTGAATACTTAACAGTTTTACGTGATAACCGTGATTGTCGCTATAATGAAGGGGTAGGAAATCAAAAATTATACTGTTTACTGACTAGACAATACGCGTTTTATGAGATGAAGAAGCTTGTGAAGATGTTTGATTCTTTATTATTCAATCAAACAAAAACGCTGAACGGATTTAGATGACTATTTTCCTATTTGGCGTACAGATAGACAAAGATCTGGATGGGATATCTATGAGAAGGTAATGCGTTCCCGTGGGAATATATTTTAACCTTAGACAAGAATAGAGCGCGCCGTTCAAGAACATTAAAATACCTCAGCTCTCAAATGGCGTATAAACTTGGACTGCAATCAATAGACGGCGTTATACGAGTGAACGTTGAGCTTTAAAAATGTTACCTTTTTAGGGTTCCGTAGTCAAATGGCAAAAAACGGAACTCTTATGGATTCGTCGTGTCTATCTTTCCGTCCGTATGTCACAGCCAATTTTTTCCGAAACTATAAGAACTATAATGTTGAAACTTGGTAAGTAGATGTATTCTGTGAACCGCATTAAGATTTTCACACAATAAAAGAAAAAAAAAACACTTTTGAGGAGGTTCCCTATACTTAGAACTGAAACTTAATTTTTTTTTTTCATCAAATTAATACGTGTGTTTGAACTACGACATTTGAATATTGAAAATAATTAGCAAAACCGAATTGGGCAAGATATAGGTTTCACTTACAGTTTGTTCTGGCTCTTTTCCTCAGTCCTTGGGACACATTTAAGACACAATCACAGCACTTTCAGAGCTTTTATGAATAATTTAAAAGAGCGCGCGCCGGCCGGCATTCATTTCGAGCTGTCAAATTTGCGCAACTCACTGGTGGCGCCGCCGTGCGGGAGAAAGCGGAAAGTTCATTCAGCCAGTATGTTTTTGATATGTGCAGGAGGTTTTAATGCACATATTACTAATTATATCTGCCCAATGTAACGTACATAAACCCCCCACCGGGAATCTACCCCAGATTCCCCAGTTTACAAACCAAACCAGGGATGGTATTGAATAAGGTAAGTGGACTGTATAGTGTAAGTATTTGTTGACTTAGTGAACTAAACACGTGTAGCTGTAAATTGAGTAAAATAAATGACTTATTTCGAACCTAAAATTGTCATAAATTTGACACCTTCTTGCGTCAAATTCATGCAAAGAAACAAAGAAAAATAAAAATTATGCTGAATCCAATTCCATGGGAAGTGGACTAAGCTTTACAACGGGTCGCGTGTATTCGCCATTCTGGGTTTTTACTTTTACCACCCGTACAACTCCATCAGCTCCTGGATAAAGTTCCGTCACGCGACCGAGAGGCCATTGAAGCGGAGGAGCGTCAGCATGAATAAGAACGAGTTCGCCAACTTGAATATTACGACTATTCCTATGCCATTTTTGTCGCTGCTGCAGCGTGTGCAGATAATCATTTCGCCACAATTTCCAAAATTGTTGGGAACTTTGTTGTACTAGCTGCCAGCGAGTTAGTCCGTAAGTTGGTTCGTCTAAGAGATCATACTCTGGAACGGCTAATAGAGAACGACCGACTAAGAAATGGCCGGGCGTGAGCGCCTCGAACTCGGACGGGTCGCTCGACGCACTTGTTAAGGGGCGAGAGTTCAGCACTGCTTCGACACGAGCAAAGAGAGTGCTTAACTCTTCGAACGACAGCGATCGCGTACCCACGACGCGCTTTAGAAGGAGCTTGGCCCCTTTTATGGCACTTTCATACATCCCACCGAAATGGCTTCCAGTAGGCGGATTGTAAGTCCATTTAACACTACGATTATTGAAACCGGTTAAAACATCTTCAGTACTTTGGTTAAAAAAGTTAGTGATTTCCGCGAGTTGCCTACCAGCGGACACGAAGTTTTTTTCCGTTGTCGGATACAACGGTTTGACATAAACCACGTCTAGCAGTGAAACGATCGAAAGCTGCGAAAAAACATTCAGTTGAAAGTGCACTGAGAACCTCAGTGTGCACCGCGCGAGTTGAAAAGCAGACGAAAATTAAAAGATAGGACTTTGATATTTTCGCATTACGTCTGTTACTCTCTTTCGTATAGAAGGGACCGCCTATGTCAACACCGACAGTGTGAAAAGCATGGATACCTTCAATGCGGAATTTCGGTAAGTTGCCCATGATAGGCTGTATGTGTGAAGGATTGACTTTAAAACACCTAATACATTTCCTAAAACGAGATCTTACAACGCATTTTCCGGAAATAATCCAGTATTTCTGACTGATTACACTGTGCAATGTACGCGGACCGATATGTAAATAAATTTTATGAAAATAGTCGATAAGAATATTTGTAAAGTTGCACTTTTTGGGAAGCAATAATGGATACTTCTTTTGATACGGTAGTTCGGCGAGAGACAACCTACCCCCCACCCTGAGAAAACCGAGGGGGTCGACATAAGGTGCTAACCTTTTGAGTGATGAACTACAGCTGTAACCGTTTGAAATTGCTTCGAGATCAGCTGCAAAATGCTCTCGCTGAACTGATTTGATGAGCACATCGTGTGCGTTCTTTAAATCTGATAGAGACGAAGGACCCGTGTTCCTATTAGACTTCGTCGATCTACAATTGTTGATAAACTGAAAACAACGAGCTAAGACCTTTTGAAGTTTGCTAAAACTCGAATATTTTTCAGTTAAATCATAAACAAGATTTGAGTCACGTGTTGTGTTTTGCACGCTAGTTTGAGCCAAAGTCGCGCATGGAATTTTGAGTTCTGGCACATTTGCCGATTTAAATTGATCAATTGATTTTACTGGCCAATTCTCTCTTGGTGCGTCTAGCCAGCTCGGTCCTCCGAGCCACTCCGCTGTCGATAACAGCACGGAAGGTAGCGCTCCGCGCGAGCACACGTCAGCGGGGTTGGACGCGCCGCTCACGTGAAACCAACAATCGCTTTGCACGGTCTCCAAAATTTTGGAAACACGCGAAGCCACAAAGGTTTTGAGATTATAACTGGGTGTATTCAACCAACTCAGCACCACAGAGGAATCGGTAAACAAGAGTATTTCATGAACAGGAATTCGTTCAGACAATATTGACTTCGTATATTTGACTAACTTGACTAACAAATGCGCAGCCATTAGCTCGAGACGTGGAATGGTCACTGTCTTCAAGGGTGCAACCTTGGATTTTGCAATGACTAGACTGACCTTCGAATTACCTTGATTGTTAAAACTACGCAAATAGATGACCGCAGCTATTCCTTGAACTGAAGCATCGCAGAATCCTAGTATCTGGTAGTAGCTGTGCTGTTTGACAGTAACCTGGCGCTCGTGGCTAAAATTCGACAACAGCGGGAGCTCTGACATGTAGGTGAGCCACTCCTTTTCCAGTTCCGGAGGCAGCCGCTCATCCCAACCCAGCTGTTGGAGCCAGAGTTTCTGCATGAAGCATTTCGCGTAGAATATGCAAGGAGCCACGAAACCTAAGGGATCATACTGACGACCAATCTGTGACAAAACACTACGCTTGGTGATCGCCTGTGAAGCTGGAAGTGGGTGGAATACGAAGGAAAACACATCTTCGGCGGGTCGCCACTGCAGACCTAAAACTTTTATGGACAGGTCCTTGTCATCCTCGAATGCAATGGGCGTTTCGCGGTGATCAGCTGGAACCCGAGCCAGTACCTGGGGACAGTTGCTAGCCCACTTACGAAGCAGAAATCCTCCTCCACTCAGCAACTCTAACAGTTCATCCTGTAGCTTAGCTGCTTCATCATAGCTGCTCACTGACCACAGAAGGTCATCGACGAAGAAACCTTTTTTTAGAACCTTGCTCGCTAAAGGATACTTCTCGCAGTCGTCGTCAGCCAGCTGATGCAGGACACGGATCGCTAGGTACGGACTGCTAGCAACACCATATGTGATCGTGTTTAACTCATACACTTTTAAAGGTTGATCAGGTTGAAACCTCCACAAGATGTGTTGGTAATTGCGTTGAGATTTTTCGATCAAGGTCATTCGAAACATTTTACAAATATCACTTGACAAGCAAATTTCATGTATACGAAAATTTATTAAAATCTCGTTAATATCTGCTTGAAGCTTAGGACCGGCGTAAACGACTGAATTCAAAGAATTATTATTTGTCGTTTTGCATGAGGCGTCAAAAACTACTCGGAGTTTTGTCGTGGTACTTGACGGTCGGAGAATACAGAAGTGAGGAATTATGTACTTAGAATCCACAGTACCAAAATCACCTACGCAAGTCATGTGACCAAGGCTTTCATATTCGGACATGAATTTATTATATTCTTCCTTAAGTTCCGGAAGACGATTCAGCTTTGTTTCTAAATTGTTGAAACGACGTAACGCTTGTGGAGTCGAATCGCCGAGATCAAAACTGGGTTTGAACGGGTACTTCACTGTATAACGTCCCGTAGTATCGCGACTGTGTTCGTTTTGGAACAATTGTTCGACATACAAATCTTCTGGTTTTTTAGTGACGTCATACGGCACGTTTTCAGTCTCCCAGAAAGAGTTCATGATTTTATCGATACTACTAGTTTTATTAGCAGAGAACAAGTTGAGCGAGGCTGTATTTGACTCACAATCGTCACTCAGTACTGTCTGACCAGTAATGACATATCCGAATATGGAATGCATCGCGACGGGCAAACCCGGGTCACGTGGTAGTATATTTTGACCGTCATAAATGTAGGGAAATAAGTCACCTGCGATCAACAAGTCAACTGGAGCCGCCGAAAAGTAGTTCGGGTCAGCTAACTCTAGATTTTTGAAATTATTGATAACTTTGTTTGATAAGGTTACTGTAGGTAAGTTGCTAGTTATATTACTTACGACAACAGTATCAGTGCTAAGCACCGGACCAAATGAGTTTCGTGGTTTAATTGAACATGTAACCAGACCGAAATCTTGCACTGGCGCACCTCCCAGACCCATGGGTTCAAACTGACACTTGCGTCGAGACAAACCCAGGCGCTGGGCACACTCTTTTGTCATATAACCGGACATGGCACCGCTGTCAATGACTGCACGTACGGCGTGGTAAGTTCCCCATCGATCTGCGACGTGCACCATGGCAGTGCCTAACAGCACGGTTGAATTTGACGAACAAGTCAAGCCGACGTTTGGCATTGACCTTTGACTTTGATTTTGACCATTTGAAACGTTTTGAATACTTGAAATGTTTTGACTATTTGAACCGTTTTGATTAATTGATGAATTTTGAACAGTTGGAACTGTATCTAAGTGAATACTGTGATGGTGCGGTTGTTTACACAGCACACAACGCACTTTTGACGTACACTCGGACAACGAATGCTGACGAAAGCAATTTTCGCATAATTGAAGCTGTTTCACTTTGTCAAGACGCTGCACCGGTGTTAAATCAAAAAACTCGAAACATCGATAAGTTGAATGCGGTTTGTCGCAAAATAGACATCTATTTGATCGTTCGCTATTATTCTTACTCACAGCTGACAAGCACGGCTTTTGGAACTGCTTTGGTGCACTACTGTAATTAGCAGCATTATTATTATTTTTTCGAACACAATTCGGCTTTGCAGAGGTGTTAGGGACACTCTTAGGCGTAAACTGAATTTTTGATGTACTAATTTTAACCTCCGACATTTCCAAAACACGCGCCTGTTTCTCTACGAAATTAATCAGCTGTTCGTAAGTAGGTATATCGGTTTGATCTACTGATTGTTCGAATTCGCGCCTAGTGACGGGGTCTAAATTTCGCAATCCCATATAAAACAGTATGAAACTCGATAGGTTACTGATTTTCAAAAGTTTCAATGCTTTAACACACTCTTGATACGTTTGTAAAAATGTGTTTAGACCAGTAGCCGACTCAGTTGACAAAGGCTTAAATTGAAACAGCCGATCTAAATAGCTCGTAGCTAAGGCACGAGTGTTCTCAAATTTTTTGACTAGCAAAGCCCATACTATCGGATAATTATCGGCCGTCACTGGCATCCCTTTGACCACAGTCAATGCCGAACCGCTGACTGCGGAGAGCAGGTAATAAAACTTCTCAATGTTCGTAATATCATTGTTGTTATGAATTAAACTCGTAAACGTGTCATAGAATGTTTGCCAGTTTTCTAATTTGCTATCGAAATGGAACAATTCTAGTTTAGGCAGCCGCGGCTTAGCCGACCGCGAGTCTGGCCCGGCAGCGCCCGGGCCGCGGCCCGCGGAGCGCGACGAAGGTCCGCTACCGCTGCCGTCACACGATTGCCAAGTGTCGCTATTAGCCTCCGCTACACTCAGAATACGGAAATACATGTCGTCAAAGGTTTGAATTTCCTGATAATTTGGTTTAAATTTCGGGTTTTGTTTCTTATTGTAAGAATTTAACTCGAATATGTATTGTTCGAAACATTCCCGAGTCGAATGAAGTTCTTTGAGTCGCAAATTAAATTCGGTTAAACGCTCTGGTGGAGTTGATTTGGATAGTTCAAATAACGTTTGACATCGTATAAAAAGCAGTTCTTTTTTGTTAATAAGTTGTTCGACATCGAATTCTTTTTCGTCCATTTCGAATTAAAAAACAAAAGACGCGCGCGACGCGTTGCAAAGAACGAAAATTGAAAACGTTTATTTTATACGTATTATTCTAGGTAAATAACTTAGATTAGAAATAAGCCTGTTACCTTAAAACTGCGTGAAATGTGTGTTTTATGTGTATGAATGTGTATTTAGTTTGCAAACTGAGGATGCGGTTCGATTGACCAAAATGTTTGAACTACGACATTTGAATATTGAAAATAATTAGCAAAACCGAATTGGGCAAGATATAGGTTTCACTTACAGTTTGTTCTGGCTCTTTTCCTCAGTCCTTGGGACACATTTAAGACACAATCACAGCACTTTCAGAGCTTTTATGAATAATTTAAAAGAGCGCGCGCCGGCCGGCATTCATTTCGAGCTGTCAAATTTGCGCAACTCACTGGTGGCGCCGCCGTGCGGGAGAAAGCGGAAAGTTCATTCAGCCAGTATGTTTTTGATATGTGCAGGAGGTTTTAATGCACATATTACTAATTATATCTGCCCAATGTAACGTACAACGTGTGTGGTATCTATGGATAGGTTTTCAAAAATGATATGATGTACATTACCTTGCTAACTCGCGATAAGGCCGCCTATTGCTTCCCGTGTAATTTTTTTCTCTGTGTATTTGTTTTCTGTATCGCTTACTATTTCTGGTGTACAATAGAGTCTTTGTATTGTATTGTATTGTATTTACCTTTCATTCAATCAACTCAAATATAAACACCGATCAAAGTTATAACGAACTACAAGAACTTTTATATTATGTTACTTGCTTCTACGGAACTCTTCATGGACGAGTCCGACTCGCACTTGGCCGCTTTTTTCGTATATGTATATCAAACACTGAGGAAGCTTAGGGTTAAAGCTAGCTTTCCATTAAATTTTATTTGTGCATAAACATTTACCTTTGCCTTTGTAATTAGAACTTTCTTTTGGTGTGATATTTTTGTATTTCCTTTTTGTACAATAAAGAGTAGGTATAAAAAAAATAGATCCTGTCAAAATGAAAAGGCGGCGACCATTAGTTTCACACATCCTAACATTGTATTTCTTCGCAGGTGTATGTATGTTTCCCCAACATATTTTCCTTTACCGTATGTAAAGTTCATGGTACATTTCTAGTGTACATAGCTTTGCGCAGATATTCCTCCAAATTCAGAAGTACGAGCCCGGTCTCAAACTGACGACCCTCTGCTGAGGCCCTAGCTAGGTCAAACCGATAGGATAGACACCACAAATTCCGTGGGAGGTTATTCTATATAAAATTTACTAGCCTTATCTAAATACTTCTCTGAACTAATAAAACTTACTTATACATGCAGCGTATTATCTAAGCATCTTTCGCCATCTTTGCATAGATGACCCATTTTGAATAAAATTTTCATCCAAAAGTTAAGCTACCGCATCTTATGAGACATTAACGATCAAAGTTAGTAGCGTTTTTTGCTGACTAAATATTCATTAGGGTCCTAGCTGCGTTATAAATCATTGAAGCGAGATGTAATGCTTTCACAGTTCGCTTGTTTTCCTATCGCATATTGAGGAAATAAAGAAATAGTCAAAACGTGGCCCTCTATGGAACCTTTTTACAATAAACATCGTAATGACATCCCAATGACTGACAAGGAAAATCATCATGTTATAATACTGTAAGAATGTTCTAAGTTGGATTACAATTTGACTGGTTTTACTTTACCATCAGCCAAATAAATGGTCTACCAATTTAAACTAGTTCCTATCAAATGAATATGTCGCTAAAGTCGAACTTTCAAGTTGACAGACACGTCCATTGGCATTATTGTTTTATGACATGCAAAGTTAAACGATTTTCAACTTTAGGGTGGTAGATCCCATATTTGGCTGATAGTAAATAAGAATAGTTGAACTCGCAGTAAGAGAAAATATTTCAATCCTTAAAGAGAGATGTAAACTTTATTAAGAAAGAAGGCGACTTCTACAGCCAATAAACTTGCAATAGTGAAATATGACTAGTACTTTGGTACTGTAGCCTTTGCTGGGTTATTGCAAACTTTGATAAGCGATTTCATTCAGCCTTACAGCACCAGTAAATTTTTCGATATTAAGTTTTTATTATTTCGAGTTTGGTTAGGAAAAATTCTTTAGGCATCTACGCTAAATTTGAGAGAAACTAGTAAGTACTATTAAAGTTTGTGTGCTAGGTTAGCTTAAGCAATTTATTGAATCAGCGGCTTTATTAGTGGATCAACCATCGGATAAAAACAGTTATGCTTGGTATTTCTAAGCTTTTCGAATGAATTCGTATTGAGTTTAAGAATGTGTTAGTGTCTTGTATTTATATTGATTTACATGGAAGTAGTTTTAATAAAATAATAATAAAAAATGTCGGTTCTCTTTGAATCTTAAAAGTTGTATTTCACACATTTAAGTCGTGATCGAATGGATTTGAAAGTTGGCAAGCATAATGTAGATAGACTGACATTGGAAAGGCAGTCAACAAAAAGCTTAAATAATTTCTTTCATTATTTTTAACAACAGCTTATTGTACAGTTGAAAACAAAGGAATGGTTAAACCTCTGAGAGTAATGTATCCGATGAAGCAGAAAATTTACAATCTTGTCACGTTGCGGTTAGGGTGTGGTTTTGTATCAAATCCAGTTTAATTTTCTCTTTTCCTTTGTTTAGTGTGTATATCAGATTGAAAACTGATGTTAATTAAGCTGTCGCAGGGACATGCATGTTGTCACGCGCAGGAGCCTTGAATAGCGTACGTACGACGTAGTCGACTAAGCACTTGTGAAGCTAATTTTGCAGTTGACTTGATTATTGTGTTTAATGTCGGGAACATGTTCACACAGATAACATCATCATTCTAACTCTAATTGTTGGAAGATAAACACAATTTTATATGGCAAGTTGAAGTTTGTTTATTGGCCACTATAATAATAATAATAATAATAATTTATTCAAAAAACTCATTACACATCATATTTAACTTAAGAACTTAACATACTGTAAAGGAAATATTAACAAGAAATGCCTGAACTAGGATTCCCTGTGTTTCAGGCAAATAATTCTAACATATTTAGATATAATTTAATCAACTACAGAAGGTTATTCTTATTTAAACAATGAACTATAACTAACTTGACTTTTAACTATATCCAATCCTTGGATCAGAAACGAAAAATTAAGAAAAGTTAAATTAGTCTGATACGATTTTATGTCTAACTAATGATATCGTCAATAGGTTATATATCTAATAATGTTAAATATTAAATGTTTTCTTTACGTGCTTATAGGTCGATGTTTCTGAGTCACTTAGTTTAACTATGTTTTTTTTTATTAAAGTAATTAAAACCAAAATTATTCGTATCTTTCTTATATAAAACGTGGTGGCTAAGTCTCGTAGATAGAACAACTGAGCTCCTGACATCTCAGTGAAGTATAAAGTCTGAGGCAAAAGCGCCGTTATCTCTTAGTGGTGTTTCGGGAGATATTTCTGCAATCCGAGTCGCATTTGCTTCTGGATAGTGTTTCATATTTCTAGCTCCACAACGACGTCTACGACCCATTTCTCTAAGTGGTTTCATTTTGACCTAAATTTTAAGGTTTGAATATTCAATGTTTATTTATTTGTTAACCGTAACTTTTGAAATCCTTACTAATAAATATAAATGCAAAAATAACTCTGACTATTAACTTTCACGCTTAAACCTCTGAATCAGTTTAGATGAAATAGGATAGTTTTATCCCGGAAAATTGCGTAGTTCCCGCAAGATAGCGATAAACGAAATCTTTGCAGACAGCGTCGGTGGCAAAAGCTAACTTATAATTTCAGCCAAACTCAACTATTTATGACATAGCTTTGATCAGAGTAGCGGCTTTTGACGTGCTTTTAATTGGTGATAATCTATGTTTTAAATTAGAATCCTGGATTTTGAAACAGTAGAAAATGTTGATTTCAGCATAATCAAATATTGCTTTAGGTATAGCAGTGTCGTACAAGTACAAACACATTAGCTGCTACTAACTGAACGACTAAATATTAGATTTTTAATGTCTCTGAAAAGGTCTATTAAATAATAAACACAAGTTTCATTAAATAAACGTGAAATGAAGAAGAATGAAGAAGACGTTAAAATGCTAGTTTCAAGAATAATAACACAATTACATTTTTTTTAAAATTCTTAATCCAAGAGGATTCTGAGACACCAATATTGAACTACTCGTACGTTGAACACAAAGAGTCTAGACTCCTCGAGACATAACTAATCCGGTAAACAGGTAGCTGATCACGGACAATACTGAAAACTGTTCTCACGGAGACTTGGCGGAGTGCCAGGGTGCAGTGGAGCTCAAACACTTACCATCAACGGTGAAACATTCATTTTAATCCGACAAAGGCAATCTAAATACAAATCTCAAAAACTGAGTTATGGATCTCTAAATGACTTCGAGCAGTGAGATATTGCAACAAAATTGTTTGAATAAACTTGAAATTGTGCGATTATTTTGATTTTTAAACAAGGAAAAGTAATATTTAAAATTAGTGCTCTTTATTTACCTTTATGACGTACATACTTAGTTGCAGAGCTATTAAATATAAAAAGTTTCTTTATATCTGCCGTAATAAGAATGTGGAACCGTGATAGTCGCAATAGCTTAACAGTCAAATCCAGTAAGTCACTTGAAACCAGCTGATGTCATAAAATTTTACAGCAACAGTGTCGCTCATGATAAAATGGTTGGCACTCGTAAAATTGACAGCTCCATCGTACGTTCGATATGATTCCGGACAAAAATCTAGACTCACAAAATCAGTCTATAAAAATCTGGACAAACTTTATGACAAGAGTCAGAATTGGTGGGATATAAATGATAAAGTTACTCTACAATTTGATACAAAGATTTTCACCAAAATTGATTTACTACATTCAAAAACTACGTCAAGTTTCAACTGGGCAATTTATATTACCACAAGGGATTAGTGAACGAATGAGAAGAAATCGGATTATAAAAAATTGGATTACGGACCGCAATCGGGTTAGTTCCGTTCTTGGGGACTGTTAATAGAATTTACAATTTCAGTTTTATAAAACTTTTTAAATACTCAATAAGCTTTTGGTTTTGGTTCGTTTATTTTATTTTGGCTTTACCACCATGCACCACCTCACTTAATTATATATCTTGAAGTCTTCTGCTTTTATTCCACTGTTTATGATTCACACTTTTTATGTCTGTTGCGAGTTTTTGCACCTATTTTTATTATGATATTTGTACTAAATTTCAATGTATCTTTAAATTCTGTTTTAGGCCTGTACAGTTACTCGGGATCACACATCACAGGTAAAAATATTTAAAATTTATTATGCGAATCGTATACCTATGCTGAACGAATTCGAATGCTGTGTTTCATGTAACATTTAGAGCATCTTTATTGGGTCGTTCCTTTTATAGTCAAAGGTTATGTTTGGCTTTAAGTATTTTTTGTTTACGTGTTATTTTGTGGCGATACTGTGTTTTAAGAATTGTTTATCATTCCTTGAATTCCGCCTGTCATCATGACCTAAAAAGGTTCATTGTGGATACTCCACCAGCTTGCTCTAGAGCAAGACCTTTGTTCTTAATGAACTGTCTTGATCCGGTTAGTTTACAGAAATTCCCATTTTGTATTGCCTGCCTCGAGTTGTACAATATTATTTGCTTTGTTACATGAGTTAAATGTTACATAATATTTGTGAGCTAATTGATTGTTAAATACTAAAGTAATCGTATTAAGATTATTTAAATATTTCCACTCTCTTTAACACTTACTTACTTATTAAATTTGTTTTCAATACACATAATGACCACAAGACTGACATTACGTCGGTACCATTTATCTTTATTGCGAGGTATATAAAGTTTTATTTACTTTAAAACCTTTTCATAAAGAATGCAAAGGTATCAAATAACTTCCATATTACACCTTAAAATAGACGCCGTTTTCGTAATACTTCCAAAAATACGAAAAAATGTATCCGATACAGAAAATAAGTAGCGCTCTATGTAATAAATATTTATGAAAAAAATAGCTTTTCACGAGTCAACGTTACGCGTTCATATCATGATAGTATTTGCCGTGTTTCTTAGCTCCTTATCTGTTTTTTCGAAGGCATGTAAATGTATTTATAGCTTATTACGTTATTAACATAGATTTCCCAGTTTATTGTTTACATAGAAGCAAGGAAGTTGGTAAATGTTTTATAATATGATCTGTTCTAATTTTTGCAGACTTTAAACAATAACACAATGAGTGAGTGTTATATTTAAAATTTTCACATTTTTCAGTTGTAATTATAACACATCCAGGATATAATCACGATTTAAATGTGGCTATTAAAGCTACCTCACCCTAGCCTGGATGTTTCCGCCATGGTCACGAGAAGACTAACTTGTTTAATTCGTAAGTTTTTCTACTCGCACTGATCACAACATTTCAAATCAATTTGGCCGTTGATGTAATATTAATTAATTACTGTAGTTTTAGTGTAATTAATTTTAATATATTTTTGGTTTTCTATTTGTTGTAACCTTTGCCGAGTTATTATGTCTAATAGTAAATATATACACTAGTACTACTACTATCCTTCCGACCGTTTTTTCGGCCATGGCGACCACTTTGACTCCTAATCAGTTGGGAGCTGGTGCACCCGAAGGTGACTTACGAGTATATAGCCGATTTTCGCAGCGAACACCCGTGCACAATGAGGGCACGTGAGAACGACGCTTACATAGTTGTAGCTGATTGCGGCGGGTGGACGGGCCTTTAGATCTAAACGTAATGCAGTCACATCACGCTGTTGAGATTTCCCTAAATTAATGGCATAACCGACGAAAGTGCACATTATTCATTGTTATTACAAGTACCATACCGCGTTGTTAAGGAAACAGTAGTTGGTATAATTTCTTGGTACCCTGGACAAGCAAATTATAATTTACTGAATAATTGATTTGAATTTGAATTTAATTCAAAAAAATTATAACGAAAAATAGAACCGACCACAAAAATCATGAAATAATTTTCTACCAGTCTAAAGTCGGTGCCTCAGCACGAGCCAGCAGGAGTGATTAAAGAACAATATTATAGTGCATAAGTGAGGTAGGCGACTAAATAGGTCCACTACTGCTGCTCGTGCTGGGGCAACGACTTTTGACTGGTAGAAAATTATTTCATGGTTTTTTGTAGTCGGTTCTATTTTTTGTTAATTTTTTTTTTCACTCTCTTTAGTATAAAAGATCTAAGATGCAACAGTTTAATGTCAACTGCTCGTCACCTTTTACGAAAAATTGCTTTTTCCGATGCAGAGACGTTCATTAGTCAAATTTGGTCTTCATCATCAGTTCCACTTTACCAAATTATGGTGATTTTCAAGAGCAAATGCACGAGTTACTCATAAATATATAGAAATCGCCATAGGCGTTCCTACAATATTTGAAGAGTTCCCTCGATTTCCTTAGGATCTAACCATCACATCCTAACTTGGTGCTTATGGGACCTAATTGAAAGCATTCCTAGACGAATGAAAAATAACCTCCTCTATTTTTTGAAATCGGTTAAAAACTGAACACTTGAAGATTAGGTATGCCTGAAAACATTCTACTTTTTTACTAAATTGTCATCGTGCTAAATGAAATCAAAAATATGAAAAAATTTTGAAGATATTTATTGACCTGGTACAATACTAGTTTGCTATATTGCTATACATAATATATTAGGAGCGATAATCATTTTCAAAGAAAAAAAGCACGACAAAGTACTGCTACTGATAGCTAGTGGTGGACTGTATGAAAACTAATGGAAAGATTGATGGAAACACGTGTTTAAATGATAGTAATTTAATAAGCAAAGCACAATAATATTATTAGGAACCGACAGATCGGGCAAACAAGTCACAACTGACAATAAGAGTAAAAAACATATTTAAAAAGACATTGACAAACTGTAAAAAAGGTCGCACCGCAGCCAGTCGCCAACATACCGGAACCCCAGTGGAACACTAAGAGCTGGTGGCTACTGACTGAGGTGCGGCTTCCAGTAAAATAAGTTTTCGGGCCGGCCGGCGCAGCGTGCCGCCTCTAGTGCAGACATCTGCTACGCGGACCGCTCCGTCAGGTCCTAAGTAGACCTTCGCTACCCTTCCTAATGGCCAAAGCCCACGAGGGAGAGTAGGGTCGGCGATCAGCACCACATCGCCCTCGCCAAGATTCACAGCATTGTTTGTGGGTCCTCTCGGTCTGAGCGTTGGGAGGTATTCGTGTAACCATCTGGCCCAGAATTTGTCTGCGAGTCGCAGTGTTCGTCGCCAGTCGCAGCGCCGTAATAAGTCTGCGTCGGTCAAAGATGAGGTCCACGGTACAACTGACGAGGAGCCCAGGATGAAGTGGAATGGTGTTATGGCTTCGGGAGAATCTGGAGAGGATGAAACGTAGGTGAGTGGTCTCGAGTTGACGATCGCTTCTGCCTCAAGAAGGAGTGTTATCAGGACGTCTTCCTTTATCGATTGGTTTGTGAGGCAGGATCCTAGAGCTGTTTTCACTGTCCGTACGAGCCTTTCCCATGCACCACCCATGAATGGAGATGCAGGTGGGATGAAGCGCCAAACAATTCTGTGGTTGGTGGCGTATTCCCTCACGGAGTCGTCATGTAGACAGCGTAGCTCGCGCGAGGCCCCAACAAAGTTCGTACCGTTATCGGAAAATATGGTGGTGGGGGATCCTCGGCGCGCGATGAAGCGTCTGAGGCTCATTATGGCTGCATCAGTTGAGAGAGAATTGATCATTTCTAAATGTAAAGCTCTGGTTGTCAGGCAAGTATACAATGCGACGTAGCGCTTTTCTTTGCGTCGATATATTGTTACCAAAATAGGGCCGAAATAGTCGAGCCCGACGTGTGTGAACGGCCTTTTGTGATGGTCCAGACGTTCTAGTGGTAAGTCTCCAGTCTGTGGTTGGATAGGTTTCTTCTTCCATCTTCGGCAACGTACGCAGGCGCTTGCTATGCCACGGATTGTGCTTCTCGCTCTCAGGATCCAGAATCTCTGACGGAGTTCATTTAGTACGAGCTCGTTAAAGTGGTGTGACGCTCTAACATGTTCATGCAAGATTAAGAGTCGGGTGACGTAATGACGGCCGTCGAGGATGATTGATGACTTCATGTTGTCGTTTACTCCGGGGGCAGACCTTATACGTGAGTCTAGTCTTAACAGACCGTCTCTGTCTAGGACTGGTGCGAGTTTCTTAAGGCGACTATTATTGGGCACTGGCTTTGAAGATTGCAGGGCTGATAAATCCTCAGGGAAACTCTCTACCTGTGCCAGATGAAAGACCAGCTTCTCCGCTTCCAATATATCTACAGTCTGGAGTTGGTGAGGAGATGTGGTGCCGTCCGTGTACAATTTAGAATTTGGATCTATTGGCCGAGACAGTTTTAGCCGAAATAGTCGTGCGCCCTGAAGAACGCGGGCGGTGGCGCGTAACAATCGCAGCCAAGAGCTAAAACGCGTCGGGTTCGGTACTAAAGTCGAGGATTGTATGGTGAGGAACAGAACCATTACGTCTGATTTCAATTCTGGGTCTAGGGAGTTCGGTTCCTCATCGGTAACGCACTCGGTCGGCCAAGTGCATGATGGCTCCGATAGAAATAGTGGGCCGGTGAACCATCGATGAGAAGCAGTCAAATTTAATTTTTTTGGCTTTGTAGCATCGTCGGCAACGTTGAGAGAGGTCGGGATCCACCTCCAATCAGAAGGATTGGTGGTTTCCAGGATCTCTCCCAACCTGTGCGCCACGAACGGTTTAAATGCGCGAGCATCGCTCCGAATCCACTTGAGGACTGTGGTTGAGTCAATCCAAAAAGTGGTTTTGGAGGGCTTGAATCGATGAGCTTGTAAAATTGTCTGTGCAAAACGCGACGCTATAAGAGCGGCTTGTAATTCCAAGCGGGGAATCGAAAGGGGTTTCAATGGCGAGACGCGAGCTTTGCTACCAATCAGTGACGTGGACACGGAGTCGTCGCTGTACCTGAAACGCCAATAAGCCGCGCAGGCGTAAGCTTGCTCGCCACCATCGGCCACAACGTGCAGCTGAACATCCGACAAGTCTGCCCTTGTCATATACCAGCGAGGAATTTTAATATTAGCCGAAATTCGCAACTGCTCGAACCAGTCTTGGCACTCGCTGACATAGACTTCGGGTAGGGGCGTGTCCCAATTAACGCCTGACCGCCATAACTTCTGGATTAAAATGCGGCCCCAGATAACGACTGGCATCAGGAGGCCGAGAGGGTCATAGACCTTCATGACGCTTGACAATAGGTTGCGTTTGGTAAGAGTGTCAGTCGGTATCTGGGGCACGGTGCGAAATCTTAGCGAGTCCTGACCCGGATTCCACTTTACGCCTAATACACCGACTTCATTACTGATAGGCAGAGCAACGTCGGATGTGGAAACACTTCGAAGTTCCTTTGGAACGAGTGAAAGCGCCTCCGGTTGATTCGAAGTCCACGCACGCATTTCGAAGCCGCCGGCTTTGTGCACCGTGATAACGTCAGCGGCTAGTTGTGCTGCGTCAGCGATACTAGGGTAGCTTCCGAGGTAGTCGTCCATGTAATGGTCTTCGATGATAGCCTTACAAGCGGTAGGGTAGCTTGGCTCTAGCATTTTTGCGTTTTTGTTTTTTATGTAGAGCGCTATAAAGGGACTACATACGGCGCCAAAGATCATGGATGACATGCGGTACTCTTTAAGGATGCCATCCTTACTGCGCCAGAGAAAACGTTGCGCATCCCTATCTCTTGAGATAATTCTGACCTGCGGGAACATTTCTTTTATGTCACTATTTAGAGCAACGGCACCTTCTCTAAAGCGGAACAAGATGTCGAGAAGTGAGCACAAGAGGTCAGGTCCTTGTAAGAGGAGGCTATTGAGGCTTACGCCTTTCGTTGCTGCGGCCGCGTCGTGGACTGCTCTGAGCTTCTTCTTTTGAGGATGCAAGACACCGAAGATAGGCAGGTACCACCGAATTGAGCCGTCTGTGTTGACGCAACTAGCGTTTTGCGGAAGACGCTGGTGGTAAGTGTCTGAGTCGCACTCCTCAGCGTAGCCTTTATCAATTACGTCATCAATAAACTTTTGAAAAGCTGTAGCGAACGCGGAATCTTTTGACATCTGTCGTTCAAGTGTTTTGAAGCGAGATAGTGCCTGAGGGTAACTGTCAGGTACAATTTTCGGCAAATCTTTCTTCCATGGAAGGCCAACTTCAAAATGACCATCGTCGAGCTGATGCATTGAGGATTCGATTATGTCCACTGCTCTTTGGTCTTCGTCGTTTGGACGGGGACACTTTTTCGTGATGCCTAGAGCATCGATATCGTATTGACTTTTTATAAGGCAGTCCAAGTCGTCCGAAACGTGATTTATGAACTCGAGTGGCTTTGATGAGAGAGAAAGTGCACCGTGAAGTACCCAACCTAACAAGGTTCTAGAGGCGACGGGTTCGTTCTTATTTCCGCTACGAACTTCGCGGCTTAAAGATAAATGCCAGTCTGGCGCGCCAATAAGAACCGTAGGAGAAACATCAGTACAATACGAAAGTTCGTCAGTTAAATCAGATAGGTGACTATAATCCGTGAGATTTATCGTGTGAGGGTTTTGCGCTCGAAGCCCTAGGGGCTTAATAGCCCGTGCGTGCTGAATTAAGTAACGATCGGCATGGCTACGGCCACGAACGTAGAAATCAACATAACTCACGTTAAGTTCCTTGCTCATACCACTAACACCTTCGATGCGAAGACGCTCCTGACAGGTAAGCTTCGCGCCAATGCGTGCAGCTACCTCGCCGTCGATCAGTGTCGCCGTGCTGCCCTCGTCGAGAAGCGCCGTCGTCTCGAAGTCGCCGTTAGGACCCTCGAGTACGATCGGGACTACCTTCAGCAGGCCACGGGGGCGTGAGGTCGACGGCAAGGATCCTGTAGCGTTAATTAGACAGTCAGAAGTATTCGCAATTTTATCGGGGTGTTTGGTTGCGGCGTCAACATTATTAATGTTGACTGTACTACGAGGGCTGCACTGAAAGTTTCGGGAATCCAAAACTTAGGAACTTAATTTTGGCACATATTATACCATTTTATAATCTCTAAAGTTTCAGTATCTTAACCCACTAGCCACATAGAAAAAAAAAGTAATGGTTCGGTTTCAATTGTCTTTTGAAGTCGTCGAGTCGCTGACAAAAATGGAATTGTCCCGTGAAAACTTAAGAGCTATGATTTATTACGATTTTAAAAGTGGATTAACACAAAAAAAATGTGGAGACCGGATGACTGCTGCTTTTGGTAATGAAGCATCTTCAAAGACTACAATATACAGGTGGTATTCAGATTTTAAACGCAACCGTGTATCACTCACGGACGATGTGCGTGAGGGTCGACCAAAATCGGCCGTCACTCAAGAAAACATTGATGCTGTGCGTCAAATGATAAAAGATGACCGGCATGTGACATACTGGGAAATTCAAGAGTGCTTGGGTATTAGAATGAGTCAGATACAAATTATTTTACGGGAAGAATTGGGCGTGCAAAAGTTGTTTTCTCGCTGGATCCCTCATTTATTATCTGACGAGCAAAAAGCGACTCGTGTCAATTGGTGCCGCAAAACTTTGAATAAATTCAGCGGAGGAGGCTCAAATGCAGTTTTTAGTGTCGTATCGGGTGACGAGTCGTAGATATATGCATATGAGCCTGAATCTAAAAACCAGTCTCGAATATGGGTCTACGAAGATGAGCTCAAGCCGACAAAAGTTATTCGCTCTCGCAGCACGGCCAAGAAGATGGTGGCCACGTTTGTCTCCAAATCGGGTCATGTAGGTACTATACCTTTCGAAGATCGTAGAACGGTTAATGCCAATTGGTACACAACTATTTGTTTGCCGAGTATCTTTGATTAACTCCGAAAAAATAACCCTAATTGCCGCATCGTCCTTCACCACGAAAATTCCAGCTCCCACACCGCTCGGAAAACAAATGAGTATCTGAACGGTAAAAACGTCGAACTCCTGGACCATCCTCCATACAGCCCCGACTTAAGCCCCAATGACTTTTACACATTCCCCAAAATCAAGTATAAGTTGCCTGGTCAGCGGTTTCAGACGCTGGAAGAAGCAGTGGACGCCTTTAAAAGGCCATTTTATCGACCCCTACTTAAGCGTTCAATAAGTGCTTTAAAGACTAGTTTAAACGCATGGAAAAGTGCATAAAATATAAGGGCGAATACTTTGAGAAACAATAATAATACTTTTATCCAATTTAACTGCATACTTTTATCTATTCCCGAAACTTTCAGTGTGACCCTCGTAGACGGGTCGACAGCAGACGCTTGTGTCATGTTGCATTGTCCACTTGATGTCGCGCTAGCATGGGTGTCGGCGGTTTGTGTGCCGTGGAGAAGTGCGTTGTGACGTCTTGAACATCCGTCAACTCCACAACGTTTCGCTCGGCAATTGTTCCATGTATGCGGGTTGGCCTTAAGGCAGCGGTAACAAATTTTTGACTCTCGTACCCAGCGCCATCTATCGTCAATAGCAAGCCCTAAAAAAACTTTGCAGGCCTTTATGTCATGAGGCCCTTGTTTACAAAATATACAGCGTTCGGATATTTTGCTGTTGGATACCGTGGCGTGTACCGCTTCCTTTTTGAATTGAAATTTGGAATTGTTTGTTCGAGGTAAATTGAGGTGCATCGGTTGAGGTGGCGCCTTAAATGTACTGTCAGCAACAAAATTATATTTTAATTGTTTGTCTGCCTCAGACAAAAGGAATTGTGACAGTAATTCGAGTTTTGTTATATTTTGTAACTCTGGTACGTGAATGGAGGCAAAATCTGTAAAGCGGGCTCTAGTGTGCTCGCTCAACTTCACCAAAATGCACCGAAAAAGCTCCGGGGAGCACAAATACTCGTGTTGATTAAGCAACTTGAGAGTCGTAACGAAATTACGCAGTTTATTTGCTAGGCCATTTAAATCCTGTGGAGAACTTAGCTTAGGACTGTTGCGCAGCTCGGTGACTTCGCGGGCCACGAGGAGCTCCGGTCGAGCGTAAGTCTGTTCCAAGGCCTTCACGATGTCGTCGGGGTCGCCGGAAGTCCACATGAGCGACGCGACGGACTGGTACGCTTGACCGCGGACCGCGTTGTTCAAGCGATCTAAATTCTCTGAAGGAGAGAAAACAGATTTAGTTCTCTCGTAACTACTTTTGAACGCCATCCACTGGCTGACTTCACCCGAGAATGTGATGAGTTCGAGTTTCTTTGGCTTGTTGGACAGAGCGTTAATAGCTTGAGATAATTTCGTTATAGGGTCCGAAGAAGAACGTTCAGATAACTGTTTTGTCATTGTGTCGTATTTATCATTAGGAAAGCTGCACGCGTGAGTGAGTTTAGAGTAGTTTGCACGGTTGACATCGGGCGCGTAGAACGATACCGTGTTGGTAGGGGCGGCCGGCTGTGAACAGGGTCCTTGAGGATTACCCAAGGTGACAGTCGGCGCCTTACCAGGCATGTCTAGGTTTGCCGCGGTCATGTTGACATTTTGTTCTGAAACCCAGGTAGAGGTGCGCTTCTCTACATTGTGATCAGAAAAATACGAACTACGAGTACGAGCTGACTTATCTGATGCTTCCAATGCGGCGAGTTTTGCTTGAAGCTCCGTTTGTTCCGCCTCGGACTCCAGGCGGGCAAGCTCGCGCTCGCGCTCTGCTTGCTGACGTGCGAGCACAGCTTGTTGGCGCGCGAGTTCAAACTCGCGCTCCGCTTGTTGACGCTCGCGATCCGCCTGTTGTCGCGCGAGTTCACGCTCGCGCTCCACTTAGCGCCGCATGGCGTCAGCTTCTAACGCCAGTTTCTGAGCACGGACGGTCGCCGACGAACGCGATGATTGTGTGCGCTCGCTGCGAGATTGCTTACTGTGGACGCTAGAAGCGGTTGGTGCTTTGGTATTTCCGTCGTTGCGTGAGCTAGAAGGAGCATTTGGGCGATCGGCGGCGGGGCCAGGCTGTGCCGCGCTACCAGGGGCGTTGCCCACCGTGGGTATGCTCATTCTATCAGGCAATGCCGAAGCACCGATGTCGGTTGTGGTTGAACCCGGCCGGGTGCCGCGCGGTGACCGCTCGCGGCGATCGCGTTGCACCCCCTCGCATTCCGTAGTTGCGGGATCTGTCTTTGTCTTACTCCGTGTTTCGACCATAGTGAATACGTATGAAACTAATGTAAATAATGTATTCTACACGAAACGGAAACTATAATTCTACAATGAACTTACGTGGAGAAAATTTTTGACAGATGATTTTCGCTGGATGGTATTTTTACGGTGAGAATGGACCAAAATGATAGCTAGTGGTGGACTGTATGAAAACTAATGGAAAGATTGATGGAAACACGTGTTTAAATGATAGTAATTTAATAAGCAAAGCACAATAATATTATTAGGAACCGACAGATCGGGCAAACAAGTCACAACTGACAATAAGAGTAAAAAACATATTTAAAAAGACATTGACAAACTGTAAAAAAGGTCGCACCGCAGCCAGTCGCCAACAGCTACAGTGAAACACTCTTGAAGATTAGGTACTTACATTACTTGCTCTTGAAGGAAAAATTATGTAGCCTTAATAACGTCTAAATCTTCTCTTTGTAAGGTTTCACAGGTGTCGCCGCGACCCCGATAAGCTGAAAGAAATAACGATAGTTCCTTATAATATTTTCAAAGAACATAGTTTAAATAGCGGGGGAAAAATAATGATTGCTAATGAAGTAGAGAAAAGTGACTTAAAATTCCGGCGTGTAAAAAGTTGCATTTTACTAAATATTTAACTTTCAATGTTGTCAGATGGGTAAAACAGTGTCCGCAAATATGTAGCAACATTTTTACCCCAAAAGTCAATGTCGCATTTGTTTTGTTTTAATTTTTTTTAACGATTTTTGACGTCAGGATTATGTCTCTCTCTGGCAAACAGGTTATGTTTAATCATAATTACATGACGTAAAGCTCATCAGATTTTTACCAAAAACTACATATAATCAGCATAGTAGATTGTTGAACAAGGGCTTAAAAAGCTCCATTTTACAGAAGCCGCAGGCGAGGGTTGACAGTTCAATCGAAGAAAATGGGTTTGAGAAATGATTTTTTTATACACAAATAGGCTTGTACTAAATAGGCTTGTACTCGTATTGACCATATCACGCGTCATGGTAAGCGAAGCTGTGGACTAAGATGTAGTAGCATGCTATAAATGCAAGTTATTATAAATGACTGCATCGAAATTAAGCAACAACTGCAAATGAATGTTAATTCAAAAGCATTTATTTTTCTACAATTGCAATTTTTAAAACAATTTACCTTTTGGATTTCCTACTTTTAAGTTTATTATTCATGGCTGTTGGCGCTTGATTGCCTTGGTCATTGGTCATAGACAAATGTCTAACTTTATGTACAATGCTTTACAGGCATAAGAACTGAAATAATTATTTTATCGCATATAAAGAACTGAAACTAAAAATTGAAATGTAGCTTCAATTTTTGTTAAAGGTTAGTTTAAAGTTTACAGACTGCTCATAGTAGTATCTGCAAATGGTTTCTTTATCCCTAATTTGATACCATGTTTTCTTTGTGTCTGAGCTTTTTAAAATCCGTCTAGACAACTTAAAAGTTTTGTACCGGTTTCCCCAAAGCTATCTTTTAATCATAAATATCAGTAACAAATTGACATGTTTCGGTGTAACGTGGATTATATTGACGTGTGTTAGTGAATCGTTAGAAAAACTTGAAGAAATTGGAACTTTTTACATCACCTAACTTCAATGTGGTTCGGAGAAAATAATGATCTAGGTACCTACTTAATTTAATATTCACTATATATGTTATAAATTATTGGTGTACTGCCTTTTCGGCGAAATATTTTCCGCCTAATTTAACTTAGCAACCAACCTTTAGCCAATGTTTCATTTGGCAAAACAATCGTTGCATATATTTGCTTCGCATTTTTCTTATTTCACAACGTTTTTATATTGCAAAATTTTGCTTCATCACACTTTTATGTGACAAATAATAAAATTATGTAGCAATAATTGGCTTTGGCAAATAACAAATTGTCAAATAATTATTTGGCCAATTTTTATATTTAAAATTTGTGCGACCGAGCGAAGCGAGCGAGCAACACGGTTCGGAGCAGAAGCGACTTGGATAGTTTAGGTATAGAAGGCTTAGCCTTCGATATTAGGTTCTTTTTTATAGCAGCCAGGATAACTGCCACTAGGAAAGGAGGTTGGATGCCATTTAATGTGTTGCTTAATTAAGATATGCTAGTACTGATTTTTCGTCAAACGTACTGACGTTTGACGAAAAAATAAATGACATTTAATAAAAATCCCAGGTAATAATTTGCATAACAATAATATATCAAATCATTAGTTGGGAAATTATATCAGTACAAAACGTTGAGTTGGGAAATAACATTTTTCCTAAATGAAAACATAGGATAAATAGTTTTTGGAGCTAATAATTTGCTGAATAATTTGCAACCACAATTATTGTTATAAAACTAATTTATTCAAAAACAATAATGTCATTGTCAAACCAAATGAATACCTACCTACATGGAGATAAATATGTATTTGAAATGAAACTTATTGATAAAAATAACATCGTGTAGCTGTGCTAAAAACACAAATAAAATATTTTTTTAAATTATTTTTATAGCTTACTTCATGGTGAATTTCATGATCGTTATTTTTTTCACTATGTGAAATTAACCACATCTTTGTTCGTAAATCAAACAGAAATGAAATCTACGATATTCTATATACTATATCACAGCCAGATTTACACAAGTTTTTTGCCCAAACGACCTTTCAGAAATTTTACTTCCCATGCGATACACAGTGAAATTGCGAAAACATTTTGTACTCGCTATATTGTAGTTCCAAACCAGGTGGGTAAGGGTAAAAGTACTTCTAACTTTGCATATTTTGATGACATGTACTTTGCCTCTTACAAGCGACCTTTAGCTTAGAAAAGGGTCCGGGAATGTTAAACCGTTTCATGAAATAGCGGGTCTTTATCAATACCAGGTATTGACAGTAGACTTACCTACGAATACTTTATTGTACAAGGATATCATTAGGCATGTTATTTTTTTTTGTCACAGGCCTGAATGTACTTAATCTAAAAAATATAATGTTAATAATCTTTGCGTTGTAATTAGTAAGATTTATTCTTCAAAATGCGTAAATATTAGTAAAAAAAAAACGTAAAACGGCCTTGTTATTAGTTTCAAAGTAGTTAATTAGCAATAGTAAAAACTACTGAAAGTACCTACTAAAACAAGTACGTATTTGAATTTAAAGAAACTACCAATTTTACAAATATTAATGTGAAATAAAGAAATAAATATACAACTATGTAGTTACAACAGTTAACAGTTAACAGTTATGTAGTATGTGTGTGTTAGCAACTGTTTTTGCTGTGATGTAGTGTGTTTTTGTTGTCAATAAATATTGTGAGTTTGAGTTTGTGAGTTTAGTTAGATAACTTTCGTATCCATCACATGATTCGGAAAGTTAAGTTTTTGAAATTGATCTTCAATAAAAATTAAAACTGAATAAGATTTTAAATTGTGCCATAGGCATTAAAAACAAAGTGAAGTAAATACAAACGCCATTAGAACAAAGATATTTTAAAATTTTGTTAGTAAAAAAGACCTGTAAATTTGGGCCATGTGGAGGATCTCAGATTGCTAAAGAAGCGAAGAGATCTCTCCATTTCCGGCTTCTGGGAACGATATTTCACTTTATTATGCGCACGTGGTAAATAGCAAAGTGACTGCACGAGTGGCGTTCGCGTGTTATTGTTTTCAAAGGTGTAATTTTCAAAGTGTTTTCCTTTAGCATTGTTTCTTTACAACATTACGAGTATTTTGAGTTTATTTGAGGAAAGATGTCTAGTATTGTCCAAACTGACGCTATTGTAAAAAGTAATTGCTGCTGATTATTGAAAAAATCGGTCGAGTAGTCTGGGTCGCATTCGAAGTGTTCCGTAAGTACCCACATTATCGATAAACACGTTTCGTGCGTGAAAACTCCCTTTAACCGTTTACTGTATTTTATTTTAGTATTAGTTTATACAAGGTGTGTCATCCATAAGAACATAAATTTAAATTATTAACTATTGAGAACCGTTTTATCGAAAAAATATATCAATTACCGTTAATAATGCAGATTTATTAATTTTTTAACTTTGTCGAGGCAGCATGTAGTATAAACATTTATTTGACGTTTCAGAGAGGCAGCAAATGTTAGTTTTATTTTTTAGCTTTGTTACCGATACATTGCGAGCCGAATTAATTTGTATGAAAAAAAAAAGGTTTTTTTTTTAACTTTATACTTACTAATTTACGTTCATAAGGGAATATGCTTTCAGCCCTCAAAATATTATGTTTTTATGGAAGTCACAGGTTGTATGACAGCGAGCGGGAGGACCTGGATACCTGGGTGTATTTCTCAACAACTGGCCTCAGACTGTTTGGGATCGGGAGGAATGGAGAATATGGGAAGGCAGTGGGACACCAACACAGGCTAAATAATAATAATAATATATTAGTATGCCTACAATACTGTAGACTTAGTGGTAAGATTTAGATTTTACATGAAATCCCGTGAGTTTATCGGGACAAAATGTAGCCTATGTTTTAGACGTCCTCACACCATTTACATTCAACTTCCAAATCGTCTACAAACATCTGTGTTGTATACAAAACGGGTATTAAATAATCCATAACATAATAACTCGTTCGGTAGCCCTACAATCTATAGGTAATCGGATGATTTTAATCGTAACGTGAAGTTTAATGAAAAAAAAAACATAGGTAAACCTTCCTTCGGTAGTCGGGTAAAAACGTCACAACGTCAAAGTGATTAGAACTTAGGGCCTACTTCCCAAAACGTTTATCTTCGTCCGTCAGACTAAAAATCTATTTCTTACTCGTGAAAGCACACCCCAATTCCGTTTGGAAAAGTGGAACGAGTGATGGTTGACCGATTAATTATTCGTTCACTAGCGAAGCGCCGACGATCGTCGTCTGCGGCACGCGACCGACATCGATTGCCGATAGTGTTACGTAAGTGAGTTAGAACTCTCGCAAGAATCCTGAAATAGTCGGGAGAATTGCACTCCACGACGACCGGATTTATGAGAATTTCTTAACTATCCACACTGCGTTGGTGGCATCCATTTGCAATCAAACTTGATGAGGTATGGTGATTTTATCTTCCCGAGTAAGTGAGCATGCTTTTATCAGTTTAAACGCCAGAGAGAAAACATTATAGCAATCAGATTGAAGTAAAAGTAATAGAGACTGCGATGAAACATCGATATGCATTAATTTAAAATCTTAGAAATTAAGATTTGTTATGAAGGTATGTCAATTATACAAATGTATGGTTGACTATGTTTGAAAATGAACAGTACCTATTTAAAATAAAATATATAATCTTAAAATATATATATTTATATTGTATTATATAAATATTTTATGTGCCTATTAAATTCTATGAATTCATTCTTAAGTTAAACTTAAATGTCACAGTAGAAAAAGAAGTCAGTATCTTAAAATATGATATATAAAAAAAACTATAATAATAAAAATATAATTATAAAACTTTACTTAAATGTAAACTAAACGGCTGAAGCGATTATAAAAAGGTTTCATAACTAAAAAGTCTCAACATAATAATATCCCTGATTAAGTGAATTTAAATCGTCTCGGTTAAACAAAGACTAAGTTGTCGACAACAGCTAAGTTAACCATAGAAACATATTCGGTTCCATTTAAAATAGAGACAAAACATAAATGTTTGTTTATGATTTTCTGTTTGATTTACATTGAAAAGTGTAACGCAATTTCCTACTAATAACAGGTGTTAACGAACAAGTATTTAAAAAAATATATATAAATTTTAATCAACCGCAGCGTAATTAGTCGATGCAATTAAATGAATGAATAACACTCGCTGTTTCCCGTATCGTTCGACGATCCGTTAAAATAATGACAACCATTAAATTATCTCAACGAGAAGCTTAACAAGAAGGTTAGGTGAGGGCTATTAAATGAGTCATTACACGTCTTAGAAAGATAGGGTAATTGTGCGTCTTAAAAACGTTATAAAATGGTTCTCAAGTAGTTTTAGAGCTTAGCCTCTATTGATCTGGTTCAAAAAGCATTTATTTCAGGAGATGACAATGCGCGCTTTTCTTCTGCTGAAAAATTTTAGGCAGTAACCACATTGGCCATTGTTTTGGTTCATGTTTAACTGGTTATAAAAAAAAACCAATGTTTTGATGGTACGTAATTTATTTTCAGAGGAGCGCCCACGAAAAGTGGCACTAAAAACGTGGTGCAAAACAAAGTAAAAGCATTCTCGTCGTGAGTTGAACCAAGTTGACTTAACTTTAACCATTAACAATGTCAAATCAGTTCAGTTATCAAAATTCCTTTGATTTGACGGTTGAGTTGACATTGGCTGTCGTTGAAGCAAATTGCTGCAATTTTTATAGTCAGGAGAGTTAATCGTGAGTTTAATAAAATTGAGTTTTGATTCGGACGTGAGGTTGACGAACTGATAGGAGATTGCAACCCACTAACCGCAGTAGCTGTGGGCATTAGTCCGGTTGGAATTATTTCAGCGCTGTCGTTCAGTTCCATACAGCATAATAAATGTCACGGGACAATTTGATGTCAATTGACCTAGACTCACACTGACCAAAGCTTATATTAGAAATACTGTGCAACGGATAGACATACTTTTACAGATAATTACATCCTTAAATACATATTAACAATGTCCAAGACTCGAAAATTAACATTTGCATTATTCATACCAATATTTCCCCTAACTAGTGATCAAACTTGGGGTCGGTCGTCAACATTGCAGCTGACCTAAATAACCTTCTCACCTTAAGATTTTTTCCTTTATAAAACTGTACTGTGTATATTTTTTTGTTCAATCGTATTCAAATTTATGTAATTTGTGAAATCTGTGAATAAACGTTTCTATTCTTTTTTTTTTTATTCTAAATTTAAGCTTCGCAGAAATACGAACAATGGCGGTTGGTATACGGCTTAAATGGTCTAGAGCTGTCGTGTTCGGGATTTTCTTTTCTTTTCTAGTCGAAAAACGATGTTGGCAAGTTACTGACGCTGGCTTACGTTACCCCCATTTTACGTACGAGCTAAAATCCCCCGTACATGCAAAGATTCAACTCGAGACACTCTTAAGTTCGACATAATGCGTTTTCCGTGATAGACAGAAAGCACCCGGAAAAATCTCAGGTAACCCAACTGAATTGAACTTTTCAACAAAAGAATTCGAGTTTTATCTCTATTCAAATTGAAAGTAGGCTCCACAAGATCTATATCATGTTAAGTGAAATGTCATTCAAGTGGTAAGTAGGAAAAGGTAATAGAATATTTTCCAATTGTGGCAAAAAGTTTGAAAGTAATCTAAATGAAATTTTATACCAAGTTGCGATTGCAGAGTGGTGATTAATTACGAAAGTGATTTCCCTAGTGACCTTCTACGTACAAGCGGACAATATTACCGCTCCTAGCGCCGACCGTTTTCGTTCCTTTGCTACTCTATTATGAAAACGTCATTACATCTGAAATATGATCACTTAGTTTGAAGATCAAAGCATAATACACCAAAAAGTGAAAATAAAGAAAAAATCGATCCGCTGAAGATTGACTCTATACGTCGTACAAATTTTTTGCTGAACGTAGAGTTCCGTATTAAATTACACTTACCCATAAAGATGGTTAGCAGTTGCAAGGAACTTCATCTTTGTGTCCTTAAAATGGGCCGCGTCGCGTCGCAGTGTGAACATACTTTTAGATGCAAATAAAACAAATAACAATCCATTATCATTAGTCATATTCATATTTGATAACATGGACTTAAATTAGAGCCAATCTGTATTGCACAGTGCTCCAGTTACTAATAAACAATCACGTTCTATGCAGGGAGTTATTAAAAGTTATATTTTCTTATTATTATATTAAGGTACTTTTTAAACTTGTGGGAGATTAGCACATTGCAAAAATGAAATTGTTGTATTCTTTAGTGTTTACAATATTAGTATCAAGGTTAGGACTTCCTTTTAAGTAAAGAAATACTTGTGCCGGGAGGTCCCGGATATTATATTTCACTTAAGTTCCACCCAAAGTAGGTATATATTTTATTTTAACCGCGAATTCGTGCGTATTGAAGTATTTAATAATATACTAACATGCTTAATTTAGCTCAGTTTGTCGTATAGGAGTAATATCAGAAATAGGTCTCTGTACTAAATTAATCGTTTATTTGTATACAATTACGTCTCATGTATTCTGACGAAGCTGTTATTGAGCATCAGCCTCCTAAAGCATGTTAGTCGATGAATATTTTATAAGATGAAATAGCGGATAACAACCAAGAGCCGATCAGAAATCCAATAAAATCCTGTACTACGAAACAAAGACCATTGCTAAGGATTTCAAATTTTAATTCAGTCATCACCTATCTACCGCTGGAAAAAGTTTATTTTTTTGCTAATATTTTTGTTTTATTTTTTTGCACAAAGCCTTTGACGCAAACGTTAGTCTAAATAGCCTAAAATGTATTCATAAAGTTTTGGAGCATTTGTGGGTGAAATTTCTATTTTAATGTACACACTAGTACACACTATACACTATAAAACCATTAAGTGAGAATCTCGGCTTTATTAGAATTCACAGCTGGAAAATATCGATTTAATATTCAATCAAAACAAAAATCACTTACGTATGTTCAAAGCAACCAACGCTTGCTGCTTAATTAAAACGATATTAGATTGGTCTTGAGTCCCATATTCGAATGCAACTGAAGCTCTGAAAACAAAGAAAGATTCATTAAAAAAGAAACAAAAATAGAATCTGCCTTACCAATAAACGAACTGTGAAAACCTAGCAATTAATGCATGCCACTTTATTTACATTTTGCCGCTGAATAGCCGTCTTACAGAAGAAAGGTTGTTAAACCGAGTGAAGTTCAAATGAATGAGGGCTCTACGCATTCGTGCGAAGGTTGGTTTCGATGTGCATGTATTGTCTTTATAGTTTTTTTCTTTGTTTGAATCTAGGGAGAATGTTTCATTGGGGTGGGGCTTTTGTGTAATAAAACGAATGCTTTCCTGTGTCCGGAGGTCGATGGCGATGCGTGCTGCGAAAATATTCGGCGTTGCAGCCACGTAAGGAATTTCGGCCTTGGCCGCTGGGTAGTATCGCTTTTATACCTGATGTAGTTCGGTGAATGAAACAAACACCAAATTTTCCCCACGACATTCAATGTTAATTGAGCGTGACCTTAGAATATAACCATTTAGTTTAATATCGGGACTTAAAAGTGGAACGTGTTAACTTGGCTGCGATTTCGGAGTATTTTGTCGTAATTGTGTAGATTCTAACTTTCGCTATAAGTTTTCTCGCCATACAGTTTCGAGCATTGTAAAATGTGAATGTTGATGTGAATTTTGAATCAAATATAGAAACTAGTGAATTAATAGTAATAATATAACTTTTAGTTGGGTGCTAAATAATTTGATTAGTACATAGTATGGTTGAGGTCAAATTACATAGTCTAGAGCGTAGACCAAAGTAGCTTGTTTAACTGGTTTTTACTGAATATATTTGGGAAAATTGGCGTGAAAAGACTATAATTATGAACTTATTCCATCATTCTGTTTCACCACTGGATGACAAAGTGGAAAGCAGCTTTCATCCTTACTCCAGTAATATTCCAACATGTGCTACTAAGCGCTTCGCTTCATCTTTTGTATTAAATGCGGACTGCTCACTTTCGTCGTCTGTTTTTCCGGATACACCTACCTAATATACTTACAATTTAGCGCTATTTAAGGTCTAAAAGCTGTATAAAAGCTGTTACTGAAACAGTGATACATATCTTATACCCTTGCCCTTAGACGCATTTACCCCCAGGTGAGATATAAAGACCAAAATGGCTGAACAGTTCTCAATAAAAACCTACCTACCACTCATGTCTATGATGCATTGGTGTGGTTGCTGCCATACGACTAATCGTAATTTGGCAAACAAGCGACCTGCATGGCATGATAGCCGTTCAGATCACAAACCGAACGCGAGCAATTGCCAGTGTTTGCTCAATTTCAGACCTCATTGGTTTTAATGGTTTAAATGGCACTAATGCAACTCGAATCTATTCTACCAATGTAATGTTTGTACCTCGGGACTAATAATAAAAGGAATAGAAATAGTATCATGGTAAAAAATGCGAGGCTTGTATATGGCTAAAAAGCCATACAAATTTATAGGTAGGGTAGTTTTTATTCCGGAAATTAGTTTCTGTTGGATAGTGATAAACGAATTCTTTGCAGACGCAGTCGTGACCTACAGCTAGTTAAAACCTATATAAGCGACGCCTAATAATATTTATTTTGTGTTTTGCTGACTGTAATTTTTGTAACAATCAACCATATTTGTATTGAAGTTTTTTTTGGTAATTTACATCTGCTGGGCAAAAGCCCCTGGGTTTCTAACTCGCCTTGTCTACACTTATGTTTATTTACATTAAATTAACCACTTTTAAGATTTTTTTCTGCATATTTTCGTGAACATGAACCAGGAATTCGTATTCAGTTATACAACCAAACCGAATTCAAACGGACATTCTCGATTACACTATCAAACCGATAAATAAAAAAAAACTGTTGAAAATAATTGAATTTATGCAAATCCAGTTCAGTTGAACTGTTGGGTTCGGATTTAAAGTGTCAGTTTTTGTAGAAAAAGTTACGAAATTCATTTTTGACACGATACGAGGGCGGACACAGGGATTCAGATTTAACTTTTTATGGCAAACAGCAGATTAAATTGAATTGGGTAAATGCTGAGTGGATTCCTTTTTCATAACAAACGTATTTAAATAGTTATTGGTACTATTGGAATATTTGTTACTTCCTATAGATTAAGTTAGGTATGAAATAAATGTCTCTTATTTTTACTCTAATTTTTTTGTGTGTGGTTGCTGATAGGCCCATTATTTTAAAGTTGAAATACAGAACGGCCAAGCCAAAGTCGGACTTGCACACCGAGGGGTATAGTACGCTATAAACGGCCGTACCTATCTATAAAAATATCAAGTGTAAGATGACCCCTGGTTCTTAATAAATATACAAAGTGTGAATCATTTTAACTAATTAGAAAAATTAAGAAATTTCGAAGCAAATAGGTAATCTGATTTACCAATATACCTACTCCTTGGGATTTGTTTGTAAACCATTTATTACAATTTTTTTATCAAAATTTATTGCTTTTATTTTATTGCTTTGGATCAACAAAAATCACAGAAAAAAAATCAATGTTCTGGATTTTACTTTCCAATACAAAGTAAGCCCAAATTTTTAAGACTCTGAAAGCCAATTTATGACAAAACCGTCATTCTCTAAAAATATATTGTTTAAATAAATAATAAATATATATCGTGGGACACTTGACATCAATTGACCAAATCCTAAACTAAGCAATTAAAGCAAAGCTTGTACTATGGATACTACGTAGGAAACGGATAAACATATATATGTAGCAAGCATAGATAAATACATGCAAGCATATTAAACATCGAATATCTGAGAAAAACATTTGTATTATTCATACAAATATCTGCCCCGGCCGGGAATCGAACCAGAGACCTCAAGCTTCGTAGTCAGGTTCTCTAGCAATTTGGCTATCCGGTCGTCCAGTTTATACATATACCTAACAAAGATATTCGTCCAGTTTATACATATACCTATTAAAGGTATTCGTTTCATCAATGAACTTCATTTTCTGAAACTGTCGTTAAGTTGTCGCACGTCGTCGCTACAACAGAAATTAACTTTAATTTACAATACAAAAATACTTAAACTGAACGCAGTCCAGCCAGCGGTTTGCCACCCCTGGCCTGTGAAACCGCAGTCCGAATTTACTCTGAAAATCAGGAAGCCTCGGCTTTCCGTCGCAATTTTTTGCTTAGTCAGTTGGCTCGCCTTTCACCACAATGCGACTCGACAAACAGTTTCATACGTGCCGAATGACGGAAATAATAAAACTCGTTTCATTATTAATACTTTTTATCGGCTTGACGTTTGTGTTTTCTGTTACCAAAGCCGTTTTCGGTTCGCATTTGGGATTTTGTTACGCCATCAATTAGTGAAGTATGTTCAGTACGGCAACAAGCCCTTGTTAACTCGCTAATAAACCTATTTCGAAAATATGATATTTCTTTTCATATCTACTTATATACTATGCATATTATATGGCAGTTCAACTTTAATTTATATCAAACCTGGAACTTAATCAAGATGACATCTTGCAAAAAGACTACAATGCGTCTTTAAGTTCTTCTGGAGTATTGCGAGGCGATTGGTTTCGTTGATTGAACCTCCGTTAATGACCATAACGCGCGAGCATAGTGAGCGAAGCGAGCGCGACGCGGCAGCTGCCGGCCACGCGCCAGGATCTAATTAAACTAGAAAATAATTTGGCACCTGCCAATCCTGATTATGGGAATTTTTGGAATTCTAAGATAATTTTTTTCCAGCACAGCTGTAGTTTCGCATGGTTCAACATTTTATCAACCCCGATAGTCAGAGTTGCTACTAGGTGTTAATATGGTGACGAGAGGGATCGGTTCTGTCTCTTTATCTCTGTCTCTCCTTGCTATTTTTGCCGGTTACATCTTTTTTAAATCATCAAGACGTCTATTTTCCTTAATTCACTGTTGTTGACAGATAACCAAGTTAAGAGGGTCTTTCCGGCTTTCTCGCTAGATGGTATTATTTCAAATTAGTTTCATTCCACAGTCTCTAAGCAATTCAATCAAACTTGAAATGACTTGCTGTAGATTATAAACAATGAATGAGATTTAAAACCGTTTGCATATACGTCGTGGAGCTGGTAACAAAGGCAACGGACATAATGCGTGCGCTATCTCACAATCTAGGCCTGAGTAATGAGACTACTTCAATACTATTAGATGAACACAATGATATTGTTCTATACTTGCAGAAAAAAATGTATTTTCAAGCCGGCTGGTGGTTTTTCAAGTATGATGACCCCTCCGTAAACTGTTTAATGGTTTTAAAAGCGAGTTAACGCAATCGGTCTTACTTGCTTGTCGGAACTCAGAAATATTTCCAAAAAATTTAAAACTTCTTTGAGCAAAATTATGTTCTGTCCTTGTCTTTCTAGAGCAAATGCCCAAGTGTCAGTTAAAGATAAATTAGGTTCAACTAGCAAAGGCTGGGGGGTGCTTGTTGAGTAAGTAATTTTTCGTTAGTCCAGGGGGAAGAACAGTGCTTAATCCAGTGCACCGTTGGAACCGTTCAGTGATTTCTGTGACCTATTTGTTCAATGATCAACAATTATGCTCATTTCATTAATCTTTATTTTCAGTATTTTTTCTAACATTGGCACAACACATTCATATTATAAGCTGAGAAAATATATAATAATATTATACAGGAGTGAGTCACTTAAATGTCTAAGGGTAGTCTAATCGACACAATCGTAATCTTGTGAGTTACCTGTGCAGTAAAAATCACGAAAATTAGCAAAATAGTACCTACAGTTTTTTACTTATTCACAATTCCTAAAGGATCTTGTAATTTTTAAAACAGTTTTATAGTCTCAACTTAATAAAACATACATAAAACAGTGTAGTAATGTTGGTAATTAAAGTTTTGCTTTGGAATATGAAATTCACAGAGCTGCTACGATAAAATGGCGCGCAGCTACCGTCTTAGTGCTTATCTTCACCCCATTTTATTTTAATTTCAAAAAGTTGAAAAACAGACGACTTCGCGGAAATTAAGCTTAAATTTTGAGCACAGTAGTATTTTAGCTCAAAATTTTCAATTTGCAAAATGAAATGTCACAGTTATAAATTAAAATAACGACTTACTCGTTTTTAGAAGTAGTAACTATCATACTTCTTAGAATGAAAAAAATATGTGACTTAAAATAATTATACGATAGATAATAGTATATTATTATAGTAGTAGTGTCAAATACATATATATATTGACAGACTGTTTTCCCATGAAAGTCGTCATTGAATTCACTACTGTTCCTTAACCGACCACCATGACCACTTTCCCAAGCATCCAGTCGTCTTTTTTTAAAGTCGGTTGAAAACAGACCACGGAAGCCATTTCCATTCCTTACAGCCATATTCTAAAAGATAAAGCGAAGGTTCAAAAGAAAGCTGTCAAATTTGATTTCCGGAGCACTCAACGGGGGCGTTTCAAATCGGCATAATAAAGAAGTGTCATTTTGTATGGAACAACATGGCCAGCTTACCTATTGTACATAACAGAGGTCAGTACGTACTACCTATATATAATTATATTACACGGATTGTGCGCTATATTGTACGATTCATGGAGTTACTTGTCAGTACCGAGTGCTACACTTTGTTTATAATGCCTACAACACGACGTCTTTGCGACTAACCGTAATAAATTCTCCCCTATTCGATGCTTAGGTACCTTGTGGATCAGAGGAAATCTGATATTAAATGATATTGAACGGATAACTCACGTCTTAAATCGAGTTCAGCTCGACATGTTTCGGGTTATTTCGAAACCGGTTAACCACCGGGATTGTGGTTGGTCGGTACCCCCAAGTTGGAAAACAGTGTTAAATACTCGTGCTGCGTCATCGGTTGGTGTGAACGTGCCTTTACGGAACGATGTTGTTAGTGTTGTATCCTACCCTTCATTTGACAGTGACAATAAAAATGACGATGAAAATGTGGGTAGTTGTGCGCCTGAGTTGGTTTCGTCGGACAGTCGCGCGATCAGAGCGGTGGCGCGTAGTGCGCGTGTTGCGGCAGCCGCCGAGTCGCGTGCTCCAGTGATGAAGGGTTTCGAAATAACCCGAAACATGTCGAGCTGAACTCGATTTAAGACGTGAGTTATCCGTTCAATATCATTTAATATGAGTGAGTCTCACGGTAGTTTCATGAGAGGAAATCTGAAAATGTTTGATAATAATGTACAATTTCATTACACATGGATGCACTACTTTCAAGTTTACCTCTGCTGTAATACACAGGACAGTTACTTTTACGATAGTATCTTTCAATATATATTTTATGTAAGTATTTAGTACCTATAATAAAGGTACAACTCTTCATTAGGTGTAACTCTTCATTGAAAATCTGAATAAAAATAGTCCATTATTTATCAAGAATAGTATTTTTTAATAGCGTTTTATTGGTAATTAATTTGTTTTTTGACATTGTAACGCAAAAACAAACCAGTAACTTTTACCTGTTTCTTCTATAAAAGTACAAAAAATATCCCACCAAGAAAAAAAAAAAAAAGAGTTTAAGTAGTCACCAACAAGAGATCAAATCTTCAATTGTGATGAAGATGATAAAAAACAATAAATAAAAAAAATAAAAAAAACCCGACTGCCTCAAAAATAAGATAAGATAAGATAAGATAATGATTTATTTACCAAAATAGATTTCACAGTCATAGAGATTTACAATGCAATGTTAATCGCCATACTACTTGTGAACTAAGGTTTAACTGTGGTTCACACACTAGGTCGAGCCTGTATCGTGTGAGCCCAACAAATTACCAGAGGAGTAGTAACTAACAATGTTCGATTTTACAGAGCAGAGCCCAATGACAAACGCAAAAAAAGTGAAAACTAGATAAATTAGCTAGAGACTGCGTGTGTGTGTGTGTGTGTGTGTGTGTGGTGTGTGTGTGAGAGTGAGTGAGTGAGTGAGTGAGTGAGTGTGTGTGTGTTGGTTTACCCAAACTACGACTAAACTACCGTTTTTAGTAATTTCTCTGTTTCTGAATATGACATCGAGAGTAGCAAATTTTTTAGCTTTTTGTGCAATTGTTTTACCGTATCATTCCTACCGTTGCATAGTTTTACTATTCGATTGTATATAAGTGAGTGAATAAATTGTGGGAAACGGTGAGCGAAGGCTGTTTTTACTGTAGTGTGCGGAGCACGAAATATCCTTTTCTTCAGCAGATCAGGGTATAGTGGCGAGATTAAAGTTTCTCGGTGCACTTTTACAACGACCCGGTAGATAAAAAGTTGACGAACAGTGAGAATCTGTGATTCTTTGTATAGTTGATCAGTGGGGTAACGGAAAGGCTTTTTATTCATTACCTTGATAACTGATCTTTGTGCTCTTTCCAACTGAAGCATCGCAGTCGTTCCCGCTCCGCCCCACACCGAGATGCAATAGCTCACTATGGATTCCCACAGTGCCACATATACGAGTCGCAAAACCCCTCCATCCGCCCCATTGCGCAGTAAACGCATTACGTGTATCAGTTTCCTAGCGCGGCGCGACACTGCTGCGATATGCCACTTGAATGAGAAGTGCTGATCAATCTCGACTCCAAGGTATCGCATACATTCAGTTCTTTCAATGCAATGGCCTACAGAATTAGCTTGTGTGTTAATAATTAGTTTTGTTGAGCTCTCAGGTGCAGAAGCCTTAGTTTTGTGAAAGCAAATGTGTTTGGTCTTTTTAAGATTGAGTGAAAGGAGATTCTCGTCCAGCCACCTCTTCAAAGCCATCGTTCCCGTCTCGGCCCTATGTAAAGCTTCGGGCCAGGACTTACCACTGAAAAGGGCAACTGTATCGTCTGCGTAACATATAAGATCGTCCTGGAAGTCATTCACAGCAAATATATTGTTCATGTAGATGTTAAATAAGGTTGGACCAAGCACGCTTCCTTGTGGGACTCCGAAATGGATGGGCAGTTCCTCGCTCACATGTTCGCCAACTCTTACGCACTGACATCTATCGGTAAGATAACTCCGAAACCACTGCAGTGGAAGTCCTCGAATTCCGAAATTGTGTTCCAGCTTTCCCAGAAGTATTTGAACCGAGACAGTGTCAAAAGCTTTGGCCAGGTCGAGGAATACTCCCACACATTTAAGGCCATTGTCTAAGGCTGTGGTGACTTTCCTTGTGAGATGATCCACCGCATCCTCAGTCGACTTCCCACGCCGGAAGCCGAACTGATTGGCAGATAACAGGCCGTGACGTTCTGAATAGCGACATAGGCGATTGTTTACAATTTTTTCCAGAATTTTGGAGAAAATTGGTAAGAGCGAAATGGGCCTGTAGTTTTCAGGCACCGTCTTGAGGCCTTTTTTGTGAATAGGTATGACAATTGCTTTCTTCCATACTCTCGGAAAAATTCCGGTTGAGAGGCTCAAGTTGAAAATGCGGACTAACGGAGTTGAGATGGCTTCTTTAATTGCTTTAAGCAAAGACGGTTTTAGGCCATCAGAGCCCGGCGAACCATCGCTTTTTAATTTGCTGATGAGTTTGTTCACTTCATACTCGTCTGTAGGCTGGAAGAAGAGATTGTGTGTAATAGAGTTCCCTAGACCTAGCTTTGACCGAAGTGAGGACTCGGTTTCATTCAGGGTAGAGAGGAGGCCATCTGCGAGGTTAGTGCCAACGGTTGAGAAGTATTTATTGCAAATGTTAACCGATTCGCGTGGACATTGTGTTAATTTTCGTTAATTCTATGGAATTTGTGGCGTTACTCGAGCATTCCGCAATATTTTTGATGACTTTCCATAAACCTTTGGGATCATTTTTGTTATTTTCGAGCTCTTTTCTTTCATACTCATGTTTAAGTTTGCGCTGAAGCTGCGTCAGATAATTTCTGTATCTCTTATAAATGACTTTTCGGACGGGTTCATATGGGTGTTTTTTCATATCCAAGTGCAGTTGATCTCGATGCTTATGACACTTAATAAGCCCCGGAGTAATCCAAGGTTTTAGATTGTGTCGAGATCTGCTTATACGCTTTTCCGTGGTGTGTTTTTGTACCGCCGGGAGAACAATTTCGTAAAGCTTTTCGTAAAGCGTAAATACTGAAAAGAATAAAACAAGTCTAGTGGGCTAGAAGCCTGTTTAGTAGCTAACTTAAAGTTCAACAGTCGGGACCCACTAGGTAAGAATTTTTAAGCGTCACGATTTAAATGGGTCCCGACTGTTGAACTTTAAGTTAGCTACTAAACAGGCTTCTAACCCACTAGACTTGGTTTCTTCTTTTCAGTATTTTTAAGGCAGTCGGGTTTTTTTATTTTTTAAATTTATTGTTTTATTTCACACTTTTTTAGCATTTCTGTAAAAATGGTAGATTAAAACTATTATAACCCATATACATTTAGAATGGGCTAATTATTACCTTTCATTTGATACCCCACTCGATAGATTTGAATTAAAAACATTTTTTGAAAACTTACAATTTGGCGCCAAAAAACCGCCATTTTAATTTTTCAAGAATTTCATGTACCCAGTGTCACTCGCGTCGCTAAGACGAATCCAATGACGTATCATTAATCAAAATCGGTTCAGCCGTTGAGTAGTTACGAGCGGACATAGGAATAGACATACATACATACATACATACGAGGCAAATACATAACCTCCTTCTTCGCAGTCGGGTAAAAAAAATAGCAAAGACTTACATCCCCAAAAAGGTCGAGGTGGAAGCCAAATAAAAGTCGATATAATTTTTGATTAATTAAAAACGTATAGTTTGCCAAGATTCCGCTTAATTGCTTTGATTAAGATTATAATTTCAATCCCTCCTGTTATTTGAATCTGAAACCTGGTGAGCCGTTTTACGCAGCGGCTTTATAATGTGACGTTACGATTGTCGTCATTTATAGTGCAAAGCTGATGTTTGCTATCGTTAATCTCGTCAAAGGTTACATATTCACTCTAATTAACCTGCTTTAGAGGAGTTAATTATTATTAATGATCAGTTAAATTTAAAGTTATGACAGGGGCTGACACTCAACAACTGAATACGTGCTACCATCATGTCTGTGAGTGTGTGTGTTCTCTTATGGAAATAAACCCAGTAGTAGGTTATATAAAATACGAGTATGCTGAAGATGATACTAAGTTTATGCGTAGCTCTAGAAAATTATTGTCGCTGATGAACACCTGATCACGGTATAAATCTCCTGTAATCCAGTTTTAAGAAGGAATCTTCCGTGGTAGAAATATTCGTCATAGTCCATTAATCAGCAAAACCTCGTTACCTTGTATTAGGTACGTCAAATAAAATAAAGTAAGGATTAGGATAACCATGGTTCGCTTGCCGTCACCTAAATAGAGATTAATTGTGTTGTTTATGTATTGTGTGAATTTTGCAAGTATATCGGAAACAAAGGCCTTGGCTCTGTCCCTCGGGCCTGACCCGCGGTAGCCCATCCCGAGGCACAATGCCTTGAAATGTTCTGCCACGCCCGCAGGAATACAAAAATATAGTTATCCCTTTAAATCTGTTTAGTTACCTAAAAATATTGTTGGAGCGTTTTCTGAGATTCCTTTAAGCAACTTGTTTCTTGCCCTACGACAGTGCTCCGTCACTCCACAGATTTAATAATAATACTTACCTATCCTTTATAAAGATGTATGTCACATACAATACGTCTTGTGACGCTGTTAAAGTACAAAGAGTAAAAGCCGTTTGAATGGAAAGTGATCAAATACACATACTTAATGAATGATCGTCTTGAATTAGACTTGTTGAGCTCTACGGTGCAAAGTAATCGCTTTTCAGTGAAATATGGCGACAAAACTGAAATCCTATTACACAGGACAATAGTCTTTTGTCTATAGATTTGTTACTCAGTTGTGTGTGCTCTGACTGGTTAAAATTTAAAATATAATCGTCAGAGGTAGTTTCAAGGTGACACCTACCACAGACGGACTCATTAAGTACAGCTCAGATGGTACGGATATTATTGCATGCGCCGTCAAGTCAGCCATCCAGTTAAAGTTGCACAAAAATTTACCAAAGTCCAAAAGACATAAGATATTTATCTTGGTCAAAAAATCAAGAAAAACTGGCCATAATCGTATAAAACAAAATATTAAATGACAAACCTGAATGGTTCAATCACGTTTAGGGGGTTGACTTCAAATCTTATTCTTCCGCTTAACGTAGATATAGTTAGTGTTTAATTTTGTAACTAAGGGACCCCATACATCCCTGTATTATTATTTAATTATTATTTTTTTTGTGATTTTTTGTTTAATTGTTTACTGTAGTTTTTAAGTATTTTATTTGTAATTATTTTATTTTGAAAAAATGACTTTCTGCCAAGTTTCTTGCGGCGCATTCTTCTTGGCAATGATGGTCTTTCCGATAGCGCTGGTAGTTTAAAAAAATGACGTGTAAAAGTGCCCATTGTGGCCTATTTACTGAATAAATGATTTGAATTTTGAATTTGAATTTGAATGTTACGGAAATCGGTAGGTACGCAAGAAGATTAAAGCTTTGTTTATAATAACATCTTGGCCAAATTTTAGTCATTATTTCTTTTATAAAAGTAGAAAATTGAAGTTTTATGATAAGATTTTTTATTATTCAGGTGGCTGCATTATATAATTGGTTTTCTAAAAATAAAATTACTGATCTCGAAGCCCTATTATATTAAAGCCATAAATTATCTTTAAAGGAAATCAAATCTGCGTGAATATAAAGGTTTTGACAGCGTTAAGCTGGAAGCACTTTTTTCACTTCCCCTCTTTATTCCAGGGGTCTCTATTCAATATCACCCAAATGACATAACAGACAGGAACGCGTGTCCTACGAATGTCTCACTTCTACGCGTCACGTTATCATTGTGTAAGAGTGAGATGAAAATTTAGCTTGCACGAAGCTGATATTTCAGTAAGATGATTATGAATACAGACCCAGTTACGAGGCAGAGTAAAAATCGCGTAGAGGTTGTTCATTATGTTGAGAGGTCTCTAGTCTATTGTAATATTTATTAATCTCTGTTCCCTTAAGGCTTGGTTCACAGTAGAAATAAGGTAATAAGGCGCAGAGCAAATTCACTGATAATTGTAATATTAACATATAGAGAATGTGTAAGCAAATATGCTATATACATGTAGTTCCTATTTTCTTACGACCACTTTGGTATCAATAGACCGAGGGAACTTTTCTGAATATTCAAAAAATATTCAATTTAGACGTGACTGTTAGTTTTTAATAGGCTTTTACGAAATTTTTTGCAAAAAATACTCCTCTGTATATTAAAACTATTTCATGTGGTGAAATTACCATTATAACGGTGAACAAAGCCTTAAGAAAACATTGATAAATACGCTGAGTTGCTTTTGAAACCATTAGTAAACAGTAGACGTGTGTCTAAACAACGTACAGATTAAACAATAGCATTGCATTACCCGCGAAGTTAGCCTGTTAAATCTATGACGAGATTGTCTAACGTACAGAAACTTTGTCTGCGAAAACAGCATACAGACGCATCTGACTCGGATAACTTTAGATTCAGTTCGATAGTTTAATCTTTGGTTCCCTATTGTTTGTTTTTTCGCTTCGTGTTTGTTTAGTTGCTATTTTTATCTCAAATTATATTTATCCATACTAATATTATAAATGCGAAGGTGTGTGTGTTTGTGTGTATGTTTGTCCGTCTTCCACGTCAAAACGGAGCGACGGATCGACGTGGTTTTTGGCATAGAGATAGTTTATGGGCCAGAGAGTGACATAGGCTACCTTTTATTCCGGAAAATGCACAGTTCCTGAGGGAACAGCGCGCGATAACCAAATTTCACGCGGGCGAAGCCGCGGGAAAAAGCTTCGTTTCTGTACCTCTATGCGTCTGTGGCGGATGCGCAAACCGCGCGAGCCAGAAAAAAAATACCCTGTGGCACTTTGGAATAATTTAGCTTTCTAGTAGTGAAAGAATTTTTTAAATCGGTCAAGTAGTTTTTGAGTTTATTCGTAAGAAACATCGAAAAGTCCAGTTTTCCTCTTTATAACATTAGTATAATGTAGATTAGTATATATAGATTAAGAGACGGTATCCATATATTCTTCAAATTGTTAAAATAGTTGACGAAAGTTTTATAATAACTAATTTCTACAAAAATTTCACTTACCCACCTATAAATAAACCAACTGTAAATTATAACAAAATGAAGAGAGGTTTGGTTGTAAATGTATTAAATGATTTCAAAATATTTATTAATTTCAGTACCTATATTTACTCCTAGAAAATGTATATCCTACAAGTCTTAAAATTTCGTACTCAATTTAGCCCACATGGCAAAGCCTCTTCTCCTCTCATATACTTTAATATTTATTATGTAATGGTGATAAATAATATGGTATATCTACTATTTTATAGGATGTATAACAAATGAACGATTGAGATTTTACTTCTTTTTTACTTCTTGCCAAATTTTATAAAAATCAATGAAAGTACCAAGTTTTACAGAAATAAAATAGACCGACGAAAGGACAAATATTTTATTCTTTTACGGTATAGTTATTTTCGTTTGGCGTATAAAACCCGTACACGCTAAAAAGTAATTACAAATTATTATATTTTGTACTGCTTCACCAGATATGCAAAGTTTGTTTTGTATATTATCTATTAATATGTGTATGAATATTTGTTCAAAACTCGTTATAATTAAATGAATTTAATGTACCGTGACCATGGTTGAATAATTTTCTCATTAATTACTGGCATCTAGTGATAAAAGGTCTTAGGAACAAAATTATGATAAAACAGCAAAAAGGGGCCTTAATGTTAATTTACGGGACACTCGACTTTACTCCGGATACTAAGTTAGTGGCTGCGGTAAAAAAGTCGTAAAATTCGGAAATCTCCTCAGAAGTATTGTCTTAAAGTATTTGGGGTTTCTCCTTAAAAATTGGAAGCGATGATCGCTCAAAAAATTTATGCAACATTTCCTGCGAAAGAAATTGATATAAATTGATGTTTGCCATTTTTATGAATATAAAACTGATTGATTATTTTGTCTCGGTGAATTTGATGATAACATTATTATATTGTACGTCTTCTTTATGATAGATTGTTTTCAACTAAACATATTTATAAAATACTAGCTTTTGCCCGCGGCTCCGCCCGCGTGGAATTCGGTTATCGCGCGCTGTTCCCTCGGGAACTATGCATTTTTCCGGGATAAAAAGTAGCCTATGTCACTCTCGGGCCCATAAACTATCTCTATGCCAAAAATCACGTCGATCCGTCGCTCCGTTACGGCGTGAAAGAGGGACAAACATACAAACACACAAACACACAAACATACAAACACACTTTCGAATTTATAATATTAGTATTGAGTATGGATGGGACTAGTGAGAGTCAATTTTGAATGAAGAGGGTTATGTTTGATAAAATCTATATATATAAAAATCAATTGCTGTTCGTTAGTCTCGCTAAAACTCGTGAACGGCTGGACCGATTTGGCTAATTTTTGTTTTGAATTATTTGTGGAAGTCCAGGGAAGGTATAAAAGGTGAGTAAATATGAAAAAAATGAGGCGGTACGAAGTTTGCCGGGTCAGCTAGTATAATAATTATAATACATTCCATATTGCTCTTTCTGCAAGGCAAAAAACTATTTTTACAAGAGATAAAGGGGAAGAAATAGTTTTTTTCGCATTTTTCCTTAAATTACTCCAAAACATTAACCATTAAATAAAAAAATAAAAACTTGAAATCCTCACAAAAAGCCCTTTCATTTGATGTGTCACACACATTTGTGTTGTTTGCTTTTTTTTTTATTTACCCCCAAAAGAGGCCCGTCTGTTTGAAATACCCCTGTCTTTGGGTTACCGATTTACATAATAATGTACACTAAATTTGAATCCAATCGATCCAGTACTTTCAGAGCAAATTGGGCGTGAGAGATGGACGCACAGACAGGCAACAAAGTTCAGTTTAGTTTATTTATTGAAGAGTCAAGTTATAAGAATTTATAATTAAATGATTTGAAGTGACCTTAAAAGGGTTAATTTTATTGAGGTACGGAACTCTTAAAAAGATTTGAATGCACATAATTAACTTTTCTCTATTTCATGTGACTGAAAAAAGAAGGAGATTCTCTATTCAACTGTAATTTATCGATATTTTGTATTTTTTTTCGAGTCGCTTGTGTATGTTCCAAACAAAATACCTGTAGTCAAAATACCACCAACGGGACTTATCACGCTAACACACACGAGTAATATTTACCTCGACGTTTCGGCAACATTGCAAAGGCATTGCAACGCGGCATTGTACGTGAAGCAATTGAAATAAAAAAATCGGTCAAGTGCGAGTGCGAACGACTCGCGCATGTAGGGTTCCGTACGATGCGGTCGTGTCGTTTTATTACAGAGTTCCTATGGCCAACGTCTAATTTCATCATCAGATCAGCTCTACGTCATAATAATATTGCATTGCCATCGGATTTATACACATGTCATCCTGCAGGTGGTAGGACCTTGTGCAAGGTCCGCCCGGATTGCTACCACCATCTTGCTCGCTAATCCTGCCGTGAAGCAGCAGTGCTTGCACTGTCGTGTTTCAGCAGAGTAAGACAGCCGGTGAAATTACTGGAACTTGAGGTATTCCAACTTAGGCCTTAGGTTGGCAACGCATCTGCATTACCCCTGATGTTGCAGATGCTTATGGGCGGTGGTGATCTCTTACCACCAGGAGACCCACTTGCTCGTTTGCCTTCCAGTCGAATAAAAAAAAACATGCACGCAAAAATTTCAGCTAAATCGGTTGAAGATAGCCACTTCAAATTTAAGTTGAAATATTAATTCCACCCCAACAAACAACTAGTTCCATTACTAGTTAATAAAAACATGTCACCAAAATGTAAGCACTAGGACTAGGTGCAAGTATTTTGAATAAATAATAATTTTAAATTCTCATCCTCTTTGGCTGTCACCCTGTAGTAGGCTGAATAGCGCTTCAGACTTATGCCATGCTCGCGCCAGAAAAAAATTTACAATTTAAAAAAAAAAATAGCGCGGTAATTTCGGCCGACGCACGGCGCGTACTTATTATTATTAGTGAATTAATCATAACCTGATTTTAAATTTTGACCTTGTAAATAAATATTGTTACTTAGTATAAATTACAACGGACATTTTTTAGTGTAAAAAACATTAAACATAGCGGCTGTGAGTGCTTTATTGAAGTCGGATTTTGTGAAGTGTGTGTAGTGTGTGTCGGAGGTTTGTGGATCATAAATTGTTATTTAGTCTTAATGCTGCACACAAAAATAAACCACGGCCTTAGAGATAATTATTATACTATCGAAGGTTTTATAAAATAGCGCTAATAAAATCACAAATGAATAAGTAGTTAAACATTAAAAACAACATAGGGTCACTCGCGTTGCCCCTAGCAACTGACGGCCGAATCTTAGCAGCCTAGCAACCAAAAACCGCTGAATGAAACACGTTTATTGTATGAAGGCCCCCCTTAATTTTTAACTTTATTTTATTTTTAGTATTTGTTGTTGTAGCGGCCACTGTAATACATAATCTGTGAAAATTTCAAGTGCCTAGCTATTACGGCTCAAGAGATAGAGCCCCGTGACAGACGGACAGACAGACAGACAGACAGACAGACAGACAGCGGAGTCTCAGTAATAGGGTCCCGTTGGCACCCTTTGGGTACGGAACCCTAAAAAGCATAAAAATTTCAACCGGGACGATGGATATAAGCTTTTATCTTCGTGGAATCCTGTTATTAATAAGTGTCGGCGTCGGGATGAATGTTCGGAGGGACGATCGGACGTTATTTGTGTTGTGTGTCGGTGTGATGGGGTGTCAAATAAAAATGACCAAGTGCGGGTAGTTCGTGATGAGTGCCGGTACTATTAGTGATCAAGTGCGGGTAGTTCGAAGAACTCGCGCTGCTAGGCAGACATGACACTCCACACTTCAGTCTACTCGTGACCACGGCCACTGCATGTTCCCGAAACGTCGAGGTAAATATTACTCGTGTGTGTTAGCCTGATAAGTCCCGTTGGTGGTATTTTGACTATGAGATAAAATACCTGTAATGTGACAGAAAATAAAATCGGAACTTTGTTTTTGAATTGACGCTTAAAGTATGCTTTAATTTGCATTTTCAAATTTAATTAAGTAGGTTAGGTTAGAAAAGTGTTAAGCAGTAACAAGGGGATCAATTTGAAAGGAAGATTTAGGGGCTGCTACCCATCCATTGATTAGTCTTAACTAACGGTTCAATGTGATGCCGTCTCTATTTGTTTTGTTCGAATAGACGGAGACGGTATCACATTTAACCTTCACTTAAGACTAATCAATGGGTGGTGAAACAGTCCCTTATAATGATAAATACAGCAAGATTACTCAATAATGTTTTAAGCAGGTTACGAAAATTAAATTAGGTATAGTCCACTTTTTCTCAAATGAGGTATTTTACGAAAATATTTACTAAATTATTTCACTGTGTGGGACTGGGCTGGCCATGTTTGCCGCATGCCAGATGAGTTGTGGGCCAAGATAACCACCGAGTGGACGCCCACCAACTCAAAAAGGCGACCTGGCAGACCTAGACGGCGATGGCGGGATGAACTAGACTTCTTCTTGAAGGACTGGCCCTTGTATGCAGGGAACAGAGAGCAGTGGAAGTATTGGGGGGAGGCCTTTGCTCAGCAGTGGGACAAAACGGGCTAACAATAATAATAATAATAATAATAATAATAAATTATTTCAAACATTTTTGCTATTCTACCGCCAATCTGGAGTGATTTGGAACTGTTATGTAACGCTGTTTACTTTTGCAATTTTTCTCTCGTAAAAGCTTATATTTTTTCCTTTTACAATCCATAATTGGATAATTTTATCATTTGTGTAGCATAAATAGCATGTGAAAATATAGTTTCAATTTAATATAATACATTTTCCATTTAATTGCATCATTTATTTTCAGTTTCACAATTACTTTATAAAGCAAATCTCAAAAGCGATTCAAACAAATGAAACTGTTAACTCTGGTGCATTGTTTTTACTTTGTCGTGACCAAAAACTTTTTCAACGTATTATTTTCACGTTAAACAAAACAAACCATTAATCAATTCCGTATTTATTAAGATCGAACAAGTTCACGGCTGTCAACAAGGTACGTTGATATCAATTTCCCTATGAAACAGGATAATGGAATCGTTCAAACAAAAAAAAACTCAAACAGATAGCAAAAAGTCCTTGAACTCGAGAAAATCTAAATGTATAAGGAAACTAATATGCCTTCAGGTTCATGTATATGAATTTATATACAATGTCGTGGACATGCGTATTGGCCGTCTATACGAAACGAAGCGCGAAGCTTCTTCACCACAATCAGTGCCGCGAGGGAAACTTAGCCTTAGCGCGTTGACAGGAGGGTCGATATCTGTTTTGGTGGAGGGTTGAGCAAGCGCGCTATGTTGGGCGGAGGCATCGAGTCGCAGGTTACTCAGTTGGAACCTCGCCGCGCAAGGGATAGTGTCGCGTCCGTACCTCGTTCTGTATATAACCAGTGAGCAAAACCTCGAGATGCCACCGTTCAATTCATCTACGGATATCATTCAGTAGAATGCCGAGGTCAGTCGCACACGTGAACTGACGTTTCGGACACCGCTCGATATGCGCCCTCACACCGGCTGTCACTAACGTTGAAAGCCAATAAAAACAGTAACGTGTCATTTCTCAGTCCACATAACTGCATGTTGAATTAAATATTTAATAGAATTCTCTGTCGATCTACAGATTCAGCAGCCCCAGTGTCGCTTTAAGCATTTAGTGTTCACGGATTTAGTAAACTGTTCCCATTAGGTTTCTTAGTGGTGGGTTTTCAACAATAACATTGTATGGATATCCCTAATGCCGAAGTGCATCTGCAACGGCTGTGATATAAACCTTCGTCGCTGGGTATTTAAAAATATAATATTTTGTCAAATTACGCTTTCAAGCTTCATGTAGACGTTTTTGGCGAAAGCTTTTGAAAATTTGAATAAATTTATAAATATTGGCTTTAATTGTTGACTAGTAACAAATTATTCATATTTTATAAATAATATGCACATTTTCTTAACGCTTACAATCTTTTTTTTCACAATATCCAGCACCTTTAAAGATTGTTCTTAAAATATTTCATATGATAAATCTAAAACCATAGTTAAACATATACAAACAATATTTGTCTCCATTTTCATATCAATAAACGCCTTTTTTGTAAATATTTTGACAACTTTTTCGTAGATTATTTTCTATACCTATTTTAGTAATTATTTCTACTTATTACATTGGTTATATATAATTGTTTAACAACACATTTAAATTCCAGTGGGTATCCGTTCTAACACAAAAGGTATGGTGACTTGACATAAATACCTATATTAAATACTTTTAAGCTGAGAAAGTTGTCTATAATGTCAGGTTGTCGTATGCTGCCTCTGTTACGCCTATTGAATTCGAGCTTATATACGCTTAATATACTTACGCCAATACCTACAGGTACGTGGCAATAAACAACTAATTAACGGGCTTCGGTGCTTAAGCATCAATACGCGAAGGTTGTGACCTACAAATTTTACGGCACTTACACAGAAAATTGATTAAAAGAACGAGTTAGGAGTTACTCTACGAAATCACAATTAGTGTTAAATGTACAAATACTGAAACCAGCTATGTTCGGGAAGTAAAAAAATACATCAAGTTACTCTAATTGAAAATCTTTAATAAGGTTTAACTATTGCAACAAATAAACATTGAGAAATAAGCATTGAGTTTTGTACGTTCTCATTCTATAGGATCAGTTTGTACAGTATGTATGTATGTATGTAAACTCTTTATTGTACAAAACAAGCAAAACACAATTGCAATTACAGTCACCAGCACCAATATCTGACACAAGAATGGGTGTATAAATAGATAGATTAGATAGATTTATTTATTACCTTTTGAAAAAATACATTATAAATACATGTCAGTTAATTACAAGAAATTCACAAAAGGATCGTCAAAAGTATACAAAAAATAAATCTTATTAAAATAAATAGTCAACCAAAAAAATAAAAAATAGAATTTAGAATGTCAAATTAGAGTTCAATTCTAAAATAATAATTAAAACTAAAAGCAATAAATAATATAAATTGTATAATAAAAGCTAATTTGATACGACTCTATTTCTAGGGACGTGTAAGATATTTTTGCACGCTCTGCTGTGGCAGGTATTAATGAAGGTGACTATAGATGTAGGTACTTATAAGTCTTCGTTAAATCCCGTACAATATATTCCAATGCAAACAGCACGTCATTCTAATGTTCTATTACGCATATTATACAAAAAAAAATTACTTAAGTACTGCAAACCTTGCTTTATTTCAGATGAATTATTATAATTTCTTTAGGTATTCAAAATAAGTTTCTTAAATCATTCTTCATTTGCTAATTCAACGTTGCTTCGTCTGCTAATTATAAACTCAGGATAAATAAACAAAAATATTTATTGCTTGCGACTAAAATTAAGGTTAATCTAGATTAATGTCTGAACTTAAGCAAAATCTTATTAAATTACGAAGAAGAATGCGAGACTGAGTTAGTGCCTACGTAGCTTTGCTTCCGAGTTCGTAAATATTTTTGAGAATTAAAATTACAGGTGAAGAAAGAGTTACAAATTCACTGTAGAGTTAGGTACAGCGCTCATTGAAAGCATGAATTTATAATGTACGAAATATTTTTTGGTGAAAATTAATTTTAAGAATCTCTTTTTATGTTAAATACTATTATGTTAATGTTACTACGCATCGTGATAGCGCCATGAAAGTGTAATATTTTCATTTTTTTCAAGTTATCATAGTTGTTTCAAAAGTTTGCGGAAGTTAAAAATTAAACCATAATGAATGAGCTATGCTAACGTATCGAATTAGGTACAAGCAAGTGATAGTCTACGTACAAGTAAAGAAATCTCCGGTCTTATTTGTAATACGAGCGACTGAGTCAATATTAACAATAATAACAGACGTAAAGTATCCACGTTAGTATCCACTTCGTATCGGCTATAACCAGCAAATGTTACCGACGTTCTTTAATAAACTCTAAACTACCCAAGACAAGAAATAAAAAGTTTTGAGCCAAAATTGGTTTCAAGATACAGACATCCTTGCCTTGTAATTGGATAGCTTCACATCTTAGCTTTGAATTATACCAATTACATTTTAACTGATCCTGAAATTTTTATATTAGTTTCTATGGGCCCACTCGAAATTGTTTTCTATTTTTAGCATTGTTTTATTTCTCAAGTTAATTGAACTATTTGTAAAAGATAAAGTCTAGCTAGCTAACAGTAAATCTCGATCTTTAGAGCTCATCCATCACTCTGTCATTACAAGTTTATCCGTATATTAAAAAATCGTTCATTAAAAGGTGTTTAAAGTAACTCTATGTAATTTAAAGTAAAATGTATGCTTGTTATCTGTAACATAGACAAAATAAATGGGAAATTGCCATATTCAAATAAAATTCACTAATTCAACTTCACCGACAGACTTTTATTTCCCGGCCTTACGAGAATGGAGATTTCAAATAATACAAAATGTCACTTTTTGTTTTAATAATTGAAACCTGGTAATTATTTACTGATACGCCCATTGTTATTTTTGTAGCCGGCAACATGAGCCCAAAGCGACCTATTTGCACGTATTCTCATTGTTATTTAAATAAGTCAAACATTTAATTTAATCAATCATCCTTCGATCGTATTAGTTACCTTTGAAACAGTCGTAGGTATAAAATTTTTATTTGGGTCCGTGACTTAGGTTGTTAGTTTGCTCAGAAACGTGCTGTGTCATTTAACGAAGTAGAAAGAGCAACACTAAATTGCATTCCAGTAAAAACGACAGTGTAGAGTAGAGTGTAGTTAGTTCTGCGCAATATTTGCAGGTGTTAGGACCTTGTGCAAGGTCCGCCCGGATTGCTACCACCATCTTGCTCGCTAATCCTGCCGTGAAGCAGAAGTGCTTGCACTGTTGTGTTTCGGCGCGGAGAGTAAGACAACCGATGAAATTACTGGCACTTGAGGTATTCCAACTTAGGCCTCTAGGTTGGCAACGCATCTGCAATACCCCTAGTGTCGCAGATGTTTATGGGTGGTGGTGATTTCTTCCCACCAGGAGACCCACTAGCTCGTTTGCCTTCTAGTCGTATAAAAAAAAATATATATATATATTTCAGACTACAAAAGTAAAAAAAGTGATAATGACGCTTTTTGTATGAAAATGATAACCCCACGTTAGTAAATAAAAACAAGTTTAGCAATGAATATAGCGTACTTTGTGGAAAAATGGGACATCTTATAGTTGCCTTATTAGGTACTTGTAAATCTTCATCAAAAAAAACCAAAGAATATCAGAAAAAAAAACTAGTGAATGGCAAATCAATAATACATAATTTATCCAATACCAACTTATTAATATTTTCCCTATAGAAATTGAGCATTATCAATCATTGATAAATAATCCGGACAAATATACAATGGGGGCATTATTCGAAGACAATAAGGCGTCGTCCATGTTTTATTGACGGTTCCGTGCATCGACCGTCGCCGCCGCCGTTGAGTCTGCCGCAATCTTGGCCTGCCTCAATAAAACCACAGATAACTAATCTAGAAATGCAACTCTGTTTTACGACATCGTTGTTACAGGTTGGGTATTGTTCAACTGTCAGTTCGTTTGTGATAAAAAATAACAAAAGATAGCGCAAGTACGACTGTATGAGCATAGTTCGTTTTTGTTTTTGTACAAAAAGGGCGCGTTATTTATTTATACAAATATCTGGTACAGCTAGTAACTTTTAAATGAAATAGTACTCCAATTCTCAGTTTGAACTAAAATTATATTAAGAAACCAAGGACCTGTTTTAAGACTCTCTGCTAAGATTCTTGTTATTTTATGTGACGGATATATTTCATTCTGTCTCAGCTTAATCGAACAAAGACAAACATGGCGTCATAGATATCTGCCGCATAAGATAACCGGAAACAAATAAAGATTGTTGAAAGAATATCACGGTGATAAATCGAGTAAAAGTTCAAAAGACAGCTATACTCAGACATCAGAAATTGGTCTAGACACGGAACGCCATATCTGCGTTAGTTTATTCTGCGAAGACGATAAAAGCTTGGCGCCATCGAAGTAAGCAAACTGAGTGAGGGCATAGACAAATTTGTTTGGGAAAAGCTACGTGTTCACACGTTTCAGTCCGGCGTTAAATTGGACCGCTATGAGATCTGTATTACGTTTTGCGATTTTATCATTCACTGAAAAAATAGCAACACTTTTAACTTAACAACCACCGACCAAAGTTTTAGAATCTGACACTAAAATAAAAGTTTTTATTACATCTCGCCGGAAGTTTTATGCGTTGTTTTTTGTTTGCTACAGAAAAGGCATCGACATTTCTTAGCAGAGTTTTGTCTGCTTTTAGGAGGAAACAAGAATTGAGAAATTATTCTTATCAACAAATTTATTGCCCAATATGTATTAGCTATTAAATACTGACTAGGTAATATTGGTAACTAATTCCCAGCCCCGGCTTCACATAAGAGTTTTAATGAAGTGACAGAAATATCACCTCAAAATTCCTGTAAGCATCTTCGGTATCACTAACTTTTTGTAAGGAGTGTTTTCACCAAAATGTTCACTTTTTATACAAAACCTTGTTCCCACAATTGAAAATACAAAAAAAAAAAACAAAGATTTTACTTAATAAATGTAGCTGTTTTGAAGTTAGACGTTCACATACAGCCGGCAAATATTTGTTTACTTATTTATTTAGAAGATGATAAACGTGGCCATCACCAGTATAAATAAACAATGGCCTATGGCTCTTGTGCCTAGTCTATAATGAAACAAGCGGCACTCCAGTATATTGAATCACTCATGTCCGAATGTTGGCATCGGTAAACACTGTTGCCTATCAACAATCGATTGTTCAAATCACAGTTCACACAGTTTTGATCGAGTGCTTACTGCAAAACAAGGTTCGCAGTCGGAAAGTAATATCTTTTGATTACGCACCAATTGCTTCCAAATGACTGCTATTTCCAAAAATTAAGGCAGTATTAAGTAAAATTTAGCGAAAGTTTAAAATTCTTGAAGTTTCAATGATTAATGCTCGAATCTTTGATCAATATTAATATATTATTAATTTCGTGCTGAGCTTTGCATTTATTGTAAAATAAGTTGACCAGCAGGATTAGATTTTACCAAAGTTTTTAAGACTATCTAAAACAAATGAAACTAAGCCTCTGTTAAAAATAATTTACATTTATGTAATTTTGAAATTTTCGTAAATTTTTTTTATTAAAAATTTGAGCTAAATAAGATTTGTAACTTTTTTGTAAATTCAAATTCCAATTTATTCAAAATAGAGTAGTATATCGAATTGTTAATTGAGCTATAAATGACGACTTTTAATATGTACTTTTTTACATTTTGCAACACTTTTAGAGCAAATAACAATAAAAGTTAGTAAACAATTTGTTGAAATAATTATATACTTATATTGTCTATTTCTACTGGAAATGTTACAACGCGAGACTTCATAGTGAACACAAATCATTAGGCTTCATTATTGTTAAATAATAATAGAGTGGACTACGTAGTTCTTAATTTCAAGTGGGATTTTCGACGGAAATTATTTGTGGTAATAATGTACAGCCGTATTTGGAGTCAGGCGGGTGATCGATGTACTTTGTAGGCAAACATTCTACACTGGATCAGACGATGTCGTCGGCGTTAGGGTTGCATAGAGCAGAGTAACACAGTGTAATTATTAAAAGAGTTGGTGAAAACAGATGCGTTTTGAATTTTTAATCAGGCAATCATATTTTGCTTTTGTGTTAACAGCTCGTTGTCAAAATATAAACAAATGTTTTTTTTGCTGGCGGTGGTTAATTAAGTAGGTAGGTATCGACGTCATTTTATACTTTTGATAAATTACAAAATAAAATAAGCTTTATTGCTAAAAACTATAAAAATTCTAGCAACAACCCTACTTGTTTGACGTATACTAAGGTTTAGTTCGCTTTGTGTACTAGGGAAGCTCGTATATCGTCCAGATAAAACTAAAAAAACTCTTTTTGCCGAGTGCTTCTAGCAATCCTGTAAAACTTTAGGTGAAAGCTCTGGTTTAAAACGTGCTTAGCTAAAGTTCAAAAGTTGCGTAACATTGTAGTATATCATTTTGAAAAATCGTTCTCTAGATTTTAGACTAACTATACTACAACAAATATTAGAGAGCCTAAAACATTGTGACGAAAAACGACCCCAGTGCAGACCAATGACATCACTAGTGAAGTGACTCAAACTATGCACAAATAACAATGCCTGTAGTGAAAAGGTGATTATAACACACTGAGAGGGATTTTGTGGGTCACATCAATGCGGTATTTCGTTCGACTTCATCGGAGCATGCTCTGTCGACGCCAGCGCCGGCCATTTTGCCCATCTAGGTGATGCTGCAACATAACACTGTCGATGATAGTCTGCTTTGTCGCTGAGCTCACATCGTTTCAGGTACGTCACTAGTTTTCATTAGTTTAGAAGCATGCATTATTGTATTTTATGATAAGCTAAAGCAATGATTATAATTGTTCGTTATTGCGAACTCATACTTAGTTAGTTCGATTAAATTTTACATTGAGCTTATTTATTTTTATATGATTACTAGCTAATGTTTCTTAGAATTGTTTGTGAAACTGATAGCCGTTGGGTGAGGTTTTATACAGGTAATTGCATAGGAGAAGGCGAAATGTTGGTATGCCTCCTGTAGGATTGAGAGATGATCTGCGGTAACGATAGCAGGAAGCCATTGCTTGTGGGTAACAAGCACATCATCAATCGTCGTTGATATGGCAATCCTTAAGAAGATCTATACCCAGCAGTAGGTGTATTCTGGTTGGTAATAATTATTACGATGACGACGCTAAAATGGCTGGACAGACGGACTATTTCTTAAAATATATAATCCTAGCAGCTGAATTCTTTTAATCTGGTTTTCTTACGAGTATCTAATATTATTTAAAAAAAAATATATCATTTGCTGGAGTTACCTTCAGGTGAGATAAAGGTAAATTTTTAGTTAGTTTTAAATAATAAGAAAAACAAGTGCCAATCTATTCAATCAGCCGTTGCTCTGAAGATGAGCTCTGGTTGAGTTCGAAATGCGTCATTGTAGTATGGTGGTGGTGATAGATGGGTTGGTGTGATTTGTGTGTGTTCTTACAGTGTGGAGGTGGAAGAACTGCATGAACACGCTTATCTTGCATAAACGTAGCTATCATAAGGTCGCGGGTGAGCAGAGAAATTCTTTTAGTTACGGGTGAATATTATAGTTCCAGTAATCTTTCAGATAAATAATAATTAAATAGGTACAATGATGTCTCCTGGATTACTGTAGTAACAATCTTCAAGACTATTTCTATTTATGTTTCAATTCTTTCAATGTCAAGTATCAAGCTCAATGTGCTAACTAGTGGCAAAATCACCATACAAATATCGTCACTGTAAACGGCCAAACGACATTCACCTTCACCGATTATGTTTATCGTTCATTATGATGATGAACGCAACAATAGCCTTGAAAGTGACTGTGCAAAGTCCTCGGTTGTATAATAGACTTTTTATTCGAGTCATATTCAAAGCTTTGTCGTATCATCAAAATAATAGGGAGGCCGTTTCACCTCTGGCGTCAGGGTTTGTTCGGCAGATAAGGCCACGGCGACTAGGCGTTTTTTTAAGTGAAAAAACAAAGATAACGGGCCATTTGAACAAAAAACGCTTAAAAATATTAGCGATTTAAAATAATGATATCCGAACTGGCGGCCCAATAGCCAATCTGAGCTGTGTTTGCTTAAATTTTTACAGCCACAGTCCAATTTGCTAGAACCACTGTAACCACTCGTACATTGTATAAATCTACGGGGCTTTCGATTCCATTTGGTTAACGGTTAAAAAACCACGGTAAATCTATGTAGTTATACATACAATATTTCTGAATCCAAGTTTTATTTAAAACATGCTTTTTTATATACAAATATTCGGACTCATGTTTGTGGCATTGGTTTTCATTTACTACCTATTCTATAAATAAACTGTTCTAAAGTTTTCCTTTTTTTAAGATTAGAATTAATGATTTAAGAAATAGAAAGAGTAAAGAGGAATGGTTTACTCTATTTCCATAATGATTTTAAAAACGAATTATTATAAAACTAGCTTTTGTATGCGGCTTCGCCAGCGTGGAATTCGGTTATAACGCGCTGTTCCCTCGGGAACTGTGCATTGTTCCGGGATCAAAAGTATCCTATGTCACTCTCTGGCCCATAAACTATCACTGTGCCAAAAATCTCGTCGATCCATCGCTCCATTTCGACGTGAAACACGGACAAACATACAAACACACATACTTTCGCATTTGTAATATTAGTATGGTTTATTATAGACGTATTTTTGGACAATGACAGTAAACCATTTTACTTGACATGTTACAAATGTAGATTATTCGATTTTCCCTCCGACAAGTGCACCCCAAGGTGCGAACAAGATGAAAACTTTGGAACTATCTTTATTTCTGTAACACGTGCGCTCGGGACACATAAATTTATAATCAAACCTTTCAACGAACGATTTTCTATAAGAGGAAGCCAACACAGAAGGGTTTGGAATGCCAAACCAATTCGATCGACGTGGTTTCCATTCTTATGTAGGTACAACTAGCTTTTGCCCGCAGCTTCACCTGCGTGGAATTTGGTTATCGCGCGCTGTTCTTTCGCGAACAGTGCATTTTATTGGGATAAAATATAGCATGTCACTCTCGGGTCCATAAACTATCTCTATGCCAAAAATTACGCCGATCCGCCGCTCCGTTTCGACGTAAAAGACGGACAAACATACACACAAATATAAACTTTCGCATTTATAATATTAGTATGGATTAAAATGAAAATCACATTGATCAATGATCATCAATATGGACATAAGTCTTTTTTGACAGTTTCAACAGAATTCGCGAATATAAAATAGAATACAATTCGCGTTATATGTGGAAACACCCTTAATCATCGTGGCTGCGCCTTTCGTTACTACCACGATAGATAAAACTATTCTTATTACGAGTAAAACCTTTATTTCTGTAACACGTGCGCTCGGGACACATAAATTTATAATCAAACCTTTCAACGAACGATTTTCTATAAGAGAAAGCCAACACAGAAGGGTTTGGAATGCCAAACCAATTCGATCGACGTGGTTTCCATTCTTATGTAGGTACAACTAGCTTTTGCCCGCAGCTTCACCTGCGTGGAATTTGGTTATCGCGCGCTGTTCTTTCGCGAACAGTGAATTTTATTGGGATAAAATATAGCCTGTCACTTTCGGGTCCATAAACTATCTCTATGCCAAAAATTACGTCGATCCGCCGCTCCGTTTCGACGTAAAAGACGGACAAACATACACAAAAATATACAAACATATAAACTTTCGCATTTATAATATTAGTATGGATTAAAATGAAAATCACATTGATCAATGATCATCAATATGGACATAAGTCTTTTTTAACGGTTTCAGCAGATTTCGCGTTATATGTGGAAACAGCCTTAATCATCGTGGCTGAGCCTTTCGTTACTACCACGATAGATAAAACTATTCTTATTAAAACCTAACATAAAGGGATTGACGCAAATTTATGTTTCCTGCAAACGGAACACATAAAATTTGTACGCCCTTTTCGTAGTTCTAGTTACAACTCACCCGTTACGCAACATTACTCGGCTTGCTGTAATGATGTTGTTTTTCATCAGAACGGGAAAGCCCGGGTACGCGCATTCGCAGCGTGATTTATTCCCACCCCCCCCAAGAAACTTAGGCGCGAAAAAGTTTGTTATCATTCGCGTAGTAACATTTTTAATTTATTCTAAGCTGAAAGGAAGTCGGATGGACGATTTCGATGTAAACTTATCTACGAGTACTTAAGTGATGGTGAAAACCGCATATACATACACACAAACACATAAACAGACAACGGGAAGTAATTTTTATATATTACTAAACGTAAATATTTACTATGTTAAAAAATACATTGCGAGTGGGTTGGCTAATTGAAAAGTCCATATTTAGGGTTCCGTAGTCAACTAGGAACCCTTACAGTTTCGCCATGTCTGTCCGTCTGTCTGTCCGTGCTCAGAGACCATTAGTATTAGAAAGCTGTAATTTGGCATGAATATACATATCAGTCACGCCGACAAAGTGGTAAGATAAAATAAATGAAAAAAAAATTTTTTTGGGTACGTCCCAACGTAAAGTGGGGATGATTTTTTTTCTCTTCTAACCTATAGTGTGTGGTATCTTTGCATAGCTCTTTTAAAATCACTTAGAGTTGTAGAGACGATTTTTTGATTCAGTAAAATTCATGACGATAGTAATGGTAATAAATATTTATTAAATTTACAAGGAAAATTATAATGGTTAAATTTGCTTGAAAAGTTTTAGTATTTTAAGAGTAAATAGCAGTCTAAGGTATAAAATATACCTAAACTTAGAAGATTCCGGAAAAATACAAAATTCATAGAAAAATATAACTACATTTTATCGTAATGGCTACGAAACCCTATCTTCAACTAACCCTATCACCAACAGTGTGCACATAAAGGCCAGCTGATGAATTTACTTTAAAATGCTTTTTATCCATTAAACAAATGGTTGGAAGTCGTTCTTGAAAGTTGGTTTACCTCGAATTTTTAGCTACATTGCTATGGCACGTCATAAGTACCGAAATGGCCACGGCCGACAAAATGTTACTGAAATGCAGAGATTATTGTAGCAAATCTATTATTGTGAATATGTCCCACGTGTGATATTAATTATGATTGAAAATCGTACAACTCTAAAATATTTTAAATTAAATTGCGTTTTCTAAATGGCGTGTATTAAAGGAATTTAGTGTTTGTCTTATTTATTGAGGCTTGTACGTATTTAAATAGTAAACTGAATTTAGTCACGAATGAATGGTTCATTGACCTGCCTGTTACTGGACCACGGTCATTGCAATATAATATGTCAGCACTGTACGCCGAAAAATCGAATTTCCTCGAATCAAGGAATCCCTTTAATTAATACGCTTAAAAATAAAATAATTACAAAACACAGAATGGGTATGTTAAGGTTGTTAAAGTAGTTTTAGAGCGTATTTTTCCTTTATGTTATCCAGGGTTTGATGGTGAATTAGTCAGGTGGTTATCATTTAAGCGTGTTTTTTAAATTTTCAAAGTAAAATTACATTCAACTTACCTACTTTTAGTCAAAATACCACAAACGGGACTTATCACGCTAACACACACAAGTAATATTTACCTCGACGTTTCGGCAACATTACAGTTGCCGTGGTCACGAGTAGACTGAAGTGTGGGGTGTCAAGTCTACTTAGCAGCGCGAGTTCTTCGAACTACCCGCACTTGATCACTAATAAGTAGTTACCTACTTTTATTTAACTTTTATACTGTTACAGTGGTCCTAATAATAAAAACTTACAAATATTATACATATATAACTTACGAGTATACAAATATGACTTATACAAATTACTTATGTGACATCTTATTATAATCAACATGACTTGACAATATATAAATAAATAAAAATGTAAATATTTTAAGCATATACTTATACTGCTTATTTATTACAGACAGTTTCAAAGGTTCCGTTATGTGGCAATATCTAGTGTACTATTCTACCAAAAAATATTTCATCATCATCGTCCCAGCCTATATACATACGTCCCACACCTGGGCACAGGCCTCCTCTCATCATAGCCCATCATAATAGCTCTCTAATTATTTATTTTTGACTCTCTCGTTAAAAGTTGGTAATTAACGCACGTTATGCATCCAAAGCGGAAAACTTTAAGGGGAAAGTTCTAATAGCATAAAAGCATCCGTATTAATTTCTAATTTTCTGTTTAACGTAGTGCTTAAACACAAATTAATAATTTTAAATAGTTGTTAACAGTCTGTTTCCCCAGCACATACCACACTTCACTGCAATACCTCACACATTGACCTAACCACTTGATAGGAGATTATCTCAAACGTCCAGGCATGACGTAATCTACACTGTCCAGAATCAGTGGCTCACTAAAATTAGAACCTAATTTGCTAATACTGTTTGGGTTAAACGGATTATCTGAGATACCTAATTCAATTCGAATTCAATTAGATATCACGGATCTTGAAAATATTGTTGAACACATAAATTACATAGACCACAGTAACGACGCCATTAGCATAAGTAACTCCTGACATTTGAAACTCATACAAAGGCTTTTTATCACCAAAGTCAGGGAAAGCATAACTAAAGCTCACCAACTTTCCTCTCAACCGACAAACATCCACAGATAAGGAAAATAAAGGAAAACTCGAAGAAAAACAGTGATAAATGGTTAATCATCTAGAACGGATTCCTTACACCTATAAACTGGATTCCGTATCGCATTATTCAAGCCACAGAGTAAAGTAAACTCATACAACTGTGACAACTAGACAAATAGTTGTGTATTCTGTTTATTAGCCCTATGATCACGGGAAGAGCTTTGTGTTGGATAAAAAATATCGTTGGCAATAAAATGGATGGAGATATCTTTGTTATTGATGTTTCGTGTATAGTGCTTACTCTAGTTACTGATAATACAAATGGAATTGAATCTCTTATAAAAAACTTCGTAGCTTGTCTGCCATCTGCTACATTTAGTCGGACTGTCTCTTTTTGAAAATTTATCTTCGTTATTAATCATATTACTTTTCGTGTTACAGTCGTGTAAATATTTATCAAAATTTTATTGAAGCACCAATTTGTGTATTCTTTTTTGATAAATCGATTTTTTTTGTTTTAATAATCATCATCATCATATCAGCCGAAAGACGTTCACTGCTGGATATGTCCAGCAGTGGACGTCTTTCGGCTGATATGATGATGATGGCCTCCCCCAAGGCTCTCTCAAAATGTTTCTCGTGAAGATATTTTAAAGCAGGCCATATCGCGGGTTAAAACTAGCAAGCATATAACACGAAAACATAATAATCTTTACTTCTAACAAACTGACTGTCTGATAGACAAAAGAGACAACGCTCAGCCTAACCACTAAGTTAGCTAGAAACTTGAAAGTTGGCACTGTCATGTTTCATCTGGATAATAAAGGTGCACTAAGAGAAGATAGTAATTCACTGAAACCACTTCTTTATACATCTCGGGGTCTTAAAACTTCATAGTCATATTCGACAACACGCCACGGAATCTCGTCATCCCCTCCTTTAACTCAAGCATGAAACTGCACCCATCTCATGCTGAGCTTCAACATAACTTCACAAATATTCAAGTGAAAAATATTTCATGGTTAATTAAATAATTAGCATATCGTGAAGGTAGTGAACTACAATTTGGCTGAACGTTAGTAATGAGAAACTAAATTTCGTGTTTTTATGATTAATTAGATACGTAAATAGTTATAATATACACGATTTTTATGTATTCATTATATGAAAAAGGTGTGGAAGTAGTTCGTCACCGTTACCGTAAAAGCTTAGATGGGCACGACCTTCAGAAATGGAGAATAAGACCAAGAAGAGAGAAGAGAGATATTGATGTGATACTCGTAAGAGAAGAATTTTCATTCGTCAGAAAAATAAATTTAACATAACGGCTATACATTTTACTCGAAATTTTGTGATAGCGTTCCCCAAGAGAAATAACTCCTGTAATATTGCGTTGTTTTAAACCTCGCTTACAAGATAACAAAGAGTTATCTAGATTTAAAAAAAGGCCGCCTAAAATGTTTCTGTGTAGAGGGACCGTTTGTGTTTGACCATCATTGCGTGTTGTGACCAACCCAAATACAAATTACTGCTAGGCGTGCACGCTAAAGCGGTCCCAACCTGAATATTTTAAGACGAGCTCTCTATTTGGACGGGGGTCATGACACAACTTTTCACTGTGTACTGGCCACGAGCATTGTTCAGAATTCCTCTGGGTTTTAAAGGTTCATTGCGTATAAAGCGATCGACGGGCACGAAAATGAATGTAAGAGGGATCAGTAGCGTTTGCATCTCTAAGGATTTCGTTCGATTGTGCCTCTAAATTACATTCCTTGAAGTGGCCTCATTGTTCAGAAATGGATTAGGTATTAGGTTTTATGGTTGCCTCTTGTTTTGTTATGCGCAAATTCCTTTTTAGAATTTGATCATCAAAATATTTTGAGAAATAAAGATCTTTAAACCGAAAATAGGACGATCTGAAAAACAATCTCTTTGTAGATAAATTTTAGGGTCTTAAGGTTTTTTATAAATCAGGTCGTGAACTAACCGATACATCACTCTGCTCAGCTCGCACTTTACTGGAATCGTTTTACACATTTGGAAAGCCTGAAAAGAAATCGTCGGCGCAAACAATTCGGTAAACGGGAAGATTCCTCTAACCATTCCAAATGTGCGTCGTATTTTTCGGGACTTACATAAAGAAGTAAAGCGATATAAAGCTGTTCCTCTTTTGTTTCAATAATACTCAGTAATGTAGAAAACGTCTGTCGGTCTGCACAAACACCCATTTAATTAAACAGGAAGTTTGCAGGACATCCGTTCCGCAGTTTGTTTTGGACAATGAAATCCCTTGTGCTTCCTCGTTTAAAAGGACTTGCGACAAACGCTGGGATTCCACGTGCATATATTTTATACTTGCTCAAACTTATTCGTTTTTCTTTGAATAATATTATCATTTTACTCTTTGATCAATTGATTACTTTCTCTGTATAAGATATATCGAGAATAGAACACCACAAACCAGCCCACAAATGACTTCAATCCGGTATAGACGGACCCGGGCGTTGGCATTAAAGTAAAGTTATTAATATGTATTGACTTGTTTTCAAAATTTGTTCAGAGAATTTTATTATTCACTAGGTACCTTAGTTTTTAAAAAGGATATGAAAGCAATGAACCCGAAACCTTATTGAATTCGGTGGTTATTTTCTCATCAACATGATTAAAGCGATAGGAACAAAATATAAAGCGCAAAATTCATACTAATATTATAAATGTAAAAGTGTGTATTTGTAAGTTTATGTGTTTGTTTGAATATTTGTCCGTCTTTCACGTCGAAACAGAGCGACGGATCGAGGTGATTTTTGGCATAGAGATAGTTTATGGGCCGGAGAGTGACATAGGCTACTAGCGCACGATAATAATAGCGCACGATAACCGAATTCCACGCGGGCGAAGCCGCGGGCAAAAGCTAGTTAGTTTAATAATTTTGTTAAATTAATTTAATTTAGGTTGCACTGTGGACTATAAAACATAAAACACTAAAGTAAGTTTTTTGTGGGTTAATGTATTTCTAATTGAAAACTATTTCAATAGAAATATTTTTTTTTATAATTCCGCATCAAAAATTACGCTTTACCAACTTTGGTAACTGGCAACATTTCTGCGAGTTCTGGGTCAGTTAAAGATTATTAAAATCGTCATTTTCTAATTTTCAATTAAAACTTTATTGTGTTCAAAAATTCAGTTTCGTCGATTTGACATGTTTTTTGTTTCAGTTTAGTCGCATTTTTAGAATTCTTTTTCCCAAATTATTTCCTTACTTTTGTAACACAGTCAAGCCTTCTGGATTTAATTATTAAAGTCCTACTCTCTGTAGCGTTAAAATAAACTAACCAGAATTTCCTCTGGCTGTTAAAGCGGAGCCTGTAACAAGGAACTGAGACCCGAGATAGTTAAAAGTTAATTTCCTTAAGTGAACCGGAATCGAAGCCAAGATCACTAGGACGGCTTAGTAAGCACGAACATCTATCATTGACCTAATTGGTCGCGAAATGATCCAAGAAAAAGTAGGTGACAAAAGATTTTTTAAAAAAACGTCAGCGTTATTCTTGTTAATTTTGATTAATTATGGAATGAGACAATCTTCTTTCATTCAAATTAGCTATGACAAACATCCATTGTGTAAAAAGCTTTGCTGCTTTGATAAACATTTTCAATTATTTTTATTCAAATAAGAGGAGGCGAACACTTCATTTTATACTTTATGTGACGGTTACACATTAAAAGTTGCTGTTTATGCAGTTACACCGATAATGTCATAAAAACGTTAACGCCATAAAAGCAGCCGTAAAATAGAGTTAATGAAAACCAACATGATTATATCCTCAAATTGAAGTTTCTAGACATGATGTCGTCTACCTATTATGTCTAAGTAAGACATTACGTTAGGTACCTACCTACTAACGAACCATTTCAATTCTGAACCATCCATGCTCTCATAGTAACTTTCGCAATGAATTCACTTGTCAAACAACAAGGATCACTTGACTTTTTATGGGAAAAGGATTCAAAGTTAGTTTGAAAGAGCGTTGTTAGATACATTTAGTAAACAATTTTTCAAATTAAAATCTAATAATACCAATTTCCGTGTCAAATTACACAGTAAATGAGTTAAATTTTATTGTACAATAAAACTTTCAATATTTTTTTAATAAAAGTCACAGTAGCTGATTAAAGTCAAAGTTACGAATGCGGCCTCATTCAAATTTAAGAATATTCTATGGAGTTTGTTAGTTCGATACTACAACTTTAAATTGTTGTTATTATTTAAATTTTACTGTACTTATTCGATTACCCTGTTAGTTTTATTATGATAGTAAACTAAGGGGCTGTTTCACCACACATTGACTATTTTTATTTGTGATGCTGTCTCCATTCTGTTTGAACAAAACAAACAGATAGCATCACATTTTGTCCGTCAAATAAATTTAATCAATGGTTGGTGAAACAGGAGCTAATTATTTGTACTACTCTTATTTCAAGATATACAGATCTCAGAGACACTGGCCCGTTGTAAGCAATTTCTTGGTTCGCTAGGATTTTAGATTAACAACCAAGCCAGACATGTTTTATGGTTTTGATCAGCATTTTTTCAACTTTTTTACGCTAGAACCCAGAGCGGTGTCAGCTTAAGTCCAATTTTCTTTAATTAATATGTTAAGTTTATGTTTAGTTCGGTCAGAGGTGTTCATTACTTTTGTTTATCCGGCGAACAGTGATGGGCATACGGGCACGCGATCCCGGCCTACTTGAGCTACTTTCGTCTACCCAACTTTCCTCTCCATGGCGATAGTATCCCACAACCCCTTTATCCTTTCTTCTCCCAATCTTCCTTCATACTCTGGTGGGCTTCCCAGCTTTAGCTCCTTAGTTTTTGAACCACCTAGAAGAAGGAAAACTTCGAAATAAAACCCGGGATGGTATCTCCGTGGATGCCTGCATCCAAGTCTCCTTCTAATCGTAGCGGTTATCCGTTCCATTAGGCCTAGGGGGACAAGGACGAGAGAGTGCACCTGCGTTTGCGCGAGCGCTTGTGCACTATAATATTTCCTGCGCAATCCGACTGCTTTCGACTAAAGGACTTCGAACATGACTCAAGACCTGTGGCGATGGACAGAGTCAGAGGGGTCTGGTTGTGATGCAAACTGGGCTGTGGATAATGTCTGCACACAGGCGACTTTGGGAGAGTGGTCGCTTCTGCACTGCACTGGGTTAACGGTGTGGATTCGGCAGCACCCTAAGTGACGAAGCAGCCCTTTTCAGGGAGGCCCTGCTTCCCCCGCTCAGCCGGGGAGGGGACTAGAAAAGGTGTCCTAAGAAAGGTTTAACCCATTAATTACGGAAGTAGTAACCACGGCTGCTTCTGCATCACTTTTAGCGTGGTCGAAATAATAAGAATAAAAATCAAAACGCCAAAATTAAGGAATGTGACATGACTTTTGGTGCGTGGAATGTTCGAACCCTCCTTGATCGCGAAGGTAATCTATGTCCAGAGCGCAAGACCGCCGTTGTGGCCCGCGAACTCCAACGCTACGATGTAGATATCGCTGCGCTCAGTGAAACGCATCTGGCTGACGAAGGAGAACTGTCCGAACATCGAGGCGGGTATACTTTCTTCTGGAAAGGCACTCCAGTATCGGAAATGAGGCGGTCTGGTGTTGGTTTCGCGATCAAAAATAGTATCGCTAGTAAAATGGAGGAGTGTCCTATTCACATCTCGGACCGTGTAACTACACTGCGCCTACACTTGGATAATGACAACTATTTAAACATTATCGCGATCTATGCGCCAACAATGCAAAGGGATGATAACACCAAGGACAAGTTTTATGAAGAACTCGCACAAACCCTCTCTAAGATTCGTTCCAGGGAGCAAATTTTACTGCTAGGCGATTTCAATGCGAGAGTTGGACGCGAGTATGAAGCTTGGCCTAAGGTGTTGGGACGGCATGGTGTTGGTAATATGAATAGTAATGGGCTGTTGTTATTGACACTCTGTGCCAAATTTGATCTGGCTATTACCAATAACATGTTTAGACTCCCCGCTAAATATAAGACTACGTGGATGCATCCCAGGTCAAAGCATTGGCACTTAATAGACTATGCTATAGTTAGGCAAAAAGATATTTCCCAAGTCCATATCACTCGCGTCATGCGAGGTGCTCACTGTTGGAGCGATCACAGGCTTGTTATCACTAAACTGCGTCTCCGTCTTCACACGCCACGCAGATCTCAAGGCGTCAAACCTGAGCGTCTAGACATAGACAAACTTCAAGTACTAGAGACTAGAAAGACCTATGCTCAGGCAATCAGTAGTGCAGTTGAAAGCTTAGACTACGACAATGTTGACCCTCTGGTTAACTGGCAAGTTGTTTCGTCATCCTTAATCAGTACTGCGTCAGAACTAATAGGTGTAAAATCCTACCGTCATGAGGATTGGTTTGACGATAACGACGCTATACTGGCTGAAGCGTTGAGGGTACATCGTGTCTCCTGCGTTTGCATAGATCTGACCAAGCTGATGCAGTCAAGCGTAGTGGTGCTCTACTAAGAAGGAAAGTTAGGGAAATTAAAGATAAATGGTGGCGCGATAAGGCTGCGCGCATACAGTGGCTCTCAGACACAAACCAGTTAGGTGAATTTTATAACGAAATTCGTAACCTTGTTGGTACAGCAAAACGTAGTTCCGTACCGTTAAAGTCTTCTGATGGGTCCCTATTGCTTACCAATAAGGCGGATTTACTTAAAAGGTGGGCAGAGCATTTCAACAACTTGTTAAATGTCGATCGAGCTGCAGATCTGCAGCACATTGAATCCATGACAGCAATGCCTACCGATATCAGGCTGGATGAGCCACTGTCGTTGTGTGAGGTCACTGCTGCCATCCAGCAACAGCAAAATAAGAAAGCGGTGGGCATAGATAATGTACCTGGAGAGTTACTCAAATACGGAGGAGAGGAATTACACGAAGCGGTCTGGAAGTTGTTTGCGAGGATGTGGGATGATGAAAGAGTACCTACGGACTTTCGAGTATCCCGCATTTGCTCGTTGTACAAAAACAAAGGTGATCGCTCGGATTGTAATTCGTACAGGGGCATATCTCTTTTAACTACTCCAGGAAAAGTCTTTGCCCGAATCCTACTTAACCGTTTGAAAGCACTATCGGAAAACATCTTGCCTGAAACTCAGTTTGGTTTCCGACCTGAAAGAGGCACCTGTGACGCTATTTTCTCTATACGTCAACTACAAGAGAAAAGCAGAGAACAAGGTCAACCAATGTTCCTTTGTTTTGTTGACCTTGAGAAAGCTTTCGATAGTGTGCCTCGTGAAGCCTTATGGGTTGTACTAGCGAAGCTGGGATGCACGGATAGGTTCGTAAGAGTGATCCGACTACTACATGACGGTATGCAGTGCTGCATTAGTCTCAATGGTGAACAATCAGAGTTCTTTTCTGTAAGTTGTGGTGTTAAGCAGGGATGCGTGCTTGCACCCACCTTGTTTGCCTTGTACTTTGCAGTAGTAGTTCGGGATGCGTTGCTAACTTTGTCTGAAGGTATCCGTATTCGCTGGCGCATCGATGGTGGCTTGTTTAACTTAGCCAGATTTAAGGCCAGCACCAAAGTGTTGCACGACCTGATCACGGAGATGATGTATGCAGATGATTTGTGTTTTGTGACGGAATCCCAGGAAGCTCTACAACAGCTTATGTTGAGTCTGAATGAGTCGTGTCGAAGATTTGGTCTTAAGATAAGTGTGAAAAAGACGGAAGTAATGGCCTTAGACACTATGACCAATCCGAGAATCGACATCAAGCTTGGTCAAAGTTCACTAAAGCAGGTAGAGCAATTCAAATATCTGGGAAGCACGATATCGTCAAAGTGCCACCTTGACAGCGAAGTCAACTGCAGAGTGGGAGCAGCTGCAGCAGCTTTTGGCAAACTTCGCTCCAGGGTGTTCCGTTCACACGACATAAAGCTCTCCACCAAGATAGCTGTGTACATGGCGATAATTCTGCCAAATCTTCTCTATGCCTCCGAGACATGGTGCCGGTACCGCAAGCATATCCGCCTATTGGATAGGTTCCATCTGAGATGCCTCCGTGACATTATGGGTATCAAGTGGTCCGATCGCGTTAGGAACACGGAGATTCTAAAGCGTGCTGGTGTCGCGGGGATGGAGGCTTATTTGATGCGGCGGCAGTTGAGATGGTGTGGGCACGTCTTTCGTATGTCAGATGAAAGAATCGCAAAGCGCATCTTTTATTCCGAACTGCAAGATGGCAAGCGGAAACAAGGCGGTCAGATCTTGCGGTACAAAGATGTGCTAAAGCGACATATGAAGAGAGTCGACATAGACCCGTCACAATGGGAGAATTTGGCAGGGAATCGCTCTCAGTGGAGGCGAACCGTGCATGCAAGGGTGAGCGGGTTTGAGGCAAGGCGACGAAGTGAGCTCGATGCGAAGCGAGACGAGCTCAAGGCCAGACCACCCGCGGCCATTTTCTACAATTAAGTCGGAGGGGTGCTGACGTGCAGTGAGTGCAGTCGCACATTCACTGCCAAGATCGGATACGTCAGTCACCTGAGAGCACACCAGCGTCGCTCTCAACAGTAGAAAGCAGTCACTGTGGTCGAATACGGCCGGGGATTATTATTATTAAGTTTATGCAAAAAGGAATACAAACAAAATAAGGACAACTAAATTTTGTTTTTGTGCATCAGAGAACTATATTTGTTATGTTCAGTTACTTTGACTTTACCTGCAACCACAATGCACCAAAACAATGTTTGTTTAAATAGTTCATTGAATTAAATTAATTGAATGTTTCAGAAAAATGTGCACCAATATGACCTAGTCTTAAATAAGGCATCTAAACAGGTATAATATATTAATAGCTTTTGACATTATGGAATAAACGGAATTAATACATGCTGACATCGATCAAACAAATGTATTATATTTCGGTTCGAACCTAAAATCTGCAAGTTTTGGGCTCTGGTATGAATATCTAAGTAAAAATTATCGTATGTGCTTTTCTATAAAATTCATATTTAACTCATTTATTACGTAACAAAGAATTGCTTCAGTCTGAAGTGTGCTCACGAAGCCCTAGAAGGCTCGGCTTGTTTGCTCTCGACTCTGAGAGACTCATTACCTGCTTCATTAAAGCGAGTGTACTCTTAACTAAAATGGACTTTACATTCCAAGTGCTATTTATTTCATTGTTGAGTTGTTTACGAATGTTTTATTCGCTTTGATAGAACGATAGCTGAACGTCGCACTCGTGGCTTGTTGAAAGGTTCATAAGTTACTTTAAAGGTTGAAACCAGAAAATGGAAGAATACCTGAATAGAATACCTCAATAGTATTTAGAGGAATAACCTGGTAGGGCTATAATATCTTATAACCTGAACTCTGGGGCCCTAGTGAAAAAGGGGTTAATTCTGCAGAAGTTGAACAGCTGATTTCGACGTAATTTCTGCAGACTTAACCCCTTTTTCAGTAGGGTCTCAGAAGTACTCATAGGCTGAGTTTCTTCTAGAAATATGCGAGGAATGAACGAATGAAATCGCTTCAATTAATTATCCTCACCACAGCTCAGCTCATTGATGCGCGTTTCTATTGGTTCGTGAAAAACACATTCCTTAGGCTGCGTTTCAACCAAAGATTACGAGAATGCATTGCAACCAGCATAATGCGTTGCAATGATTGAAATCACCATAAAAATATTTTTGACTAGAATCAGACAGATTATGTTTCACCATCATTATCATCATGTCAGCCGAAAGACGTCCACTGCTGGACATAGGCCTCCCCCAAGGCTCTCCACTCAGACCGGTCTTGTGCTTTTCGCATCCACCGCGATCCCGCGATTAGAGATTATGTTTGCGAAATAATAGCTAATTGAATGTTTATTCGTATTTTTAGTGTAGGTTCTACACAAAAACTGTTCTACACTGTAAAATAACAGAAAAAGTGGAGTTCCTAGGAGCTAGTTAATTCATCTATAGTACTAAGTAACTGATCTCACTTAACCCATTTATACCAATAAAACAATAAAAATGAAAAGAATAATAATGTGTATTTGATATCAAAAACTGTTACAATGATTAAATTACTTATATTTACATTGTGATAAAATGGTGTCCTTTCCATAAAATATCTACTTTCTGATATTGTGAAAATTATGCCAAATATCATCAAAAAATTTAACGCCCTCTAAAGAAAATATTGAATATCCGGCTAATGAGTATTTTCAATTTCCTTTGTAAAGTCTTACTTCAATAAGAAATATTTTTTGCTCGATCACATTTTCATCCAATAATTGATTTATTATTCCCAATCATCATTTGAAAAGTTCTATTGCCTTTGTGCTCGTATTTCTTCTCAGAATTTTGTTTTGCTTGTCGTTCGCAGTCAAGAAATGGCCGCAAAAGTCATTTATTAACTCTGGTATCATTCATCAAAATCGGGCTGTAAAACCTGGCCTGTTATCTAAATGATCGTGAGCCAGTTTCCCGTTGCGCCCAAAACGTTTTGTACGAGCAACCAACGTACTTAGGAACCCATAAATTGCTTTGACGAAGTTCTCTTTGCGGCTATTAAACAATCATTTGCGTCAAGCGATACAAAGTACAGCCTTTATATATTTAACCCGTTCACGGTCGCTTTCGCAGGGTTTCTCTAACACGCCGTATTTTTTGGGACAGGTCGGGTTTGAAGTGGAAACGTAATTGACGATCTACGTCACGCTCGGGAATGATAAAATAACTAGGGGCTTAGCAAGTTAGACGAATTTAAGGACACGGAATTGGTTTTAGGTTCGCTGACTAAGCAAACCAAAGATATACAGAAACTATTCTGTGCGTTATATCTACCGTTAATAAAAAATGTTTACTGGACACGAAATAAGACTAAATAAATCAAATTAATATAAGACCAAGCCATCTGGGTCACCGCAGCCGTCAACATTTCGTAAGGTATTGTTGAACAGAAGTGTGTCTACTTGTGGTAAATGTACTTGTAGGTACCTATTATGACGGCTCTATCTATAACTTCTGAAGGTAAATCTTGATGTACTTAATATGGGGTCTGATTGCAAGTTTACCTACGTCATCGAGTACCATATTTTGAGGCAATCATAGGCCCTTTACCACCTCGAAGTTATAAAAAAAAAAACATTTATTTCTATTGGCCAAGTTGATAGGTATAGCTCCGAAAGTTTTTTTTTATCAAAATTACACCATAGAGTACCTGGACGCGAGTGGTACCAACAGTTGACTCTAATCTGACATGACATTTATCTTATTCTGGTACTATCTGATGCAAATAATGGGTTAAAATACCACCTCTGCCGACGACGTCTGCCGAGCACTTCTGACTAAGTGGAAAGTCTAGAATTTAATTTTTTTTTTTGACCAGTGGTTAGCTACTGTTACTATTTACGTTTAGCCAAACAGTTCTGATTAACTAGCTATCAGATCCCGTATTATTACAAATCATCTATGAAACAGCGACCATAATTATTATTCATTTATTACTTCTTAGCTTAACAGTACTCATATAGCGTCGTGTAGAACAGAAAATAATGCGTACATTATATCACAAACGAACATGACAGTTTGTCCAGCGTACTTTCAGAAACTAGGCTACGCTGAATAACTTGGTATCCATATATAGCCAACGCCAACGTGTGTTATTTTAGCGTGAAAAGGCTACACACAAGCTGACATACGAGTTTGTTCGCATAAAATAATTATGGTTGTCACACAAAACGGGCGTTTAGCTTTGTAAAATGTAAAGCGCAAACATTAGCATGTTACCCAACGCGTGAAACGGAAACTTTCATTTACGTAGGTAAGTAAATAGGAGGAGCAAGGCTACAATTAGTAAAATTATTGTACATTTCTTGGAGAGTCCACAAGTTGGGCAGTTTTAGTAGGCACCTAGACAATTTTGACCTTGTGTTTGTTACTTACGTAGTTTTCCAATGTGTATAATGAAATCGGAATCCACATTAGGTACATGAACTTTCCAGGGAAAAATGTTTGATTTTATGACAATACTAAGCAGAATAGCCTTATTAAATAAAGCTAGTAAAGGACTTTTTCTAACTATAACAACCGCCAGTTTTGCAAAAAATATTTTAATTTAACCCATCATTTTCGCAAAGATAGAAATATTTGGCTTAAAACTTGAGTTGATGTTATTCGGCACTTCATGTCAACAGCTCTTTACACACACTGAGGGCTTACGGCACGTTTCTCTTTGTTTCTAATTGTTCATCTGCATAATCTCATTCAACGACAGCGGTAAGCTTTACTAATGTTTTTATTTGTACTTGTGCGGAACCCATTAATTTGTGTTATCGTTAGATAAAAAGATGAAAAAAACCCGAGATATAATTATCACAGTAATAATTTAGTAAGTCGAATAATGTTGGACTTTGGGTGTGCACATATCCACTTAAAGGTTAACTGGAAGAGATTCCCAGACAAGATCAGTTTACCATTGATTATAGTATTCTGTTTAGCAATTGTATATTTGTAAAATGCAATTGCTTAATATAAATGTATGTTGCAATGGTACTTTTGTATAGTGAAACTTGCTGTTGCCCGCGAGACTCCGTCCGCGTAGAAGTATGAAAAAGAGTTTACGTCCAATAGGACTCAGACAATACACAAAAAATTTCATAAAAATCGATCAAGCCGTTCTGGAGGAACTGACACGAAAATTTTGTATGTTAGAAGAGATATAAAATATCGTTTACTAATAATAAAAAAAGTTGAAGTAAAACTTCTGAGTTGGTTTGGATGTGGATTTGCGCGTTTTATTTTGTGATAGTCTTTCACCCTAAAACAGGTGGATAAATAGGACGAAATTTGGCATGAGTGCTCTCGGGAATCATACTAAGGTTGTATATCTCGAATCAAAACGCATTATCAAAAAACAACACACGCATTTCGAAATCTCGCCTGTTAAGTAGGTATAGATAATTTATCAAATCAGGCGTTTTTTTGAGAAGGTCCATATTCAATGATATAAAAATAATTGCTTTGCTCATACGCAATCTTATAATAGCCCTGCCTATGCAACAAATGTATATTTATGCAACTCCTCCACCTTCACAGTGTAAGAAGAACACATAGATACAAATTACAGAACAGATCTGAGAATGAACTCTGGTTGAGTTCAAAACACGACAGTGCACTGTGATGATGATAGTTGGGTTTTTGTGATGTGTGTGTATTTCTTAAACACACATTTGCTGCATAGCTATTATCGTAAGGTCATGGGTGAGCGAAATAATTGTTTGTATTTCATTGTTAGGGATTTAGAGACCATATTTAGACACTGGTCTTATTCATGCATCGACAACAAAGTCCCGATGCAACAGAAATTCCCGTGGCAAATTAGTTGTTGTATCTAAATCAATCTAGTAAAGCAAAATCCTTCGATAGTCTTCTATAGTTTTTAATGTCCAATTCAAGTGTCACATATAAACAAAATCATGATTCAAAAAATGGTAAAGGCTTGTATCAAAAGAGGTTCTGCAACAGTTGTGTTCGTGAATTTTAATTCAAATATTAGATCTAATGACTCGTGCTACCAAAGCCAGCGGTAAAGACTAGTATTACAATTCAACGTGTTCGAATTAAATATAATGTAATACATATAGCAAGTATTAAAATAGTTTCAACATTCAAAATGATATAGAGTCCCATTAGCAATTAACTCTAACTCATCAGAGGAATGTAGTATCACTTGTTCCGTGTAAAAGGAACTTGAACCGAAATTATGTAATTTAATTTGGGCCACGGTTTTAGGAATGAAATTTGACCACTTCAAAAACTTGATGTAGGTAACGCAAACTACATTGGTACGTGAAACGTTTACCGGACACTACCTTTGTCAAGTTAAGTATTCATGTGGTGCAATTACTATGTACATTGCTTTGTTATGTTTAAAATGGAAACGTTCGGACTACTAATGACATTTTCATACCAGTTTACGTTTAGAAATTACTTTAACGGTAACCACATTTAGTTTTAGATTAATGTTTTGACTTAAAATTTCTAGGCAGCGTCATGGGCAAAATCTGGATAAGGAGATTATTTATTGTTGTTGTTTCTTTTAAAAAAATATGGCTTTGTCCATTTTAGGATAATTGCCAGTGTCTAGTAGATTTTGCCGTTGTACGTTAAAAAAATTCTATTGAACGAAATATGCGAGGTAATGGTGGATGAACGATGAGTGCGCGAATTCCATCACGTGGTTTATTTTTTGACGAAAGCTAATGTTCACATCCATAGCCGATAAAGATAGCTTACCACCAGGTGATCCGCATGCTTGTTTGTCTACTATACCATAAAATAATCCTTGAGTTATGGATAGTAAACGTAAAGCCGGCCACACACGCTAGGTTATAACCAGAGCCCGAAATTCTCGCGGCATTTTTGATCTGTCATAGTGGCTTCTCACTTATCGACTCTACTTGAATGATATCGATAATGATATTAAGTATTGTAAAATAATGATTGTAATATATTTTATAAAAATACTAATGGTACACTTATAAGCACTACAAGAGACTTTAGGTAAATTTTAATATGAAATTGAACTATTAAATAAAAAAATGTTAATATTCATTGTTTTAATTGCATAATGCATAGTGTGTATATTATTAAAAGCTAATTGGGAGACATCGCTTTGAACAATAAAGCCATCTATGCTGTGGACTTCTTCTTTTTTAACGGGTTGTGAATCGATGTATCGGTGTCGAATATCGAGTGACAGATCAAAAATGCAGCGAAAATTCCGGGTTCTGGTTATACCCGATGGTTATGCCTGCACAGTTTATTTGTGCAGGCGTAACCAAAAAATATCACTTTTCATATTTCTTGCTTGCGCAGGCACGGAGTCATATGATACAAACATTCAGCCGGCTTTAAGCACCAATTTTAATCAAAATTAGAAAAAGAAAATTCCACGCGGAGTATTTTTTACATGCATACGATGCGCTTGTACTCGTAACACGCGCTTATGCCTGCCCTTTCGATGTGTTGTATGTGTTTTAGTAAATTAATGTGATTTGGGTAATTTGGTACATATAAGGCGTTTAGAAGTGCGCGCATTAAGAACAAGAAGAATCAAGAACTCCCGCATAACCGCACACATTAGAAATAAGTTTTTAAATGTATAGAGCTACTAGCTTTTACTCGCAGCTTCGCCCATGTGGAATCCGGTTGTCGCGCGCTGTTACCTCGGGAATTGTGCATTTTTCCGGGATAAAAAGTAGCCTAAGTCATTCACTAGCCCATAACTATAAACTATCTCTATGGCAAAAATCACGTCTATCCGTCACTCTGTTTCGACGTAGGAAGACGAACAATCATTTGTATTTACAGTATTAATATAAGTATAATATTATGGACAAATACTGTACGTCTAGAGTTACCAAAGCATACGATTCAAAACTCCTAATCACCTAATGTGTAAGTCACTTAAGTATAAACTTTTAAGCATCCAAGCGCGTAAAAAATACGCCGTGCCTATGCATAAGAACGTACTAACACATTGTTTTGTTTTAAAATTACTTTACTTGCACAGACTACTAAAGTGTATATTTTATGATATTTTCAACCCATACAACCCCGTGGATTTGGGTTTCGACAGACATTGACATTATAGCCAAACGAAATCTGCTTCGGAAGTTTCTCCCATTCCCGCCTTATTTCATCCCCACCCATCGTGGTTTTATTTTGTATAAAGATTCTTTCTCTGTGTGTTCTACCGATTTTTTAGACGAAAATTATTGCTTTGTTTTCGTCTGCCCTTCCACCAGTTGTTTTGTACAAGTTTCCGGTGTCGCAAAGTTTGTTTTAAATTTATTATATTAGATGGCCACGTATTTTATTGTTTTAGAAACTGATTATTTCGATGTTATTTCCTTTCATACCTATTTAATTGTGGCTACTAATAACTCTGAATTATAATCTTGTCGAATCTAATTTAAATTATCGTACTACATTTTATAATTTATAATTTATAATTTTTACACAACTAATTTTTTCTCGCGTCTTCGCCCATGCACAAATACATAAAATATTCCCTCCTTTTATCTCTGAAACTAATGTGCCAACTTAATTTCACCCTTATAGTAAGAATTAAAAAAAATGAGTTTTCAGTACTCGACTACATGATAAAAGGTACAAACATTACAAACACTCAGACCCAGTACGTAGTTTGGGTTGTGCAACATTATTATTAACAATGTCAGTCAGTCAATCAATCATTATTTTGATTTGATTGTTCCTATATTGATTTAATCTGACGGAATTCAGTGAATTCTAATATTTATCGTAGAAATTATTAGAACGTAGAGATGCGCTACGGCGTAGCACGTCTACAATTTTTCGTAGCACTCCTTGCGCATTGACGCGTGTCTTTCTAAATCATTTTTATTGGATCAGGCGTTACTTTGCGGAGATCCATATCAATGAACTAAAACAATTACAAAGTAAGCAAAGTGAGCAGTGAGGATGAGCAAAGTAACTGTTTTAGTTCATCGTTTCCTATTGGATAAGACAGAATCTACAGTCTTGTCGTTTGTGAAAAAATGCTCAATGAAATCGAATTTCCTTGCCATTATTCCCTGGTAAAAGGTTTTCGCTTTTATTCAGATTAATTGTAACTTATTCGGGGCGGAAAACATTTCACGCTCAAAAGTTTTTTTAAAACGGTTCGCTCGTGACTACTTGGAGTAATAAGTCACGTCGCAACTTTCGTCCGAGGCTTGATTTATAAGGAGATTTGGGAATTTTCGAGATCTTTAAATCTAAATCATTTCCGATATCCGTAATGCAGTGCAGTCGTTTCCATAAAAATCGCAGTCTTTTAAGCGGATTTACGTGTTCCGTTATCATACATAAATAACCTCACGGCGTTTTCCTTTTGGAAAGTAGCGCACGGTATGCTATGCCACCTGCTGCTGTAGTACTTCACTGACTTTTATATTTATTTTTCTAAATCTATGAATGTTATTTACTTCTTGCGACTTTATTTTGAATCTTGATTAAAAGAATATTAATATTGTGTGTACTAATACTGGTAGATAGATAGATAGATAGATAAAAACGTTTATTTGGTACTGCAAACACACACAATCAAGATTAGATACAAGGATACAAAACATCATTCCAGACTTAAAAATGGTATTTCATACCGTCAGTGGTATTTCATAGTATTAATCCTCTGGAGCATCTTCGTTCTTCTGTACGGAAAATATAAATGAGTTAAAAAAATATATTAAGTGTGGATCGGATTCACACCTAAAAGGTTCCGTACACGTACTTTTATGAGAAGTGCATTAATTTTAACTTTTGATGTTTTAATAGCTATAGTTTTTATTAATTGTGGCCGAGTAATAGGACCTATCTTATATCCTTTGGATTAAATATTCAAAAATATCGTATTAAATAAAATGCTTTAGGTGCTGTTCACAGTGCCTACAGCTTACTAGTTTAGGGCAGGCTCTTTATGAGTATTTTTTAATAAAAAAATTAAAGAAAGAAAGAAAAGAAATGCGTTTATTGCCAACAATTAGGAAGGTATATAATAAACAGAAGGGTACCTACTTTAAAAATTAAGTTAACTTACTAACTATATGCGGGTTCTATAAAAGTTCGTGACCTTTCTAAAGTTGTTATTGAAGGGGTTAATGAACCTTTATAAAAATCCCGCCTTAACCTAAAAGTATCCCAGCATGCTACTCGACTCTTTAAATTGCGGCAAATGGTTCGGGCGTCAGCATAATGCTGACAGTGTCAGGTCTACAGACTGACACTTCAGCGCTGTTTTTCAGCCAGAACCTGTTACAGTTTGCGCCTCCATTTAATTTACCTACCCAACACGCTTTTGGTTTGTGCTTAACACACCTAAGTACAGTACATTCTTAAAAAAAATATGTATATAAGCCTTTATTTCTACATTTTATTTGCATTGTTCACAAAAACACGCAAGAAAGTCAACCACTGTCAATGTTGGAAACTTCAAGATAGGTAGTTCAAATTCACCACTTTCTTTATCTCTATATTCGCCTTTTTAACCTGCTGGTCAAAAATTACAATTTTACACTGTCTTTTAAAAATAAATAAGCATTCTTTGAGCCTTATGGGAGGCGGTATATTATTCCACACTTTAGAAGCGGCGTACCTGAAGCTACCTTTAAATCCAGCTGACTTATGTTTTGGCACTATTAACCTTGCCCTCAAATGTTGTCTAACCGGATAACGATTTTCCATGTGGAAAGACAATTTCTCAAAGAGATAACTCGGTTTCTTGGAATATGCTACTCTATGTGTGAAGCACGCCAAATGAAGTTCTCTCCTAGACTCCATGTTAAGGATTTTTTTCTCAGCTAATATTGGAGAGATATGAGATCTCCTCGGTACATCTACACAGAACCGTATGCAGGCGTTTTGAACTCTTTGTATCGCGTTCTTGGTGTATTGATGCAATCTGGGGCCAAACACAACGTCGCAGTAATTGAATGGAGACAGCACAAGAAGATCAGTAAGAATCATTCTAATTTTATAAGAAAGGTGTTTTCGTATATTGTACTTTAAGTTTGTAAAAAGAATTTCTGATTTTTATGTTTATGTGATCAATGTATCTCAGTTGTTCGTCCATAATTAAGCCTAAATTTCTAGCCTCAGTTACCCTCTCAACAACCTCATTGTTCACAATTACACTTACTTTTTGTGCGGCTACATTATTTATTTGCTGTTTAGTTCCCATTATCATATATTTAGTTTTACCCGCGTTTAATACAAGAGTATTTTTCTGTGACCATTCCGAAATAGCTTTCAAATCATTGTTTAACTCGTTTACGGCATGAGTTGAGTCCCGAGCGTAGAATGACTTATAAATTTGGGTATCGTCCGCATACAAGTGGGCAGATGTATATTTTAAAGCGTTAATCAAATCCGCAGTAAAGGTTATAAACAAAAGGGGACTTAGTATAGATCCTTGTGGGACGCCGCGGTTTATATACTTTATTTGTGAAATTACTTTGTTTCCGGTTTGATCCTCCGACAGATTAATTGTATGATTTATTTGCTTTCGCACATAGCCAAAGTGTCTAAAAGTTTAAAAGTACGTCGGAATATCTTGCATATTTACTCAAACAAAAACTTTGAACTAAAACCTAAAGAAACAAATAAATGAGAAAATCAGTAAAACAAAGCAATTCTCGCCGTTTGACATTGAAAATAAGAGTGTTAATTTATTAGTATTTCTGAGCCTCAAGTTGCAGTCAAGTATTTTACAGAAATGGAATCCACTGGCTTTAAGCTGCGAAATTACACCCGTGCCGATTAATAAGACCGAGGCCGCAGTTGGATTAATGTAAAACAAAATCCTCTTCAATTTATTAGAAGCCGATTCGAGCCTCAAAACTTTAGCAATTCTCTTTCTCACTTGCACAGTCTTACGGAACGCTAACCCGAATTCGTATAATTTATTTGTTTTCGCGAAGAAAGCCTACTCCAGTTAAGTAGGCTCTCGTGTTTATTAGCTCAGCGACTTGGTGGATGTGTAACTATGTAGGCTGGCTGATGTAATAAGTGGCCGAGGCTGTGGGACAAGTAGTTCCGTTAACTGATTACCAACGTTAATTAAGAGATAAGGCGATAAATTCACAAGCAACTTCATAAAAAGGATGATTTATAAGTTATTTTATTAATAGTAAAGGCATTTTGAGAAATTTATTGGTTTATTGATATGCCGAGACAACAAATATTTTTCCGAGATAAAAAGTAGCTTTTGCTATAGTGTATGCTAAATTTCATTAATATTCTTTAGGTAGCTGGACAGTTTTGGCGTCATACAGTAGCAAATATAAATAAACTCGTAAATACTTCGAAAAATTGTCCTGACCGACAGACAGATTGAAGTTATGTTAATAAAAAAAAAAACTATATAACAGTTTATTCTCAACTCCTGTTTTATTAAACATTACCTTCAAAAGACGCATTTACCGTTTTTGACCGTAATCATCATAAAATAACTCACTGGCTCATACTTTTCCGTAAAAAATAACGTAACATTTGTAATAAAACTCATTCGCAAACAAACATTTTAGACCGACATTTATTACTCAAATAACACTTTATTCGGACTGCATAAAAAACCTTTCAACGCGAATCGGATGATGGATGACACTAAGCTTCTTTGGATTTTGCGTCCTTTTTTTCCGATTGTATTATTGAATCCCATATTTAAGTCCAATAAACGGTTAACAGGCGTGAATAATTCGTGCGTTGACCCATAATAATACTAAACTTAGACTCATCTCACCGCCAACCTATACACGTCCCACCGCTGGACACCAGGTGGGCGATTATTCGAGCGCTTCAACCGTTTAATTTTTATGGACATTTTTCTGAAGAAATGGCCGAATATTCTTATATAGTATTTAATTATCTAGTAGAAATACGAGTACAGGAATTCAAGAGAAATTCTGGCAAATAATTCTTAATTTCTTTTTGTCTGTCCCTAACTGAATGCTTCCTCTCATCCACCCAAAGGTTGACTGGTAGAGATCCCTTAAAGGGATAAGTTCACCTTTGTACATATAACTCAATGTCTGTAAATTGTGTTTGTTACTTATTTTGTACAATAAAGAGTTTACATCCATACATACATAGGTACATAATTGAAACAAAGAAAGAAATACATTTCTTTACAACGCAAGACGCAACAATTATATTGTTATGTCATATATTATTAAGTACAACAGTAAGATAGTATTAGTATTAACTAACTAACTAAATTGGCACAGAGACCCAAAAAGGGTCCTGGCCTCCGAAACGAGAGCATGCCATCTGCCCCGATCGTGCGCAGCCTCTTTCCAGTCGTCGACTTCAAGGCGTCGCAGATCCGCTTGGACACTGTCCTCCATGCGGTACCTGGGTCGCCCAACCGGGCGGCGACCAGTCGGTCGTCCCACGTACGCTCTCTTGGCAGCCCGATCCTCTCCCATTCGTAGTAGGTGTCCGAACCAGCGAAGTCTGTGCGATTTTGTTACGCCGATGATGTTGGGTTCAGCCACCAGCTCCTATAGTATTAGTATATAGTATTAGTATTATCCATACTAATATTATAAATGCGAAAGTAACTCTGTCTGTCTGTCTGTCTGTCTGTCTGTCTGTCTGTCTGTCTGTTACGCTTTCACGCCAAAACCGCTGAACCGATTTGGATGAAATTTGGTACAGAGATAGAATAGACCTTGGGAAAGGACATAGGCTACTTTTTATCCCGATATTCCCACGGGATAGGGATAAAATCTCGAGATAAGAACCTCTGGGCTTAGAGTCATGAAATTTGGTATGTAGGTAGTTGGACGTATGGAATAACACATAGGTGACTTTTTGACCCGATATTCCCACGGGATAACTAGGGATAAGATCTCAAAATAACAACCTCTGGGCTTAGAACCATAAAATTTAGTATATAGGTAGCTGAACCTCTGGAATAACACGAAGGCTACTTTTTATCCTGATATTACCACGGGATAGGGATAAAATTTCGAAATAATAACCGCTGGGCTTAGAGTCATGAAATTTGGTATGTAGGGAGCTGCACGTCTGAAATAATACATAAGCGACTTTTTGACCCGAAATTCCCACGGGATTTCAAAGGATAAAATCTCGAAGTAACAACCACTGGGCTTAGAGCCATGAAATTTGGTGTGTAGGTAGCTGGACCTCTGGAATAACACGAAGGCTACTTTTTATCCTGATATTCCCACGGGATAGGGATAAATTTTCGAAATAAGAACCTCTGGGCTTAGAGTCATGAAATTTGATATGTAGGTAGTTGGACGTATGGAATAATACATAGGTGACTTTTTGACCCAATATTCCCACGGGATAACTAGGGATAAGATCTCGAAATAACAACTGCTGGGCTTAGAGCCATAAAATTTAGTATGTAGGTAGCTGGACCTCTAGAATAACACAAAGGCTACTTTTTATCCTGATATTCCCACGGGATAGGGATAAAAATTTCGAAACAAGAACCTCTGGGCTTAGAGTCATGAAATTTGGTATATAGGTAGTTGGACGTATGGAATAACACATAGGTGACTTTTTGACCCGATATTCCCACGGGATAACTAGGGATAAGATCTCAAAATAACAACCTCTGGGCTTAGAACCATAAAATTTAGTATATAGGTAGCTGGACCTCTGGAATAACACGAAGGCTACTTTTTATCCTGATATTCCCACGGGATAGGGATAAAATTTCGAAATAATAACCGCTGGGCTTAGAGTCATGAAATTTGGTATGTAGGGAGCTGCACGTCTGAAATAATACATAAGCGACTTTTTGACCCGAAATTCCCACGGGATATCAAAGGATAAAATCTCGAAGTAACAACCACTGGGCTTAGAGCCATGAAATTTGGTGTGTAGGTAGCTGAACCTCTGGAATAACACATAGGCTATTTTTTACCCCGATATTCCCACGGGATAGGAATAAAATTTTGAAATAATAACCGCTGGGCTAAAAGTCATGAAATTTGGTATGTAGACGGGATATTTCAATTGCCACTACCAGACCGATTAGTTTACGCGTGCGAAGCCGCGGGTAAAAGCTAGTAAATTATAATTATAAGTCATTGCGGTTGTGTATCGGGAACTCGCTCAGCGTAATATTGAGACATTCAAAATCTACAGCAAATTCGTAAAAAATGTGACCAGAAAAACGAGAGGGTTCAAACGCTCGAATAACCGCCCAGGTCTTCTTTCAGATTGGGATGGCTTGGTTTCCTCATGATGTTTTCCTATCAGGGTAAATTAGAAATGTGATTTGAACATGAGTTTCGATGAACCCAAAAGTGCAAGTCTGGGTTCGGATGCACGATCCTCTGCTTGAGAGAGCAGCCAAAACACTGGGCTACCAAGGTTCAGACTCAGACATAATGAAGTGAACGGGTCATTTACGAATATAGGTTGACATTAATTGGTATCCGCGACCCAATTGTTCTTACTTCACAATCGATGGCAATTACATGTAAATTGGGGTAACATAATTTATGTACACCGATATTTTTCAGACCTTTCTTTTTCGTTTAAAATGAAAATTATTTTCATCCTACTTTTTATACAAATTCTTTGAATTTTATTAATCTTAACGAATCTCCTAAGATTTCTTATACGAGTACGCACCTAAGGACAACATTTATTAACCTGTTATTTTATTTCTAACTTTTCTTTATAATTGAATACTTCTGAATTCAATAATTAGTACGATAAATAATAAACTCAAGTATAACTACTCATACTTTTGGTTATGTTATTATAAAACTTGGTTCCTATATGAACACTGTACTTGGTCCTGTGTAGACTGCATATTTGAATTTAAAAGAAAGAAAGAAAGAAAATACATTTATTCACACAAAACACAACAATATTATTACATAAAAATAAACATACACAAAGATTTTGAAACATATTTCGAACTAGTCCGACCGTAGTCCTTCACTAAGGCGCACTTGCATTTGCAGCGAGTTGAACAATGTGCACCACCGGTCTACGGTATACGTCAATAATGACGTTGAAAATGACTGTTTTGTGAAGACGGACATACTAAAATAAGTCCTCCCTCAACTTACTAGAAACTTAGCGGGATTAACTCAATTCATATACGGGAATCATCCGTATATTTCATTGTATGTTGACCTTTGCTAACAGGAGTCTGCGCGATCGATTGGTACTTATATTTAGCTCCGGTTCTGCAGATATGTCTCTCCACTCTATTCTGTCTATTTTCGAGCCACCCGAGCTGCCGTCAACTGAAGTACTATTCTTTGTTTCTAGGCCATGCTATCTGACAATATTTTAAATGAAAAACTACCATGAGATTTAGTAAGAACTAATATTTTAAATTCTTAAGCTTGTGAGTGTTTGTTGTGTCTATACCTACAAGTATGTTATCCGTTCCCTAGTATCCAAAAAATACGTTTTGCTTAGTTTGGGACTTTGGTCAATTAGTGTTAGGTAAGTGTCCCATGATATTTATTTTATTTATTTTCATTTATGTGCATACGTGCGTGAGTTTATTACAAATTTACGCTAAAATGCTTCGAAGAATTGCGATGACATTTGGTATGTAATCAGGTAACCCTTTGTAATAAAGCATGGCCTACTTTTTTAACCCCCGGCGCAAAAAGAGAGGTGTTATAAGTTTGACCGCTATGTATGTCTGTGTGTCTACGTGTGTGTATGTCTGTGTGTCTGTCTGTGGCACCGTAGCTCTTAAATGGGTGGACCGATTTGAATGCGTTTTTTGTTTTAAAGCAGATTTTCTAGCAATGGTTCTAAGACATGTTTTATCAAAATCGGTTCAGCCGTTTTTAAGATATTGAACTTTGAAGTGACAAAATCGGGGGTTATACTAATTTTTGTTGGTTAGGTTATTATTTCCATATTCCCTTAGAATAAAATGTAAATTCCCAAATATCAACCGTTACGTCTCGAGACAAAAATTTTCACGGATATCTTTTAAACAACTTCAATAAAGACCATATGAGCGTCAGGACTTCTTGTAGGAATTTTGTATAATTTCGGAAAATTTCAGTCCGACTGCTGGGTATAAAGGTTGACACGTTTAAATGTTGTTATTAATAGAAATAAAAAAAAATTAGTAGCCTTAGTGCCTTTTCACATTTCCACTTACCAAGGCACGGCGCCCATGCCATGTGAAAACTGCCTATGTACCTCATACATTTCTACTTAATACAGCACGAAAACCGCGCCGTGACCATGCACGTGAAAATGCGCTTACTGGTAGCCGGTCGGTTCAAACCCGAGCTCCTCTGATTTTTCGAAATTCAAGTGCGAAACTAAAATTAGAAATTATTTTTCGATAAAGGGATACGTCATAAGAAAACCTCCAATAAGTGTAAATAAATTTCTGTCTCTCTCTCTCTACAGCTCTCTCTGATACAGCACTGTTAAGTAATTTAATAGTAGGTACGCGAAATTTCTTATCTGTACTGGGCCCACGTGCGAACTACAGTTCTTAGCTCTTTTTATTTTGAGAGTGGGCTTCTGCCTACCTGTAAGACTTACATAGGGCGAAAAAGACAATGTATATAGAATGCCACATTCATTCCATGATGTCGGATCTAAGAAGCTTCGAAACACGTCGAAGAATCTCCTGGTTCCAAATCCGGTCCCCTACATTAACAATCTAACAATGTATCTTCTTTCAGATGGTTTATTCAGTAACCTCGTAATTAAAAGTGACATCGTTTCGGGTATTGGGACAATAATTTACACGCACCGCTGTACACACAGAACTTGTTTGTGAAATGAAATAAATCTGTTTTTGCGCAGTCATAAATGTCAGTTTGAAGATTTAATTAAAGCTTTACTGTTGAGTAGAGGTTTATTTTTGTTTTGTGAAAAATATTGTGAAGCTACACTCTTATCAATAGATTGGGGCTTATCCAACTCGCTACAACATACCTTGTCACATATTTGGTTTGAATGGATCCCTGCCTGTCTCCAATCTTATTGTGGTTTTACGACAGTGTTTTAGAAAAGAAAATCTCTCCGATTAGCTTTTTATCCTATCCTACTAATAATATTATAAATGTGAAAGTTTGTGAGTGAGGATGTGAGTGAGTGAGTGAGTGAGTATGTTTGTTACTTCTTCACGCTAAAACGGCTGGATGTATTTGGATTAAATTTGGAAAAAAGTTAGCTTATAACCTGGATTAAGACATAGGATACTTTTTATCCCGATATTCCCACGGGATAGGGATAAAATCTCGAAATAACAACCGCTGGGCTTGGAGTCATGAAATTCGGTATTTAGGTAGCTGGACCTCTGAAATAATACATATGCTATTTTTTAACCCGATATTCCCACGGGATAGGGATAAAATCTTGAAATAATAACCACTGCGCTTAGCGTCGTGAAATTTGGTATGTAGGTAGTTGGCCGTCTAGAATAACACATAGGCCACTTTTTGGCCCAATATTCTAACGGGATACCTAGGGATAAAATCTAGAAATAACAACCGTTGTGCTTAGAGCCATGAAATTTATTATGTAGGTAGCTGGACCTCTGGAATAATACTACTATTACTTTTTATCTCGATATTCCCAAGGGATAGGGATAAAATCTTGAAATAATAACCACTGGCTTAGAGTCATAAAATTTGGAATGTAGGTAGCCGGAGGTCTGGAATAACACATAAGCGACTTTTTGACCCGGTATTCCCACGGGATACCTAGGGATGAAATATCGAAACATCAACCACTGGGCTTAGAGCCATGAAATTCGGTGTGTAGGTAGCTGGACCTCTGAAATAATACATATTCTATTTTTAACCCGATAAATTCAAAGTCAAAGTCAAAAAGTCAAAGTCAAAATCTCTTTATTCAATTAAGGCTATGATAAGCACTTATGAATGTCAAAAAATCTACCACCGGTTCGGAAAAAAACCTCTGTTGAGAAGAATCCCCAGAATTTCCACGGAATAGGGATAAAATCTTGAAATAATAACCGCTGGGTTTAGAGTCATACCAAATTTCATTGGTATGTAGGTAGTTGACCGTCTAGAATAACACATAGGCACTTTTTGGCCCAACATTTCCACGGGATACCTAGGGATAAAATCTAGAAATAACAACCGCTGTGCTTAGAGCCATGAAATTTAGTATGTAGGTAGCTGGACCTCTGGAATAATAGATAGGCTACTGTTTATCTCGATATTACCACGGGATAGGGATAAAATCTTGAAATAATAACCGCTGGGCTAAGAGTCATAAAATTTGGTATGAAGGTAACTCGATGTCTAGAATAACACATACGCTACTTTTTATCCGGATATTCTCACGGGATAGTTTTGAACTATTTTGAAAACAAATGACTTTCTGCCAAGTACCTATCTTGCGGCGCATTCTTCTTGGCAATGATGGTCTTTCCGAAAGCGCTGGTAGTTTAAAAAAAGACGTGTAAAAGTGCCCATTGCGCCCTATTTACTGAATAAATGATTTCAATTTGGATAGGCAACATTTTTGAAATTTCAGCACTGGGTTTAGAGTCTTGAATTTTGTACAGCTATTCACAACACAGCCTCAATGAAGGAAGACCACGATATAAATTTTGGAAATTGCCAGGGGAATTTGGTAAAATCCCAAAAATTTCAAGTGCAACTACCAGACCGATTAGTTTACGCGTGCGAAGCCGCGGGTAAAAGCTAGTTGTTTAATATTTATCTGTTACATTAACTTAAAAAAAGGGTATTTTTTGTTTTATCAATTAGTCTTATATTTTGTAATCGTGGTCAAATTGAATGCCCCTAAAAGTAACCTCTTTGTCAATCTCCAGGTCAAATTGCAATCCTGTTAATCCTAATTCCCGTCGAGATTGATTATCAGAAGGAAGCTATTCTGAAAAAAGCTGTAAGCGAATTGCCCCACGTATTTCCTCTTTGCCGCCTCGCAAGGGCCAGATAAAAACCGGGACCGCGCCCAAAGATTTATTTATTTTTATGGCCGACCATTTGTTAAGGCGCAGCTGATTCTTTGGTCCGCCTTCTGTAATAGGATACCGTCGCGTTGCACTTGGCTCATATATTTCGAATGTGATACGCAGTCGCCTCCATTCAAATTGTTTGTTTTCAAATGCGCCTTGTATGAATAAACGTGACGAGGGTTCAACATTATCGTTATTTTGATTTTTTCATAAAATTGAAGATTGATTAAAAACCGGACTAGTGAGAAATTGTGACTTGATGTCATACGATAAAATATTTTGATATACATACATAATGTATATTCCCTTATTTCCTTAAATGACTTTAGAAGTAAGGTTTTCGGGGATGGAAAATCGGTCCAGCTTGGTCTTATCTCTGAAAAAATGCTTGTTATCGAGTTTTAGCGCGCTCACAGCTCGCTCGCTCACGTAACTAATAATTGGAGTGTTAGTTAACTCATGTTTTTAGTGAAGCGAAAATTAATTACCTACATCTAGTTTATATCCAAGTTATTTAATAATAAAACAAGTTAAATAATTTTAATAAGGTTAATTTAATTCTACTGTAATGAAATTGTTTGAATGCCTGTCTGAACGAGGGTTTAAGTACTGAAATACTCAGTTTCGTTGGCAATTTTATTCTTGTAATAGGTGCTTAATTTTGTGAGGCCTTACTTTGCGCTGTTAAATTCTTCGTGTTATTGGGCAGTAGTGACGTAAACCCAAAATTAGACTAATTGTGTTTTTTACTTCTTATTCGGTATTAATGAGCAGATATTTTCTAATAAAGATGGTACATAGAGTGACATGTTGAAATACAACTTTCAATTATACGTTTTTAATTACTTCTCCCAAACAAGCCCAAACGATTTCTTTGTGCCTTGTGATCTTCGTTAACACCTTCATTTAAGGCTTTCGATTCCAATGAATGGGGCTTAGGACAAAATGACTGGAAGGGTAGCGCTCCGCAGCTCCTCGCGTTCCTTTGTTTTACTGAATAAAAGACGTCTTAGTTGAACAACCAAGACGATATCACGGAAAAGCAGCAAGAGAATTATCGAAACCTTATTGAGTAAAGCTGGTGCGAAATTTGATTTTAAATTTTTATCAGACGTCTAAATGTACGTATTTTTAAGTAGATCTAGTTTTATTTATTTAATGGACCAGATAACTAAAAGGTAATTCGGTGATCGGAGGTTGAGTACGGTTCTCTATTGGATGGCATAAAATTATCTGTACTATTATTGTTATGCATAATTGATTTTAGCCGAATTAGCGATGTGCATACTCATCATCAGGCATATTTTTTACACATAAAATTAAAAAGCATAAATACAGAAAGCATCATCTTCATGAAGACTAACGTCAATTAGCATAAATAAAAAAAAGTAATTATAATACATTTGCATTATAACAAAGAGCATAACCCCAATCACGAGTCTAATGCATTACAAGAAAATGTTAGTTTTTGTTAATAAATATTTAGCATCTAAGGCGAGGTCGACTGAGGTCTGCGAAGCAGACATCCTATTTTTGCATTGCTTGGGCGCTTCCCGCCTGGATATCATACTAAACTAATCTAACTTAATGTACCTAACGTGATCTAACCTAACCTAATATATTTTTTTTTCATTTATAATAAATAATCAATAGCCAGATATCTGTTTTTACGTATAATTTTTTTTACCACTTTTTTTTTACCGTCTGATGACTATACTGTATGTTGTTGAATTATTAGAACATGAAAAAAACTGGAACTTAACTTATTCTATGTTAAATTATACTTACTTGAAATTTAAAACAATCGTAGTTAACACCATGTTGAAGCAGAATATCATCACATTAACGAATAAACTCGATATTTTTCTATAAAGTTACTAATAAAGCTGAACGTCCTTGAGTCTACAATAAAAAAAACCTATAACAAAATAGCGCTGTAACGTTCCACATAAATTCACTTTTAACATCGTTCTTAGTCGTTTCTCTGTTCGTTGTCTTGGCACCTAAAATCGGCAAAGAAAACTTAATCTAGCTAAAACATAATATTATATATCAAACCATTAACGTAACAAAGCCAAGTTGGTATAGGATAACATATACAAGTAGACCATAAACCTCTTGTATATTGGACATTCGGAGACGAATATTAATAAAGATAGAGGTTAAGCATTCTGGTTGATAGCTTTGTTTTTGCTGCCTTATATTTACTTCGGGATTTTGTTTACTGTTTATATTCCGTTAATTAGAAAGTTTTTTAATTGAGATTGAATAATAATAGATTCTGACGCAAGATTTTTTTTTATTTGAGAAAGATAATTCAACGATGAAGTAACAATTTCTCTCACGTATAATTTTCACTTGCTTTACGCTCTATCAAAAGAAAAACTTTTATAGTTTTATAACATATATGTAGGAGAGAAACCGTTCACGTATGTTATCAGATAGGCTGTGATCGCCCCTGCTTACACATACTTGAAATATTAGAAGGTTTGCAGACGTGCTGCCATTTAAATAGTTATTATGTCTCACCTTCCACGACGGAACACAACAATGTACTGCAGCTTAGCAGCAGGATTACCTTACCTAGCAAGTAAAATGGTGTTAGGAAGCTGGTGGAACTTCGCACCCGAAAAACTAAAACTTGATTATTCATGATTCAAGCGAAATTATATTTGACTAGCCGTTACCCACGACTCCGCCCACGTAGAATTCAGTTATCGCTATCCCGTGGGAACTATGCAATATTCCAAGATAAAAACTATCCTTTGTCCTCTCCCAGGACTCAAACTATCTGTATATCGAATTTCATCCAAATCGGTTGAGCGGTTTAGATTAGACGTGATAAGTAACAAATAAATAAATAAACAGATTTACAATCTTTCGCATTTATAATATTAGTGGGATTTCGGCACCTTTTCATAAATTTACATTTTATTGTCACGAAAAAATGATGTAAACATTGACATGTAAAAGTATCACTTTGTTTGTTGCGAGACTTGTATTGATTTAAGTCCCCCGTGAGAGTTGCGAGTTTCGGGATAAGTAACGCCTTGGTTCCGTATTCGAATCAGGTCCACAGTAGAGTCAACACCTTTCCGGTTAAATAAATAAGTTACCTACGAATGTTGTAAACGCCAGTCTCGTTTGATCTGTTTGATGAGATGACTGTTTGCGGATTAGATATCAACCAAAATGGAACTCCGTTAAACTTGAGTAGGCATCGAACAGTTGAGTTGATTTGCAAAGCTATTCGATCGGATTGAAGATAAGTACATACTATAATTATGTACATTACGTACTACGGTATTCGAAAACTAAGCTATTTTAATCAAATGATAGGGTATTTTATGAAAATTTAACCCGGCATGAGAAAGTAAAAAAATGTTATAAATATGTACTACCTAATCGAAATTCCAAATAAAATATTTTACCACGTTCCCTTAAAATAGTCTTAAATAAAAAAGCCGACGAATTTTCATTTCCCTTTGTACTTGTTTTTTGTCACTTCAAAGAATTCACAGCGAAGACTTTTACCTCTCCTTTAATAATTCTGAACAAGGTGCGAGAAAGATGAAGATAGGCGCAACCTCGGCTTGAAATTGCTTTTTTAGATTTTGGTAAAGTCTGTTATATTCGGGCGAAAAGTGAGCTCGAACCCGCGGAAGTAGTTATTCCTATACAACCAGCTTCGAAAAAAAAGTAATTTATGTATTTATTAATTTCTCACGGAGAGTTAACAGATATAGAATTAGACAAAACGTAATCTTATACTTCAGTTCACTTAGAAAATAAGTCTAACTTCTTAAAAATTCTGACCAACATATTGCGATAATTTTAATTAAAAATACCACTAGTTACCTACTTTATAGAAAATAATAACAAATTACTCTACGGTGATCAAATGACTGCATGGGTTTATGAAAAATGAAGGTACCGTGGCAACCATAGCCAGTTCGACATTGTTACTATAACCGACATTTTTATTTAAAGATTGACTGGTGCGCTCATACAGTCAAGGAAATAGAATCATGTACCAGGATGGAACCTTTTCATAATCAATTTTGCTATGATTTTTGTGCCAAATGTATGGGATGTCAACATGACATATTAGTAGCATAAAGGTTCCACCCCGGCATGTGATTTAGTTTCTTCGACTGTACATAAAATGGTGGTAACATTGTTTATTCAATTTGCCCAAACATCGAGTGACTTCCTTGAAAATATATTTTTTTCTCTCTATTACCTCACAGGTTATTTTAATATGAATATACTGTACTGTCCACAGTTGACACGTGGAATTCTGTTAGATTATGAATAGCCTATAATGACTAATGCAATAAGCGTTCTTATAGTAAACTAGCTTATGCCCGCGACTTCGTCTGCGCGGTCCTAGGTTATCGTGCGGTGGCGCCCTCTATCGGAATAAAAAGTATCCTATGTTGATCCTTGGGGCTTAAACTATCTCTATTCCAAATTTCATCAAAATAGGTTCAGCGGTTTCGACGTGAAAGCGTAACAGACAGACAGACAGACAGACAGAGTTACTTTCACATTTAAAATATTAGTAGGGATAGAGGGATTAAAATTAAACATGTGGGTAAGAGCTAACAATGTCGACTACAAATATTTTAATCAGGTCTAAGTTGCGCAGCAGCTCTTTATCGAAAAAAAGTTGTTTTGTTTGCAAGAAGTGAATTACCAATAATCAAAATAAGGACCGTTTTGCGGCGAAAAGAACAGTAAAATCTAAATTTATTCGTAAAAATGTCAAGTGCAGCTCGAAGGGTGATATTTGAATTAACTTCTTTCAAAGTGGTCTCTCAAGATTTTTATTTATTATTTATTTATTTATTTAAGCCATAAATTGTATGTATAGGGTACATGCTGATGTTATGCAATACAATAGTATCAATACAATTTTACCCAGTGGGTGTAGCTACATTTCACTTAATGACTAACAATTAAAATTATAATATTCATTTAAGCTATATGGACATAACTCGATAACAAACTTTTTCAGAGCTGACAAAAATTTAGAGTGTTTGAGTGACTTAATTTCCACAGGCAATGTATTATACACTTTTGCAGCCACGTAAGTAGCGCTGCGCTGGTAGATAGTTGTCGTAGCAATAGGGGCCCGGACATCGTAAGCAAACCTCAAGTTAAGTCTGATGCTATTAAAATTATTTTTTGGAGGAAATTTATTTGAATTTCGAAAGACTAATTTGCAGAGCTCTATAATGTACAGTGCTGGAAGAGTGGGCAAACCTAGTTTTTTAAAAGATGCTCTGCATGATTCTCGGTTTGAGTGGATGCCATTTAAAATACGCACACATCTCTTTTGTAATTTAAATAGCCGATGGACTTCAGTACAACTACCCCATACCGCCAATCCATAGAGAATGTGTGATTTGAAAAACGCGTGATACGCTTGTAAGGCCGCTTTTAAAGAAGAAATGTTTTTTAAGCGCTTCAGAGCAAAAGTGAAACTACTGAGTTTGCCACAGAGAAAATCTACATGCTTTTTCCAGTTTAAGTTTTCATCGACATAAACACCCAAAAATTTAGCTTCGTTTACAGCCAGAACCGACAAGTTATTTGATTTTATATCTAGCCTTACACTATTAGTCTTAATATTTCTAAAATGGAGACACTTAGTTTTATTTATTTTCGCGGTTAGATTAAGCGTACTTAACCAATTGACAACAGTGGACAAGTTACTTGTAATTAAATTATTAAGGTCTTCAACTTCGTTTCTCTTAAATTTAAATAACATGGATATATCATCAGCAAACATAATTATTTTGCTGGGTAATAGCTTTGGTAGGTAATTCACATACAAGAGAAATAAAATGGGTCCTAGTATGCTCCCCTGGGGTACACCAGATTCCATGCATGAGATGTCCGATTTAATATTAGATATTGTGCGACAATTGTGATTTAAGGTTGACACTAAGACACATTGCTCCCGTTGTCCCAGGTATGATTCAAACCATTTGTTTGAAATACCTCTTACGCCATAGCGATTCAAAATATCGAGCATTATGCCATGGTCCACATGATCGAATGCCTTGGATAAATCCAAAAGAATGGCCACAACATTTTCTTGTCGATTCAGTGCACCATAGACATAACCGGATAGTTCAAATAATGCATCAGCAGTGGATACACCCCTCTGGAAACCAAATTGCTCAGGAGCTAAGATTTTGTTTGCGATCAAATAAGAGTATAGGCGATTTGCCATAATCTTTTCAAAAATCTTAGAAAAAATTGTTAAGAGAGCAATTGGCCTGTAATTATTAACACATAATTTGTCGCCCTGTTTAAGTATTGGCTTTATATTAGCTTTCTTAAGCCTAGTTGGAAATGTTCCCTCAGTCAAAGAAAGATTAATTAAGTACAGGAGGGGTTCTAATATCGAGTCAGCGATATACTTTATAACACTGGAAGAGATTTCATCATAACCACATGACTTTTTATCTTTAAGCCCCTTGATAGTCTTTCTTAACTCATCTTTGTCAACTGGAAAAGTAAAAAAGGAGGTGGTTCTAAAAGGAGGTAGTACTGGTTTTGAACCAGGAGGATTGCTTGAATTCTGTGTGACATTGGATTTAAAGTAATTATTAAATAAGTTTGCCGCATCAGTCACAGAACTTGCTGTTTTTACACCATCACACAGACCTATTAAACTAGTTAAATCATGCGATTTACAACCTTTAACATTGTCGTTTATGATTTTCCAAGTTTCACGCACTTTATTTTTAGAGACAGAAATTTTCCTCTCTGTGTGATTCTTTCTGGCTATAGTAATAACTTGCTTCAGCAAGACACAATACGATTTATAATGCTTTAACAAGTTTACATCAGGGCTATTTTTAGTCAGTATGAATAATTCTCTTTTCCTTTTGCAAGATGTTCTAATACCTTCAGTCAGCCATCCCTTGTCCTCTTTAGCATTAGATTTCAATTTAATTTTTGTATTAGGTACATATTTATCAAAATTCATTAATATTATGTCATGGAAAATATTAAAGGCGGTGTCCACATTTTTTGCATTATACACAGGAAGGCACGATGTATTATATAGACTCGATATAAGTCTATTAATCAAAGAGAAAGGCCGGAGGAATAAAATTTTGAAACTTTTTTTATCAAGCACTGTCTCAAATCCAATTTGAAACGAAAATTTGATTAAATCTTGTCTTAACCATCTTGTGGAAACGTTTCGGGATATTTAAGTTTCTGAATTGAATTCAGAGGAACTTAAAACTATCTGACAGTTAAAACTATTTCTAGAATACTTCCTTACGGGTTCTTCGTATTTACGCCACTTTTGCCGCAATTTGCACGCCGTGGTGGCCTAGTGGTATGACCTATCGCATCTCAAGCAGAGGGTCGTGGGTTCAAACCCCGGCTCGCACCTCTGAGTTTTTCGAAATTCATCTGCGGAATTACATTTTGAAATTTACCACGAGCTTTGCGGTGAAGGAAAACATCTTGAGGAAACCTGCAGAAACTTGCGAAGCAATTCAATGGTGCGTGTGAAGTTCCCAATCCGCACCGGGCACGCGTGGGAACTACGGCCCAAGCCCTTTCATTCTGAGAGGAGGCCTGTGCCCAGCAGTGGGACGTATATAAGCTAGGATGGAATGGACGTCACTTTTAGGCAGTAAAAAACATCACCCAAATTCAGTGATATTATAAATACAAAAAAAGGTTAGATATGTTATTGTTATTAGTATGTTAAAAATGAAGTATATAAAAGGCGATAAAAGCAGTTTCTGCTATTATAGACGTCATGTCAAAGAAAAGTACAAACATCATGCGTTTCATATCTGGAGCAAAGAGGACATAAAGCATGTATGCTGCCGCTGCATTAGCAGCACGTTTTTCGGTTGTTTTGTGAGCACATATATTACGTACTTAAACTATAATAAATTGCTTTGTACATTACTATTCGAGTTGCAGTACATTGCATCGATGATTTATCAGTTGTTAATCCATAGCCCTTTAGCTCCGTAATGTAACGAAACTCGTTCAATGTAAAAGCACCGCTTAAATGAGGCTTTAGATGAAAATCCTCAAACAAAGACCTCCACTACGCCAACCCATTGCCCGCAATCAGCGGCTTACCACAGCCTTTACGAGATCCTCAGGCCACCTTGTGGGCGGGCTGGCTAGCAAATTTCCTGTCCCATCAACAAACATCTTTACGAATTACGCCCCCATACGTAAACCTTTTCGTAATATAATTAGAATGGCTTGTATAGTCCGGCCAAAAATTTAAAAACAATCCGTAATTACTATTAGAGCAAATAATGATACTTACTGTATATGTTTTTTCTTATTCCTAGCATCGCATAACTTACATAATTGATTTAGGTTTCCGAACCCACAGTAGGCAAAAACTAAACCCTCATAGGATTAATTTGTCGTGCGTCTATCCGCCCGTCGGTCAAGACCGTTTTTCTCTGAAATGCTTGAAGGTATCAAGTTGAAATCAGTATCAAATACTTAAGCCTGCTACTCCTAGGAATCAAGGAAAAAGTCAAACTTCTAAGACCATGCAATCAAAAGATACAATCAAATGTGTTTCCTACAAATTGCCTTGAAGTCGAAAGATTTTGACTAGTAATAGTAGTAGGTCCTACTAGCTTCTATCTGAAATCTTATTTTTATGTCTATTTAAAATAATAGATTCTGTTAACACTGGATATTCATTGGTACTTACAATTTTGTACAGAACTGCCTGTGCGCGAGTCCGAGTCGTACATAGCCGTTTTTTTGTCTTATACAAAATAATTAGCTACCTCGCTTAGATCTGATGTATATTCAGCCAAACGCTTTTCGTCACCCTTTTCTACCATCATATATGGTGTCGATTTGTAAAGAATGCGACGCTTTCAAACGTATAACAAAAACTCAAATCGATTCGGCATCTTCTTACCCTTTTATTTCGGAAGAGACGAATATATTTTTATAAAAGACTCGATACAAAAGTTGGCTCCTATCCCGTATAGTATTTAGGTTACGTCAGATGTGTAACGTGAGTGAGAGCAATCAGTCACTGCTCGTTAAAACTAGCAGTTTTTGTTGCCAAACTATATTCTCTGATACACGACAAGTCGTGACGACTTGAGCCTTTTACTTTCACAAAGAGTACTATAAAAACGAAGCGAGGTGAGCTTTCATATTTCTTACGATGGGTAAGTGGTCTACAATTTTTTTTTCGATAAATTTGCAAATAACTAAAAACAAAGTAACGCCTGATTCAATAAATTATTGCAAATAACCGTTACCTTCAAAAAGAAATAAATTAAAAGTAGTTACTAAAACTACCTATTGTACGTATATAAATTGGGAATTGATACAGATAGTGCTCAGTTTTAAGCTTCCTGTCAAACATGAGTGCTATATTGTGCTTTTAGGGTTCCGTTCCTCAAAAAAAAGAAACCCACTTTGATAACAACGATCAAGAAACACAACACGAAACTAACACACAAGATAACACGGAAGATCACTTTGTTGTTCGTAGGTATTATCACTTAACTCTTTTTCGTAGGAACGAATGACTGAGTGTAACCAAGAGAACAGTCATTAAATAAATGTTTTCATACTAATTGAAGCGAGATCGAAACGTAGTGGACTTCCAGTTGCCCTAATAGGTAACTGAAACGTTGTGACGGTAGCTTTTATTGCACAAAAAGTAAAAAAGGTCTAAAAATTTTGAATTATTATTTCCGTTTCTCTATGTCAATTACCAATAGGTGTAAAACAACCAAAATAATATTCTTAAGAGATTAGATTAGATTCTGAGTAAATAGTATTCTTAAGTATGTTACTACTTTTACCAGAACATAAAATATGCTTTGTTTCTTTCATAATTTTTCATTTTAAAATGATTCAGTCGACTCTACTGAAGATTAAAACCACTACAACTTATGCTGAACTTGTTAACCTAGATGCATACGAAGCGGGTTCCCAAATACCTGCCACTGAATTATTCGCAGCCAGCCAAGCTCATCTGCCTGCGACCGCATTAAGACGTCAATTTTAATTCCCGATGCAAGCGCGGCCCACAGTCAGGAAAATCGATGACACACTCGAGGAACTTTTCCATCTCACTTACTCCAGCCCAGCTTGGGATTTCAAATTGGCCGAAATTAGATTTATGTAGCAAATTTACTCTCATTCAACAAAAATCACTGTAACCAAGAGCATTAATTTTGCTTCAAAAAAGAGTTTAATCAATGATTAAATTTTATATTTTAAATTGTTCAGCGATAATTAGCAATTTTTCCTGTTGTTACTTAATTAAAAGAAAAATACATTTTCAACTAGCACGAATTGTTAATAAGTGGAAATGTTTCAACGTGAACAACAAAAGAGCAAACAAATTTTTCAAATTTGAAACATTTAACTACCTAGCACGCCAATATTGTAAATCAATGATGCAATCACTAACCCTTTCCATCTCACTAACACCGTGGGGTCGCGATCCAAATTAACCACAATCGGATTTGTTCGCCAGATTTACTTCGATGACCATAGAGAATTAGACCGGGTCGCCGCCTCTCTACTCACTTTAGGGAACTAATAGATAACCCTTGTCTTAAAATAATAACCTTTCGGAGAATCCGCAGCGGAGATGCGGTGGGTTAATAACTTCATGAAAATTAGATAGAAAGCTTGTTTCGCGTTATTTCGAGTTGGGAATTATTTTGCAGATATTTTGCAGTAAGCTCAATGGTATTAATTATTTATGCAAAGTCAAAGTGTCAAAGTTTATTTAATTAGGCTGATAACACGTTTATCTTTACGAAGATATTCAAATCAAAAGAAATATGTCCGATTCACGTTGTATCTTGAACTAAAAAGCTTTGAAATATTTATTTATTATAAATTGATTAGATGGCATTGGATATGGATGACATGGCGTAGTATATGATTTAAATAAACAAGTAAATAGATTTTTTTAACCTTACCTTCAAAATATCTCTGTACCTGTATGATGACAGGGAAATTATGATACCTAAATGTGTCGTAAATGCAGTAAGCGGGAAGAGTAATCGAATTGGGGTCATTAGCTTGAATGAGAGTAACATGAAAGTAACAAAATACATACAAAGGGAAAAAGAAATTCGCTTCGAGAGTGCTGCCAGAATCCGTGTAACTTGATTAGGCTTAGTTTACTTGGAAAATAAATCAGTTACAAGCCACAGTCCATTTGCTCGAGACCTAGCTAAGGGTTTTCAGGGCCAAGGATACAAATGGAATTAATATCAACTAGGCTATAACTTTGCGAATACCATAGTTACTATTTAAAGCGTAGGATGATGCAACTTTAGTATAATTAAATTTTAACAATGTGGCTGCGTGATTATAGAGGTATAATAAAGTTCTCTTTTGTAATAATAAATGTCCGCAAATATTCATTCAAAATTAGTCTTTAGTAGTTTTTTTAGTAGGTAACGAACCTTCTTGACGAAATTTTTGGGAAAATAGTGGAATTCGATGTTTACAATAGAAATCGCTGCTGGTCATATCAGGGTTATTAGTTGCATAGTACGATGACGAGGTTGCCCAGGAGAAGAGATGAATCCGCCCTACTCTTAAACCGGGCAAGTCATGGCAGAGAAAACATTGAGTTCACGTCACTTTAGTACAGTTTCTTAGTTTGTCATTGGCTTGTTTCTCTACCTCTTATACCTAATCATCATCATCATAATAAGCCGGAAGACATCCACTGCTGAACAAAGACCTCCCCTTTAGAACGCCACAATGAACGAAACTTGCCACTTTCTGCACGATGTCGTCAGTCCACCTGGTGGGAGGCCTGCCAACGCTTCGTCTTCCAGTTCGTGTTCGCCACTCGAGGACTTTTCTCCTCCAACGGGTATCTGTACCTCGTATGATGCATAAAGAAAAATAAAACCTTACCTATCAGAATCTGAAACTTAAGCAAGTCTGCACTAGTACTCGTAGATAACTTAAAAGTATTTCACTTGTTTGCATTTCTTCGAAGTTTTCCTTTGAAGGCCAACAATTTGTTCGCTAACTTTCCAACACTATCCGAACACTTTAGCAGTTTCTCGTAAATGTATTGAGGTTTTTCACAAATATCGACGATATTTTACGTTTCACTATTGCAGTGTTAGCACCTTGTTATTGAAATATAGCTCCGCAAAACTACATCGAAACAATAGAGAACAAACCAACAATTCAGGTTATTAACGAAGCTAGAGAAGGTCACACAAATGATACAGCAATTAAGGAACTTTGAGGTCTCGGGCGTGCTTTCAGAAATGTATAATTAATTTACATTACTTACATTTTGTATCCCACAATATACACATACTTGTCGTGGACAAAGCGTGTGGAAACAACTTAAAGAGAGTCCTTGCCGACCATTTTAAGTACCTTAACCTTGGATTTTCTCATGCAAGATTATTTGTAATGTTAGATGTTCTCCTTGATTACGAAAGTTAAATTATGACGTGTTTTAAAACGTCCTTTCCGGATTTTTTAATGCGCATTGTACAGTAAAATATGTTCTAGTTTCGCGTACCTGAGTTGGCAAGAAAGGAACCCTTAAAGAATCACTTTTTTGTTCGTCTATCTGTTTGTCCGTCAGTCCGTTCGTCCGCCTGTCAAGACCCTTTTTCTCAGGGTCGCGTGGAGGTATCAAACTTAAATTAATATCAAATTTAAATCAAACCTTTTAAGTCAGTGTAAACAAAAGACAAAGTCGCTAGAAAAGGTATTTCCACATAAATTGCCGTATCGAAATATCGATAGGGTACTTTTGTTTTTCCTATAATCTTGAAATTTGGTATGAAAGTATAGCTTTTATAGCACAAACATTAAAAAATCTGATAAGCAAACTTTTTTATGCCTGTTCATGCCAGTAATCATCTAAAATCACCCCACACTCTGCATACTTTGCTTAAGATAGGGACTCAAATAACAATGGATTTACACAAAATATACACCTACAAGTACGAGTATTCAAGGAATCCTCACTGCACAAGCTGGACTCGCCCTTGGCCAGTTATTTTTCGTATGGATACTGATGTTTGATGTTTAACTAAAGTTAATTAGAGAATCGAATAAATGGCCAACTTATGAGCTTAATTATTTACATTATTTTAAGAGCAAAAGGCATTAGGCTCCGTTTCCACTAGAGTTCCACATGTTCAAGGATATGTTGCGAGAAATTGTTTTTGCTTTAAAATCCTCGCCTCGCTTCGCTCAGCTGTTTCCACCCGAGATGTACTCATATTGTGCGAGTATAGGGAAATTAAGCGTTTCAATTGGTTCATAAATATCACTTCCTCGCAAATCTTTTCTGTTCTTAGATTCTAGATGATCTTAGATGGGTTTTCATACCGCAGACATTTAGTTCATCGTAGATTCTAGACGTAGAACATCAATGATTCGGATTACATAATCAGCGAGAAGTCGACGTGACGCAGGATAAAGTACATTTTTTTACAACACGCGACAGTTATCAACATAATCCATTATCTTGGAAATTAGAGTTATTTTTATGTTAACGTTACCTACTTAAAACTTGTCCGTTATCCATTAATGTTTGCCTGATGAATTTCAGTTCGCTCGAATCATTTTATACATGTACAGTGACTGCAATACCACTGTCTATTACTAAAAAAAAATGTTTATTTGTATAGATTTTATATCAAATTGAAAACAAATAAACCATAATAAATCAACAGATTGTTTCGTCTAAAATAATGAGCTCACAATTCGCTGACTAAATTTGTTACATATTAATTACTCCGTCAGCGAAACAAATAGTTCATTAAAACTCGCTTAGCCTTTAATAGAAGTTTGCGGGGACAAAGTTCATACCCCCGGGACCAGCGACGAAGTAATAGAAAATCGTAAACTGCATGTATTGTTTGTTGCCCAGGGCACGTTTCGTGAAACTGGGATGAAAGCCAGCTTTCTACGCCATAATTCCGGCAAGAATTATTATGTGATGTATTTTTTATTACAAGGCCATTTTTGATGAAAGTTTTTACGTCCAAACGTCCTGCAAAAAAGCGAAAAAATGTAAAGCCTTTTCGGATAGAGTAAAAAAAGATGCTAGTTTAAGTCCCGTCAGATGAAGATACCTACTATGTCTTCTAAACAATTTTTTTATTAAATCTGCATTGTGGCATAGTATAGCTATGCATCTAGCACGTTATTCAATAGGTCAACCTGGGAATGTAGAGTTACCATATCTAATGGTATGTTCTGATGATCTCAATCCTATTTTTGTTAGCTTTCTTTTTTTGTATCCCAAATTGTAATTAAATTAGGCACTTACTTGTTATTCGCTTTACTACCAAGAATTTTATTAAATCCCCATTAAATTAAATAGAAATTCCGTTCGCTTATCGAGTCGCTTAACGCTGCAAAACTTCTCATCCTCAACAACCGTCTGTTCATATTCGCCTACTAAAGTTTTCACAGCGTCATGAACGCGCCACCAATACCAGTTTAACGATGTATATATGACGCTTTGCTTCATGCCGATGAATACCTGAACGGCTGCCGCGCCTGCCATTTTCTCACATTCTGTTCAGTTCATCTCTATCCTACTGCATTAGTTAGAGAGAGACATGGAAAATGAATTTCGGATGCTTCTGGCAACCGTTCAGATCGAGCCGCGGTACGTTTTATCTGCCACATCATATAAAAGTGTTAAGGGTTAAACAGTAAAATCAAGAAATAGGGAATCAAATTTAAAGGTGATAACTCAATCAGATTAGGAAGTCATTATTGCGTTGACGTGTGAAGAGTAGAGGTTTCAAAGCAATAATGTTTATTTGTTGCATTGAAATACATTTCACTGTTTCATTGAAATACATTTTAAATTGGAATTTCTAATACAGAAAAGATAATAAAGGGACTCGGGGCTATTGTAGCTGAAGGGGATATTGTACCTGAGCCATCTGATGGGGTCCTTACGAGGACATGTTCTTCTCAGCCATTTTACGTTGTGTTCGCCAGAAGAATATCTTCACACAACACACATGAACATGGCGAACATGGCGTCGTAAGGACGCCACCAGACGGCTCAAATACAATGTGTCCTCCAGCTACAATAGCCCCGGCTCATCTTACTTTAAAATTCAAGCAACAATACGCCCCACTTTGATTGAAAAAGTATAAAGTTAATGGAAATAGGTTCGTTTTTAGCACACTTATAATTAGTTTTACATATAAATATGTCCTTTCTATAAATTTTATAGAATCTTTTAACTTAATCCCCCATGTACTAATCCGAAAATTGGCACTTGCACGTAGAAAGTTCTGATGACAATCCAAAGATAATGGTATCGTCGAGCTGATCTGATGATGAAGCAGGAAAATAAACACAGAAATGAAGAAAGATATAAACATAAAAGATTGTAACCTTATGTTTGGCCTCGGTAGAATAGTTTTAGGGTGTAATTTGACCAATGGTATTTTCCATGGTCAGATGATGAAGCGATTAAGCAGTTACTACAACTATGAAAGCGTGTTTTTAGTTGTTTTTTTTTAAACTACGTACCTACCATGGTTAAAACTTAAAAATATTGATATCCCCGATGACCATAAACCTCCTCCTCCTTCTTTCATCATCACCATTAGTCTTGTAAAGAATCACTCTTTCATATAAGATGGAACTGGGAAACCTCGATCTTTACGACGATTGAACGTATAGCAGTTTACAACTCTGGCATGATCAGCGCATCGCAAAACTCCATATCATTGCTCGTAGCTTTATGTGCAAAAGTTCTTTGATGTTATCTACATGTTTACTTGAAGATGGTGTTCGAAGTTGGTATCGTTAAAGCTGTAAATATATTTCCAAGTTACCAACATTAGCAAGAATGCACGCGGCAATTTGCGAGGCACAAACAAATTATGTGTAATTATTTCGTCGCTTATTATATAGCTATTTCATGCTCTCTTTTGCATTTATCTCCATGATCGAGAATTACCTATGACAACAACATTATTTTCTTTTAATTATTATGTTATTGATATTATCCGCTTTTTATTCATAAAATTAGGGTTTTCTACCATAAACTTAATATTACTAGCGTAAATAGACCAACAGTGGTGCGAGTGAAGAAACCGATCCTTACGTTATAAGCTATGTGTGCGAAAGAGATAAAATCAAAAAGACAGCGTGACCCGTTTTGAATCAGTTATCCTCCTTTAGCCTCCTGTCAAAATTTGCGTCGTATTTCTTTTGTGTTTTTTTCTCCAATCCTTTCGATTTTTTGCATAAAACGGTAGGATTCCAGAATGGTGTCATGTTCTGTGTTGAGTTGTGATATAACCCATTGCATTAACCCAAATAAACGTACATTTCACAGGTAAATATGATTTTACAAGTATCATTTTCATAGCTCTTATTTTCATTGAAGGTATTCTCAAATTTACTTATTAATATGCTAATATGAAGCGGTAAACAGTCTATTTCATAAATATGGCTTAATTTCTAATAATTATGTGTTAAATAAGAAAATATTGTATCCGTGAACTTGAGCAGTTACGGCGTAGAGTTTGAATATTTTTTATCGATATCTATATCGATATTCTTTCAATAAAGTTTTTTACTAAAATTTGTAGCTGCTTTTCTCCGATTTGAAGATTTGAGAAAATATAAGTAAAATAATTTAACATTGAGAATTTAATGATTTTAAGTAAATAAAATAATGACTTTTTATTTGTGAACAAATATTTTATTTTTAATAAACAATTTCATTTCATTTCATTTCAACTATTTATTTACAAACAAAAATTCAGTATTATGTTTTTAGGGTTCCGTACCTAATTGGTGCCAAACGGGACCCTTATTACTAATCCTCCTCTGTCTATCTGCCAGAGCGTCTGTCGCAGAGCTGTATCTTTGGAACCGCAAGTAGGTAGATATACATAAAACTTTCACAGAGTAGGTAGGTATGTAGGTATTAGTGTGGCCACCATAACAAAAAATATTAAAAAAAATCCAGGTTTCCTGTCAATCCAGTGATAAGTGGATCAGAAGATTGACGAGTGACATGAGTGGGAGCGACAGATATTTGCGGGCATTTTTTTTTTAATTTAGAAATGTTTATGAAGTTTCTAGTACCAACTTTACTGCAACAGCTCTTAAGATTTATTTGTACTGTGTACCCTACCTATATGACGATACCGGATATACGGGGATACCGGGGATACTGTACCTATGATTATCGACAACTCATATTTAGCAGTGAGGGCAACTATAAAACTCACACAGACATTGACAAATTTACACAGACAGGCCCATCTCACTTTCGGTAACGCTGTCAAGCGAGGTCCGTTCGTCTAAGTAATATTAAGTTTATGGTTTTTACTGGAGTTAAGGATAATTTTGCTGATGCTGCCTGTAATATACTGTCTAATCAAATGCGTATTGTTCTAGAAATAGGTAACAAGCCCTAACGAGTTCCCATTGCAGCATTGAGCCTGTTTTATTTTTCTGCCAATTACGGTCAAACGCCGCCTTTTCATGCCTGTAAAAATGTGTACTTATTTTGGAATGACATATAAACACGTTACTAACTTAATAAACTGAATTATGTATTAAGTATTATAAATGTGCGTGACTTAAAGTTTGCGTGCAAATCCGCTCCACAGGTAGTTCTTGACAAATTCGCGGGTTGAATTGGTTTTGACATCGTTAGATACTATCATTCAATTTTATTACTTCCCTCGTTTGTTTTAGTAGGTAATGACAATAATGTCGTGGAATTTGTTTCTAAACTAGGCATTTAAAATAACGTGTGTATAATTATTCAAAATAGACAATATAAGTACTTGGCAGTGTTTAATCTGAGGTTCGTTTTGCCCTGCAGAGTTGAAAAAGTTGAAGCTGACACTCGCATTAAATAAACTTTATAAATCCAAAAGTATTTTCAAAATATGCTCTTGGTAAAACAGATGCCTTTTATCTACCAAATGAAATGAACAAGTATAAAACACTTTAAAAACACTTAATATTCCCGCTTAGTGTCAGAGTAGTCGACCTACTTTGTTAAAAACTTTGCCGTGTGGAGAACCAGGCAGCTTTATTAAACGGTTGCTCTTATCTACTTAAACTAGACCAAAAAGTGAAAAGCTGTTGCTCTAGGGCTCTCTATCTGAATATCGATTTTTAAAATATCGAATGTATTAAAATATCGAATGGGTCATAATACCCGGATAACTCAAGTCTTAAATCGATTTAAGACGTGAGATATCCGGTTCAAAATATTTAATATGAGTGAGTCTCACGATAGTTTTATATTCAAAATTACAAAGTAACATGTGATACGCAAAAGAGATTTTTAATCATCTTTGGCACCATTAAACCATAATTTAATGTCATAAAATTCTGACTAATTTAAGTCCACTAAAAACGGAAGTGCTAGGCTATAAATGTTTTAATCTTATTAAAGTTTTTATGTATGAATTTTTGAGCAGCTAGGTTGTTACATTTGATGGCTTAATTCGTTTAAAATTATAATTGCTTTAGACATCAGCTCTTTAAAATGAAGAACTTGAGTTTATAGAGAAGATGCCAATACAAAAGTTAAATTAAATAAGGGTGCCACTTCCTTTTTAGTACTCACATTTTTGACCAAAAACGCTCTAAACATGGAAAAAAATCACAAGATGTTACTTATTACTTGTCATTTTCATACTACTATATGAAAAGATTTCATGGTATATGTAGAATTTTTTAATAATGTTATGGGGTACAGTCGAGTTTCTAAAACTTCTGAATAAAAATTCAATCAAAATCTGCACACGCTTGTAAACTGTTAAAATGTAAATAAAATCGTGTTCACATATTTCTGATAAAATTTTGCTCAAAAGTATAAGAACCCATTGTAGGTATTTTATGCTCTTCGATATTCGATATTTTATCTCTTTAATAAGCTTCTTTTAGTATGATCTTGCGTACTTCAAATAATTAGGCGGAAAACATTGCCTTGTTCTTATTTTTACGCTGTGTGATTTTATATAGTAGTAACTTATGTTTTATGTTATCAATATTGTTTTATTATATTTATTGAATGAATGAAATTCGAACATTATCGCATTTGGTGTGCTGAAATGATGTTATAATATTTTTACTAAATAAATAAGTTACTTGACTTTATATTTGTGTTTTAACTTCACTTCCACGAAAGTTATAGTAATCAATCTCCACTATCAATTTTAATAATTATAACATTAACAAGAGGAGATAGATTTGGTTTATTCGTATTATTTCGTATCCGTGGTGAAGAAGAGTAATTCTTTGCAACTACTACATCGACTTTACACTTTTTTTGATTATCATTGGTTACTTCGAATCCTGGAAAAAGCGTCTATAGGTAGAGTCATTCACGATGACGCGTGTCGTGGTTCTGATTACAATATCAGTAATGTCTAATTTTGACAAAATCACGCGTCTTCGTGGTTGACACTAGGTATACGCCTACGTAAAACGCAGTTGCATTTGCGAGCAACGCCTAGTACCAATTAGTACCTACCAAAATTACTATGCAGCGAATACGTTTCAAATTCAAATTCAGACCATTTATTCAGTAAATGGGCACTTTTACACGTCATTTTTTAAATAATAATAATACTGTGATGTATGGGGTCCCTTAGTTACAAAACTAAACACTAACTATATCTACGTTAAGTGGAAGTGTAGAACGCTTCCATCATCATAAATGAAACAGGCTAATAATACCAAAAATATGGTGACAATTTCTGTACGATTCCACATCGTATTTTATCGTATACTTAGTCTAACCCGCAATGTCGAGTGTGAGAGTAATTACCAAAGTTTGATATGGGTTCAGACAGTGTTCAAGTTTTATTTGAGTTAGATTAGGAAAACTAACGAACGGTCCCGACTCGATATTGTAATAATGTTATGAAATCATTTACTTTTATAACTTATATCGATGGTTATAATACTGAAAGTTGTTTTTTTTTTCAGTAGTTTTAGTAGTAGCCGTGGTCGCCTGTGGTTTGACCTATCGCCTCTCAAACAGGAGTTCGTGGGTTCAAACCCCGTCCCGCATCTCTGAATTTTTTGAAATTCATGTGCGAAATTACATTTGAAATTTACCAGGAGCTTTACGGTAAAGTAAAACATCGTAAGGAAACCTGCACACACCTGTGAAGTAATTCAATGGTAGATATGTGTGAATTTTTTTAATCCGCACTGGGCCCGCGTGGGAACTACGGCCCAAGCCCTCTCATCCTGAGAGGAGGTCTATGCCCACCAGTGGGACGTAGGCTGGGATGAACTGAATCACAGAGAAATTTTTGTCTCGAATATCATAAAAGCAGACTAATAAGCGACGCAAAAAAAAAATGCTTGATAATGATAATAATGGTCATTGCAGATTAATTGAATCTACTTATAAGTAATCTACAAGACCGTCTAAATAAAACTTTGTTTATTTGTGTGTTAGTTTATTACTTTAAGGGGTAATTTCCACAACTACTAGATAAATATCCCGGGAAAAAGCAAAATTTCCATGAAATGCATATGAATTGGCGGGCTATGGCTATAGGGAATAGCTAGAAACCAAGCATCTTTTAATGGAGTAATTCCGAATATTACGTTCACGGAAAAAGTGGCAAATTTGATATTTAGGGTGTGATTTTGTTTAAGTGGAGTGGAGCGAGCGTGCATTCATAATCCACCAATCACAAAGTGAAAATGACGCCATTCCCCATCGCCACGTGCTATGTTATGATTTGACGTTAATATTTTAACTGATATACTCGTACTGACTGTGCTCAATATTTCCATCTTAGTAGTGGAGAAACAAGGTTAAAACATTTTGTACAGTCCAATGCAAAAATATGTATAGGTAGGTACATCGATTATTTTTAGTGGCATGAAGGTGTACTTATACCGGGTGTGGCCTGTAATATAAGCAAAAAATTAAAACATAGATCATACTCCTCAAACTGAACAACATTAGTTCAGCGAATTTTAAAAATAATCAGTTTTTTATTTTTTATTACACTTTTAAGTTTATTCGCAGAAGCAATGTAAAGAAAAATGCTTGATATTTGTAGCGTGACAGGCGACGTCAGTTGTGTTCTAGGATGGTGTACATCGATGGCAGTATTTAATTTGTATGAAAAAAGGAAAATACAAGGACTCCATTATTTTTAAAAGTAGCTCAACTAATGTTTTTCAGTGTAACGAGGACGATCTATGTTTTAATTTTTTGCTCGTATTACAGGCCACACCCGGTAGATATTTTTGACGTCTTGTTAACGTATAACATTTTAAACTGTCGTGATTCTCACTCATAGTCAAAATACCAACGAAACGTTGCCGAAATGTCGAGGTAAATATTAATTGTAAAAATAGCGTGATAAGTCCCGTTATGGTATTTTGTCCTGTTAACGTATCTATGGTAACGTTAAGCGTTTGACCGTACATTCATTCATTCATCATTATAGGACCCACTGAGAATCAGCGTCGTGGCCCCCAGCCTTGACTCATGCTGAGTGGACTCCTTTTTTGAGACAACTGCCACAATACACTTTTAGTTTTAAGAAATTTGTAAGCTATTTTTTTTATTGTTGTTGTTGTTTCGAAATAAATTTTATTTATTCATTCATTCATTGATAAGGTCCGCCGCAGAGTAACGCCTGAATCAATTATATTAATATTATATAAGGTCTATTTTGTATGTCTCCGCTCCGCTCCGCTTCTATGGAAGCACACCCTTTTAATAGAAGATAACAATAAACTTTTAGGCCACCCATTATCGTAAAATTTCTTTTTGTTTGCCCGTCTATCTATCATACCCTCGTTTTTTATTCAGTATCACATAACGAAATGGAATTTTATAGGCGTGCTCTCATAAAACTATCCTTTAGTTTATTATTGTGGATTGGGGGCTTTATACAGGGAAAAGAAAGTTATAAATTAGTCCGCAAACTTAATAAGTAGTATTTAAATAATTCGATGAATAATTGTGATCACGTCCTTTGCAGATTAAAAAATTCATGTGTATTCTTAAAACAAAGGAACAAAGCAACAGTAATGGGATATTTAGAAAAGTTTATAATGTATTTTATTGTAAATTTTATTATAAAGTCTACCTAAAAACTAGTACAGTACATCGAGCAAGTTGAGATAAAATGAAGGTGCCACTTCATTTGTGACTTTTAATTTTAAATTTAAAGTGCTTAAAATATTTCAATATTTCTGTATTATATTATAACGCTTTAGTCCCTTTTACCCATTCAAAATTTTTACTATTAAACTGGTACCTAGTCCATAATTAACATTTGATATCTTTTTCTGTCCTTTCGGAAAGACCCTTTTTGTCAAAGACGCAAAGAGGTATTAAATTGTGAAATTAATATGATATTTATAGCTATGGTTTCTTGCAATGAAATTGACACCGTATTTCGATGTTCAGCGGCCGCAATTTTTAATTAAAACTGAATATCTTTGATTTCTATCTCACTCTGTTGGTAAGACCGAAAGAGACTGGAGATATATATAGCTCACTGGTTCAATAACAATCTATTCACACTGACCTCGAGTACGATAGCCGAAAATTACATTTTGCCCGGAAAAACAGACGACGGAAGTGAATTCCATTCCTTAGCAGCTGTAAATGACAACGTATCAAAATAGTAGATTGTACAACAAGAGCAAAAAATGAGCCATTTTACCCAAGACGTTCATATCAAATTTGGTACCGCGAGGGTGGACAGATGCTCGAGTTTTACACTCTGATTTTCACTTCGATGGCGAGGAAATGAAATACCAACAGTGGAAACAATTGTTAACTTACTATGTACATGTTATTTTTAATGCATTACTATTATAATAAATTTTTGGTTTTATTGAATTTATTTTGATTGATTTTTAATTGTATATACATTAAAAATTTATTAAAAAAAATACAGAAACTTCTTTGTTTGTGGCTGTTCACGTCTGTTTACCTTGGTCTTAGACAAAGATTTTATTTTATGCACTAGAGCATAAAAGTCATTTTATGTCGCCTGAATATTGTTCCCGCATAAAAACGAACTTTACGAGCATGAGAAGTAAAAATATAATTTCTTACTGAACTTGCCATTTATTCATTACGTGGTCAAGAAAATAAGTGGAGTCACACCCTCGTCTAATAATGCGTTTTTTGTCACGCACTAGCAAACCAAACAAAAGTCTATCATATTTCATCACTAATAGAAACTTTTATCAAATGAAACAGCCACATCAATTTCATACTGAAATAAAAGGCACGGAATAAATTAAGCATTTTTGTCATTTCAATTTCGCTAACGCCTCGCCTGTCCGCTTTACCCTCTTTATGTTAAATTTTTAATTAAACAAAGATACATTTTGATTTCAGAGTTTAAACGTGAACTTTGATTAAAGTATATAACAATTTTATATTAAAAAAACATGTTAATTTTCCACGTAGAGGATTTAACCAATGTCACTAAGGTATTTAAGAAAAAATTGATTTTATAATGTTTATGTTAGCACCAGCCACAGGCTGTGGAGATTAGAATATTTGCATCTGAATACGGCACGTACAGTTCGTTAAACTCTGACAAATATTCAATAGTACAATTTTGCATAGAACCAATGCAATGGTTGTTTACCTACTCTGATTTTTGACATCGTATGCCACAACATTTTATTTCATTTTAAGCTTTATAGAAATATGACTACATTTTTCTTATTGAATGGTAACCAATTTGTAATGGTTTTTGAAGAACATTTTTAAACAAATACTTGCTTTTCAACAGCACAAGCATAAAATTTCGTACTTCCTATTAATAATAATAATAATAATTTAATCAGACTTTTCAATCCATTTTGTTAGTAATACATAATCACTTATTGACTATTGTACACTACTATTCCACTAAACTCACTTCTATTATTGAACACTACTATTATTTTGCTTAACTTATTTTTACACAAGAGTCTCTTAAATATTTAATGTTGATAATCATGTCTCAGTCTAACGATACTTAGGAGCTGTTTCGCCATCCATTGATTAGTTTTAACTGACGGTTAAATAAAATGATGCCGTCTCCGTCTATTCGGACAAAATAAAATACAGACGGCATCACATTTAACCGTCAGCTAACACTAATTAATCGATGGTGAAACAGCCCCTTAGTCTTTTATTATCCTTTTTTGTTTTTAATTATACTTTGCAAATTTTGGCCCCTGAGACACTAATTACAAATGGCATGATTTTATTGATTACCCAATAAATACATTTTCTGTGACATAATAAATAACATTTGTTCGTAAAATAGTAGATCTATCACGTAATTTAATTAAAAATTAATAATATTAAAATTAATAATATTTTTTAAAAATACTTGCAAATAATATTGATCATCAAATAATTATATTGGGTTCCAAAATAATAAATGTGTCATCAAAACTGAATCACCAAACCATATAGAAATGGTAACTAAAAAATAATCTTAATCACTGGAAAATAATATTGATCATCAAATTGAACTGAAATAAGACGATATACAATGAATGAAATAGGTAATAATAATAATAACATTTCACAAATTATACCAATTGACCCAGCCCCAAACTAAGCAAAGCTTGTTCTATGGGTGCTAAACAACGGATAGACATAGGTACATAATACACTTAAATACGTACAAACATCCAATACCAATCTTACTTAAATACCTACTATGTATTTTTATTCATCATACAAGTATTAGCAAAAAAAATCAGTTCTGGCACTTGGCCGGCCGCTACCGCGGCACGCTCGCTTCGTTTGCTCGGCTCGCGCGCTAAAGATCGCAGTTCTACCTGACACTCCTCCTCGCTTCGCTCGTCGTCGTACCCAACCAGACCTACTTAAATAGAATAGGTAGAATCATCGAATTAAGGAACTGATTATTTATTACGTGACAGATCTGTTATTATTTTAGGTACAAATGTATTATTGATGCCCGTGATTTATTTTTTAGAGGGCATTATATCTTATGTACAGGGTATAAAAAAGTGATCAAAGAGTGAGAGCGTGATTATTTAATTTACATATTTACATTAATCTGATGATTCATACTTAGACTAAGACAGTTTGATTATATAGCCATTTACTATATATTTATTAGGGATACACATACTCTTACTCTTTTATTGGTAATATCATTATTACAGTCATTTTGTTAAATTATAGCCTTATAGATATTATATTCGTAAATTTAAGTGACAAAAAATAGAGCCCTTTATTAAATTACTCTGTATTGATCAACACACGCTACTTGCAATTTAACTTCACTTATGACAGACTCCACGTAAAATACGAGGGTATTCTATCCAGATTGTCATGTCCCTTGCCACCCGAAACTTTTTCCATAACGTCAAGTAGGTCTATTGGAAATTCTGAATATTTTTCGTGACACGAAACTTAATGTTCGACTTATTGCAAAAATGTGATCCTTACTTTTATTGCGGTATCAATAAAACATACTATTTTAATGTGGATATTATGGCTTTGCAAGTAAAGTAGTTATTGTTATCTAAAACGAATCATCTTTCAAGCAATTTGTTCTCGAGCACGATTCAACTTTTCTTTGTCCGTAACTATGTGAGTAATCTTTCTGTGAGTTTTATTTGATTTGGTCAGTTTCACAGACATGTTTCATTTAAGCCATTTTGGTGTACCTAAATCACCGCTTTTAGGTAGAAGGCCTAATATTTGCAATTTAATTTACTTGTCACAGACTTCGTGATAGTTTAGCTTAAACTGACAGGAAAGCAAATTGATCTTTCGAAAATTAAACGATCCACGTCATCTTTTGTTTTCAAAGTTACTGACGGCAACTTAAATAACTGGGAAAAATATTTTGCTATTTAATCAATCGTTTTTAATCCTGTTTCTTTACGCGGCTTTTCGGTACCTATAAAAAGTGTTATTTGTTTTCAAAAATGATTAATTGATTGTTATTTCAAACATATATGAAACCGTACAATAATTTTAAGCAATTAAGCACGTGCTTATGTTTTCAACAACAATTTGTAGTTTGAGAGCATTACTCATCAAACCAAATCCATTAACAAGCGGTTAGCTGGGAGCGGTGGTGACGAAAATGACAAATACTAATGTCTGTCTGTTATCTTCACAGCCGCGCATAGGTAATTTAGTAAATCTAGCAGTTTTCTATGAAATAAAGTTCATGGTTAACATTATAGTATTATGATGACTAATAGCATATTAAAGATGAGAAGCTATTACGAAATAAGATCGAAGTCACGTCAGCCAAGATGAACATAATTCTCTGAGAAAAAAACACGAGAATTCGTTTGTAGGTAAATTTAAAATTTCAAGCGAGAAATTTTATTTAGGAACTAGCCGTATTTTAATTATAATGTAAAGATGTATAGGCTTAAATAAAATACGTTTTATATTATCCTTGTTATAATTATATCGATAGATAACGGGTTCACTTCTATCTTCATTTATTTTATCCGATAATTTGCTCAGTTAACAGATACCTATTAATAAATGCATTTTCCTTGATTAAATGGAATTATTTTTATTTATGTGGAGTAAGGCGGAACAACCATCATTCATTGATCATGACTTTAGCACCATTGAACAATTTCCGAAGCAGGTTAATTTTACCGAAAGGTTAACAATGGCATTACCAATCGTGGTTATTCAGCCAGTGATTTTCCGGCCGCCATCAATGAAGGAATTACCGCCGTGAGTTCACTTGCATGCACTGAATCCATTCCAGCTGTGAATGCGGTTGGTAGTGGCAATCATGATGTCTCATTTCCAACGTTTAGGTTTATGACAAAATCGCTCTCGAATTCATAAGGAGTAAGGTTTTCATCTTTTTTATAGCTGGGTTATTTTAGTATGGGTGAGCCATAAAATAAATTAGTCATTTTATGTCGGAATGGGTAGATTGACTTTTACATTGTATTCCGCCTATAAACAATGCTGACCATTATTTTGATATGACGAATTCTGCGAGTATTGGAAAATTTCAAATAAAATAACGAAGTCCTTACACAGCGGATGTAATACTACCTATATACTGAAAACCAGCGCTGCGGCTTGCCGTGGCAACACGCTGAGTATGGCCCTTTTTGCTTCTTTCGGCACAATGTCTTTTCTTTTTCGATTTTTTATTATCATTTAAGAGTATGTTATAAGGTTGTCTTATTTTAACTGTGTTTTTTTTTTGTTGTGTCGAATTTTTTGGCAAATAAATTTATTCTTTTCTTTTCTTTTTTTTTATATAAAAGTATGTAGTACGAGTAATACCTATGTAATACTTTAGTTGTACTTTATAAATAGCAACTTCAGATCGATCTGAAACAGTAATCTTAAGCGTAGAAAAACATTAATTACAAACTTAATTTATTTCAAAAGACTAAACCTTCAAAATAAATTAAAACTTTATACCTACATTTATATAATCCGTCCGTCTAAAAAAAACCGTTTTTCTCACTTCGTCCAAACACAATGCTTCTAACCCCTAGTGACCATTGGGTCACCTCGCACATTTCCTAGTCGCATCCGACCCGTAGTTTACGACTTATCTCACATCGCATCGGAGACGAACACTATCAGACGTTATTTGCCAGCTGATTTATGATAGCCACCCCACGTTTGCAGGGTGATACACGGCCACTCAGAAATACTTTTTTGTTGAACGGATTATGAAGAGTACATAACAAATGATATTTGTATCACGCGAGACAGTTTATATAAATGTATTTTATACCTGGAATAAAGAAAAGCAAGACTTTAGAAATCTGTAATGTAAATGAATTAATAGTTATTTATGCAAGTAGTAGTAGGTTTCAGCTAACAGTACAAATACCGTTAGGTTTCTATAGGTAACAGAGTGGAAAGCTAACACACCGTGATAGTGGATACAAAACCGTTACTAACATCCATCATCTCAGAGAGGGTTGGAGGTTTGATCTATGTTTGTTCACATGGACATAGATCGATGGATATATCGTTCATAGTAATAACGCGTTGCTAGGCGCTTTTCGGCAAATATCATAGTATTAAAATAAGATTTTTTTAGATCTTTCTCACATTTACCACTATAATGATTAACGATTAACCACTAGGTAAATAAAGAATCAGTCTTAGCTTGTGTTTTTATGGAATTTTAAAGTGAGTAGAAACACCTTTTAACTTCACGACTGCAAAAATATCACTTTAAAATAGCATCATACTTGACATAAAACAAAAATATTGGTAAAAAAATCGATTTAGAGGATAGATTACCGGTATTTGTTCTTGCTTAAACTCTTTGATGGAACTAAACTCCAATCAAGATTACTTGTTTGAGAACTGGAAAGTAACGAACAATTCACGCTCCGAGGATCTGCTTCAGAGGTGTTTTCCTCGATTTTAACTGACTCAATTGTCCCTTTCGTAACAAAGATTAGCTTCTTATTCTGAACGTGTTTCAAACTTTCACTCTAAGAATCGAGGGAAACATAATAGGTAGTTTAGGTTATTTACGACGCCAATTTTCCGGGTTGAAAAAAAAAGAGAGGATTCTAATACAATTGACCCATTTAATTTTGGCTAGAAGGATGTGTGCGCGAGCTGACCTTTTAATTAAGACTTTTTGTTTACAATAAGTGCAAGGAATATACGTAATCGTTACTTTACCGATTTGGTACACGTATTAATTGCACTGATGAAGAACAAATCTTTTTCTAACTTAAAACTTAATTTAAAAACAGCTGATATTCCTTTGCCAGACACTTGATAGTTATTGAGCAAGAAAACATCTCGAACTGATACTTTACTTACGATGTAAAACGTAAATTGAGATTTTAGCATTTTGGAACAAAAGGAAAAAATTAAGCTTCAATAAGCCTTGAGAATTGAAGTGAGATGAATTCGTGACAAACGGCCATTCTTTTCAAAGCGCGATTGATTTCGATGAATTATTTAAAAGAAATAAAGGTTATTAAGGAATCAAATTCCTTATTGACTATTTTATTTAGTCAGAAGACAATCGAAATTATAATCAAATGCGAGTAGTTGCCTGTAAAATGCTTAAGTGATTTTAAATATGCTTATCAAAAGATGCCTATCTTCTAGCTAAAAAGCTTTGCTCTATAATCAATATCACTGTAACTTGAAACTGAGTACTTAATTTATTTTTTGAAGCTCAGCAATATGTTTTGTATTACTGCAATAATTGAAACATTGAATGCAAAGCACATTATGTATGTTCCTTGTCTTACATAGAAATTATTTTTCCAATAAATCTGCACTCTTTTGGACACCGTCATCGGGTATAACCTTTTAAATAGTTCTTTTAAAAGAAAATTATTTTAAGATCAACGACCTTAATTACAGGGTAAATTATCGGCGGCCTCATCAAAATTTTTAATAACAGATTTACTTGTGGATAAAAAAAAAAAAGTGATATGACACTTTGACATTCACGGCACGATCATGAAGGTATACCATGTACCTATATAATATAATATAATTATTTCTACGCCGATGTAAAGCTTTCGGTGTCCATTAAGCTACGCCTGACTCATTCATAAGAATTATTATAATTTAGATGATTACTGCTAGGGGGCTCACGCGCGACCCTTGTCGTATCGAACAGTTTCTCTATTCATTGAACTGTCAAGACATTCACCGCAACAATGAACTAGAACACAATGTTTAGACTATTGCGGTCATTATTAATCTTATGATTTAAATTTCCTAAATTCAAGGTACGTGGAAAAAATCCGAATTTAAACCATAAAATAAACTGGAAATACACGCAACGCAATATACCTGATAGTAGAAAAGTGTTCGCCATACCGATGGTCACGGAAAAATGCGTATAAACTTTGGTCCCACCAGTAGCCATAATATATTGTTTCAATCTAAACCGTGACGTTTCATTTTTCCAGCTGCGAAAGCCGGTGTCGACGCTCTCGATCCCTGGCGCGATGAAGGCATACTCCGGCGGGGGGCTCGATGCGTCTACCGAAGAGGCTGGCGTGGCTCTAGTGGGCGTCCACAGCGAATACCCGCGGTTCGGAGAGGAGAGAGCGCTCGGCGGCGGCACATACAAAGGCGGAGGGGCGGCTAAGCACAAACCTAATATAGGATATAGGTTAGTACAGATAAAGATAATTTTTCTAGTCCTATATAATGCGGCAGTAAGGTACTACCTAATGCGGCCATTAAATTAATTTAAAACAAGTTTAGTGACCGCATTATGTAGTACCTTATTGCCGCATTAAATAACTTATTGAATCAGGTGTTACTTTGCGGTCCATGTCAATGAACTAAAAGAATTTCCTTGCTCATCCGCGACCTTACGATGTGGAGGTGGAGGAACTACATGAACACGCATATTTTGCATAAGCTTAGCTATCGTAAGGTCGCGGGTGAGCAAGGAAATTCTTTTAGTTCGCCGCATCAAATGTTTTAAACAAGTCTGGTGACCGCATTAGGTAGTACCTTATTGCCGCATTAATGGGACGGCGAACGAACGTCGTTTTCACGTTTAGTCTATCCGCCTAATACCTACCGCAGGTGTATAAAAGCGGTTGCAGCTGTCGTTCCTTCGCCAAATGCAGCCGATTACGTGTTCTTTACTATCGCGGTCACCGCATGTTGAATGAGGTGGTCAACTTAACTTGCTTGCAACTTAATGTACATACACAGAAATAAAGCGCTCCCGGTATCGCATCTGATGATTACTTTCATACAAACGTTTTCCAAATGCAACAAAAATCCAAATGCTGCTAGAATTCAATGAAATTAGGTTAGGTTAGTGCTGACTAATCGGGCGACATGGGTAGACTGTTTTTCCCAACTGCGGCGAAGCTATTAAATAGGGTTATTTATTTATTTATATATTAATGAAAATATACAAAATTACAGTTAGTTCATATCAATGCACTATAAATTTGAAAACCGGCCAAGAGCGTATCGGATACGCCCAAAATAGGGTTCTTTAGGGTTTTTAAGGATTTTTTCGTATTTTATAGGATTTTTCGTAGCCATTACGAAAAAATCGAGTAATTTTTCTAAGGATTTCGTATTCTGCTAATTCAGGATGGTAGAAATAAGTATATCAAACTTACAAGGAAAACTATAACGGTTAAGTTTTCTTGGGAATTATTAGTAGTTTAAGAGTAAATAGCAGCCTAAGGTATAAAATTTACCTAAACTTGGAAGATTCCGAACATAATACGAAATCCTTAAAAAAATATTACTTATTTTTTTCGTAATGGCTACGGTTCCGTATCTTAGCCGGTTTTTTATTAATTTGCAAAGCAAACCTTAACAAAAATTGTCGTAGGGTAAAGGGTGGATTTTACGTATATATTTACGTACGATAAGTCACATAAAACATGCACGTTCGCACTATCTTTCATAACAAGAATTCTATCCTGTCTCTCTAGCGCTAAAATCTGCAAGCGTAAAATTTTATTCACTCGTATTATTCCTTCTCGGCTCCTGCTGCTTTGCAGACCGTGCAATGCATTTTATATGAAAAATGTTTGAAGAACTGCGGACACGCTCCAATCCAGATAGAAAGCATTGTAGGTGGGTACATATTTATTCAGTGCATATGTACCTACCTTAACGAAATTTCCTTAATGCAATGCGCATCTTTATTTCTATGTATCTACCTACTTTTTGATGTGTCTTTTAGATTTACTTTAGTGTTTTAAAAGCAAGAAAAATTTATTGAATCAGTCGTTACTTTGCCGAGTACATAATGAGTTATGCGATGAACATCGTCTACAAAAGCCATGCCATAAAAATTGTTCTTTTAGGTAAAATCAATATTATAAATACAGTTGTGCAAGTAAAGCTTGCTACACAACTTTTGTCTGGTATATTTTGCTCTAACCGTGGTCATAAACTTTTATGTTGAAGTAAAGAAGCAGTTAATTGCAGCTGCTTGTTAAGACATAGTTCATTGATTACCAAATGGGCCAGACATCCTTACAGTATCAAAATTTATGTGAAACCAATAAATGATTCCGATAAGTATATTTTGTAGGAAATAGAGGAAAATCTTTTGTTATGGCTAATGCAAGTGATCGCGATATTTAAAAATTATTTAAATATTAATAATTTTTTAAACCTTGATTCTGTCTCAACATATTCATTACTAGCTGTTATCCATGGCTTTTCTCGCGGTAAACATTGACATCCTTCGGGAACTGTATCCTTTATAGGGATAGAAGTTGCTTCTAAAATGACTGTTTCCTAGTTTTACGAATGTTACGTAACGATTATTTTTTTAATAAAAATCAACTTTTGGTCATGAGTCATACTTCGGGCATAGCAATTTTTTTCAGGATAAAAGATACCCTATCATTCATTCCGGTCATGTAATAATATGATGTATGCAAAATTTCACAGAAATCGGGATCTCATTAAAAGTATTCACGGTCTAAATTCCTTAAGAAATATAATTGTTAAGGATTATTTACATCTGCAAACTGTAATTAAAATAAAATGTATTATTTAAAATAAGTTTTCTTTTAAATATTCTGACTGTACTTGTGCACTTCACTGCACTTGCATTGCTCTCCGAAACACAAATCCGTGCCAATTAAAGTTAATTTGACCACTGAAAGCTATTCAACCTCCAAGATTTCACTCATACATACTGACTAACAGGGAAAGTTAAATAAAAGCTTCTATTAAAATATGACCATATTAATAAAAAAATATGATGCTAAAATTTTATCGTACTTATTATTTTCGTACTTTACGAGTTTCGAGAGTGTCGCTATCACTGTATCGTTTCAGGTAGGTAGCTCATTTATGAAATCCTTTTTGCAAGGTTAAAGATCAGAGAGAAAAGTATGTCTATACAAACTTACGGCAATTTATTTTGGATGTAAAAACTTATTAAAAACTTTTTATTACTTTACTAGTATCATCTTTGTCACTATCAAATACGGTTTCTTCTATCAAATAAAAGTGATTGTTGGTAAAATCCTAATTCAAATCAATATGATATTTTAATGATCTATTTACCTAAGTAATTAAAATTTTGGTGCTATTTGATTCATATTTTTAAACGTAAAAGAAGTCGGTTAATAAAAGCAACTAAAAGTGGAGTTCTGGTCTGATTAAACAATCGAGGCACTATTACGTTCGACCAAGTTTAGTTATTCGACCGCCTAAGACAAAGTTTACAAAAAACAAGTTACTAATTCATTACGTAACTACCTATCTGGGGGCACGGCAGTGCCCCCGCCAAGTCGAGCAAAAAAAAAACAAAGGCACGGCCGTACCATACTTTTCTCGAAGCCATTCAGGCTATTTTCAACACCCTGTATTTTTGTTATGGCTAAAGCTAGAACCCTGAATTTTCAGTTACCTATAGGGCCTAATGGGACTTAGATATATTATCAATAACATTCAGTTCGAACACGTAGATTAAGAACTATCACATGTTAAAGTTCCTCAGTTTTGTCACTGACATACCTACACACTGACTTTTGATCATCATAATTCTAAGGTACTTCTAGCAGACCCACAAGCTCCAAATTTTAAGCATAGTTAGTTTTTAGCCTACATAGTCCCAGAAAAATCCAAAATGTTGCAATTTCAGTCACGTTTCAAAGTTATACAAACTGCACAAGTAAGTTTGTAATCCCATATAAATACTAGCGATTACAAAGTTACACAGCAATGACTTTATTGAAAGTAGTGCGTATTGTATACGTATTAATGTTGAGTCTTAATACCTGAGTATTAAGGGTTAAAATGAAGTTGTTTATCTTGCTAATGTAATAAGTACCAAAGTTCGTTTGTTTGTGAATGTGTGTGCGATGCGAGTGGACGCGAGGATGGACGATGGAAATTGGAATATGGATGATGGACAATGGATAATGGTCGATGGACGATGGGTAGAAAATAAACGTTGGACGATGGAGTGTGGACGATGGACGATGGGCGACGGACGATGGATCATCATCATCATCATCATCATCCCAGCCTATATGCGTCCCACTGCTGGGCACAAGCCTCCTCTCAGAATAAGAGGGCTTGGGCCTTAGTTCCCACGCGAGCCCAGTGCGGACGATGGATGGTGGAGGATGAACGACGGACGACGACGGACGACAGAAAACGACGGACGACGACGGATGACGGAAGTTAGACGGGCGAAAGACGAACGACCGACGAAAGACGATGGATGACGACGGAAGTTCGACGACGGACGACAGACGATGACTGACGAGGGAACTTCGACGACGGACGATGACGGACAATGGACGATGACAGACGACGGACGACGACAGACGACGAACGCCGACAGACCACGGTCAACGAACGATAGACGATGGCGACGACGGACAAAAGACGACGACCGACGACGGACAAGACAACGGACGACGGATGACGGACGATGACCGACGATCGACGACGGATGATGGAGGGTGGACGATGGACAATGTACGATGGACGACAGATGGTAGACGGACGACGGAAGTTCAACGATAGGCGACGATGGACGACGGACGACGACCGACGACCGACGACGACGACGACGACGACGACGACGACGACGACCGTCGGTACGGACGATGGACTGTAGACGATGAACGAGGATGGACGATGGACGATAACCGAGGATAGACGATGGACGGTGGACGATAGACGAGAATGGATGATGGGTAGTGGACGAGGATAGACGATGGATGGCACACGAAGGACAAGGATGGACGATGGACGATAGTGGACGATGGACGATGAACGATGAACGAGAATGGACGATGGACGAGAATGGACGATGGACGATAGACGAGGATGGACGATGGACGATGGACAAGGAAGGATGAACAAATGAAGATAGTAATGCGTTATTACAAGAAGTAGTACCCAAAAAAAAAAAAACTGCCTACAAAAAGTGATGAGATCCCACCAAAAACATTACATGTAAAAAGCTGCAAGTCTCGCAACGCAATGCAGTTCTTGTAATGCTAAAAAGGTTTGAGATGCAACATTATACCAAGTCGGTTATTTTTGTCAGTACCGGGGGGTTTCCATAGAACTCGATTTTTACCAACTTGCTTATTTTAAAACCATAGAAAAATACAGTTTATAGTTCTCAAATAAAGAGTAAACCAAATTATTTTTTAAACACATAATGACTTGGCCATCGCTCTCAACCTTTAGTCATTCTCGTATTATGTGTATCACTCAAACTGCAAGGCTGGGGCTAGCGCTATCTTTAATTATAATTACTATAAATAGCTGACGTTGATGATTATAATTCTTATGTCAGTATGAAGCCTTGCGATGGCCAAGTCATTTATGTGTTTAAAAATAATTTGGTTTACTCTTTATTTGAGAACTATAAACTGTATTTTTCTATGGTTTTAAAATAAGCAAGTTGGTAAAAATCGAGTTCTATGGAAAGCCCCCGGTACTGACAAAAATAACCGACTTGGTATAATATTGCATCTCAAACCTTTTTAGCATTACAAGAACTGCATTGCGTTGCGAGACTTGCAGCTTTTTACATGTAATGTTTTTGGTGGGATCTTACTCTTACTTGTCTTAAGCTTCGCTTAGCTGTTAATAACGAAATTAAAAGTTTACGAATAGTTCGTCGATATTGACTTTTATGCCGTTCCGTGGAGGTGAACTGACGATTGTTTTAATAATGACTTCAGCCTTGAACGAACGGAAATAACTTGCATCAGGGACGCATCGATTTGTCCGTCTTTGGAATTATTAAAGAAGTAAAATAGACAAATATGCATTTAGCCGTCCCTGTTTACTTACAATGATTTTTAGAACAGTTTTTAAACGACTACTGTGTCCTTGAAAATTAAATGTATTTTACCGTCTTAACTGCCTAGTACTTTGATTATTAAAGGGGTAGGTAATATTAAATGTTTAATCTTTCACATTAGCCGGAAAGTTAACTTTTTGAAGAATTTTAGACAATTTTATTGGAAAACAAACTGAACTTGGATTAATCCTATGGTTAACGGTATATATGATGAATGTAAAATAATTTAATGCAATTTTTTTCAATTTCAGATTAGGTAGGCGAAAGGCATTATTCGAAAAACGGAAAAGAATAAGTGACTACGCTTTAGTGATGGGCATGTTCGGTATTATAATTATGGTTATAGAAAATGAACTCTCAAGTGCTGGCGTTTATACAAAGGTAATGTAATGATTAAGCTACTTTTAGACGGTGCGAGTACTATTACGCGTGTATCGTTACACTGGATGGCAGCGCGGCGATGAATTTAAAAGTGATCGACCAACGAAAGCAATGTACTGCAACTTGTATGATACTTCTCGCACCATCTGACAAAGCTTTATTTATTTGGTTTTTATCGTATTCAAACATTGATTTTAACGTGTTCATGTTTCCAGGCATCAATATATTCACAAGCGTTAAAGACGCTTATATCAATGTCAACTGTGATTTTACTTGGCCTAATCGTTGCGTATCACGCTTTAGAAGTACAGGTACGTATGTTTTTTTTTTCAATTAATTTTCCCGCGACTAACCAGACATACCTACATTATTACATAATTACCGACAGGGTGAGTTAGAAATTCAAGAGAGAGGTCTTTGCCAGCACCGGGACATTACAGACTAATAAAAAAAATGATATCGCTCACATGCTGTGAAGAATGATTAACGTTATTATCAAGCTTTTGACTTGGGTTATTTCGTAACTCAAATTCTTTAAGTTATTTTTTTTATTCGACTTGAAGGCAAACGAGCAAGTGGGTCTCCTGGTGGTAAGAGATCACCACCGCCCATAAACATCTGCAACACCAGGGGTATTGCAGATGCGTTGCGTTGTTGTATTTAGGAACAACTATCCATTTAGTTTAACCTAACATAAACTTACTCTTTACTTCCTTGTCACTGTCGTGTTTGAACTTTCGTATAAAATTGACAGAAGACAGTGTCAAGATACTAAAGTGTAAAGTTTTCTTTGACCTTGACTGTATCCTATACCTTGGTGAATACAAGAAAAAAATCATTCCCACTTTACGTTAGGGTGGTACCTAGTACCTACACTAAAATATTTATCTGCTTACCAAATCAAAAGCTTACTAGTGTTAAGAAGAATACGTATATATAGACATATAGCAAGGCTGTAAAGATAGTTTTGGAAGAGTATATTGGAAACGGCATCCAAAATCTATTACTAAGTACCGGAAAATATTAATTATACCGTTTTTGCCATCTTGATTATGGAACCCTAAAACGGCACTGAGGGGTGTCATTTCATTAGGTATATTAGTTCACTTACTGACAGGTTATTTTGATCGAAAACTTCTAAATTACTAACTACGTACCTATGTTAATTGTAATGTCATATTTTAATGTATGTACTAAACTGCATTAATTTTGTGTTTCCAGTTATTTATGATTGACAACTGCGCGGATGACTGGCGAATAGCAATGACGTGGCAGCGGATAGCCCAGATAGCCCTAGAATTAGCCATTTGTGCCGTCCACCCAATTCCCGGCCAGTACACATTCACCTGGACTACAAAATTGGCAAATAAGGGAGGAGTTATTGGCGTCGAAGTTGTAAGCCTATCATACAGTTTTTTCATAAACTGCCTCAGTCTGGTTAGAATTATCTAGAACACTCAAGTTGCTTTCATTTTTTATTCCACGCGGAAGCAACTCGGGCGATTTTAGTGAACTAAGCTCTACTTTGCATCTTAGTTCTATATTTTGGACATCACATTTGAAACTGTGGCGACATCTAGTCACTTTCACTGAAACTTGCTAGGAAGGCAAAGCGCTCATTCATTTCAGTACCTACGCAGATTCTATCCTTATTTTTTGTTGTGTTTTAAACATTACGTAAAGGAAATTCAAATTTCCAAAAATACTTTGTTAATTACTAAGTCTGAACATTTCAATAAGTTGGAGATAATGCGTATTGTTTTAGCTGAAAATATTCATTTTGAGAGTCAAAATATAGTCTATATAAATTTGTTGTGTGACACGGGTTAAGTAGATGTAACTTTTTATAGTGTTACAAATATTTGACCAGCTGTAGAGAATTTGTAAAAGCACGTTGGGTGAGCTAGTAGTTATGATTTGCGTTTAATCATTAAGCATCGCCTATCAATCTTTAAAACTTTCTTTAAAGTTCTCATATTTATCTCTATTTTTTCCTTTAGGGCACAATGTATAAGCAAATTCAGGTCTGTATTGAATCAGAATGTTAAAGTTGGAAGTGATGTTAGAGGCATTTGATTGTGTGCGCATGTTCTGTCTAGGATATCTTTGGATTGTATTCGTCTTGAATTTAAATTCGTGTTTCTTTCATTGTCCACGTGCATTTTCTCTGATTCGACGTAATTTTATCAGTATTGGATCACGATTGAATAATATCTGTTGATCTGGTATTGGTGTCATCACTACACTGTTTTTGTTAAGTAATGTGAAGTGAGTCTTATCATGTGTGCGTCCTATTGTTTGAGGTACATGTAATGATTGACTTAAAACGTCCCTCAACCTGTCAACGTGTGACTTGTGATCTTTCTTCACCTTCAACACGGTTTTAGCACTGTATTGTTTAGAGTTTGGTTCGTGTCAGAAAATATAAATAAACATTTTTGCATGGCATATAATTAAATGGTATAAAAATAGAATTTGTAATGCTACTTAGGACAGCTGGTTAAAAATAAGATACTTACTGCCACATTAAATGAGCTACTTTATCGCTCTCTGCGCTTTTAAGTCTTTAACACAATAGATTTTTATTATATAGAAAATATGTAGGAAAATTTACTAACCTGAATTAGTGAGACACACCAAAAGACTAGCGCTTCATCAAATTTACCCTGATTTACTTAAAGTGTAAATTTATAGTCACGAGAAGCAGATTTTCTGCTACTGCATCATTGAAATCGAATCTTCAACCAGAAATCTAACTGCTTCTGATATTATCAAAAGGCAATGTATGAATACTTAGATCTGAATTATTTTCTTCTTCATGCAAAGGTTAAAAGCAAGATTTATCAATATTCTTATGCTTCTAAATGGTCTATTTATCTATTTTCAGGTACCGTACGACGTCACGCTGTCGCTACCAATGTTCTTTCGGCTATATCTTATATGCAGGGTTATGCTTCTTCATAGTAAATTATTCACTGATGCCTCATCACGAAGTATAGGAGCCTTAAACAGAATAAATTTTAACACTAGGTATGTTTATTAATAAAATCGATAGATTACATACATTAGATGAAAGCTTAATATAAACAAATTTTTAAAATGTTCTATTTATGTTTCCAGATTTGTTTTGAAGACACTTATGACAATTTGCCCCGGCACTGTTTTGCTTGTTTTTATGGTTTCCCTTTGGATAATAGCAAGTTGGACACTCAGGCAATGCGAAAGGTTAGTACAAACTTAGCGTAATGTATTATTTAATGTCAGTTAATTGTATTTGGTTAATTAAAAAACTCAAAACAAATTCGCAATATTATTCTGCCACTTATTTATTTTTATTGATACTAAATATAAGCTCAATAATTTGTGTTTTTAATTTTTTAGCTATCAGTATTGTCGCTTTCATTTTTGTTTATGTATACTGTGTTTAGTATTTTACACCTACATTCCGTAAGATGTGTAACGGAATCCTCACTGGTAAACTGCCTAATTGGGCATGCTATTCATTGCTTTTGTACTGTGGTGTCGACTTGTTTTTGCTTTAATAACCCACTATCTGTTTTGTTGTCTTTATCTGTGTTTACATTTTTGCGAAAAATTGTATGTAGTGATGCCAGGTCCATTATCATCACAATAAAATACAAGAGTTTGACTTTGATTATTTTTATAATAAATGCTTCTAGGTACAAGAAACACGAATGCTATATTATTATATCTTATTTAAATGTTTACTGTAGACACAAAACCACACAGAGCGAGGCTTTCTGTGTTGGCCGCTGATTCCGAGACGTAGTTGACACACTTGTAGCGTATTATAAATAAAAAAAAATGCACACTCACTGATGTATATGAAATTAATTGCAACACAGCACAGAATGGTCACTTTACTATTGTCACATCAGTAGGGTAGGTCCGTTAAAACCACATGTAGAATGAAGTTAGGAAAACGCACATGACGGCTCAGATTTTAACAAAAATCACATTAGATAAGCTTGTATCTTCGTCGATGAGCACCTAGTCACTGCACCTATTTTCATAATCATCCCCGTGATACGTGTCTTCTATTCTATCATCTGAAGCAAATTGCTATTTCTAATCTTCTCTTCGATCATCTCTCTTTTCCTTCTATCCTATTTCAAGTCTATTCGTTTGATGTGATCGTAATTGTTATCCGTGTCCCTTTAGGGATTGATCAAAGTTTTAAAACACGCATGGCTAAAAGTTTGTGCAAATTCCAACCCCAATAAATGTTTAGTCTGCACGCTGTTACACTGTATGCGGTAAATATTAGTAAATATATCTGTGTAGTAAACATGTTTGTCGTCGTTCAATGGGCATGCCAAATTTCTCAATATAGTTTCAATATTTAGGTGTGAATTCACGTTACATTTCACAATTTAATTTGCCGATGGTGGAATTTCGAAATAGTCTCTTTCTTAGATTTCTTGCAAATTCGAAAACTATATTTTATTTATTATAGATATTTCAAATGAAATAAGTTTTTCGTGGTACAGTCGGTTATCTTGTGGTTCTTGTCGGGCATTTTGGCTCTCAGGTTCCATGACGAAGACCATGCCAATTTGCTAAACTCAATGTGGCTGACAGCTATCACCTTCCTCTGTGTCGGCTACGGCGATATTGTCCCCAACACATACTGCGGCCGCGGCATTACCCTCACCTGCGGTATGGTGGTATGTATTAAAGTGCAACCGGTTTTTCGGGTGATTATAAGCAAAAAAGTGTGTTTTAGTTAATATCGTGTTTTCTAGTCAACGCAAGCCTCCACAATCTTGCATTGCGTAGAAAACTTACATAGGACGGTAAAGGTGAGCCATTTTATGTGTTGTTCAAAAAATACTTTTAAGTTTCACAAAAAAACTTCACAATCAAAGTCAAACTCTTTTATAATTCTATTTATTACAAACTGCTCGGTTTTTTCTTTACTATCTTCTTTTTGCGTTCACCGACAGTACGCGTAGGGGCCAGCTTGTGCAACAGTCGCTTAGGTCTGTAATTTGACCGGTGTCTAGGTTTGAGGTTTCGCCTTAAAGCTACCAGTCAACTTTACAGTATAGCAAAATTTATTGACAATTCAGGTTTCACGATGAAGAACACGCTAACCTACTGAATGCAATGTGGCTTATTGCAATAACGTTTCTCTCCGTCGGTTTTGGTGATATTGTGCCAAACACATATTGCGGCAGAGGTATTGCTGTTAGCACCGGCATAATGGTAAGTTAATATAATAAACACATATTTGGTATTCGTGTTGACTGACACGCGTGTTCAATACTATTCAAAATTCACGAAAGTGCTCACTCTTTATTTCTAATGCAGTAATCTTTCAAATTTCGACTTTCCATTCATTTAGCTTTAAAAACTACTAAGTCAGTCAACACTTATTGTGGATCGATGTAATACATAATCACACACAACACTTGAGTGCTTAACACATTTGATGGAAACGCTCACATATCTTTGGTGTATCAATGTTAAAGTATATAATGTTATAAATAGATAGAACCATCACATTTACAATCTCAGTCACAATAAAATATTGCTTTGCAATTCATGTATGTAATGAATGACGTGTTTAATGTAACATTACGCGTAAAATTATTTTGCGAATTTTACACTACATACTTACTATTAACGTAGGCTTCACACCAATTAAATGATGTTATTATCTACACAACTACGTAAGAGTAATTGCATTGTATTTATTGATCTAACACCCCATGTTTCACTTCACCGTTATAAACTATTTGTAGTTATGTACTTGCAGGTTATTGAGTTTCTTGGAATACAGTAAAGTACGATTTTTAATGATTTTAAACTAAAGTAACGTCCATTTCCCTGTTAAAGTCAGCTATTAGAAACGTTTGTAGAATGGAATGCTTCTTTCTCCTTACTATTTTCTAGACTCTCTTCACAAATATTTCACTGAATTTGCACAATAACTTTGTTTTTTAAAATGGCTCACTTTTCCTGAAATTATTTTATTCGGTACAAAAATTACTTACACCAAAAATGCACCCCAATAGTGCTTTTAAATGTTAATGAATAAAATAAATCATAAAGTTACATTTAAATCTTACTACACTATTGTCAAGGATATGCACTAAATAATATGTAACAGATAAGTTGAATGCAAGTATTGTGAATGTTCTCACTTTGATGTAAAAAGTATCGTTGCAATAGTGTATTTCTTGTGTCGTACTTCGTACTATTGAACTTTGGAAAAAGGTAATTTTTATTTTTTTTATTTTGAACTTCATTTGTTTTTTGTCTCATAACATCAGTTAATAAACACGTGCATTTAGATTACTAAAGAATATTTAAATAATAAATTAAAGCTCAAAGTGAATTTATAATTTTTAAGACTAAAATAAATTTACGAGGGTAATCGAGGCAATATTGGGTTAAATTAAAATTAATTCATCCATAAAACATGCATGACGCAGTAACAGAATAATAAAAGGAACAAAATTATCGTTGTTTCTATTATCCCTCCTAGATTAGTATAATAAAAATCATAAAAATTAAGTTTGAGCACATAGCAGAAAATTATTTTCTTTTAGCCTTTCAGACAATATTTTTGTTAATTGGAATGGAAAATCTTAATGCTTCTCCACGTTCGCTTTTACATTAAGATATTCACTTAACAGGGAGCTGGATGCACAGCGTTATTAGTCGCGGTTGTTTCAAGAAAATTAGAATTAACTAGAGCTGAGAAGCACGTTCATAACTTCATGATGGACACACAACTTACTAAAAGAGTAAGTATTACGGTGACATCAGTTCATCACAATTATTGTTAATCTAATTAACAGGGGGCTGGATGTACAGCATTATTAGTGACCGTTGCTTCGAGAAAATTAGAGTTAACTAGAGCGGAGAAACATGTGCATAACTTCATGATGGAAACACAACTGACGAAAAAGGTAAGGTTGCTGTTACGTACGTAACAGCTTACGAAGAAGGATTAAGGTAAGACCTTGCAAGCTAGGACCTGTCAATCTTTCTGTCCAAACACTATTTGATGCTAATGAACACTAATACATAGATTAAAACTGAATGAATAACAATTAAAATATATGTAATTAAATGTTTAAAACATAGAACAGTAAATACATTGAATGTTTTGTTTGCAATGTAGTATTCATAATTAAAAATACTAAAAAAACTAACTAAATAATGAACCGTTTATTTCACTGTCTCAAGCTAATTTGTAATGCTCGTTTTGTAATTAGTTAGGTTTTTATTTTTAATTTAGTCATTTGAATGATAATTTCAGCTAAAAAATGCAGCAGCCAACGTCCTACGAGAAACGTGGTTAATATATAAACACACGAGACTCGTAAAAAGGGTTCACCCAGGTCGAGTTAGGACTCACCAAAGAAAGTTCTTGTTAGCTATTTACGCGTGAGTATCAATTAAAAATGTTGTTGTAACTACTTAACAGTTTTTCACTGTACCTACCAACAGAAAATAATGAGGTAAAATAAGATTGTAATATTTTTAAACATTTAATTTTGATAGAACAAAAACTTATTTCGTGATCTATAACATCAATGTGTATGTTACTTGCAGCCTACGAAAAGTGAAAATGGATCAAAGAAAATTGATGGACAACGCAAATACGATAACCGATATGGCAAAGGTTTGTTTTAATGTACTTATTATCCTTTTTGTATTGCTACACTCATCCCATGTCACACTCATTTAGATTCCTTGAAAAGTAGTCTTGCAATTATTGCGTCCAATATTCTGTTATTAGTTGAAAAGTAAACCTATTAGATGACTCCTTCAATAATGTAGTATGTAGCTATAGCTAATATGGAACAAAATATATAGTGTTATAGTTCCTTCTAAGAAACCAGCATAACATGCTATATTATAGCAACTTAGTTGCGAGCTTAAATATCAAACTGCATGCATTAGGTACTTCCATTTTAGACTTTCATTAGCATGAGTTGTTTAGAAATATTAGAACTATTTAAAAGTAGAAGAAATTAATACTTTTATGTAATGAGTTTCATATAGTAAACCTGATTGATGGTTATCGATACGTGTTTGTCATGTGCGGAAGTAATTACTATCTATTTTAATTATTAAAGCACTAAAACAATCGATCTATCAGTTACCACCCCAGAACCACAACAAGTTCGAAATAGATAGGTATCAAAATTTAAGCTTTTAACATCAATCTACTACTTTTTTTAACCGGTCTATAAAGCGTAGAAATTGCTAGCCAAACAGGGCTCACTCAGTACCCAAGTTCTTTTTTATTATTATTTTATTCAAAAAGACGACAAATGATCCAAGAGTTAGTGAACACGAAAATACAGTGGTGTTTACTATTGTGAGAACTTTTAGCTTCCTATAAATTACCTTTATGGAAGAAGGAAAGAGACAAGAAAATAATTGATGGCGTACACTTAACTCCGATTGTATTTTGTCTCGCTACACTGATTTTATCAAGAACACAATGATAAAATTAATGGTGTAGTTGCCACAAATCATGAAATATGGGACACTTTATATTTAGTAACTACAATAACGAACTAAAAATAGTTCTAAAGTTATTATTATTCTTCGTTTTTGGTGCCTCTGTACACTTGTGCAAATATCTATAGATGTACCTATAAAAATTAACAATCAATAATTTTTGGAGAGGCCAAGAGATCATGACCCCTCATTTCGTGTTGGGTTATTAATATACCGGTCAATGATATTCCATAAATTGGTCAGGAAATCATTGATCAAAGTCCTGGGTGCACCGCTTCACACTAGTTCTTCCTCTTAGATTGATCAAAAAAGGGAACCGCAGCTCTTCTGCACAAATAATCTGACACGCTTCCCGTTGCTGCCTAAGTAGTTGTACTGTTGATCAAAGTATTTCGAAGGTATCTTTAACAAAAGGTGTTTTGGCTTGGCGTCTCGTAAACCATCAAAGCGCTTTTTTCTCACTCGTTAATCTACTTAAGACATTTTTCTTAAAACTTTCAATACCTACTTTAACAAATTTCTTCCTAGACACGCACGAAACAGACATTCACGACACATAGGGCAGAGCATACTGAGAACACTGAAACACTTTATACTATATTAAAATCAACAGTGAATAATTGACTGCAAAGCGATTGATATTAGGACCCCTTTCTTTTGCAGACCCAGAATACAGTATATGAAATTGTCTCCGACATGAGCACGAGGCAGGATAGCATAGAAGAACGGTTAACAAGTTTAGAAGAGAAACTCACATCATTACAGGTAAAATAATATATAAATAAACTATTGTCTCTTAGATTATTTACACTAAAAAGGGTGACAAAAAATTATAACAAAAAATTTAACTGAATGAATTATTTTCATGGTTTTTGTAGTCTGTTCAATTTTTTGTTCTAATTTTTAGTTTAATAAAATATTTTACCTCAAACAGGAACAAGTAAACGGCCTACCAGATGTGGTGGCAAGGTGCCTGCAGCAGTGCTGGGAGCGGGCAGAATCGCGTCGCAACTACCTGCATCCAGACACTGCGGCGGTACCTACGCCACCATCCGCTGTAATCACCCCACATGCAAGGTAAGACTAAATTGCAAGTTTTCAATTTTGGAAAATGTACTGAAAATTAATCAAGTTTGGGCGATTACTGCAATTGCAATTTCAGAAAACGATGCATCACCCTATACACCGCAACCGCAATCCTACCCAACTTTAAACATATGTTTTATATACTTACTTAAAATTCAGGGTATATTATTAACTTTCGATCAAATTTAAAATGCCAGTTCAGATAAAATAGATCCGATTTTAAATGATGTTTGCATAATCATATTATACTGTATTTCATGGCTAATCAGTTATCGCTAACCTTGCCTCAGTAAACTGATGGAGTTACAGCTAGATCGATTAACAGAATTACAAATACTTGTTCCCTTGAACGCATATAGTATCCAGCCACGTCGAGAAATTCCCCTTATCAAATATTTTTGAGATGCTTCATTATTCATACTAAAAATTCCAGAACATCGACAATAGCAGCGCACCCGTGGCCGCCGAGTCCAGTTCTCCAGCCGGCAGTTAGGGCCCACTCAGCGCCAGAAAGCACCACAGCTCAACCTCCGGCGGTCCAGCCGACCAGCCCTGCCACTCACGGACCCCGGCCTCCGCTACCCAGCTGAGTACCGCCTTCCAACTCCGAACTCCTGTGCTGAACGCGACGAAACTCGGCGCCCCTCCTCTGACCCCCTTTTATTATTACCACGACCCGATAATACTGGCGAGAGAATAATCTCAAAGACTGATAACGTAAATTAATAAAAACAATGCTATGGATACCTAAACGATAATACTTTATACCTAGAACTGGATTTACATGTAGACTTACTCTTTTATTTATGAAAATAACTCAGACAGGCAAAAAAAAATTTTATCACCTCAGTAGCTCAAACAGGCAGGTTTTGCTATGGAAAATCAGTGAGCAAAATTGTATTTTGCTCACTCCGTGAGGTAAAGTAGCTTTATAAATATTTTTTTAAATGCTGAGGGCAGTGCTGGGCCCACTCACTGAATTCCAAATATTTGAACTTGACTTTGATCTGTCACTTTCACTTCAATATGAAAAAAGCAAGAGATAAGATCAAATCTATACTAAGTCCTGTAGGCCTAAAAAGAAACAAACAAACGTTCGTATACACATATAACCGCAAAATTACAAAACGTCTGTTATATTAAGTATTATACAAGTGTGCATTACTAAAGGGATTTAGTATAGCACTTATTGTTCGAAGCTTGTACGGTGTTTTTCTCAAATATAAACTAAAAAACTACAAAGATAAATTAGCAAACAAAAACGAGCATAAATTAACAAAATATCCCGTTCAATGTTACCTTTTTCTGAGTTTATTTTTACTTTTTTACTAAAAAAATGTGTAACATTTAGCATTATAAATATGTCAATAATGAATTAATTATCATCATCATCAGCTGGAAGACGTCCACTGCTGGAGAAAGGCCTCCCCCTTAGAACGCCACAATGAACGACAACCGGTTTCCTCTTAACTCTCATGATGTCGTCAGTCTACCTGGTGAGGGGACTGCCAACGTTTCGTCTTCCGGTTCGCGGTCGCCACTCGAGCACTTTTCTCCCCTAACGGATATCTATTCTTTGATCGATGTGGCCCGCCCATTACCACTTCAACTTGCATATTTTTCCAGCTGTTTCGGTGAAAAACACATTGGTCTGAATTTATTGTTCCATTTTAGTCAGATTTAATGTTGTTACATGTAACAAGAACCTGGGCCAGTGCCCAGCAGTAGGACGTATATAGGCTGGGATGATGAATGATGATGATTGTAACAAAAATAACGATTAAGAGTTTTGGATACTAATAGATTAATTAATATTATATTTCCACAACTGAGTTAAAAATATAGAATTTTATGTAGACCAGCAGTTAGATCATGGAAAAATATGAGACATGTATTTTTTGGTTTATAATTTGATAAACCAACAAACTTCCGGAATAGAGGCTTGCGACGTCTCTATCAGGTAAAAATCGTACTATAATGGCGACGTCACTCGAAATTTCTAAGCACTGTATCCTCAAAAAGTTCAATTATATATTTTTAATAATTTATATTTTATATAAATTAAAAATAAATCAAAATAAATCAATAAAACTAAAAATTTATAATTATATAGCAGCGCATGAAAAATAAAAGGTACCTATTTGGTCTATACCGAATAGCTATAGGTTTCCATTGTTGCTATTTAATTTCCTCTCAATCGAAGTGAAAAGTAGAGTGTAAAACTCGAGTACTAAACCCATTTTCCCCTCGATGTGTCTATTTAACCTCGCCCTACGGGCTTGGGTATATGAACGTCTCGGGTAAAATGGCTCGTTTTATGCTGTTGTTGTACAATCTATTATTAATAATGTAACTGACGGACTAAACAGTGTGTTTTTACTCGTCTAGCCTATTAGGGTAGACGTGTTGTGTTATTATTTCGTAAAATTGTCTGTTGAAATGATTCTCACGCCAGTGGAGCACGCCTCGGAGCCAGAAAAGGTCAGCCGTTTTCGCTGTTCCCAAAAAGTTTCGGATGTGTGGGACTGTTTTCTAGAGATATTGCTTAGATAGTGAAATGAAATTAGGCAGAACGGACATGCTGTTGTGATTATACAAAAAATGCTTTACGATACGCGCTTTAGAGTACGTTAGAATATATTTTGAATACATTATCATGATAGACGTAGCTTAGTTCATCTTCATGACTGTTCACGTTTTATCCGATATAAAAAGAACCAATCCTCTCTGTATTGACTGCATGTAATGATAATTCTTTTCTTGTACAAGTGTTGATCATATTGTACCAATATAACAAATTGTAAAATAAAGTTATTTTCACCCATTTAGGTTTGGTTCAGAATTGAAAAAGAAAGTTCTTAGAAGTAATGAAATTAAACAATGCATTGCCCTAAACGAGCTGTTCCATAAAAATGCTGTACCGTATTGTATTTTATTGTAACATTTGTTAGTAACTTGAGAATTGTAGAACAGAATCAGACACCGTTAACTATGATCACTTGTGAGATATTGTAATAATAAATTATATGAAGTTAATTATAATTACACATACATTCATAACATACATCAAGAAGCTTAAAATATAACCAAATGAAACATTGCATTAATAAAATTGATTATTCCTCAACAACATTACATGACAGGAAAATGTCTATATATGTAAATGCCATAAGCTTCTTGATGTCAACGTGCATAATGCCGATTTCACACGAGGGCAGCACAGTTGGGCAGGACAGTAGGTAGGCAGCACAGTACTGCTACAATCTGAACGCACATGCCGAGACAGAACTGTAATGTTCTGTCTCGGCGTGTGCGTTCAAATTGTAGCAGTACTGTGCTGCCTACTGTTCTGCCCCACTATTCTGCCCTCGTGTGAAATCGGCATAAGCCAGAGCATATTTAGAAAAATAGTTTTATTGTAATTACACAATGAATGACTCGACTTAAAATATTTAGTGGCCAGTTACTTACATCAATTGGTTTTAGTTCCTATGAAAATATTAGTTAATTAATTTTTAAGATGAAAAGTGTGAAGAACTTGCTTTTTACGTTTTAGCCAATACTTATAATGTGATATTTGCTTCTGTAATATAAAATCATATTTTGTATAATTTCACAGATAACTAAGGCTAAAAACGTACATAATCATAAATATTATTATTGTAGTTCTCGTGAAAATGTTAAACTCGTGATAATCAAAAATGGGAAATAATCTTGTTATACTATCAGGTTTGACAGCAAGACTCATAAATGGTGGTACTGCTGTTATTGTGTTTTTCATTTCCTTGAGACCTACAAATTATTAAGAAAAAGCGAGTTTTCATTACTTTACAATGTTAAATTGTCTTGCTTGCCAGTTTAGGTTTAAAGAGTAAGATCCCTGTAATAAGACAAACGGATGTCAGCACATCATTCGCTCTATTATGCCGTATACACACTTTATTTAGGTATAGATAAATAAAATTGTTACTACCTGCCTATTGACACGTAGTTTGTCAAATTTTTATAACATTAGAGTAATTAGGTCAAGCTTTGATAAGACATTAAGATTGATGGCTGTCTAAATAGTGCCTAAAACACTACGAAAATTTCGATAATTCAGTTTTATTACCTTAGTAATGTATGAATTTGTAAATAGAGAAAAATTTAAATTGAGAGCATAATATTTAATAGGATTATTTGAATCTTTAGAGTAACGAGTACGTGCGATGGGATCAAAAATTTGTATGTTTTCGTTGAAGTAGCGTCTTTCTTTAATACCGTTTTTAAGAAGTGCTGTTAGGCCAACAATTAATAATAAGAAATTGAAATATTAGAATCTTTACTTGTGTAAGCCCAAACACTGGTGCATTGGAGTAACATACTCTTAGAGTCCGAAGTTTTCGTAACACGATACGAGGGAAGCGAGTCATGAAGTAAAGTTGATATTAATATCTAAATTAACTCCTACCCATCTTATTTAGTCATACTCATTACTGTCTAAATAGTGGCAATTGTCATTCATAATTAAGCAGATACCTCATACCTCTGGGAGTGGTTATTTTTATTCGAGCTCTAAAGTAAGAAAATACTGAGACTGGTCATTTCAATGATTTTAAACGTGTCAGTTATTGTTAATAGAATAATATTGTACTGTATCTATAGTAAAATTGTACATTTGATACATTGCAATAATTATGTATTTTTTTTAATTAAGTACCTAAATAAAAATGACTGGTACTTACAAATTTTTTAATTCCACAGTTTTCAAACTTTTCAATATCTTCCTTACAAATGAAAGTTCGATTTTAATGTTAATGTCGACGCCATGGCTCGTGTCTGTCTTACCGTGCTATAAAAACTCCTGGACCCTAAAACTAACATCATATTCGCAAAAATTACACAACTGAACTTCTGGTATACTGACTAATTTTACACAACGATCTAGTACATGGTTCACATTAAATAATGGGTGTGGGACATGCCTATTTTGAGATTCACTGCCATGATTCGATATCTTACAAGCAAATAAATCACTGATTTTTGTATCGATGAATTTGTTTTGTACGAAACCTAATAGTGTTTTTACTTACATAGAAAATTGTTCTTGTTTTTTTTTTCTTTATTGGGTTGCTTATCATGAGGGCTACCGTTTTCCGCTCACCACTTGGCACCACTGACAAAGACTAAGACGAAGGTCCTGCCTGCAATATAGTGGTTAGATTGTTATTACGGTCGTGAAAACAAAATTTACATTTAAATCATACCTATTTAAAATCTTAAAACCGTACCATAAAAATATCGAGCATGCCACAGTGTTGTATAGTCCCGTTTTATTCGGAAAAAAAGGAGGACAAAGGTTCCGAAAGACAAAAGAAAAAATTATTTCAAAACACAGAAACACAGTAACGCATTATTTGCCATAGTTAATTTCAGGTATTGCAAAATAATTATAAAATTATTCTAATTACAAATAAACTCGTGTACTTCATCCCAAAAACAGTAACATTTGACATTTTGGAGACCTTACGCTACACTAGCGCCTCTAGCGGCGAAATAATACGCAATAACCTTAATTATTTCACGGATTGACAGCATTAGCTCCTGTACACATCGAAGCATAAATTTGAAATTGTTTGAGTATTAGCTGTATTTACCGGAAATTCATTATTTAGTCCGCCTAATGTGTTTACTGGGCTACTTTTTAATTACCTTGACCAACTGATGTCACCTTTGTCGTCTACGCCTAACAGGGTAGTAGCGTCTCTAACGAAGATAGACTTTTGACCTGAAGTTCCCCTGTCTAAAATGCGGTTGAATGGATATTTTTATACCTGCGTTTACCACATGCGGTGACTTGGTTCAACGGAAGACGCTAAATTTGCACGACATCTTTCATCAAATAAGGCTGTCACATTCGAATGTGGCCGAAAAACTTTCATCTTTTTACACTGTTACGGTCGTAGTAAGGTGCCTGCGGCGGACTGTCTACTTTAACTGTCACGCATTCAATTTAGATGCTTTGCATTTCTACATACTTATTACAAAACACAATACACACTTATACGGCCTACATTCAACCCTTAACGCAACATTTAACGCAACACAAAAATGGCATGATATTCATTAGACCGTTATCCAAAAGGTTAAACAACAATAGAACGGGCAGTCCGCATTTTTATGAAGTTAGCAGTAGGTATTCCAAAAGGGAATATTAGGGGTTTTTTTAATGTGTGATAAGTGAACGGATGGTCCCAAAGGAAGAACAGCGCCGCTCGCAAGAACGGCAATTTTTGCTGATTTGGGACCATTTCGTGACAACAATTTCGTTCTTTTCAATATCTTTTTCTTTTGTAATGCTTTGTATATACTTTTGTCACGAATAAATGATTTCTTTCTTTCTTTCTTTCTTTCTACAAAGTTCTGTGCAGGTGGTGACACTACCATAAAAAGTGAACAAACCGCCACGAACAACGTCAGTTCTCTTTTTGTCGCCATGAAAGATTATAATATATTTATTAGTAGCCCAATAACATGATATTTACATCGGTAGCAACGATAAAGCTATATTTCCAAAAAAATAATTGAAATAATATGATATTATGGCATCCAAAAAACTATTTACGGTTTGAAGTAGTGTTGCATTCTGACGGCAGAACATTGCAGTACCTAATATTTCCTATTCATAAATACGTTAAAAGTAAGTATCGATTGATAATTATGTTACAATTATTTTAGGTTATTGTTTTATATAATTTAACACTCAAGACTAGTCAAACCGCATGTTACAAAGATCAAGTTGATAGAAATAACGCAGCTAGTCCAGAAATGTGAATTAAAATGTTTCGTTTATTTCATTAGATAGAAGTGTATTTATAAAATAATCTTAGAATTTTTATGAAAAACACCAATTAGTATTTTTAGAAGTACGGTCAATAATGGAGTAGATATAAAAACCCTTTGCTTAATTATTTAATGCAATCTCTATCGCATTTACAATTTTTTAAAATAAAATATACTTTTTTGAAATCCTCCCATTCCCTAGTATTTTACCTACCTCGAAATTATAACATAATTCATACACCTATTTAGCAAATTAAATAATCATTACCTAACCCGTAACTTCCGACTCCAATGTGTAGAGATAGAGGATACGTAGAAGGCTGACTTTCACCCATCTGTTAAACTGATGAAATATATTTTATATCAAAGATAACAAACGGCTTTTGAATATGTTGCAAATGGGTTAAGAACCCGAATGAATTGTGAATATTTTTTTAACTTTTTCTTTCATATGTACTTGCCAAAATTATATTGCAGTAGGTACTTTTATTGATACCCAGATGCCAGATGGTAGTTGAAGTTTTAAGCGCAAAGAACAGGTAAAGTTTTAATTATGCTACCAAATCTCTTGTGGTCCCTATTACTTACCTACCTGGTTTATAGGTATAAAAAGGTGACCTGATTGCATTAAATTTACTTAATTATCTGTTGAAATACATATCAAAATAAAAATAATTTTGCTGAAAAAATAGTGCGTACAAGGGTTGTTTAAGAAAAATCATCCACGAATTGCAATCTAATTATTATATAATTGCTCATCGAAGCTTTCAAATTAAAACTGTGTCTCAACTATTTTCGGAAACTTAGGACGTGGATATTATCAGTATTTTTATTACTGTTATGTAGATCAATGTGAATTAAAAATTTAGGCGCTGTAATCCTGAATTTTTCGAAAAAATATTATGTAAAATTGCTTCTAATTGCGGCTCTTTTGTTTGTGGATATCAAGTAAAGTAAGCAATATCACTGTTTTGTGTTCAGTAGGTCCCTACTCTTCGTTCGAATCTAAGACGTTTAGCAAGTAAACCAATTAATTTTTTTAATTGATTTAAACTTTTAATCACGATTAAATTTTTAATAACGGTTTTGATGGTATTTTTTTGACTATCCGTTTGCCAAAGTCGTGTAAGGAACACAGTGTCATTATCTTTAATATCAAAACAGTTTTCATCCAGTAAACCATATGGGTGAAGGTCAATCTTAGATGGGATCTTAGATCATTAGGCTATGTAACATTATCTAAAAGTTTGAACAGCACATAATTTCATAAGTATATCTGGCACGTGGGTAACTTAAGGTAATACAAGTACTTTTAATGTACCAATAGTAGCTGCAGAATATTTTCGTATTTATAAACCCCTTTGTACAACGGCACACACAAAAAAGTACACTATATAGTAATAGTTCACACTATAATAGTAAATGGCTCATTGCTACCAGGCAAAATACGTTGCAATATTAGAGCAGGCATCGTATTTTCATGTCAGTGTTCTTTTCTGCATACATGCAATGGTGCCAAAAATGTAAACTACAACATTAGGGTAAAATCGTTCTGCACAGTCAGTTCTATAATAAACTATCAGTTTTGCTTAGTGTGCGTATCGAAGCCGCAGTGCGATTTCACCCTTAGACCGTTCTCGAAATCGGTGTTAAACGTTGACATGATATCTGGATAAATAAAATGTTAAAAATATCGTATTTATACACGAATGATGATTATGATTGTTTTATCCGATAAAATTTCATTTATTTTAATTGTCTGTTCAAAATTAATAGGTAATATTAAAAAAGCTAAGCTATTGGTAAAATTAAAGTACTATATCGCTACATACATTGATTGACGTCTTACAAGTTAATATAGCCATATACTATACACAACTTGTTATGTTATCAAAATCAATTTCAGTTTTGTACCTAGATAAAAAAATCCATATTTCTGACGCACAATTATGATATGGCATTTTGTCGTGCCTACTACGATTCGATTCTTGTTGTATTAATTAGAAAATAAGAATTGCTTTATATTTGTACTCCCTATAGTATTTATTCACAAAAGTGTTCGCATATTTTACTATCATTCGATTGTTGTTAATACATACCAAATTAAATCAAGATACTTACAATTTTACTACTCGAATCATATTATCTTGTGCCGTCTCACAGACTATGTAATCGATTTTATACAGGTATACAAGGCAAACTATGTATTTCTTAGCAATAACACGTGTTATGTGCTGTGAGTGGTTATTTCGTTAAGATTGCAGGCCCTTGAAATATTATTGGATTTACAATAACGTCTTTTTTCTTTTTGGTTTACAAGCTATTTTTCCATGAAGAAAAACAGCTTTTTTTTAATGATTTTTTTTCTAGAAATGATTATTTATGAATCAAAATTCATTCAAATGTAATATTCGTATTGCCCAAAATCTATACATTATGAATTTAAATTCTTTGTACGATACATATTTAACTAAACATTGTTATGATTGTAAATTACTGTCTGTGGGACCGAATTCGAACGTGGTTTACCCTTTTGTTATACATACGTAAGTCGTGTCGTAACCTTTACATTGAAATTAATTAAGAAAGTAATCAAACATTTTGGTGAGTATTGATTCCCTTAAATAAGTGGAATTGACCTAACCTATTTATTTAAAATAAGAATTGACCAAATGTTGTTTAAGATTGGCATACTTGTAGATACCTAGGATCTGTAAATAATTTCTATAAATCAATAAGACGGTAAGTATATAATTATATAGTTATGTAAATACGAGTTGTATTTGCAAATTTTATTGTAAATATGCAATTTTATTAAATACCGTTGTAGATTATTGTTTTGGACTAATAACGATCAGTTGTAAAATGACCCTTTTAGTTGTATTTATACGAAATGTTCCATGCGGTGCGTAAACAGAAGAGACGAAATTTTGTGATCATTGTTGATGAAAAACGAAAGTGTAATTGAGATTATATGAGTTGTAGTATTTTTCAGACTATGGTTTTAATTTCACGGTATATCCCACTATTCATATTAAAATAAAAAAATACTTACTATAAAGAATTTTGCTATCTGTCACTGAGTCACTGACTGATACATGCTGACACTAACTAGTAAAAGTAAAAGTTTAAATTGAAATACGTAAAGTCAAAGTATTTTAAACATAGGTAGATATAACTGTGTACAGTGGTAAAAGAAAATATTATAGAGAAAAAACGTAAAAACCTTTATTCTGTTTTATAATCAGTATGCACTTTTGGTGCATACAAAAACCAACTAATAAGATAGGATCTACGAATGCTGTACCTTTTTACGGCTGAAATGACATTATTTATTGTAAGGAACACAATTACCTACCTACCTACAAGAAATAATCGACAAAAATATAGCATGCAGCAAAATAAAGATATCTATTGAATAATAAAGGACAAAATAGCATGTTTTAGTTGAAACAAGTCCTTCATTTGGACAGTTTAAGTACTTATTTAATAATAGCATTACAAAATACGGAATGACAAGAAAATACTAATGAGTTATCCTATTAACTGTCAAAGACAAAGGCAAGGTAATGTTTCAACCCTTCAATTCAATTGTTCAATAAATGACAAAAAATATTATTTTCACTTCTCACGCTCGTAAAATTTGTGTTTATGGTGGAACTAGGCAACATAAAATGACTTTTTATGCTCTAGTGCATAAAATAATATCTTCGTCTAAGACAAAGGCCATCAGGGTAAACAAACATAAGCAAAGAAGTTTGTACATATTATTTTATGGAAATTTATCAAATTTTTATGGAATAATCGAGAAAAACTAACAAAAATGCAAAGTTGCCAGCGGAGCTCAGCAGGTATAAACGGTCTTAAAAATTTATCGTATCTAAATGAATAATTGTTCTAGCCCACTGTCCTTATATTATAATAGTTGACTTTTCCGGACATACTTTTCATCAGTGTTCACAACCTGAAGCTAGGCAGCTGTCGTACTAGGGCCGTAAAATTATCGTATATTCGTCAAAATTATAAAAAACGTACCTATCAGGATAATGACTATAATACATTAAAAAACATATGAAACGGAGCAATAATACATAGACTTGAAGTAAAAGTACGATAATTATCGTACGGTTGTGAACGCTGCTTTTCATACGTATACGTGTTTTTGTTGCAAAGGTATTTTTCTCTGTGCACGGTTCTCTAAAACCTTTTGATTTGGTATAGCCTTCATAGAGATAATCATTAAAGTCTTATAACCATAAAGTATGCTGTCTTGTTTTCTTTTTACCCGACTGCGAAGAAGGAGGGTTATTTGTTAAATTCTTGCGTTGTCTTGCAAAACAGTCATTATTCATAAAATTATCTGATTGTTAACGACTTGCAAGAATTTGCATTTGAATTTGCTTGAATTACTTGCAAGGGTTAACAGTTGAATTGTTATTTCTTATCTCATATATTATATTTCATAGACGTTCTAAGTTTTCAACAGAAGCTAGATTGTGAAAGGTCTATTTTAAAGTATACTTTCATAGAATTAAAATGAATGAAGAGTAAGTAATCAACTTACTTACTTTTTTTGAGAACAACTTATTTTATACGATTTATTTGTGATTCTTAATACTTTTTTAATTATTTTGTCATAGGCATCTAACAAATGTGTTTGATTTAACTTACATAAAAATGGTTCAGTTCACATTGAACTGTATTGGATCTTGGCCAAATAAGGAGTTGGGAAATAATAGCCGGTTATCAAAAATTTTATCAATTATCAACTATAGCTTGATCTTTGTCTGCGCTACGGCAATGTTTTTTGAGTATAAGTATTTAAGAAAATACACAGGAATCCAGGATTTTACTGCTTTGGGCCATACCTACATAACATTATTTATGGGTTGTCTTTTTATTGTAAGTATTTATAACAACAAGTTTTTTTATTCTCTTAAGTAATTTCTACCTTTTTAAAAATACATACTATAGATTACTTTTTTGGGTGGTTCATTATTAAACGCAATTACTTTATTTAAATATACCATGATGATAGCAAATAATAAACATTTTTCATGTATTTTTTTAAGCAACGACTAACAATGCCAATGCAAAAAAGTTACTGTAATAATACAAAGGAATTTCTTACAAAATTTCATTTGATACACCACAAATCTAAGTCGGAATATTCGGAAAAGGTACTTTTTATTATTTTTTTATTATGAGAGGGAGGCAAATGACTAAGCGGGTCATCTGATGGGAAAATATCACCGTTGCCCATGAGTAGCATCTACTAAAGGAGAGCCATTGGTCCGTTGCCAGTAGGTAGGTTTGTTCCGTAATTTCATTTTACTACATTTTTGATTTAACTATGTAATTCAGTTCAAGAATCAAGTCTTAAGCAACAAATTGATTCATTATTTATATTATTTATTTTTCAGATGAACAAACTAGTTCAAAAAATATGTTTCGTATTTACGGTAGTGAGTCATTCCCAGTTGTACACAGGTTTATTTTTTTACAATTTTATACCTTTGATCGAGAACTATGCCAAAGGCATGTATAATGAGGATAAACCAATAAATGGTACATTTGCACATAGCATATTCTATGATATACCAGTTATAGACCAGTACACCAATTGGTTTTGGTATATAACGGTGGCACTTTTTAATGTTTGTTTATCATACACGGTGGTTTGTTCTTTTTGTTGCTTCAATCTTTTACTTTGTCTTAACGTTTTTCATATTTGGGGTCATTTAAATATTCTAAAAAATAGATTGACAAGTTTTCAAAAACCGGAGCGAGCTGGTTCAATAGAATGTCCACTATTGTATACAAAAGAAGAATCAAAAGCAGTACACAAAGAATTGAGTGAGATGGTTGAATACCATAAGATGATTACAGAGTAAGTATTTTCGATAAGAAGTAACAGGCTATGTTAATAATGGGTTAGACAGATTAAGGTTATAGTAAGCAATTAACTACAAATTTTATTTCAAACTTATAGGTCTTACTGAAAACATTTACTTACCTTGCTAGTCCAAGAAAACACGTGTAATATTACTCCACGTAAACTGATGAACGTATTGTCTTCTATTCTTGCCTTTTCCATTAATCGTTTTATGTCGTTCGGGATTATATCTCTTAATTTTATTTTAGTTTTTTGGCGCAAACATCGAGTGCCTACAGTGTGTTTCTGTACGTGTACTTCATATTTCATCAAGTTTCCGGTTGCGTCTTACTACTAGAAGTCTCTAAAATGGTAACGTATTTAATGGTGTGATGGCATAAAAATAATCACAATTACTTTAAAATGTTGACCGCCGTAGTCTGATATTATAAGACACTCAATGTCCAGTCCAGCCGCTATCGCCGTAGTCTTATTGTTGAACTGGAGCGTCTTGTAGATGACGTACGGTGGTGGTTTGCAGGAATTTAGAAGTCCTTTTTCGAATTTACATGCATTTAATACGTAAAACAGTAATACAAAAAATATTTCATGCGTCCGGTGCAATTGACGGTTTAAGATGATTGTGTGGAGGGGGTCGCTGCTGTCATTTCAAAAGTCATTCGCGAGGTAAGCGTGTGTGAGTGCTGCACACATACGCTACGCGTCAACATGTTGGCCCCCAGGAGTGCAGTTCTGGTCCTCTACTGGCAGCGGGCAGAGCCGATTGAAGGCACGTCGTAGAGTCCCAGACACGGTGAGTACGTCGGCGACGCGGGTGACACCGTCGGTGCCGGGGTACAGGCGCGTTACACGCCCAAGCAGCCATTGATTGGGAGGCAGCCGGTCATCCTTGACGAGCACCATTTCGCCCAAGGTAAGTTGTCCGCCATCTTTGCTCCATTTCTGACGTTGTTGAAGTTCTGTGATGTATTCCTTGTAAAATCGATTCCAGAAATGAGCTTTGAGCTGCTGTGTCCTCAGGTATCGTGAAAGTGTATGTGGAGCCGCAGTTTCCTCGACGTGAGGAGAGGGAAGTAACGCTACCGGTCGTCCAATGAGAAAATGTGACGGGGTAAGGGCTGTAAGATCCATAGGATTTGAAGATAACGGAGTGAGGGGTCTCGAATTTAGGATCGACTCGATCTGTGCTAGAACTGTGATAAGTTCTTCGTACGTTAAATTTGCACATGCTACTGTACGCTTAAGATGGTGCTTTACAGACTTTACTGCACTCTCGGCCAAACCATTAAAATGTGGCGAATATGCTGGAGAAAAGTGGAAATTGATTGACAGCTTAGATACTTGTTCACTAATACTGTTTAAATTTTGTTTGAAAAAGTTAGCTAGATCATTACTTGCGCCTACAAAACATCTACCATTATCAGAGAAAACGTTTATTGGCTTTCCCCTGCGCGCGATGAATCTATGTAATGCTGCTAGAAACGTATCACTGCTCAGGTCAGTCACAAGCTCAATGTGTACAGCCTTTATGGCCATACAAACAAAAATGCACAAATATGATTTCATTAGCTTACTACCTCTGCCCTTTCGGTTCAATATCATCACTGGACCGGCATAATCAACGGCAGTGCTTGAAAAAGGAAATTCGGCATGAAGTCGTTCTTCAGGAAGATTACCCATTATAGGTTGTTTGACCTTTCCTGAAAATCGGCAACACTTGATGCATTTATGTACCACCATCCTAGCCAAATTTCTACCACCAATAATCCAAAACTTATGACGTGATGTGGATAGAATGAGTTGTGGCCCGGCATGCATGAGTATGTTGTGATAATATTTAAGTAATAATGTTGAAATATGATGAGATGAATGGAGCAATATTGGGTGTTTTGTGTCAAAGTCGTAATAAGAATTTGATAGCCTGCCACCTACTCTGAGTAGGGAATCAGCTGAGTTAAAGAATGGATTTAATTTAATAAGGTTATTTTTAGTCGGTAATGGCAAATTTGATTTCAATTTTCTTAATTCATTGGAAAATGTTTCGCGCTGGGCAAATCTACATAAGGCGTTCAGGGACGAATTAAGTTCATTCAGTTTCAAATAACCAGTTCGTTTGTCATCAGCACAAAGGTAATTATGTAAGAATCGTTGAACATAGGCTACAACACGTTGTAATTTGTTGAAGTTGGAGAATCGTTTTATACAGTTCGAGATATGTGTGAAAAAATCTGGTTTGTCAGAATTTAAGTTACACTGCACCTTGAATTCCGGTAACTCAGTGTCTGTAGAACTAATGGGTTGTATAGGCCATGTTTGTTTATCCTGTAACAGGAATGGTGGACCTGTCCACCACAAGGAGCACTTCTCGAGCTGTACGGCGCTAGCACCGCGTGAGCCTATGTCGGCTGGATTTAGTTTGGTTGGCACGTATTGCCATGAAGATGGTTCAGACCTGTCTAAGATTTCTTGTAACCTATTGAATACATACGGTTTAAGTAAGTGTTGTTTTGGCGATCGAATCCAACCTAACACGATTGTGGAGTCGCACCAGTAGGTACAATTGGATATTTGCAGTCTAAATGATGCCTTTACCTTCTCCACAAGCTTGCAAGCGAGAACAGCGCCATTTAATTCAAGCCGAGGGACTGTTGTGGGCTTAAGTGGAGCTACACGGCTTTTTGCCGTTATTAAGTGAACTGAAACAGTATTATTTTGTGAAACTGTTTTTAAATACACGCATGCTGAAAATGCTGCAAGTGACGCGTCGCTAAATGTATGTATTTCAATACATTTAGGAGAATCACCAAGAACACATCTTGGAATTTTAATTTTATTAAGATATTGTAATGAATCTACAAAATTATTCCAAGTTTTACAAATTTCAAAGGGCACTGCTTCGTCCCATGTAATTTTTGCAGCCCACAACTTTTGTAGTATAACTTTGGCTGTAAGTATGCAAGGATTTACCAAGCCTAACGGGTCGAAGATCTGTGACGTAATAGCTAATATGTGACGTTTACTTATATGACTGTCTTCTTTAATGTTAACCGAGTACAACAATTTATCTTCTTTGCAAGCCCACAGCAAGCCTAATGTTTTTGAATATTCGTTATTACCAAGATTAAGTAGCTCATCACTATTGTCTTCGTTAATGATTTCATTGATTATCTGTGGGTGATTTGAATGCCACTTTCGTAAGTAAAATTGACCACGTTTAAGCTGTTTTATGATGTCTTTGCAAATAGTGATCAATTCTTCCTTCGTTGATGCTCCAGTGATTAGATCATCAACGTAGAAGTCGTGTTGAATGATTTCTGAAATGGTCTGATTGGGACTATCCAATCCTAGTTGTTTTAAACATCTGGTAGCAAGGTAAGGAGATGAAGCACATCCATATGTTACAGTTCTTAATTTATATTGTTTCAGACGTTCGTGGGGCTCACGCCGCCATAATATTTGTTGTAATTGTTGTTGCTCCTCATTAATCAATACCATACGGTACATTTTCTCTACGTCTGCTGTTGCTACAAATTTATGCTGGCGCATTCTGATTAAAATACTAATAAGGTCGTCCTGTACGGTTGGGCCGACCATTTGAATGTCGTTCACCGACAAGCCAGTCGTTGTGACAGCGGACCCGTCGAACACGGCTCTCAACTTTGTGGACAAGCTTGTCTCGCGCACGACACCATGATGGGGTAGTATGTATGTATGTGTGTCACCCTCAGGATTTTTATTTTCTACCATATGCCCTAAGTTGATATATTCTTGCATAAAGTCTTGGTATAATTTTTTAAATGATGCATCTCTGCTAAATCTACGCTCTAATGATATAAACCTAGCCAGAGCTCGATCATACGAGTCACCTAATTTAGATGGAGACTCTTTCAATGGGATAGTAACAATGAACCTTCCATCAGAATCACGACAAGTTGTGTTTATAAAGTTTCGTTCGCATTGTTGCTCTTCCATTGAAATTCGACTACGCTCAGGGATGTGCTCCTGTTTAAAAAACTCGGTCAACTGCTCATGCAGTTGATCATTAGTAATGATAGCATGGTTGCAATGGACTGTAGTTTGTGATTTAATGTTTGTTTGTTTGACTAGTCCGGAAATTAACCAGCCAAATTCGGTTTTGCTTAAGGTTGGCATGTTTTTGCCTAAGGAAATATTGTGAGACCCTAGCACGCTCCAAAAGATGTCCGCACCAAGAAGCATGTCCACATCAGATGGAACATTAAAGGTTGGGTCGGCCAGAGTTATGTTAGATGGAATATTTAATATTTTTTTATTGAGACGCACCATCGGTAATGATTGAGTTATGCGTGGAACAACAAAACAATTTGTAGTAGTTCCATACGAAGATATAAGAGAAGATAACATGACGGTACATTTTTTAGATAAGCGTGACGTTTGCATATTCAACCCTTCAACTAGGGAAGAGGTCGAAACTGTAGGTAAATTAAGTTTTGTAAGTAACTTTTCTGTGATAAAGCTTGAGGTACTACCGTTATCTAATAAAACACGCACTGTGTGTTTTTTACCATCATTGCCTTGCACGTAAACTAGTGCTGTAGACAACAGCACACAGCTGCTGTGAACAGCTGATAGGACAACATCATGAGAAGGTATGTCTTCGGAATAGGTTTCTGTTTCAGTTAACATGAGCGGCTCCGGCGCCGCCGGCGCGGCCGCGCACAGGGCCACGCTACTGAGCGGTGCAGGCGGGGCCGCAGCAGCAGGGGAATCGTGAGAATGAAGTAAGCTATTTTGCAGCTTGTTACAAATACGACATGGTCCTATCTTGCATACGTTAGAGTTATGGCCTTGGCGTAAACAATTTAGGCATAATTTTAATGATTTAGCCTTTTGCATCCTGACATCAATTGTATAAGCTCTGAACTTCGCGCAACGATAAATAGCGTGATTGTCCCTGCACAATGGACAAACGAACTGTTTATTTGCGGGCGGGGAATAAGCGTGCGAATTGACAACTAATGATTTTTGTCGATTATGTGTCACATCACTATGCCTGCGCTTTGTTTGCATGTCTGCCATAGTTTCTAAGAGATCTGAACGATTTTTTATGAAATTTAAGAAAGTTTCGAGTGAGGGCAACTCCTTAAGTGTGTTACGGTGAGTTTCCCATTCACGACTGGTTGTTGCATCTAATTTGTTTGATATTACGTATATAATAATTGTATCCCAATGCTCCGTGGGTAAGTTGAGTGTCTTAAGCGCACGAAGATTTCGATTTACGGTGTCTATAATGTTACGTAATGCACTTGCCGATTCTTTAGGTATGATTTCTATATTAAAAATAGCTTGTATGTGATTGTTAACAAGGAGCCTCTTATTGTTAAATCTATCGCAAAGTAAGCTCCAAGCCACATCGTAATTTTCGGCTGAAAAGTCGAGAGAACGAACTATTAAAGCAGCACTGTCTTTTAACGCTGCGCGCAAATAGTGGAATTTGTTTATTTTAGGCATTGAATCATCTAAATGAATAAGTGAGCTAAAAGTATCGTGAAATTCCAGCCAGTTATGATATTGACCCGAGAAAGTCGGTAGGGTTATGGTAGGTAAGCGCAGACTGGGCCTACCTGGGTGCACACACGAGCCTGTGACCGACCTGGAGTCGGAGTCAGCGCGCGCAGGGGGCTCGCTGCGTGCCGCCACCTCCCGCGCGAGTGCGACCACGCCGAAATATTTCGTCTCGAACGCTTCTCTTTCTTCGTACTGGTCGTCTGGAATTTCAGTTAGATTTTCTATATCAGTCTGTACGCGATCATAATCTGAATAAAGGTCTTCAATTTTAGCTAATCGGAAGTTAAGTTCATTAATCTGTAAGGTACTCAACTGTGAACAAGCACTAACAGCGTCTAAATAAGTTTTAAACTGAGTTAATTTAGCCTTTAACGTAGCTCGTTGCCTACTTAATGTTTTGAGATCCATCTCTTAATAAACACTTAATTATGAATTACTTACGAAATGCAACGGTATTTAACGCTGTAAGTAAAACAATTAGTTGAAGAAGAAATAAAGTGCAAAGAAAATATATAAAAGTGCAATACTTAAATTCGCTAATGAGAGTGCAGCAAAGAATGCGAGCGCGTAGGTAAAGTAGCAAGCCACAGGTCGTCAGCTGTGTCACCGGGCGAGATGCAACTGCAAGGTCAAGCACCCCGCGCGAGCGCATGCAACGCAATCAGCTGGAATATGCACAAAACGCTGAAGTTAGCAATAATAAGTAGGTCATAGCACAGACGGGTGGATCGTTTACTTCGAGAATAAAATGCTAATCGCAAATGAAAATAATTTAGCAAAGTAATGAATATAATTTTATAATTAATGTTTATATTTACCACGGAGGGTAGGTAGGTATGTATGAATACCAGTTTAAATTGTAGTAAGTTAAAGTTATTTTACCAATTTTAACTTGTTTAACGTTATTAATTATTTAAACTATGTTTTATTATTACAATTGAATTGAACAAATACTTTAGTCAGGACCGGAACTTTAATCTTTTATATTTATTTTTATGAAGGGTAGGTATAAGACAAACGGGGATTAATAAGCTATAGGAGATATGTACTAAACTTAAGAAGTTAAGCAATTATGCATTAATTATGATTGTGCATTTAATGTGCAACAATTATTTATGAAGGGCACGGGACGCAATTAACGGAATAATTGGAACGAACTCACGATAACGCTACTCCCTCAGGATCTCACGGATGTTCCCGTCGAAGTAGGCGTGATTCTTCACTTTTATGTGTATCACTCTTCACTTTTAACAATTTTTAAGGCGTAAGAATTTTGATGGCGAAGTCTTCTTTTGAACCATCCACGTAACGGTTCGTCGTCTTGCGCGTTCCTTTGTTCTTGAGCTGGTTCTTGCTTCGAATCCGGTTCGAAGGACCAAATGTTGAACTGGAGCGTCTTGTAGATGACGTACGGTGGTGGTTTGCAGGAATTTAGAAGTCCTTTTTCGAATTTACATGCATTTAATACGTAAAACGTAAAAATTTAAATAATTTAAATAATATAATAATAGTTTCGGTGTTATTGGCGGTTAAAAGGTTAAATGGTTTTAAAAGAAAAAGTACCTTAGAGTAAAAAGGATGTTTTAAACTAGCGTTTATTTAGCGCGTCTACGGTAGTTTTTGGCATACGCGCTTACACGCGCGCTAGATTAAACCGAACACGCGTGTACGCCCTCATTCCTGCGTGTTCACGCTCGAAGAAAGTAAAAACCAGCCAAGAGCGTGTCGGACACGCCCGAAACAGGGTTCCGTAGCCATTACGAAAAAATTAAGTAATATTTTTCTAAGGATTTCGTATTTTATACGGAATCTTCCAAGTTTAGGTATATTTTATACCTTACGCTGCTATTTACTCATAAACTACTAATAATTCTCTAGCAAACTTATCCATTATAGTTTTTCTTGAAAGTTTAATATACTGACTACCATTCTGAATTTTTTCAAATTTTTCAACCCACCGGTTTAGATTTTAGAGGGGGGGGGGATTTTAATGAAAATTTGCACTAGGCGGTTCGTCACGTTAGCTCATGGTAAAAGTCCCGTTAGATGGCGTTGAAATCAGGATGTGTAATTTTTAGAATATCCGTTGAATACTAATGGTTGTGTTAATTATTTGCGAAGACTATTTAATACAGCGGATTTTTTGAGACTACAGTCGAACGGAAATAGTGTGCCAATTCCAAGATTACAAGTTACAAGTTACAGCCTTATACGGACACTAGGAGCTCACGCACACATGCAAATAGACAGCGCCAACTAGTGGAAAATTATTGCAACTCTGTTCTAGGCTTTCGGAAGGCTTTCGGCGTAAGCTACTACAAAATATTCATTTTTTTTGAGGTCACGAATTTTTGTATCAACTGTACTGTTTCAGTACAGTTCAGTACTGTAGTGTTTCATATGCAACGATATAGAATTAGATGAATCATGATAGAGTCCCATGAATCTAGTCTTATATGATTTTTGGCTTTTGAAGTTGGAGACTGCGTCGAGTGTGTTTTTTTTTAATGATATTGTGCTCAAGTTGATAACCACATACGATGCTCTCGTGACATAATTTGATAACCATGCATTCCATGCGCGTGTTACTCCTATCATTTCGAAAATTGGAGACGAAGTCTTTCCGTGTTTCATTCCACCTACCAGTCTTGAAAGGCACTCTTGATTGCAGTTATCTTTCAAGTTGAAGGTCGCGATAATTATTTGTATTGTATACCTAAGTACAGAAATGGTTATTCTGGAAATGAAGAACACAAGGCCGTAATACCTACTCTATAAGTATGTCAACTACCCTGATGCGTAAACATGGGCGTAGCTATCCCCGTATCTGCCGTACATATCAATTATTCAGGGCCCTTCAGGCTATGAGAATTGCAAAATTTTTGGAAAAAGTGGCAGATAGATAATTATGATGAAAATATTTATTTTAATTTTATGCCATCTATCCATCCATTCCAGCCTATAAACGTCCAACCGCATACGACACCGGCCTCCTCTCAGAACAAAAGGGCTTGGGCCATAGGTCAATTGTTTCACAGGTTTGTGCGGGGTTCCTCACGATGTTTTCCTTCACTGCAAACTCGTGGCAAATTCAATTTAATTCCGCGCATGAATTTCGAAAAACTCAGAAGGGCGAGTCGGGGTTTGAACCCACGACCCTCAGCTTGAGAATCGATAGGTCAAACCACTAGGCCACCACGGCTTTCTAATTATTAATTATATATTTTTTCTTTTGTGAGAAATCTTTAATTCATAAGGGGGCCCTTATGAATTTTTATACGGGGCCCCGCCAAGGCACGCTAGGCCACTGTGCGTAAAACAGTGCATGTGTTAGTGTTACTCAGTGCGACAAAGAAGGCTGGAAAGGAAGCAGCCTCGTTGAAGCTATCGGTATGTATATAAAGAATCTTGGAATTTTATTTATACCTACGTTGATAACACAATCATCATCATCATTATCGTGGCCTGGTTGTTTATGAAATTCGCATAATTATAAATGTGAAAGTGTGTTTTGTGTGTATGTTTGTCCGTCTTGCGCGTCACGGCAAATCGACGTGATTTTTGGCATAAATATAGTTTATAGACCCGAGAGTGACATAGGCTATTTTTTATCCTGAAAAAATGCACAGCTCCCTAGGGAACAGGCGTGCGATAACCAGATTCTTAGTATGTTGTGAATTTCCAGGTGGGAACTTTATTGTGCTAGCTGCTCGAGGAAGACTGGAATCCGTTTATAAAAAAAATGTTGCATTACGTTTGAGTTATACTTATTAGCGATTAGATTACGCTTGAATTCTAAGTACCTACATTCTTTGTTAGATCCGAAGCAGTTTGTTTTGGAGTTTTCAACGGTGAATTCAGAATTTTACTTCCTATATTTTTTGTTTTTCTCCTAAGCAAATCGAATCTCGGTTTTGAACGGTATGCCCAGTATTTCAACCAACTAGTACATATACTTACACAAGATACTTACCTATTCACCCAATTGACGACTTGACGAGGACCGGAGTCTTTCAGTGCTCACCCTACACGCCTATGAGCAAAATTCCTATACTTGATGCAGGTGGTAGGACCATATGCAAGGTCCGCCCGGATCGCTACTACCATTGCTCGCTAATCCTGCCGTGAAGCAGTAGTGCCGCACTGTCGTGTTTCGGCGTGGAGAGTAACACAGCCGGTGAAATTACTGGCACTTGAGGTATCCCATCTTAGGCCTCTAGGTTGGCAACGCATCTGCAATACCCCTGGTGTTGCAATGTTTATGAACGGTGGTGATCTCTTACCATCAAGAAACTCGCTGGCATATTTGCCACCTAGTCGAATTAAAAAACCGATTGCGGCTTAGTTCTCCCCCCCCCCCCTCCCGAACCGTGGTCCAAAACTACTATGTCCAACTGATTGTACCACGGAAACGTAACTCTACTCATGGTCTAATCGGTTGCACCATGTGGAAGCAAGTTAACTCATAGTCCAACCGGTTGGACCACGGAGAAGTAAAATCAGTAGTCCAATTCTGGAAAGTATATTTATCCATGGTCCAACTGAGTGAGTTCGGACTGTTGGTTCCATAGTAATGAAAGTAGGTACCTATTCTGATACACATGACCCAAGGTAATTTTACTTCCCCAAGGTCCAAACGGTTCAACATAGCAGTTGTTTATTATGTCCGTTGGACAATATCCTTCAATTGTATCACGGGTCACAGCAATAAATTGCAGAAAAAAAGTATTTTGACAATGAGGGCTATTGTTTTTTCTCTCACTAGATGGCGCTACTGTTGCATGAGGTTTTTAAGTCTGTTATAACGGCCGTGAAAACAAAGTTTAGACTAAAATCATATTTAATTCATCGTAAAACAGTACCATGAACATATCGAGCAACCACAGTATTGCATAATCCCGTTTTGTTCGGAAAAAATTGAGGACAAATGTTTTCGAAAGACAAAAATGCCGCAAATTACAAACGTTCATTGCCCCTTATCGCATAATTGCCATAATTAATTTCAGATAATGCAAAATATTCACAAAATTATTCTAATTATAAATAAACCCGCGTAGCTCACCCAAAAACTATGAGATTTGACATTTCGTTGACCTCACGCTACACAAGCGCCTCTAGCGGAAAATTCATTCGCGATAGCCCCCATTGAACAATGGGTAAGGTTAGGTTCTCGTAGTACAACCAGGTAGGTCGCGAGGGATTTTTTCCTTTGTACACTGTACTTACTGTAGCTATAGCCATGCAGCGATTTTCGAGGTATATGACGAATAAAATAGAGAGGTGCCCTTTATTGCTCTTGTCTACAATACCACATTTTTCAAAATACTTCATTAGTTTCATTACCTATTCATTAAAATTCCCACTATACCTGATGTCCAAAATAAGACATTCCACCAAAAACATCACTTTCTTGTGTAATCTTCGATTTTGTAATGTAGTGCATGGTATTTTAGGCACGAGCGCCCTCCATCTGGTATAGCTTGGATTTTTCGAAATAGGTGCAAGGTCGTACTCCTACTATAGTCTCCTACTGATAAACACGAAGACAATGGGCATTGTACTGATTCTCCTACTAGTAGGAGCATGAATACCATTATGTCCTGATTTTCCTACTGAAAACCGGACACATAGAATAATATCATTTAGTCTAAAAAAGTTAACACAGCCGGTCTAAGAAGCAATCGGTCATGCAGCCTATCAGTATATCTAACGCAAAAGTATTCTGAGATGTAATATTAAGCAATATGCGAAATAAAATTATGAACAGATGGAGATGACCCTGAAATAGGTTTCATATTCTAAGAGTATGTAACCAATGTAGTTGATCACTTGTGTTTGCAATCATCCCACATAATGATGACGTTTGTAAAGAAATTGTAAATTTTCAAAACCAGCACACTACACTGACACGTTTAGAACTCGACCAGATCTCATCTTTAGAGCAACACAAAAGTTCACTATACTACCAGATGTTACAAATAGTAAAAGATATACTTATTATTAAAAAGGTCGCGGGTGAGCAAAGTAGGTAATTGTTTCAGATCACCTATACAAAAACATTGGTTACCTAATGATTCGCCGACTATTTTTAGGCAGATTATTGATTGGCAGACAACGTTTTGCCGAGTAACGATACGCCGATGAATTTGTACGCAGATGTATCGTTTCGCAGACTAACGTTTCGGAACTCAACCTTTAGCAGACTATTTACTTGGCATATGACTCAGTAAGCCGAACTATTCACAGAAATTCGTTTAGCCTATTAATCAATACACATTTTGCACATTTGGTCGAACAACTTTTCGCTTTTGTAACGGTTGAACTATTATTCAGTGCGCATATCGTCAGTGAGATTGCCAATTCCGTTATGTGATTTTTTTTGATATATGTATTTTGGCATGTAATTTAAACCCCATATGTGCCAAAATCCATACATCAAAAAAATGCATATAACGATATTGGCAATCTCACCGACGATATCAACTTTTCGCATCTTTTCGTTTCGCACGTAGTATGGGTATGGCATTCAATACCGCGAATATGTGTGGATTACACTATGGCTTCATTGGTATTTTTACACGCTGTGCTGACCGCGCACTCTTTATGATTTTCTTATGTACTCTCAAAAGTTTTAAACGTATAACACAAGTAATAAACTTATTTCTGACTATCATTTGTATTTATTTTATATTGGAGTCTAAACAAGCCAAGTCGCGATGCTAGCTAGCAGTTCGGTTTTTGCACTTCGCCGGCCGCTACCGCGGCACGCTCGCTTCGCTCGCTCGGCTCGTGCGTTGTTGGTCGCAATTCTACCTAACGCTCCTCCTCGCTAACGCTCGTAGTGTCACCTAACTACTTTTTGATAACTGCTAGTATATAATAGTCAACTCAGCAAAATCATACCTGTCGTTTGGCCGAAAAATCGACTGAACATTAAATCTACTTATCAATATGAATGCCATGTGATAACTCTGCTTATCGTGCTTCGTCGAACAGTTGTTCGGTTAGCTGAAACAATTTTGAAACAAGCAATCTACTAAACGTTAATCTGCTTATTGCTGTTGTTCCTACCGACTACTCGGCGAAACGAATAATAGGCGTAACGAAATTATACCAAACGTTGCATGGCCAAAAGAAAAATCTGCCAATAGTTGTCTGCGAAATGAAAATCTGCGTAATTAAACTCGGCGATCATAAGCGTTGAAGCTGTCTAGATGCTGATAAATATCTGAACTTGATTATTATATTTAGTGTCATCATGTAAATGCGTGTTCCGATATTTTTTAATGTTTAGACAGCTCCACTACGTGTCGTAGCGTTAATAACTACGAATATATCACAAAATTAAATAAATAAGTATCACGAAATAGAAGTTTTCAAATCACGTAAACCATGTCTTGAACATAAATGAATAAAACAAAGATAATTATAATTTTTTTAATAACAGTGAGACTATTCTATAACGTCCCAAAAATACCCTTACCTGCTCACCCATAAAGTACAGGCAGCATCTAAAATATATTATCTGTATAGCGTAGTCACAATACAAGCCATAGGCAGTAGTTTGACTCAGTCGTATTCTTGAAATTTATACCTACGGCTGCACGGAGCGCTAGGGTTGGCGACTACAAAAAGTAAAACAGAAGCTACGCACATGCTTAGCCGAACTCACTGTAAATTATGAATTAGAGACAAACAAGAAAACGAAATAAATTTATAAAAGCTAAGGGGCTGTTTCACCACCCGTTGGTTAATTTTAACTGACGGAAAAATGTGATACCGTCTCTGTTTATTCGAACAAAACAAACAAAGACGGCACATTTATCCATCAGTTAAAATTAATCAATGGGTGGTGAAACAGCCCTAAGTCTATTTGTTTAGATAGGTAGGTACTTAACAAAATGTAAACAATTAAAGTATGTTTTAAACTAAATACGTTTTTAAAAATGTGAATCATTAGTTCAATTTCAAGTCTATTCGGATTTTATATGAAATTTTATATGAAAATTTTGATAGAAGATTTAATTCTATAAAAACATAATATTTAATAACAGTAGATTTATTAATAAGAAAAAAATATATATTTACGATTACCTACATGTTGTTTTTAGTGATTAAACGTCAATTTTTGTGACAACCTGTATACAGGAATAGACAGACAAATTCCTCAATAGAATCCAGGAGACCTTATAAAATCAAAAAAAAATTGAAAGTAATAAATATTCAAATCATATTATACTTCGAACAATTGACATCTTACTGACGTCACGCCCAAACTGAAAGAGACATATATATTATTTGACAATATGGTACTGTATTCGATGATTGTCATTATTTGAAATAAGAATGGTAGCTTTACTCAATCTGTAAAGGTATTTAGTATTTATGTAGCTAGAGCTTGTTGAGTCTTCGGCTCCATGACACTACCAGGGCTCAGTTGCATAATAAATAAGTAAGAGAACTAGTAAATTTGAGTACAAAATAAGACTATTATGAGTATCTTGTACTTTGTTATGTACGTACTTGCCTCAGAATAATCAGAATAGGTCCGCCCGGATTGCTACCACCATCTTGCTCGCTAATCCTGCCGTGAAACAGCAGCGCTTGCACTGTTGTGTTTCGGCATAGAGAGTAAGACAGCCGGTGAAATTACTGGCACATGAGGCATCCCATCTTAGGCCTCTAGGTTGGCAACGCAACTACAATACCCCTGGTGTTGCAAATTTTTATGGGCGGTGGTGATCTCTTACCACCAGGAGACTCACTTGCACGTTTTCCTTCCAGTCGAATAAAAAAAAAAGAAAAGAATAGTACATTACTGCATGTTCCGGCCGAGGCTTGTATAACACGACATGGAAAAAAATTAAAAAAACAAGACATCAAGCTGGCGGGACGCTAATCTGGTCGCCCTGTTGTAAGCGCGTGTGTCGCGCTGACTGCTGGCGCGGCGGGTGCTGGCGGGACGCTAGTCCGGTCGCCCTGTGGTGTGGCTGCTGGCGCGGCGGGTGCGGGGCGGGTGCTGGCGGGACGCTAGTCCAGTCGCCCCGTGGTGTGGCTGCTGGCGTGGCGGGTGCAGGGCGGGTGCTGGCGGGACGCTAGTCCGGTCGCCCTGTGGTGTGGCTGCTGGCGCGGCGGCTGCAGGGCGAGTGGTGCTAGCGGCGCAGGTCGTGTCGCAGAGCGCGCGTTGAAACAAAAGCCGGTCGCATTGCCGGCCAACGGCTTGCAAAGAAAAAGTGACCGCGCGCAGGCAGGCGAGCCCCAGCGCCTGCATCGCGATACTTCTCAGCCTATTATTTGTAACACAACGTCAATCTTTCATGTCATGTTTGAGAAAAATAATTTGGAGTCCATTATGAATCTGTAAAGTTACATATATTTAGTGAGCAAAAACTGTAAAAGGAAAGACAAACGAAGGAACAAAATATGAAACACATTTATAATTTGAAGTTTATTTTTTATTCCATCCATTTAGATAAGTCAACTCACTGACGCGTAGCAGGAATTTTATCAAATCGCTAAACAAATGTGGTGAAATGGAAAAACCGGCCATCTGCGAGTTTGACTCACGCACGAAGGGTGCCCGCGCCATCTAAAACATTCATTAGACTATTTCTCAAAAAGTTGTGTATTTTTCAGTTGTCCATTTATTTAAAAAATAGGTATAATATATTTCCTGACGCTATTTCAACAAAAAAAAATAATACTGTTTTTAAACATATACAAAATCTTGTGGTAAAAGTGATAAAAAGTCAGATAATCTTTGTTGTTGGATCCAATAGAAAATTTTGACGTAGTTACAAAATTACGAGTTTTTCTTCATATTAGATTTCGTGACGTTTTCGTTTTTAGTGGGATAATAGGCTGGCATAATGATAATGTGAAATTACTTATGTGTGGCAATAAGAGTGTGGCGATGAGTTTCCGAAAGTCGAATTTTACTGCAAGCTATTTTTCCATTCGCAAAATTTCCCAATCTAATATTTTCCCGATAGTCTTTTTTTCCGAATGTAGATTTTTTCAGAAGCTATTTTTCCATTCGCTAAATTTCTCAGTGTCGAGTTTTAGAGCCGTTTTAGAGCCATCCGGCACCCGAGCAGCACCACCACGACTTTCGGCGTCCACTCGTTGTCTACAGGTGGTCCACGGGTGGCCGCCGCGTTGAAAATGAGTAGACCTCATGGTCATCGAGTGAACATCGCGTGGTCAACGAGTGGACGTCGCGTGGTCAACGAGTGGACGTCGCTCGGTCTACGAATTTCCAAGTAGGCTATTATGAAATGAAGGTGGGGGTTGGGGTGCACTGCGCCGACCTCGCCCGGTTCACAAGAGGCAAGCGAACGAGCAGCGAGCTATGGGCTCCTACACGAACCCGCAATGTAATGCGATGCGTCGCATCGCAGGAACTAACGATGCGAATTGCTGCTATACGATTTAGTGCGGCAAAGCGTTAATGCAGGTCACCATACCTGATATATATAATATCGCAGGAATTCACAGGATTGCACGATGCGAATCAGATCAGAAGTTTTTGCGATGCGTCCTGCCAGCTCCCCGACTTTTGCAATGCGATGCGAATTCAGAGTTGTGTGGGAGCCCTATCACCCGCACACTAGCACCCGCGCGTGGACACCTCACGAGCAAGGCGATCCGGTTGATGTAATGAGCTCTTGCCCATACGAATCCAAGGAATACTAACTAGCGGTGGTGATCGGGTGCCGGGTGGGTCTTAATGAGCTTTGACTTTTATTGGCTTATCCTTTGCACGAAACTTTCATGGGTAGACAGTACTTTACTTTTTAGTGAGGACCTGCCATATGATTAAATGTCTCTGTTGTACAGATCTGTTGACTCACGAAGGCACGCCCCTCCACATGACAGCTAATTATCAATGTGCCCGAGTAAACCTCGTACTTACACGTTGTCTTAGTCTTATAGTGTGCGTGACTGACTATAGACTTGCGTTGCGACTGAGGACACGTTCGAGCTACGCACACATACAATTTCACAGATTTTCTAAAATTTACCCTCCTGGTAAAAACTAACAGAAAAAAAACTTAAATTTTGGGAATGGAAAAATCGCTTGCAGTAAAATTCGTTTATTTTTCGGAAAATCAGCCCTCCGGGAAAAAACTAACAGAAAAATAAAAATTGGGAAATTTTGCGAATGGAAAAATCACTCGCAGTAAAATTCGATTTTCGGAAAATCATCGCCACACTCGGCAAAAAGAAGCAAAGCATCTTACCTTCTAAGTGATCCACTGAAGTCCAGCTAGTTGACTTTTAGTGAAAATTTGTGTAATTCGGTTACATACACTAGTTATATAATCTCTATCTGAACTCAAATTAAGTATACACACTGTGTAAAATAAACCACATTGAAGAGTCCCTGTGAATTCGAGTCATTTACATGTCAAATTGCGTCCCTCTTCTTTGAAATCTAACAAGCAGCGTCTTTGTGAAACATAAGGTCATTGCGTAGGTACGCAAAATATAGACAGACATAATACGAGAATTAGGTATAATAATATTAGTCTGCTAAAAATTTCTTTCAGCTTTGTTGTTATGCAGGTATGAAACTCTCTTTGTAAAATCTACACTGTCTTTTATCAATAACTAGCTGTTCATTATCATCGTCCTCATCAACTTCATCATCATCTCATCATCATCATAAACATCCCACCATCATCATCACCATAATCCATCATCATCGTCATCATCATCTAAAATTTTACATCATCATCATCACCATCATCCATCATCATCGTCATCAACATCATCATCATAAACATCACATCATTATCGTCTTCATCATCATTAACATCAGATCATCGTCATCATTATCATCTCATCATCATCATAAACTACATCATCATCATCATCATCCATCATCATCGACGTCGTGTTCATCATAATCATCATCATCTCATCATCATAAGAACCGCATCTCTATCATCATCATCATTATCATCGTCGTCATCATCATAATCTCATCATCTATAATCCCATCATCATCATCGTTATCTTATCTCATTATCATTATATCATCATCATCTCATCATCATCATAAACATCACATCATCATTGTCATCTTCATCATCATCTCATCATTATCATTAACATCAGATCATCATCATCATTATCACATCATCATCATCATATACTTTACTTCATCTTCATATTCATCATCGTTGTAATCATCTTCATCATCATAATCATATCATTATCATTATCATTATCATCTCATTATAATCATCATCAGCCATCATCATCGTCGTCCTGTTCATCATAATCATCATCATCTCATCATCATAAGAATCGTATCTTCATCATCATCATCATTATCACCGTCGTCATCATCATAATCTTATCATCATCATCATTATCGTTATCTTATCTTATTATCATTATACATCATCATATTCATCATCATCTCATCATCATCATAAACTGATGTGATCATCATCATCATCATCTTCATCATCATCATCATCATTATCACCTCATCATCATCATAAATTATACATCATCATCATCGTCGTTGTTATCATCATCATCATTTTCATCTTATCTTATCAACATCATCTCATTATCATCACCCATCATTATCGTTGTTGAGATCGTTGTCGTCGTTATCATCATCATTATCACATTACCATGACCGTCAATATCGTCGTCCGTCATCGTCATCATCATCGTTGTTGTCATCATCATCATCATCGTTGTTGTCATCATCATCATCTCATTATCATCACCCATCTACATCGTCGTAGTGATCGTTGTCGTCATCATTACCATCGTCATCATCATCATCTCATCATCATCATTTCTGTATTGTACTTTTTTAATAAAAAACTTTTTGCTTACTATAGTTCTTGTTGACTGTCATCCAAATTAGTACATTTTTGTACCAAATTTCAAGTCGATGCCATTTATCGTTGAGGTTTTCTTTTTACTTTTTAGAGGGTCGCATATTCACACCGACCAAAGTACTGATCAAGACGAATCAAACGAGCACGAACTCGATGCGGTTGCGTCATTTAATTACCTACCAGATTCCTATGGTCACCTTCTAGCTCCGTCATCAGACCCTGGTTACCATCGAGCACTAAAGTACTCGTCAAGCCAAATCAAAGGACCCCAAACTAGATGTTTACGTGATGATTACGGACTCCCTGTGGCTACCTTCCAGCTTCATCATCAGATCGACTTCATGTTATACTTAATGCATTGTCATCCGATTTACACATGCATGCAAAATTTCAGCTCAATCGGAAATCGGCAATTTAATCAAATTTAACTTGCAAATTCTTGGTAAAAATTAAAAAAAGCTTTTTTTCTGACTATACTTTTTGTTAACAGTTGTCACAAACTATATTTGTGTACCTACCAAATTTCAAGTCGATGCCATTAACCGTTGAAGAGTTCCGTCCTGCGGAGACGATCCTGGTTGGACTACCAGCATGTCACTACCAGATTATTGCATTGTCACATTGCATATTTATTCCAAATTTCAAGTCAATCTGACTACTGGAAGTTGGTCGAATTATACTTGCAAGAGTTGACTACAGACAGACAGACAGTCAGACAACGGGACAGGTGGATCTAAATAAAAGCTTGTAATAAAAATACACACATCTGAAAATCCAATAGTTGCATCCAAATGTTGGAAAGTGGTACTAAACACAGGTTAGGTTTAACAAATACCTATAATATAAATTGGCATGACCAGTAAACCATTATTATACCACTAGCTTTTACCCGCGGCTTCGCACGCGTAAACTAATCGGTCTGGTAGTGGCAATTGAAATATCCCGTGTGAGTGTAGGGATAAAAAGTAGCGTACTCGTATGTGTTATTCCAGACGTGCAGCTACCTACATACCAAATTTCATGACTTTTAGCCCAGCGGTTATTATTTCAAAATTTTATTCCTATCCCGTGGGAATATCGGAGTAAAAAATAGCCTATGTGTTTTTCCAGAGGTTCAGCTACCTACACACCAAATTTCATGGCTCTAAGCCCAGTGGTTATTACTTCGTGATTTTATCCTTTGATATCCCGTGGGAATTTCGGGTCAAAAAGTCGCTTATGTATTATTTCAGACGTGCAGCTCCCTACATACCAAATTTCATGACTCTAAGCCCAGCGGTTATTATTTCGAAATTTTATCCCTATCCCGTAGGAATATTAGGATAAAAAGTAGCTTTCGTGTTATTCCAGAGGTCCAGCTACCTACATACTAAATTTTATGGCTCTAAGCCCAGCGGTTGTTATTTCGAGATCTTATCCCTGGTTATCCCGTGGGAATTACGGGTCAAAAAGTCACCTATGTGTTATTCCATACGTCCAACTACCTACGTACCAAATTTAATGACTCTAAGCCCAGAGGTTCTTATTTCGAGATTTAAGTAGCCTATGTTTTATTCCAGATGTCCAACTTTCTACATACCAATTTTCATCCAAATCCGTCTTGCCGTTTTAGCGTGAAGGAGTTACAAACATACTTACTCACTCACAAACTTTCACATTTATAATATTAGTAGGAAGTAGGATAGTAGGATTACCTCCACACCACCAGTACACCACCACCACCACACCACAACCACCACCACCAGTAAACCAATACTGGTACAATAATAAATCTTACAATGCGTAAGTACACTTTTAGTAAAAAAATCACTCAATTTTATAGCATTAAAAATGTGTTGCGACTATACCTGTGTCCGACTTCTCAGAAGGATTATTGTTGTTTTAGCGATTTATATATTTCGTCCAGACAACAAACTTGTTTCTTTTTTAGAAAACTATGTCCATTAGAGGACAATTTACTAGTGTCTAGTAGGGTTTGCCGTTGTATGCTAAAAAGAAATCTAGAAAACATCGCAGCGCGATTCTCTACATTAAAATTATTGAAGACTATAATAAACTTAAAAATTACTGACAAAAATAAATTTTCAGTGGTGACCTCGAAAGTCTCGATGACAATTCCATGACATAATATTTTTATGACATAATATTGTACCAGCCAGTACCACATTCTAAGTTTCTTTAAAACCTCTTTCATTGAGCCTATTTTGTTATAATTGCTAGACAAATTTTACAACCGCTATAATCTACTTGTATCAACGAAACGTGACTTTATAGAGGCTATTATGAACAATACGACTTTTAAAATAAATACTAAAAACTGAATAAAATTTATATTTAAGGGGGGGCTCCCATACAACGAACGTGATTTTTTTTGCCGTTTTTTGTTTGATATTAATAACGGCAACAGGTAGAAGCTTGAAATATTCACACTCTAAAAAAGTCTCGTGTGAATAATAACAGCGTGAAACCCTTCGTACGCGAGTCCGACTCGCACTTGGCTGTTTTTCTTGTGATAGGGTACCAAGGAATGCTAAAAAATATATTTAGTTAGGTTAGGTACCTACATGACGGCGACATGGCGCTAGCGTCTACGCAAAATGTATATAAAATATTTAGTTCCATTTTACAACACGTGTGATATTTTTCCAGAGAACTAGGAAAGTTTTGCTAAGTTCAGGACTGCCAATGAAAGTAAATAAGTCTAGGCTAGGTATTTTATCCTAACATCCAGTTTTTACTTACAGCCAATCCATTCAAATTTTGACCCGCCAAGTGACATTCTAACAAATAAATTAGACTATGTTTTCTTTGATAAATACAGCAATTATTTTACAAGCTTTTTATTAATTAATAATAAGCATAGAACATTCTTGAAGGTATTTAGGTTGTTCAAGCAAGTTTTCATTTAGTAGAAGCCTTACTGTAACTACGGTAGTACCTACTATTGGTTATTCTGTGATATAACTACATACTTGCTGGCTGTACGAATGGGCTCGCTCGACCGGGTAGTGTACTAACCTCCCACTCAATACCGGCGTGAAATAGTAGTTTTGCCCAACTCCCCTCCCCAATATTCCTCCCCCCGTCCTGCCCCCTTTAACCTCCCTCACTCCACCCATTTAGGCCGGCAACGCACCCGCATTCCTAATAATGCTGTAGGTGTCCATAGGCAGCGTTGATCACTTACCATTAAGTGACCCGCATGCTCGTTTACCAGCTATTTGATTTAAAAAAATCGAGATTGATGACCCCAAGAAAAAACATTACTTTGTTTTGTTTGACCTGACTTAAAAATACTGCATTTCACGATTAATCGCACTTTATCGAAGTGCCATTACTTATTCTTTGTAAATAAACATAAAAAAGTAAAAAATAAAATGGAAAAAGAATCATTATGCGTCATTGAGATTCGAACTCCTACTCTTAATACCTGCTTCTAAGTATTGGTACCATTGAGTCAAACTCACGGTCACGTGACCACCCGAAATAGTCAATACCTTTTTACACCAGATTATATTTGACATTAGCTACTCACACAACAGTAAAATGGATCAAAATTTACTGCATCATACTGAAATTTAGGTATGATAGATCCTTTCCATTTTGTGATTTGCGAACGTAATATGCCCTTAATTAACTATCCTCAAAAAATCGCGTCGAAATAACGTCTGTGGAAGAAATATTGAAGCTGCAAAGTTTGTATGGAAGAGCAACCAGTGGTTGCTCTTCCATACAAACTTTGCAGCTTCAATATTTCTTCCACAGACGTTATTTCGACGCGATTTTTTGAGGATAGTTAATTAAGGGCATATTACGTTCGCAAATCACAAAATGGAAAGGATCTATCATACCTAAATTTCAGTATGATGCAGTAAATTTTGATCCATTTTACTGTTGTGTGAGTAGCTAATGTCAAATATAATCTGGTGTAAAAAGGTATTGACTATTTCGGGTGGTCACGTGACCGTGAGTTTGACTCAATGGTACCAATACTTAGAAGCAGGTATTAAGAGTAGGAGTTCGAATCTCAATGACGCATAATGATTCTTTTTCCATTTTATTTTTTACTTTTTTATGTTTATTTACAAAGAATAAGTAATGGCACTTCGATAAAGTGCGATTAATCGTGAAATGCAGTATTTTTAAGTCAGGTCAAACAAAACAAAGTAATGTTTTTTCTTGGGGTCATCAATCTCGATTTTTTTAAATCAAATAGCTGGTAAACGAGCATGCGGGTCACTTAATGGTAAGTGATCAACGCTGCCTATGGACACCTACAGCATTATTAGGAATGCGGGTGCGTTGCCGGCCTAAATGGGTGGAGTGAGGGAGGTTAAAGGGGGCAGGACGGGGGGAGGAAAATTGGGGAGGGGAGTTGGGCAAAACTACTATTTCACGCCGGTATTGAGTGGGAGGTTAGTACACTACCCGGTCGAGCGAGCCCATTCGTACAGCCAGCAAGTATGTAGTTATATCACAGAATAACCAATAGTAGGTACTACCGTAGTTACAGTAAGGCTTCTACTAAATGAAAACTTGCTTGAACAACCTAAATACCTTCAAGAATGTTCTATGCTTATTATTAATTAATAAAAAGCTTGTAAAATAATTGCTGTATTTATCAAAGAAAACATAGTCTAATTTATTTGTTAGAATGTCACTTGGCGGGTCAAAATTTGAATGGATTGGCTGTAAGTAAAAACTGGATGTTAGGATAAAATACCTAGCCTAGACTTATTTACTTTCATTGGCAGTCCTGAACTTAGCAAAACTTTCCTAGTTCTCTGGCAAAATATCACACGTGTTGTAAAATGGAACTAAATATTTTATATACATTTTGCGTAGACGCTAGCGCCATGTCGCCGTCATGTAGGTACCTAACTAAATATATTTTTTAGCATTCCTTGGTACCCTATCACAAAAAAAACAGCCAAATGCGATTCGGACTCGCGTACGAAGGGTTTCACGCTGGTATTATTCACACGAGACTTTTTTAGAGTGTGAATATTTCAAGCTTCTACCTGTTGCCGTTATTAATATCAAACAAAAAACGGCAAAAAAAGTCACGTTCGTTGTATGGGAGCCCCCCTTAAATATAAATTTTATTCAGTTTTTAGTATTTATTTTAAAAGTCGTATTGTTCATAATAGCCTCTATAAAGTCACGTTTCGTTGATACAAGTAGATTATAGCGGTTGTAAAATTTGTCTAGCAATTATAACAAAATAGGCTCAATGAAAGAGGTTTTAAAGAAACTTAGAATGTGGTACTGGCTGGTTAGATAAAATTAAAAATATTATGTCATGGAATTGTCATCGAGACTTTCGAGGTCACCACTGAAAATTTATTTTTGTCAGTAATTTTTAAGTTTATTATAGTCTTCAATAATTTTAATGTAGAGAATGGCGCTGCGATGTTTTCTAGATTTCTTTTTAGCATACAACGGCAAACCCTACTAGACACTAGTAAATTGTCCTCTAACGGACATAGTTTTCTAAAAAAGAAACAAGTTTGTTGTCTGGACGAAATATATAAATCGCTAAAACAACAATAATCCTTCTGAGAAGTCGGACACAGGTATAGTCGCAACACATTTTTAATGCTATAAAATTGAGTGATTTTTTTACTAAAAGTGTACTTACGCATTGTAAGATTTATTATTGTACCAGTATTGGTTTACTGGTGGTGGTGGTTGTGGTGTGGTGGTGGTGGTGTACTGGTGGTGTGGAGGTAATCCTACTATCCTACTTCCTACTAATATTATAAATGTGAAAGTTTGTGAGTGAGTAAGTATGTTTGTAACTCCTTCACGCTAAAACGGCAAGACGGATTTGGATGAAAATTGGTATGTAGAAAGTTGGACATCTGGAATAAAACATAGGCTACTTAAATCTCGAAATAAGAACCTCTGGGCTTAGAGTCATTAAATTTGGTACGTAGGTAGTTGGACGTATGGAATAACACATAGGTGACTTTTTGACCCGTAATTCCCACGGGATAACCAGGGATAAGATCTCGAAATAACAACCGCTGGGCTTAGAGCCATAAAATTTAGTATGTAGGTAGCTGGACCTCTGGAATAACACAAAAGCTACTTTTTATCCTAATATTCCTACGGGATAGGGATAAAATTTCGAAATAATAACCGCTGGGCTTAGAGTCATGAAATTTGGTATGTAGGGAGCTGCACGTCTGAAATAATACATAAGCGACTTTTTGACCCGAAATTCCCACGGGATATCAAAGGATAAAATCTCGAAGTAATAACCACTGGGCTTAGAGCCATGAAATTTGGTGTGTAGGTAGCTGAACCTCTGGAATAACACATAGGCTATTTTTTACTCCGATATTCCCACGGGATAGGAATAAAATTTTGAAATAATAACCGCTGGGCTAAAAGTCATGAAATTTGGTATGTAGGTAGCTGCACGTCTGGAATAACACATACGCTACTTTTTATCCCTACACTCACACGGGATATTTCAATTGCCACTACCAGACCGATTAGTTTACGCGTGCGAAGCCGCGGGTAAAAGCTAGTGGTATAATAATGGTTTACTGGTCATGCCAATTTATATTATCGGTATTTGTTAAACCTAACCTGTGTTTAGTACCACTTTCCAACATTTGGATGCAACTATTGGATTTTCAGATGTGTGTATTTTTATTACAAGCTTTTATTTAGATCCACCTGTCCCGTGTGTCTGTCTGTCTGTCTGTAGTCAACTCTTGCAAGTATAATTTGACCAACTTCCAGTAGTCAGATTGACTTGAAATTTGGAATAAATATGCAATGTGACAATGCAATAATCTGGTAGTGACATGCTGGTAGTCCAACCAGGATCGTCTCCGCAGGACGGAACTCTTCAACGGTTTATGGCATCGACTTGAAATTTGGTAGGTACACAAATATAGTTTGTGACAACTGTTAACAAAAAGTACAGTCAGAAAAAAAGCTTTTTTTTTAATTTTTACCAAGAATTTGCAAGTTAAATTTGATTAAATTGCCGATTTCCGATTGAGCTGAAATTTTGCATGCATGTGTAAATCGAATGACAATGCATTAAGTACAACATGAAGTCGATCTGATGATGAAGCTGGAAGGTAGCCACAGGGAGTCCGTAATCATCTCGTAAACATCTAGTTTGGGGTCCTTTGATTTGGCTTGACGAGTACTTTAGTGCTCGATGGTAACCAGGGTCTGATGACGGAGCTAGAAGGTGACCATAGGAATCTGGTAGGTAATTAAATGACGCAACCGCATCGAGTTCGTGCTCGTTTGATTCGTCTTGATCAGTACTTTGGTCGGTGTGAATATGCGACCCTCTAAAAAATAAAAAGAAAACCTCAACGATAAATGGCATCGACTTGAAATTTGGTACAAAAATGTACTAATTTGGATGACAGTCAACAAGAACTATAGTAAGCAAAAAGTTTTTTATTAAAAAAGTACAATACAGAAATGATGATGATGAGATGATGATGATGACGATGGTAATGATGACGGCAACGATTACTACGACGATGTAGATGGGTGATGATAATGAGATGATGATGATGACAACAACGATGATGATGACGATGACGGACGACGATATTGACGGTCATGGTAATGTGATAATGATGATGATAACGACGACAACGATCTCAACAACGATAATGATGGGTGATGATAATGAGATGATGTTGATAAGATAAGATGAAAATGATGATGATGATAACAACGACGATGATGATGATGTATAATTTATGATGATGATGAGGTGATAATGATGATGATGATCTGATGTTAATGATGATGAAGACGATAATGATGTGATGTTTATGATGATGATGTTGATGACGATGATGATGGATGATGGTGATGATGATGATGTAAAATTTTAGATGATGATGACGATGATGATGGATTATGGTGATGATGATGATGGGATGTTTATGATGATGATGAGATGATGATGAAGTTGATGAGGACGATGATAATGAACAGCTAGTTATTGATAAAAGACAGTGTAGATTTTACAAAGAGAGTTTCATACCTGCATAACAACAAAGCTGAAAGAAATTTTTAGCAGACTAATATTAGTATACCTAATACTCGTATTATGTCTGTCTATATTTTGCGTACCTACGCAAAGACCTTATGTTTCACAAAGACGCTGCTTGTTAGATTTCAAAGAAGAGGGACGCAATTTGACATTGTAAATGACACGAATTCACAGGGACTTCAATGTGGTTTATTTTACACAGTGTGTATACTTAATTTGAGTTCAGATAGAGATTATATAACTAGTGTATGTAACCGACTCTGTAGTCATTTCCAATTTAAAAAACTGACTAATTTCAGGAATTACACAAATTTTCACTAAAAGTCAACTAGCTGGACTTCAGTGGATCACTTAGAAGGTAAGATGCTTTGCTTCTTTTTGCCGAGTGTGGCGATGATTTTCCGAAAATCGAATTTTACTGCGAGTGATTTTTCCATTCGCAAAATTTCCCAATTTTTATTTTTCTGTTAGTTTTTTCCCGGAGGGCTGATTTTCCGAAAAATAAACGAATTTTACTGCAAGCGATTTTTCCATTCCCAAAATTTAAGTTTTTTTTCTGTTAGTTTTTACCAGGAGGGTAAATTTTAGAAAATCTGTGAAATTGTATGTGTGCGTAGCTCGAACGTGTCCTCAGTCGCAACGCAAGTCTACAGTCAGTCACGCACACTATAAGACTAAGACAACGTGTAAGTACGAGGTTTACTCGGGCACATTGATAATTAGCTGTCATGTGGAGGGGCGTGCCTTCGTGAGTCAACAGATCTGTACAACAGAGACATTTAATCATATGGCAGGTCCTCACTAAAAAGTAAAGTACTGTCTACCCATGAAAGTTTCGTGCAAAGGATAAGCCAATAAAAGTCAAAGCTCATTAAGACCCACCCGGCACCCGATCACCACCGCTAGTTAGTATTCCTTGGATTCGTATGGGCAAGAGCTCATTACATCAACCGGATCGCCTTGCTCGTGAGGTGTGCACGCGCGGGTGCTAGTGTGCGGGTGATAGGGCTCCCACACAACTCTGAATTCGCATCGCATTGCAAAAGTCTGGGAGCTGGCAGGACGCATCGCAAAAACTTCTGATCTGATTCGCATCGTGCAATCCTGTGAATTCCTGCGATATTATATATATCAGGTATGGTGACCTGCATTAACGCTTTGCCGCACTAAATCGTATAGCAGCAATTCGCATCGTTAGTTCCTGCGATGCGACGCATCGCATCACATTGCGGGTTCGTGTAGGAGCCCATAGCTCGCTGCTCGTTCGCTTGCCTCTTGTGAACCGGGCGCGGTCGGCGCAGTGCACCCCAACCCCCACCTTCATTTCATAATAGCCTACTTGGAAATTCGTAGACCGAGCGACGTCCACTCGTTGACCACGCGATGTTCACTCGATGACCATGAGGTCTACTCATTTTCAACGCGGCGGCCACCCGTGGACCACCTGTAGACAACGAGTGGACGCCGAAAGTCGTGGTGGTGCTGCTCGGGTGCCGGATGGCTCTAAAACGGCTCTAAAACTCGACACTGAGAAATTTTGCGAATGGAAAAATAGCTTCTGAAAAAATCTACATTCGGAAAAAAAGACTATCAGGAAAATATTAGATTGGGAAATTTTGCGAATGGAAAAATAGCTTGCAGTAAAATTCGACTTTCGGAAACTCATCGCCACACTCTTATTGCCACACATAAGTAATTTCACATTATCATTATGCCAGCCTATTATCCCACTAAAAACGAAAACGTCACGAAATCTAATATGAAGAAAAACTCGTAATTTTGTAACTACGTCAAAATTTTCTATTGGATCCAACAACAAAGATTATCTGACTTTTTATCACTTTTACCACAAGATTTTGTATATGTTTAAAAACAGTATTATTTTTTTTTGTTGAAATAGCGTCAGGAAATATATTATACCTATTTTTTAAATAAATGGACAACTGAAAAATACACAACTTTTTGAGAAATAGTCTAATGAATGTTTTTGTTTTATGGCGCGGGCACCCTTCGTGCGTGAGTCAAACTCGCAGATGGCCGGTTTTTCCATTTCACCACATTTGTTTAGCGATTTGATAAAATCCCTGCTACGCGTCAGTGAGTTGACTTATCTAAATGGATGGAATAAAAAATAAACTTCAAATTATAAATGTGTTTCATATTTTGTTCCTTCGTTTGTCTTTCCTTTTACGGTTTTTGCTCACTAAATATATGTAACTTTACAGATTCATAATGGACTCCAAATTATTTTTCTCAAACATGACATGAAAGATTGACGTTGTGTTACAAATAATAGGCTGAGAAGTATCGCGATGCAGGCGCTGCGGCTCGCCTGTCTGCGCGCGGTCACTTTTTCTTTGCAAGCCGTTGGCCGGCAATGCGACCGGCTTTTGTTTCAACGCGCGCTCTGCGACACGACCTGCGCCGCTAGCACCACTCGCCCTGCAGCCGCCGCGCCAGCAGCCACACCACAGGGCGACCGGACTAGCGTCCCGCCAGCACCCGCCCCGCACCCGCCACGCCAGCAGCCACACCACGGGGCGACCGGACTAGCGTCCCGCCAGCACCCGCCCCGCACCCGCCGCGCCAGCAGCCACACCACAGGGCGACCGGACTAGTTTCCCGCCAGCACCCGCCGCGCCAGCAGTCAGCGCGACACACGCGCTTACAACAGGGCGACCAGATTAGCGTCCCGCCAGCTTGATGTCTTGTTTTTTTAATTTTTTTCCATGTCGTGTTATACAAGCCTCGGCCGGAACATGCAGTAATGTACTATTCTTTTCTTTTTTTTTTATTCGACTGGAAGGAAAACGTGCAAGTGAGTCTCCTGGTGGTAAGAGATCACCACCGCCCATAAAAATTTGCAACACCAGGGGTATTGTAGTTGCGTTGCCAACCTAGAGGCCTAAGATGGGATGCCTCATGTGCCAGTAATTTCACCGGCTGTCTTACTCTCTATGCCGAAACACAACAGTGCAAGCGCTGCTGTTTCACGGCAGGATTAGCGAGCAAGATGGTGGTAGCAATCCGGGCGGACCTTGCACAAGCAAACCTGCAAATTATTCTGAGGCAAGTACGTACATAACAAAGTACAAGATACTCATAATAGTCTTATTTTGTACTCAAATTTACTAGTTCTCTTACTTATTTATTATGCAACTGAGCCCTGGTAGTGTCATGGAGCCGAAGACTCAACAAGCTCTAGCTACATAAATACTAAATACCTTTACAGATTGAGTACAGCTACCATTCTTATTTCAAATAATGACAATCATCGAATACAGTACCATATTGTCAAATAATATATATGTCTCTTTCAGTTTGGGCGTGACGTCAGTAAGATGTCAATTGTTCGAAGTATAATATGATTTGAATATTTATTACTTTCAATTTTTTTTTGATTTTATAAGGTCTCCTGGATTCTATTGAGGAATTTGTCTGTCTATTCCTGTATACAGGTTGTCACAAAAATTGACGTTTAATCACTAAAAACAACATGTAGGTAATCGTAAATATATATTTTTTTCTTATTAATAAATCTACTGTTATTAAATATTATGTTCTGATAGAATTAAATCTTCTATCAAAATTTTCATATAAAATTTCATATAAAATCCGAATAGACTTGAAATTGAACTAATGATTCACATTTTTAAAAACGTATTTAGTTTAAAACATACTTTAATTGTTTACATTTTGTTAAGTACCTACCTATCTAAACAAATAGACTTAGGGCTGTTTCACCACCCATTGATTAATTTTAACTGATGGATAAATGTGCCGTCTTTGTTTGTTTTGTTCGAATAAACAGAGACGGTATCACATTTTTCCGTCAGTTAAAATTAACCAACGGGTGGTGAAACAGCCCCTTAGCTTTTATAAATTTATTTCGTTTTCTTGTTTGTCTCTAATTCATAATTTACGGTGAGTTCGGCTAAGCATGTGCGTAGCTTCTGTTTTACTTTTTGTAGTCGCCAACCCTAGCGCTCCGTGCAGCCGTAGGTATAAATTTCAAGAATACGACTGAGTCAAACTACTGCCTATGGCTTGTATTGTGACTACGCTATACAGATAATATATTTTAGATGCTGCCTGTACTTTATAGGTGAGCAGGTAAGGGTATTTTTGGGACGTATAGAATAGTCTCACTGTTATTAAAAAAATATAATTATCTTTGTTTTATTCATTTATGTTCAAGACATGGTTTACGTGATTTGTAAACTTCTATTTCGTGATACTTATTTATTTAATTTTGTGATATATTCGTAGTTATTAACGCTACGACACGTAGTGGAGCTGTCTAAACATTAAAAAATATCGGAACACGCATTTACATGATGACACTAAATATAATAATCAAGTTCAGATATTTATCAGCATCTAGACAGCTTCAACGCTTATGATCGCCGAGTTTAATTACGCAGATTTTCATTTCGCAGACAACTATTGGCAGATTTTTCTTTTGGCCAAGCAACGTTTGGTATAATTTCGTTACGCCTATTATTCGTTTCGCCGAGTAGTCGGTAGGAAGAACAGCGATAAGCAGATTAACGTTTAGTAGATTGCTTGTTTCAAAATTGTTTCAGCTAACCGAACAACTGTTCGACGAAGCACGATAAGCAGAGTTATCACATGGCATTCATATTGATAAGTAGATTTAATGTTCAGTCGATTTTTCGGCCAAACGACAGGTATGATGTTGCTGAGTTGACTATTATATACTAGCAGTTATCAAAAAGTAGTTAGGTGACACTACGAGCGTTAGCGAGGAGGAGCGTTAGGTAGAATTGCGACCAACAACGCACGAGCCGAGCGAGCGAAGCGAGCCTGCCGCGGCAGCGGCCGGCGAAGTGCAAAAACCGAACTGCTAGCTAGCATCGCGACTTGGCTTGTTTAGACTCCAATATAAAATAAATACAAATGATAGTCAGAAATAAGTTTATTACTTGTGTTATACGTTTAAAACTTTTGAGAGTACATAAGAAAATCATAAAGAGTGCGCGGTCAGCACAGCGTGTAAAAATACCAATGAGGCCATAGTGTAATCCACACATATTCGCGGTATTGAATGCCATACCCATACTACGTGCGAAACGAAAAGATGCGAAAAGTTGATATGCGCACTGAATAATAGTTCAACCGTTACAAAAGCGAAAAGTTGTTCGACCAAATGTGCAAAATGTGTATTGATTAATAGGCTAAACGAATTTCTGTGAATAGTTCGGCTTACTGAGTCATATGCCAAGTAAATAGTCTGCTAAAGGTTGAGTTGCGAAACGTTAGTCTGCGAAACGATACATCTGCGTACAAATTCATCGGCGTATCGTTACTCGGCAAAACGTTGTCTGCCAATCAATAATCTGCCTAAAAATAGTCGGCGAATCATTAGGTAACCAATATTTTTGTATAGGTGATCTGAAACAATTACCTACTTTGCTCAACCGCGACCTTTTTAATAATAAGTATATCTTTTACTATTTGTAACATCTGGTAGTATAGTGAACTTTTGTGTTGCTCTAAAGATGAGATCTGGTCGAGTTCTAAACGTGTCAGTGTAGTGTGCTGGTTTTGAAAATTTACAATTTCTTTACAAACGTCATCATTATGTGGGATGATTGCAAACACAAGTGATCAACTACATTGGTTACATACTCTTAGAATATGAAACCTATTTCAGGGTCATCTCCATCTGTTCATAATTTTATTTCGCATATTGCTAAATATTACATCTCAGAATACTTTTGCGTTAGATATACTGATAGGCTGCATGACCGATTGCTTCTTAGACCGGCTGTGTTAACTTTTTTAGACTAAATGATATTATTCTATGTGTCCGGTTTTCAGTAGGAAAATCAGGACATAATGGTATTCATGCTCCTACTAGTAGGAGAATCAGTACAATGCCCATTGTCTTCGTGTTTATCAGTAGGAGACTATAGTAGGAGTACGACCTTGCACCTATTTCGAAAAATCCAAGCTATACCAGATGGAGGGCGCTCGTGCCTAAAATACCATGCACTACATTACAAAATCGAAGATTACACAAGAAAGTGATGTTTTTGGTGGAATGTCTTATTTTGGACATCAGGTATAGTGGGAATTTTAATGAATAGGTAATGAAACTAATGAAGTATTTTGAAAAATGTGGTATTGTAGACAAGAGCAATAAAGGGCACCTCTCTATTTTATTCGTCATATACCTCGAAAATCGCTGCATGGCTATAGCTACAGTAAGTACAGTGTACAAAGGAAAAAATCCCTCGCGACCTACCTGGTTGTACTACGAGAACCTAACCTTACCCATGGTTCAATGGGGGCTATCGCGAATGAATTTTCCGCTAGAGGCGCTAGTGTAGCGTGAGGTCAACGAAATGTCAAATCTCATAGTTTTTGGGTGAGCTACGCGGGTTTATTTATAATTAGAATAATTTTGTGAATATTTTGCATTATCTGAAATTAATTATGGCAATTATGCGATAAGGGGCAATGAACGTTTGTAATTTGCGGCATTTTTGTCTTTCGAAAACATTTGTCCTCAATTTTTTCCGAACAAAACGGGATTATGCAATACTGTGGTTGCTCGATATGTTCATGGTACTGTTTTACGATGAATTAAATATGATTTTAGTCTAAACTTTGTTTTCACGGCCGTTATAACAGACTTAAAAACCTCATGCAACAGTAGCGCCATCTAGTGAGAGAAAAAACGATAGCCCTCATTGTCAAAATACTTTTTTTCTGCAACTTATTGCTGTGACCCGTGATACAATTGAAGGATATTGTCCAACGGACATAATAAACAACTGCTATGTTGAACCGTTTGGACCTTGGGGAAGTAAAATTACCTTGGGTCATGTGTATCAGAATAGGTACCTACTTTCATTACTATGGAACCAACAGTCCGAACCCACTCAGTTGGACCATGGATAAATATACTTTCCAGAATTGGACTACTGATTTTACTTCTCCGTGGTCCAACCGGTTGGACTATGAGTTAACTTGCTTCCACATGGTGCAACCGATTAGACCATGAGTAGAGTTACGGTTCGGGAGGGGGGGCTTGGGAACTAAGCCGCAATCGGTTTTTTAATTCGACTGGGTGGCAAATATGCCAGCGAGTTTCTTGATGGTAAGAGATCACCACCGTTCATAAACATTGCAACACCAGGGGTATTGCAGATGCGTTGCCAACCTAGAGGCCTAAGATGGGGTACCTCAAGTGCCAGTAATTTCACCGGCTGTGTTATTCTCCACGCCGAAACACGACAGTGCGGCACTACTGCTTCACGGCGGGATTAGCGAGCAATGGTAGTAGCGATCCGGGCGGACCTTGCATATGGTCCTACCACCTGCATCAAGTATAGGAATTTTGCTCATAGGCGTGTAGGGTGAGCACTGAAAGACTCCGGTCGTCGTCAAGCAGCTAATCATCAATTGGGTAAATAGGTAAGTATATTGTGTAAGTATATGTACTAGTTGGTTGAAATACTGGGCATACCGTTCAAAACCGAGATTCGATTTGCTTAGGAGAAAAACAAAAAAATATAGGAAGTAAAATTCTGAATTCACCGTTGAAAACTCCAAAACAAACTGCTTCGGATCTAACAAAGAATGTAGGTACTTAGAATTCAAGCGTAATCTAATCGCTAATAAGTATAACTCAAACGTAATGCAACATTTTTTTATAAACGGATTCCAGTCTTCCTCGAGCAGCTAGCACAATAAAGTTCCCACCTGGAAATTCACAACATACTAAGAATTCGGTTATCGCACGCTTGTTCCCTCGGGAGCTGTGCATTTTTTCAGGATAAAAATAGCCTATGTCACTCTCGGGTCTATAAACTATATTTATGCCAAAAATCACGTCGATCTGCCGTGACGTGCAAGACGGACAAACATACACGCAAAACACACTTTCACATTTATAATTATGCGAATTTCATAAACAACCAGGCCACGATAATGATGATGATGATTGTGTTATCAACGTAGGTATAAATAAAATTCCAAGATTCTTTATATACATACCGATAGCTTCAACGAGGCTGCTTCCTTTCCAGCCTTCTTTGTCGCACTGAGTAACACTAACACATGCACTGTTTTACGCACAGTGGCCTAGCGTGCCTTGGCGGGGCCCCGTATAAAAATTCATAAGGGCCCCCTTATGAATTAAAGATTTCTCACAAAAGAAAAAATATATAATTAGAAAGCCGTGGTGGCCTAGTGGTTTGACCTATCGATTCTCAAGCTGAGGGTCGTGGGTTCAAACCCCGACTCGCCCTTCTGAGTTTTTCGAAATTCATGCGCGGAATTAAATTGAATTTGCCACGAGTTTGCAGTGAAGGAAAACATCGTGAGGAACCCCGCACAAACCTGTGAAACAATTGACCCATGGCCCAATCCCTTTTGTTCTGAGAGGAGGCCGGTCTCGTATGCGGTTGGACGTTTATAGGCTGGAATGGATGGATAGATGGCATAAAATTAAAATAAAATTTTTTCATCATAATTATCTATCTGCCACTTTTTCCAAAAATTTTGCAATTCTCATAGCCTGAAGGGCCCTGAATAATTGATAAGTACGGCAGATACGGGGATAGCTACGCCCATGTTTACGCATCAGGGTAGTTGACATACTTATAGAGTAGGTATTACGGCCTTGTGTTCTTCATTTCCAGAATAACCATTTCTGTACTTAGGTATACAATACAAATAATTATCGCGACCTTCAACTGAAAGATAACTGCAATCAAGAGTGCCTTTCAAGACTGGTAGGTGGAATGAAACACGGAAAGACTTCGTCTCCAATTTTCGAAATGATAGGAGTAACACTCGCATGGAATGCATGGTTATCAAATTATGTCACGAGAGCATCGTAGGTATGTGGTTACCAACTTGAGCACAATATCATTAAAAAAAAACACACTCGACGCAGTCTCCAACTTTTGTTAGATTCATGGGACTCTATCATGATTCATCTAATTCTATATCGTTGCATATGAAACACTACAGTACTGAACTGTACTGAAACAGTACAGTTGATACAAAAATTCGTGACCTGAAAAAAAATGAATATTTTGTAGTAGCTTACGCCGAAAGCCTTCCGAAAGCCTAGAACAGAGTTGCAATAATTTTCCACTAGTTGGCGCTGTCTATTTGCATGTGTGCGTGAGCTCCTAGTGTCCGTATAAGGCTGTAACTTGTAACATGTAATCTTGGAATTGGCACACTATTTCCGTTCGACTGTAGTCTCAAAAAATCGTCTGTATTAAATAGTCTTCGCAAATAATAAACACAACCATTAGTATTCAACGGATATTCTAAAAATTACACATCCTGATTTCAACGCCATCTAACGGGACTTTTACCATGAGCTAACGTGACGAACCGCCTTAAGGTTGAATATTTTGCAAACAAATTACTAAATCGAAAAATCGTTTTAGCGAACCCCTAATGGTTTTAAAATATCTATTTAACGATACCCCATACTATAGGGTTGGATGAAAAAAAAAAAACAACGCCACTTTACGTCTATGGAAGGTACCCTAAAAAAATTGTTTTTGAATTTTCAATTGTACTATTTTGTCGGCATAGTTTACCTATATATCTGTGCAAAATTACAGCTTTCTAGTATTGATAGTCCCTGAGCAAAGCGGCGGACGGACAGACAGACAGACATGGCGAAACTATAAGGGTTCCGTTTTTGCCATTTTGGCTCCGGAACCTAAAAACGCACCTGTACGCGCGTACGCACGGTTCGGTCGATTATAGCTTATACACGCAAATAAAACGCTAGTGAGATAGCACGTAACCTAAATAAAATAATATCTACACGTCTTTATATAATGATTAATTCGGACCAATCTCAAAGTCAAAGTCAAAATCTCTTTATTCAATTTAGGCCCTTGTTATGCTCCTATCCTCTAATGCGGATCGGAATTATTTCCAAATATCCCTGTCCTGACATAATCATTGACTTTATAATAAGCCTTAGATACTCGTATTAACGTCTTCTTGACAGTAGATTTAAATTTTGTATCAGTTTCTTTAGTAATATTTTTTGGAATTTTATTATAAAACACTATAAAACACTAGTCATTTTCATCGTTCTTTTTTATTTTTATAGAACGCAGAGGCTTTTGGAAAATATGGTACACTTACACTAACTCAGTTTCAACAATTAATACAACTGGGAATTGTTTTTGAGCTGATTAACACTAAGGTAAATTTTTTTTTCCTAACCTACGTATAAACAATGAATAAAATATTTAAATAAATTGATACTTCCATTGAGATTCAACTATTTTTACCTTATTGTTCATGTGGTAATTTTCAAATATATTTTTCGTTCTTTTTACTAAGTTATTTTATGTTCACGAAAGAAAGTGATCAGCCATTTGAAAAAATAAATAAGAAACCGCACTTAAAAAACAAAAGAGCAAATACAATAACATTATAGTAGATTGTACAAAAAGAGCTTAATTTACATGGTCTAGTGGTGGTTGGCCTTGGCTGTTTGTAATTTTTCCTTTGTCAGTTTAATGTTAGTAAACAAATTTAAAAAGTTCGAGCAGCAGACAATAATGGATTTTCATACATACTTCATGGCCTAGGCCAAAAAATTATGTAGCGAGCTATAAATGAGAAACTTCATGTATCCTTTTTGTGACATTAACGCATACATTTTCGAGCATGTTTGAGAAAAATATATTTTTGCAGAGCGAAACGATTATCGACGACGTGTATGGTCTGCCATGGGAAAGCATGGATTATAAAAACAGAAAGACTGTCCTATTTTTCTTGCAGAATGTCCAAAAGCCCATGGCCATAAAAGCTGGAGATATGGTGCCCGTTGGAGTTCAAACCATGTTTGCGGTAACAGTAACATTAAAACGTGACTGTCCACAGAAATCTCCCTGAACAAATGTGTTTTGACCATGTATGAAAGCGAGGTTGAGCACGTAGCGAGTTTGCTGCGAGCGCATACGATTTCACCGCGAGCGCGCAACGATATCGCCGCGAGCGCGCGCCACGATGTCGCTGCGAGTGCGCAGCGAGTTAGCTGCGTATAGCGCCGAAGATTTTACAATATAGCGTTTTTGGCTCTATACCTACGCAGCTATCTCACTGCGCGCTCGCAGCGACATCGTTGCGCGCCCACGGTGATATCATTGCGCGCTCGCGGCGAAATCGTTACGTGTTAGCCTCGCTTTCAACTCGCCCGCAAACCGATGATGTGATAAGGCCCTAACGGAATTAGTTAGCCACCCCAACTCCAAAAATTTTTACGGCGTGAGGCTATTTAATTTCCATTTTTTGTTTAAGCACAAATAGTTATTTGTGAAATAAAAGAGCAAAGTAAAATTTTAAGCAAAATGTTTGATATTTGTAGCGTGACAGGCGACGTCAGTTGGGTTTTATGATGGCCTGAGAAGATGGTGTACATTGAATTGACAATTAATTTTGTTAAAAAAAAAAAAACTAAAAGTTAATTTTTGATTTTGTGTTAGTGGGACCATGATGATCGAATTAGATACCCACCGGTACCTATAGAGCCTCTGTTTTTTTTTTTTAATATTACCCCGGTTCTGGGCCACAGACTGTATACATTTGTTAGTCAATAATGTAACTGCAAATAAGTACGTTTAAGTCTCAGATCCAACATAGCGAACTAAACAGGTCTCTGAGGGCGTGTTAAGACATATATTGTGTTGATTTCTTTCCTAAGACAAGACAAATACGAAAGCAAAATATACGTCCTATGAGACTAACTGGGAATGTATTACGTTTACTGACCTGATCTTTGTTCATTACAAAAAAAAAATGTCCGTTTTTGCTTCCAGATTATAAAAGCTTCTTGCTCTTACTTCGTAATGCTCACCACATTTGCACAAGAAGAATAAAACAAGAAAGAAGAAGTCGACATCGAGAATCCGATTTTTATCATAATTTAGCACATTTACAGTACAGTACGAGTAGTTAACTTTCTTGCACAATATTTCAATTTAAAGTATACCTTAGCAATACTTAAATAGTACTTATACGTGTTCATACAAACTAGCTAGACTACCGGTAGCTTGGATTGTAGCTACGTACTTAATCCAATGAAAAAGGAGTATGCTGTAATTAATGTACATTTTAAATTAATTTTTGCTGTATGACGCCTTCCGCGAAATTATTTTTTTTTAATTGTGGTCTGCGAAAAACCAATCGCTTCAGATACGGTTTTTGCCAAATTAATGGCATCAACACATTCGCATGAAGAATTTTTTATTTTTGCATAATTCAAAATATTTTTACACTTTATAGGTACACATCCTCCTGTGTCTATCAATTCATCTTCGGGTAATAATCTCATGTGTATCGAACGTTTTGTGAGAAAAAAATGGCAATCACGATCCCGAATTTGTGACCCATCTTTAAAAATATCTTTAATTTTTCATATTAAATGACAGATTCAACTTTAAAATAAGTAGGTCCCAATTTGCAGTTATTCTAATGTATTTAAACTAAAACCGACGATGTAGGACGAAAATTCACTTAGGTATAATCAATTGCACTAAGTATTTTCTTACTTTGTCTGCACTCGTAAAAAAGTAACCAAGGTCAATAAACGATTACACACCGATTAGTCAGTTTTTATTTCTAGTCCAACATACACATTGCTCGCAGGACTGATGGCCGATGGGGTCAGAAGGTTCTCGAATGGCGTCTGCGGACCGGAAGACGGGCTGTCGGTAGGCCTCCAACAAGATGGAACGCCGACCTGGTTGAGATTGCGGGATCGCTTTGGATGCGGAATGCACAAAACCGATCTGAGTGGAGAGCCTTGGGCGAGGCCTATGTCCAGCAGTGGACGTCTTTCGGCTGACATGATGATGATGATGATGATTTCTAGTCCAATACAAAACAATAGTGTATGTTCTTAGGAATATAAGTACCTAATTATGTTAGCGCATATGAAAACTGACAAATCAATGGTAATTTTTTTTTTTTTTTTATTCGATTTGATGGAAAACGAGCAAGTGGTCTCCTGGTGGTAAGTTATTTCCAAGACTAGACATGTTTAGTTTCTTCTTATTATCAAAGAATAAAGAAAACGCGTAACCTTCCGTATCACGCGATACCAGCGACACTAATATAATTTTGAAGATAGTCGTTAGTGCCATAGTATTTAGTCCGCCGCTATAGTAGGTACTTTTCGGATAGGATGAGTACGGTGAGACTTGCGTTTTTTCCATTCCACGCCATGAACGTTTTAGGCCAAGAATTTATAAAAAAATATACTTGAATCCCGAAAGAACAAAAAATATCTCTATAACTTAAAAGATTTCGCTATAATAAACAAAAATCACTTAAAAATATATGTTTTAAAACTAAAAAGATAAATTTTAATCTCGTCAACTTTCATCGCGTAAAACGGTTCTCTATATCAATAAAGCTTGACATTGCTTATCGACCGAATCGATTTCACAATCTGGTCGATCTGGTCAATCATTTGACTCGCTTCATCTGTCAAGTAGTACGAGAGCAAAGGTCCTTAAACTGCGTCTTTGTATCGAGTGTTTCGTATTGTTTGTTGTTTTGAATTGTTACTTTGTTACTCAATTTCGTTATTAAGGTTTTTGTTAAAGAAACCGTTATTAGTTTTGATATAGTGCCAAAAAAGACCGCATAGTTTGTGAGGTCCTGATAAACAAGAAAAAACACTTTCTACGCGGTTGAAGCCGCTGGCAAAAACTAGTTAAAATATAAACTATCAGTAATAAAATCGATTACACACCCTTAGCATATTTAATCGAGAATCGCAATAAATCGATTCGAATTTACATTGTCACAACCCTTTAATTGCTTAATGACATGTGTCACCGTACCCATCCTATCCGAAAAGTACTATAAGAAGTCAATCTTGACACCTGTCATACGTTAATGTTTTTGATTTTTGACGTATTCAATATGAAAGATTCGATTTGTGGCATTCGAACATGGCGGATGTAGACAATATATAATTTTGCTATTTCTGTTTCTTTGGCTAGTTGAAGTATAATTTTGATAGTGTTTTATGCGGCGATTAACCTTAACAGTGAACAGTGATTACAAAATTCTATACTGCTCTCGTGTCTGACATTTTTTAATGCGCAAGTTGTTTCCGAGTGGTTTCTGGAATTTTACTATCAAGTTACAAAAACTACAATCACCGTACAACGTTGCCTCTGGAAAGAGAATACTTTGACACTGGCGAAATTGTCTTATTAATTAGGACAGAAAGCCATATTTTAAAAGAAGAAGAAGATTTGTGGCATTCGAACATGGCGGATGTAGACAATATATAATTTTGCTATTTCTGTTCCTTTGGCTAGTTGAAGTATAATTTTGATAGTGTTTTATGCGGCGATTAACCTTAACAGTGAACAGTGATTACAAAATTCTATACTGCTCTCGTGTCTGACATTTTTTAATGCGCAAGTTGTTTCCACGTGGTTTCTGGAATTTTACTATCAAGTTACAAAAACTACAATCACCGTACAACGTTGCCTCTAGAAAGAGAATACTTTGACACTGGCGAAATTGTCTTATTAATTAGGACAGAAGCCACATTTTAAAAAAGAATTAAGAAATATGGAAGTGACACGTGTCAGGATTGACTTCTTAACGGCGGACTACTATATTTAATACCTACTGATTTAATATTACCTAGCTTACGAGTACGTACAGTCACCAGCATTAATATCTGCCACAGCGGAGCATGCAAAAATATTTGAGACGTCCTTCGGGCCCTAGAAATAGAGTCGTATCAGATATTTATGCACGCTTGATGTTTCAGATATTAGTGGTAGTGACTGCACTATGTAAATACGATAAAATTTAAGAGAAAATAAATGAACTCAGCCAATTACTTTGCTTACCCATTGATAGCTACGTTTATGCAAGAAATGTGTATTCGTTCATGCAGTTCCTCCACCTCCACACTGTAAGAACACACAAAAATCACACAAAACCATCCTATCGTCACCAATACACGACACTGACACGTTTCGATCTCAGCCAGAGCTCATCTTTAGAGCAATATAACCGTTCACCATGCTACCAGATGTTAGACTAACAAAATAAAAAAAAACGTTTTAATTTGTCACTGTAACTCTCTAAGTAACCACTTTTTTTCCGAGAAGTTTTATATACAATACAATACAATTACTCTTTATTGCACACCAATACAGTAAACAGTACATAAATTACAGGTATATAGGTACATAGAGATTTTCTAAGGTAAGCTACTACACTATAAACTAAACTATATTATACTGTTAAACCGCGTAGCACAATATTCAAGAACGACTGATTCGAGCAAACTCAAACTTCAAAAATCAAAGATTTATTCAATTATCGTAATACACTTTGTGTGCTAAATATTACATTTTCAAAATAATGTTAGATTATAATTATACCTAGTAAAGATTCTGAGCTATAATGAACCAGATATTGTAAGTACCCACGTTCATAAAATATTAGATTATATTCGTATGGAAATAACGATCTTGATTTGAATTAAATGAGTGTAGTCGGGAACCAAGTTGGGGGCGGTATCCATAATCACTTCATTTCATGAAAATGCAATAGCTTCGACCTCATTGATATCGGAATAATACTAACTTTATATGCAGGCTTGGTATGACTTCCAAGTATAAACGATGAGGTAGCTATATCTTATAACCTTTTGCACTCACTTATTCGTAACTAGGGTTACTCCTATTTTCCGATTATTATCTTAGCTTACCTACCGTGCTGTGTTGTAAGTAGGCAAAAAGTTTCAAATGGTGAATTAAATAGACTTCATCAAAAAAGCAGTAAGTGTCGTCTTAGTTTTTTTTTATTTTTTATCAAATACTTAACTGGTAAACAAGCATGCGGGTCATCTGATGGTAAGTGATCACCGCCATGCACATGATGGACACCTAAAGCTTTATTAGGACTGCGGGTGCGTTGCCGGCCTAAAGGGGAGGGGGAAAGGAGGGAGTAAGAGGGAGAAGGGGATTCGGGCCTCCAGTTCTCCCACTCATCGTACGAAACATAGTAGCAAAACTACTATTGAACCTCGGAATTCTGTGGGAGTGTGGTATTAACCCGGTCGAGCCAGGCCATTCATTCTGCAGCCAGCAAGTGGTTAGAGTAAAGCTCTACCACATGTAAAGCTTCACCAGTTCTTTAAACAAATCTACAAGGCCCATAAAGGTGGGAGGGTGAAAGTTACAGATTTCTTATTTTGCCATTTTTTACCTACTCGTAAATATATTTAAAATTCTAGACACCATGTCAATTTTCTTTCTAGGATATCGATAAGTAAGTAATCTAAAAGTTTGATGAGTGATTGAGTGAGGTGAGGGAAACTTACAACTTGCAAAAGCACTCGCCAATAGGATAGAACATTCATTCAGTTCATTTTAATACAGCCTTGCTTCGGGAACGTGTTTATGGAATGACATCCAGAGTGTACAACCATTTGCCAAAAATAACAAGACAGTCATTTAAATAATTGTTCTGTAGCTTTTTACTCGAAAAGGCATAATAATTATTATTCAATTCAAGAATATTTTAATGAAAGATGTTAAATTTATGCTATAAAATACTTAATAACAAAACATGCATGGCGTGTTATTGAATGGCTGTGTGACTAATTATGTATTTTACTCATAAGATCTCAGTAGTACCTATCTTTTGACAAATAAAGTGATTAATTGATTGATTGATTGATAGGTAGTGGCCAAACTGTCGTATTATAGATGTCAATAAAATCTAAATTGTCCATGAAACTAAATCAATAAAACTAAGTTTTACATTATGTTTCTTAACTACATCCTGTGAATTTGGTCTCTTACCTAATATTATCTGATCATTAGTGTTATCTGGGGTGAAGCTATGATAGTTTGGAATTATGGTTGTGATGGTTTAGATTAAAATGGTTCAAGATATGGCAAATATGTTTAATTTAATGTTGTCTTGTTAAACGTATTAACCCTTGTCAAATTAATGCTTGCTTGAGGCTGGAGCAGATATTTGTATGAATAATACAAATATTATTTTTGCTCTCGAATCTTGGACGTTTAATATGTATTTGAGTATGTATTTATCTATATAACTATGTTTATCCATAGCCTAATATCCATAGTACAAGCTTTACTTAGTTCGGAACTAGTTAAACTGGTATCAATTTTCCCATGATATTTATTATTTTTTACTATTATTATTAATCCTTGCTGCCACACTATACGAATAAACGATAGTTACCTCCGTAGTAGTACGCTTGCACCATTATTCAACTTGATCGATGATATAAATAGAATGGAGATAATGGATTCGTTGTACTTCCAAACATCCGTCCAGTTTATACGTCATCATCATCTTCATCCGAAAGAGGTCCACTGTTGAATACAGGTGAAAAAAACCACACTACAGTGAAGAAAACTCGCCATCTGCATCCACTGTGCGCATATACACCGAAGGCAGCGCTATTCTTATGGAGCGGTGCTGCAGAGACTAAAGCCCTCAAGATTAAATTACCGTCATAATGCACCGTCTACCCGGTAGAGTTTCTGGCACTGTGCAAAGCTACGGAGGTTGCAGTAAACACAGGGAACTCACCTTCGGTGTATATAGTGACACCAGGGCGGTACGAGAATCCCTGACGAATGGGACGAACCACGCTTCCCGTCATCCCCCGGCAGTTGAAGCTAGAAGGAACATCGGACGCTGCAGACTCCAAAACAAGAAAATATTCCCGTTTTGTATCAAAGTGCACGCAGAACTGGCAGGGAATGAAAGTGCTGATAAACTGGCAAAAGAAGCGGCTCTGAGTAGCAAGAAAAAGCTAGATTTCATTTACCAAACGTTGCATCCGTGCAGAGACGGCTGAAGAATGGAACATGAGATACAGGACAAAGGGGACGGCATCAATGACGAAGATATTTTTCTCCGACGTAATAGAATCTCATTTTGTGAAAAATTAATTTGACAATCAGATAACGCAGCTGCTCACGGGGCATGGCGGGTTCTCCTCGTACTTGCCTTCCAGTCGTTTATATAAAAAAAAAACTTGTGCCGATTCAAGTGCAAGGACAGCTCGATGTGCCTCTGTGAACAGGATGGGCAAGAAACAATTAGACAGCTAATCCTTGACTGCCCCGTTGTTGCCAAAGATAGATTTGACCTTGAAACTTAAAGTAGATAACCTGCCAGCTTATAAAACTCTATGATATTACATCCTTTAAATATGATTTTATTATAAGTTTCCTGCAGAAGCCTATGTCTCTACGTAGAGATATATTCTGAAGCTTCTGTAGGAAAATTGTAATAAAAGCAAATAAAAGAAATAAAATTAATTAGAAAAGTACGATAGCCACACACAGGGCTTCCCAAGACTATGGGACATCAAGGAAAAGTACCTGAAATATCGTAAATAGTATATTTTTAAAAGTTAGTAATTCTGCATTTAAAGATTTTCTAAGAATTACTTGCTTCGTCGTGGAATCGAACAGACTTAAATGTGAAAATATTAATTTCACGTTGCTCCTTTCTTTTAAGGTACTATGTTACTTATAAAGATTTTTTTTCTATTCTTTCGATTGGGATAAAAATAGGGGTGATTTTTTTTCATAACAAAGTCTTCTGTCAGCAAGATATACTATCTAACATGTTTCAGGTACTTTCCCTTGATGTCCCATAGTCTTGGGACGTCCTGTATAATGATTTATTGGTGTATTATCATACAATATTGTTAATTAATTAAGGCCTTAGAATAACGATTATGTAAATTTGAATATAAATAAAACAACCTGTGTTTGTGTACCATCCCTAAAATAAATAAAATAAGATAGGGTAGACTGTCACCACTGTCAACTATCATTAGACCGATCCTGATGTATGGTTGCGAAGCTTGGACACTTAACGCTTAAAGAAGAAAATAAGCTGGTAGTGGCGAACGGAAGATTCTGCGGAAGATTCTGGGGCCGACTCAGAGCGATGATAGTAGCTGGAGGGTAAGAAAGAACAGGGAAATTGAGGACCTGGTATCTGAGCCCAACGTTATAGGAGAGACCAAGGCAAGACTCTGGTGGCTCGGACCGGTTGGTCCTCCCAGGTACCGCTGGAGGGACAAGGTCCTGAAAGACCTTTTGGACCTCGGGGTCGAAGGCTGGCAAGAGGTGGCTCAAAATCGTTAAGCGTCGCGTGATCTGGTGTTGGAGCCCTAGACTCACTGTGGGTCACTGCGCCCTGGTAGTAAGTAAGTAAGTCCGACAATATGGAACAAAAGATAATGAATGATGGAAAGAATAGTATGAAGAATGAAAGTGCGAGAAGTATATACGAGAGAACTGAAACGAAAGTGGAAAATAGGCTAATTTGTTAATATAGTCTCCGACTACGTTGGAGGTTTCGTAAGAAAAAAAAAGACCTTCCTTTTCCAACCTCCTTTTCTATACAACTTGTTATAGTCTAAATTGAAAAATGGTATTTTTAAATTGATTTGCTCAATGAACTAAAAGATTTTCTTTGCTCACCCGCGACCTTAACATAGCTAAGTCTATGCAAATTATGCGTGTTCATGCAGTTCCTCCACCTCCACACTGTACGAACACACACAAATTACACAAACCCATCTATCACCACCACCACAACTCACTGACGCGTTTCGAACTCAACCAGAGCTCATCCTCAGAGTGACACAACCGTACACCATGCTACCAGTTGTTAGACTAACAAACCACCACCACTGTTTTAATTTGACAAACAAAACAAAAAACTACCCGCAAAATATTAATAAATTTTAAATGTGATACAAAACTACCTTGATTTTTTAATTTTATTTATTTATTGTCAAGGCATGTTTAATAACTACCGTTGCTAAAATTAGACCCAAGCCGTAGCAAGGGAGATGACACTAAATTTATTTGCTCATTAATAATAAACCCCATACTATTGTACCTAATTATCTCCATACATTCTAACACATCGAGACGAAACCCCTTGTCACAGTAATGTAACACTTCATACGAATCTGAGTCCGATATAGAATGATTTAATTCCAACAGATGCTTGGCAAAATTAGATCTATCAGGATGCCCGTTCCTATGCGTTCATATAGGAACGGGCATCCTGATAGATCTAATTTTGCCAAGCATCTGTTGGAATTAAATCATTCTATATCGGACTCAGATTCGTATGAAGTGTTACATTACTGTGACAAGGGGTTTCGTCTCGATGTGTTAGAATGTATGGAGATAATTAGGTACAATAGTATGGGGTTTATTATTAATGAGCAAATAAATTTAGTGTCATCTCCCTTGCTACGGCTTGGGTCTAATTTTAGCAACGGTAGTTATTAAACATGCCTTGACAATAAATAAATAAAATTAAAAAATCAAGGTAGTTTTGTATCACATTTAAAATTTATTAATATTTTGCGGGTAGTTTTTTGTTTTGTTTGTCAAATTAAAACAGTGGTGGTGGTTTGTTAGTCTAACAACTGGTAGCATGGTGTACGGTTGTGTCACTCTGAGGATGAGCTCTGGTTGAGTTCGAAACGCGTCAGTGAGTTGTGGTGGTGGTGATAGATGGGTTTGTGTAATTTGTGTGTGTTCGTACAGTGTGGAGGTGGAGGAACTGCATGAACACGCATAATTTGCATAGACTTAGCTATCTTAAGGTCGCGGGTGAGCAAAGAAAATCTTTTAGTTCATTGATATGGACCTCCGCAAAGTAACGCCTGATTCAATAAATTATTTGATTTGCTCGTTTGCCACTCCGTGTTATAAAAAATAGCATACCTATTCTCTCGGTTCCAATGACAAAAACCAGTCCTAGATAATGATATTAAACCTTTTCTTTAAGTTTACTTAACTTTACGGAACACTTTGGTAACACTACTCATAACTTTAAGGACAAACAATAACTGTGTTACTTTCAGGCTTCTAGTTTTGAAAAATAAATTCAGAACAATCAGAAATAATATTTTTCTAATACAGTTTCAAGTAATTACTTAGGTAGGAAAGTTTTTCTTCGGGAGTTGATGTACGTTATCAAGATTATTGTATCTTTATATACAATTCAAGTACAAATTTGCTGGGCTGTCAAGTTTTAAAAAATACTTTCAGCAGTATTTTATCAAACTGGGACGGAGGTTTCAAAAATATCTAACAAAATACGTAGGTGTCATAAGAACAACTCAAATCACAATCTGTGTCTATTAATTTTCGTACATAATAGTCTCCGCACTAAGCAAAAAATATGCGCATAATTTTAAATTACATAAATGATATGAATAATTAAAGAAATATAGAGCAAGAGATTCTACTATATCATTTTCTGCTACCAATAATAGGTCATTCGATATAAATATTCCATTTATTTTCAAATTAAACCATAAAACTCTATTAGCTCATCCAAGCATTATTAGGCCATACTTTAGATTAAATCGTTTACGTTTAAATTATCAGAAGAAATAAACATATAATTTCTACGGCCTTTGCTAACCCACTAGTAGTCCAAGTAAAAGAATATATAGACATAAAGATAGCTAATTTTATCGATAGACATTTACTATAACATCTAGTGGTCAAAAATATATGAACAAGAACTTGACATTATGATGATGCCTTTGTATATTTTACAAATCATAATATATTTTATCTTGTACTATTTAAGAATTTTCCTAAAACTTGTTAAGTATATAGTTTGACTTTTCATTTTATCAAACAGCACGAAAACGAGCAGGTGGGTCACCTGATGATACTGAGTTATATCTGATCTTCGTGCCAATCATCTCCGATTTCAATAATATCCATTATCAAAGACTATAAAAAATAATCACGTTCTGACTGATTCATCGTATATCCTGCCTATACATTTATATTTTTATTTTTAATATTTAACAAATTTTAACATAAGCAGGTATTATTTTTACTAAATAGACTTTTATTACTGAGTTCAATCTACTAAAGAACTTCCAAATCATATTTTTTAACCCCCGACGCAAAAACGGGTGTTATAAGTTTGACCGCCGAAGTGTGTCTGTCTGTCTGTGGCACCGTAGTTAATAAACGTGTGAACCGATTTGAATGTGTTTTTTTTAATTGAAAGCAGGTTTTCTAGCAATGGTTCTTAGATATGTATATTACGTATAGGTAGGTACGCAATTGTATAAGAGTTATAAAAGAATTAAAGAAATACTAATTTTTACAAATAGTTAAGCATAATAAAATTTATCGTTCGCGTAGAATTCGGTTTTCACTATCCCGCGGAAACTTTGCAGTTTACCGGGATAGAAACTATCCTATGTACGTCCCCGGGACGCAAACTATCAGTATACCGAATTTAATCTAAATCGGTTCAGCAGTTTAGACGTGATGAGTTACAAACTTTCGCATTTATAATATTAGTTGGATAATTTTTTGTAATGGGCAATATGAATGTAACATGGAACCACAGATATAGATTGAGGGATCGTGGGGCTCGATTCAGTTACTAGTAATGATTAGTCAGTTAGCGGTCAGTCTTTGTATGGGACCAACCCCGACGTTTGGTCGGGGTTCGGACACGCGAAGTAGATGTGTTTGCGTAATCTAGGTGTAAGCTATCTGTGCTTAGAACCCAGTCAGACATAAGTTCACACAAGGTGAGTTGAAAGTTCAGATATGAGGCATTTACCCAACGGTGGGACACGATTACGGGCTAATATTTAGTAATAATTAAAAAGAAAACAGTTAATATAGTTCTTAGCATCTTTGGGTCCATGCCGCGGGGGGTTCCTTTTACAATTTTTTTCTAGTTTATAGTTTAGTTATTAGTTACTTTTATTTTACTTTTAGTTTTTAATTTAGTTTGTATTTCTGCTTTTTTGATTTATTGTGTAATTAAATATTAAGAATATGTATTTATAAACTTTTATGTATAAAATTTTAAAGATAAAAGTTCTTAGTAAGTTTGTCATATGATTATCAAAGTCAAGTTTTAAAATACACTTTACGTATCCAAGTCAGGTGTTATCAACAAATAATAACATCAAAAGAAATATAAAATTACTCTAATTTGTCCCATAATATCGCTCGTATTAACTTAAATAAATAAGTATGTGTATAAAACAGCAATCTGGTTAAATAAACATTCATTTATAAGACACGGTAGTCATACATAAGTATTTCTAACAGTCTGTACGTATATAGGATTTTTTTTAAAAAAACGTTGTGCTGTTACATTAAAGGGCTGTTAATTAATAATGGCACTAGCGAAGATTTTTGAATATTTGAAAGTCAAGTTAGACGACGGGTAATTGTTTTTGTGGTTCTCGGTCAAAAATTATGCGATTATGCATTTTCAAATAGCTATTTAGTTACGTTAAAATTCGAGTCTGATTAAGAAAAATTAAATTGGCTTCCAACTTACCTAATTAGCCATTACTTATAATAATAATAAATTCATTTATTTCGGGCAACTTAGGCCCATACAATAAATACCTTACAGACTAACATACATATTTATAACATACTACTATTACATCCAGATGAAAATAGTGGTTAGTTTTTGGAATTTTGTGGGCATAATTTGCACTAAGTTACTATAATTACGTTTAACCAATATCAAACCAGTCACCAATTTTATTGGTCATCGTTATAGTTAGGTACTTGTTGCAACTCATGCTAAGTCGATTTTCAGTCACTTTTCTAGTTAAGCTCTGAATTTTGACGTAACATAACTACATACTAATACAGAGTTGCCCGTAATTCTTTCTGCTGTGCTCACATTCTTTTAAATATGCGGGTATAATGATACACAATGTAGTCTTAACTATTTTCCAGTTTGGGTTATTTTACTTGCATGTTTTAAAAATTTAGTTAAAAAAGAGAAATTTTTAGAAAAAGAGAGAGAAAGAAAAGAGGTATTTTTCATTTCAGTGAAAAAGATTCAGCATTGCAATGTAGTTATATAGTACAGGTGCGTTTGGCATTAAGCCTTATAGGGAGTTGGCCACACAAGGAATTTGGAAATCCAAAACTGGATGCCCGTCTGTCGAAATATAACTTAGTACTTTGCTCAATGGCATTCATCTTACCCTTCTCTGGCGTGGCGTACATGTGGAATTACAGGGATATAATCACATTTTTCGACATGGGGCATATCTACTTGACTATCCTCTTGAATTTACTTTACTTGGTTTGTATGATATTTATTAAGCTTTAGATTAACACTTTAATTTGTATTTATGCGCAGACCGTTGTCTCGAGAAATTTGAATAGATAAACTTTTTGAGAGTGCTGGACTGGATTGATTACTGACTATTGAATTTACTGTTTTATTTTTAACAATAAGAACCACATCACCCCGGCCAACCCTCTCAAAAACACTAAACGCATGCATTAATAATTATATACTAGTGTTTACCCGCGGCAAGCGAGCAATGCTCTGCTGCTATCAAGCAAACTAGAAAAAATAACAGTAAACTAAGTAGCGGAATCATCGAATTAATAAAGGATATAGAATTTAGTAAGAATAATTTGGAACATTATAGAGTTTTAGATAAACAAGTAATACGTAAAATCAGGCAAGACATAGAAACTTTACTACTAAAATGATCGAAATAGCATTAAGGACACACGCCTCTCTCAGAACAGCCAAAGAAGGAATTCACAAGGGAAAAACGCGGATGGAAATAAGTACAATAGCAGGGATAAATTTACCGAAATATGTACCGAATACTATAAAACTTTGTATTCTTCGGACTCTCTATATTCGATAACAACTCAAAATTATTCTTTCCTGAATACCATTCCTCCTATATGAGGTCAACTCTGCTCGAAAGAACATGAAGTATCAAAAAAATCCTGGGGAGGATGGTATAGCAACAGACGCTCATAAAACCGGGAAAGCTATTTTTCTACCATATCTCACAAGTATTTATTTATTTATTTTTGTTTATTTAGTTTCATTTTGTCACACAAAAAGGGCGATAAAGCTACAGCTACAGCTAGCTACAGACCTATTAGTTTAACTTGGCACATTTACAAATGATTTATAAAAATAATTAAAAATATAATTTATACTCTGTTGGATCAACATCAACCCCCAGAACAAGTTGGTTTTCGTCCCAGTTTCTCGACCATGGATCATCTGTACACCCTCAATCAAATAATTAAAAAGTACAATGAGTTCAACAAGCCGTTATAATATAAGATATTATCTGGCCTTCGTGGATTACCACAAGGCATTTGATAGTGTTCACCATGCAGCCATACTTTCAGCCTTACGCAGTCAAGGTATAAACAGTATCTATGTTGAACTTGATATAATATTTGGCGGAAAGAGCTGAAAGAGCATTAAATAAATTATTTGTATAATATGAGTTCGCAAAAAAATTTTCATAGACAAGAGTGTTTATTTCTAGTTACTAAGTAGGTAATACATAAAGAAAAAACATAATTATAAACAAGTCTGCACAATAGAGGTTACTTATCTACAACAGAAGTTATTGCTACTATATACAACATCAGTACAGCCAGTGTCAAGTTGCATGCTCCAGACCCTATTTTTGACACCGGGAAGGGCGTGCAACAGGGGGACCCACTGTCTCCAAAATTGTTCACCAGTTGCCTCGAGGAAATATTCAACAATTTAGCGGTCTCTTGGGAAAACATAATGGGTATCGACGTCGGGGGTAAAAAACTATCAAATCTGCGCTTTGCTAACGACATCGTTTTATTATACAGACACCACAACAACTTCTGATTACGGCGATCTTTGAGGTTGGACTCACAATGAACAGAGCAAAGACACAGGTCAGGTGACCAATAGCTTGAAATGAAGAGTTACAGTAAAGGGGCAAGATATACAGTACGTCGACGAGTATATCTACTTGGGCCAGGTAGCATCCTTCTAAAACAGGCAGTCGGGAGAAATCGATAGAAGCATCGATAATGCCTGGAAGAGCTTCTAGTCCATGAAGACGCTAATGAAGGGCAACCTTCCTCTGTCACTTAAGCGCAAACTCGTCGACATGTGCGTTCTTCCCATCTTAATCTACGGCGCCCAGACTTGGTCATTGACTGAAACTCAAAAGTATTCTGGGTGTTCGAAAGAACTGACCGAATCAGAAACACGGTATGGCGCTCCAAATGCGTATAACCGATGTGAGTGTCAAGACCGCTAAGCTGAAGTGAGACTGGGCTGGACATGTCTGCCGTATGCATCCAGACCGATGGTCACGAATCGTTACCGAATGGGTTCCGAAGGATGGCCATAGGAGCAGAGGCAGACCCAAGAGGAGATAGCGGGACGACCTGGGTGCAAATTTCATATAAATTCGTCCAGTTATTTTGGCGTTAAGGAGCAACAAACATACTCACTTACTCACTCAGTCACTCACAAACTTTCGCATTTATAATATTAGTAGGATATATTTATTTTGAAGAATTATGAAACTGAACAGGAAGTGGGCGAGGGGGTTCACTGATGTTTCGCAACTAACGTTTGGCAACCTGATTAATTTCGCAACTGTTTCATATTTGTGAAACTGTAAATATTTCAGGATTTCTATAAAACTAACCTAACTTAACCTATAGGGATCTACACGATGGCCTAAAATAAATCCTGAAATATTTTCAGTTTTAGAGTTTGCGAAATGAATCAGGTTGCCAAACGTTAGTTGCCATTGCGAAATTAACGGACCGGGTCTGAGTCGAAAGCCTCGGGAAGGCCTTTGTCCAACAGTGGACGTCTTTCGGCAGACATGATGATGATATTTAATTAAATTGAATTTTTATTACAGCAAAGAATGATTCTGACTCGATCAGATAAATATAGGCAAACTGTTAAAGAGTTTTTAAATAATTTTCATTTGCTGAATGCAAGGAATCATTCTGAATATGCAACACTGGTTAGTGGACTTTCAATATTTTTAAACGATTGCACATTAAATCATTCAAATCAAAAATTTATTCATGTCTGATGTACACCCTGCTTGCTTATATAATCGACCTAAAGCATTGTGCTCAAATCGATTCCGACGAATTACCTTTTTTTTAACCCCCGACGTAAAAAAGGGGTGTTATAAGTTTGACCGCTATGTGTGTCTGTGTGTCTGTGTATCTGTGTGTCTGTCTGTGGCACCGTAGCTCTTAAGCGGGTGGACCAATTTGAATGCGTTTTTTTTTTATTTGAGAACTGGTTTTCTAGCGATGGTTCTTAGAGTTCTATTAAAATCGGTTCAGCCGCAAGCAATGCAAGATTATGCAATTGTCGGCCTGATGCTGCAGCCAAGATATCCAGAACAGCAGTAGGTACACTTTTAATAATACCATGGCAGATATATCGTGTTTGGATTCGTTTCGATCAGTTTTTGATTCTAAATATAATGCAATAGTGGCAACCGGATGAGCTGATGCTGCAGCCAGGATATCCAGCACACTAGAACACCATAAAAAATAATAGCACATATGTCGTGTTTGGATTCGTTTTGATCAGTAATTGATTCTACATACAATGCAGTGGTGGAAACACGACGAGCTAATGCTGCAGCCAGGATATCCAGCACACCAGTATAACTACTCTTGAAAAAAAAAATAGCAGACGTGTCGTATTTGATTCCTTTTGATCAGTATTTGATTCTACATACAATGCAATGGTGGCAACACGAGCTGAGCTGCAGTCAGAATATTCAAAATACTAGTACACTTTAAAAAAAATAACATTACAAAGTTTAAAAAGCATAAATAAAAAAAACTAAAATTAATTTTTTTTAAAACAGTTGTCTTTTTAGGCAGCTTTTCTTTTAGACGATTTTTTTATTTTTGCTGGCGTTTTTTTTCATTGTTGATATTATGAAAATAGGTATTTATTTCTATCCACTTCCAGTTCATACGAGTATATTTCTATGAGCATATTTAGAGCGAGCGAGTACTCGACAGAGAGAAATGAGTGTGACGCATTTTTGAGGATTGCATTGAACTAAAAGTTTCTAGCCAAGAACAGTACAGAGATTAATAAAAATTGCTAACTGTTATCTTTGTTTTTCAGTTATACGATCAAATAGACGTTCTCTCGAAGATATTTACCATAATCGTGCTCACTCAAATGGGATGTGGCATGTTTCTGTTCAACTTTATGCCATGTTATAACAACTATACAAAAGGAATGTTTGGTGAAAACAGAGCACCCAATAGCACGTTTGAGCATTCTGTTTACTATTACTTAGTAATCGACGATATGTACACGACTTTAAAAGGCTATTGGATAATGTTCACTTTCAATATTTACATGTCTTATAACGTATCTTGTGGACTGTGCGCATTTGATCTTTTCCTTTCCCTCATAGTATTTCAGATTTGGGGCCAACTCAAACTACTGAAACATAATTTGCAAATATTTCCATTACCTCAAATGCAGGAAGGTGACAATAAACCACCACTTCTTTACTCGACCGAGGAAAATAAAAATATCCGTCAGCTCTTGGCAGATAATATTTCACATCATAAATACATTTTAGAGTAATTTCTTTAACTTTATAATCAGAAAGGAGTATCGACTACCAAAGGCTTAAAGCAAACGAATATTGAGTAGATACTAAGAACATTGACACAAATTTCAATCATTTGACGTAAAAGTATAACAGCTACGATGAAAATTGTGTTCATTTTTATTGTACTCAAAGTAATTTGTTGCTTTCTGTTACCTATATGTACGAATTAAAAATAGTGCATATAATTATAAAAAGTATATAGCAAATTCAATTTAGTGTCAACAAGCAGTCCACTTTGCTATTCGATCCTCGTATTGAAATATTTAGACTTTGTAGTTTTATTTTTATTTAATTTAATTTACTTTATTTTCAGCTTCACAGATAAATGTTCCAACGCATTTAGTGAATATTTGTTCCTTTTCTACACATTTCATCAAGTAACAGGCTGCGTTCTACTACTTGAAGTTTCATCACTAGTATTTATAATATCTTTTATGATTATTGCTTACTTAATTATGGTAGAGTCATTTTACGATGTTTCCTGTGATAGTATGTAAAACTTTGTCAAAAAAAAACCCTACAGAATTTTCGATGTCTCTGTAAGAGCTATCATTGTAAGATAAATTAGCGTGACGGGATCTTTGTAAAATGGTTCTAAAAATTTAATTACTTTATGACTTATTTACGAAATTTAATTCCGCAGAGTCCTGAGGCACTTGCGAAATACGGACCTTTGACTCTTATTGTGTTTCAACAATTGATTCAAGTGTCATTAGTTTTTGAAATGGTTAACGCTAAGGTAAGTACCAGTTCATTTGAACCAACTAAATTGTGAACCACTGTGGAACCCTTTCGTAGAAAAAATCTTAGTGACATCGCATTGCTTGACAAGGGAATTGTTATGACACTTACTGTGAGAACGTTCTACGGTGGGTCAGGAATCCAATAGTGTGTCTTTACTTGCAGTACATCTTAATAGTAATTTAACAAAACTCCTTTCTAGTCACGATCTCTCTGGTTGCCATAAAGAGCCGTCAAAAACAATCTACAAAATTTTGATTGCATTCATTACTTTTCATCAATATCATTCCAATGATGATCCTTCCCCCACGCTATTCAGTTCGAGTGGTTTCTCTTGAAATTTAGAATGCTTTAGCTTTAGTTTTTCGCAAGCGCTACGACAGGGGTACTTTAAGTATGCAACAGTAACGTTCATTGGAATGCTGGCAACGCACCAGTAGTTCCCATGATTTTGTGTGTCCATGAGAGGCGGTGATCATTTTACTTGCTTTGACTGTCAGTTTTAGAAAAATAAATATTATTAAATTTTATTATTCAAAAAAGATCTCTACGAAATTAAACAGTTAATGTTTAATAATTCCGGAACAAGCAACCATCCTAAATAAATAATGTAATCCCGTATTGTTTTTAGTCTGGCATCGGATTTAATATATTTTATTTAGAACGAGATACATCTTAACATTCTAATAAATAAAGCATAAATGTAGACGGTTTCTGAAAGCTGGTTTTTAGGATAATCAATGTTCTTTATCAAAATTCATAAGGGATCAAAACAAAAATCACATTATTTTTTGCAGAGCGAGGAACTGATCAATGCCGTTTACGAACTACCATGGGAATACATGAATACTAGTAACCGAAGAACCGTTATGTTTTTCCTCTATAAAGTACAAACTCCTATGAGTTTGAAGGCAATGAAAGTAGTACCCGTTGGTATTCAAACAATGACTGGCGTAAGTCTTGAAATCTTAGTTCTTATGTCAAATGCGATAGAACTTACAAAAATACTTTTATTTTATTTAGATCGTTAGATTATTATCGATGTGTATGCAACTCTTACTAATGATATAAATTCGAAAGTAACCTGTCTGTCTGTTTACTATGTTTCATGCTTAAAACGCTAAACCGATTTAATATGAATTGATAGCGATTAACGGATTCTCCACAGATGAAGAGATCGGCTAGTGCTAGAGAAATAAGTTTTTGTAAAAAATACAAACTTTTGCTGACTGTACTTGCATTATCATCCAAGCATAATAATATATCATACTAAAATATAATTGCCGTGTGTTTAGGTACAAACAGTTCAATCCAATTAAGTAGTTAAAGTGAATGAAAATTGAGTTGCAAAATTTTAAGAAAATTTTAATTCGGAAATCGCAAGTTAACCTTGCAAAAACTTAGAGCCTGGTTATTAAGTGATGGCAATAATGTCGCTACTCGTGACACGGTCGCTATAATATATCCAAAAATCAAGGCAATTTTAACAAATACTATAAGCGTTGATAAGTCGCGCGTGTTCTAATGTTTAAAAATGTACGATTTTTTTACGGCGCAGGAGACTTTCTTTTTTAAATTTTAAATGTAATTACAAAAGAAAAATATCCTACTTTGTAAAAAGTTAACATTATCTACGGTCGATTCATCCTTCCGTGTCTTATTATGTAAACAAACACTTCTTGAAGACACAGTCACAGTTTTTTCTTGGATCACACAATAACCATCACTTAAAATGTTCCTGTATACTTAAAAAAACTCACTAAGTATTGAAATCAACCGAGTAACCACTGACAAATATCATTTCTAATAAGATTGCCTTCAATAATTGACGGAACGAATGAATAACTTCAAAAATGTCTGGCATTGCTATGTCTAAATTGTCTTTGGAACGGATTGCAAAGTATTGATGGGAAACGACAACTTATCGAAATGGTAATGGTGTTCAACCTTTGCCTTTTCCACTAGAGGAAAATTGTATAAAATAAAAAGAGTTGAATCTAGAAATGTCATTCGTTTTGCTACTTCGCTCTATGTCATACGTTATGACATGTGTGCCCTTTTTGTGATATTTCTACTTGGCTTGGCTTACTTACGGATTTATTTATGTTAATAGCAAAATAATCGTTCACGTTTTATGTATATTTTATCGACTTTTCCAATCACTAGTCACTGTCTATCATCACCTGTGACGTCACGTTTGTTTACATGATAAGACACGGAAGGATAAATCGACCGTATCTATATATATAAAAATCAATTGCTGTTCGTTAGTCTCGCTAAAACTCGAGAACGGCTGGACCGATTTGGTTAATTTTTGTTTTGAATTATTTGTGGAAGTCCAGGGAAGGTTTAAAAGGTGAGTAAATATGAAAAAAAAATGAGGCGATACGAAGTTTGCCCGGTCAGCTAGTTTTTTATATTTTTTTAACAAACATTACGTTGCTATTTTTTCAGATTATGAAGACATCATTTTCGTACTTTATGATGCTGACTACTGTTGCTTCAGGAGATTAAGTTAAGAAGAAAACTATTGAATTCATAAAAATTATGAGCACTTCAAAAATTCCGATTCAAACCACTTTTTATGATGTAACTAGCTGCCTCGTCTTATCTTTCGTATGTATGCTTATGCATCTTTCTAACTCCAAATTACAATGTTTATTCCACTGTATAACTAAGGACCTGTATGTATACCTAACCTGCACTTAGTCTAATCTTAGGTAACACTATCTGTCATCTTCTAATGATTAACTGTCATACAGTTTATTTACATGTTGTAGTATTTTTTTCTCCTGTACGTGTTTTCTGTATCACTTACTATTGTAGTATACAATAAAGAGTTCTTGTATTGTTATTGGGCTTTAATATTCTGCCTACTAAATGTACCTACTCAAGCGCATTTAGTCCATGCGACTGCCAAACTTAACATTTCTTTATTTTGATACAAACGCCCACGTGCATTCAAATGGCTGTAAAATTATGAAGGCGGCAATAGTCACAAAAACGTGTCTGTTTCAGTCGGCTCTGAATGAGTTAGGTAACATGTCGGGCTAAACTCGATTTAAGATGTGAGTTATCTGGGTCAATATATTTAATAAGAGTGAGTCTCACGGTAGTTTTATGTGCAAAGAGTTAGGTAAAGTAGCTAAATTTAGTACTTAATAATTACGTAATTGAGATCTTAATATGGGGCACTTTATACTAAGAGCTTTTTAACCAGAGCTACCGAAATATTATAACGCTTTTATTTCTTTGTGTCGAATTTTAAAGCTCGTAACAAACACACAAGTACATCCAGATATACATAAGAAAAATATCATCATCAGCCGGAAGACGTCCACTGCTGGACAAAGGCCTCCCCCTTAGAACGCCATAATGAACGACAACTCGCCACTTGCATCCACCGGTTTCCCGCAACTCTCACGATGTCGTCAGTCCACCTGATGGGAGGCCTGCCAACGCTTCGTCTTCCGGTTCGTGTTCGCCACTCGAGGACTTTTCTCCCCCAACGGTTATCTGTTCTTCGAGCGATGTGGTACGCCCATTGCCACTTCAATTTGCATATTTTTCCAGCTATGTCAGTGACTTTAGTTCTTCGACGAATTTCCGTATTCCGGATTCTATCGCGCAAAGAAACTCCAAGCATAGCTCTCTCCATAGCTCATTGCGTGACTCTGAACCTCTCTAAGAGGCCAACAGTCAAGGACCATAAGAAAAATATGTTAGATGCCAAATGTAATAGGTAAAAACTTTCTGGATAACATCCAAAATTCATAATCGTTTATTGCATGTTACATTAATTGTGTTACGATGGAAAATTACAAACTAGCCAGGTATAATGGTGAAGCTCTGATAGGGCACGATAATACAAGTAAACAAGAGGGTGCTTATCCTAATTGGAATGTATTTACATACTTGAAAAAAAAAATAATACTCAGGTATAAAATATATTTTTATATAATGTAGATTGATGGGTTCCAAGCGACGGGCACCGGAGCAGAGGTAGGCCTAAAAGAAGGTGGCGGGACGATTTGGAGCGATTCCAGCCGGACTGGCAACAGTTTGCCGAAGCCAGAGACGAGTGGAAGAAGAAAGGGGAGGCCTTTGCCCAGCAGTGGGACACTATATAGGCTAATAAAAAAATAAAAAAAATGTTGATAGTACAGAGCGACTGAGCTTTGCTCGGGCTAAAACTCGATAATAAGCTTTTTCCCAGAGATAAGACCAAGCTATCATCAATCAAGATAACATCGATCGATTTTTCATCCCCGAAAACCCCGACATACCAAATTTCATCGAATTTGTTGGAGCCGTTTCAGAGATCCGCGACATATATTTATACAAAGGTATAAGATCTATATATAGATAATATATTTTTATCTGCTCTCATATCGTAATATTCGAATTATAAAATTCAATACAAGTTTATATTTACATACTTTTTAAACACAATACCGAAATATTAAAAAAAAAACACTTTATAACACTTTTCTTCTAACGAAATAATGTTATAATATAATTTTTTAAACCATTACGATACAGGGCAAATCCAAAAAGTTTATATCAACAAGTTTTCATTCCAATTTTCACTTGTCTGTGGCAGTGTCCGCTTAGCGCATGCGCGCACATGCCGCAAATGCGCAGTGATGTACTGGGTTTTACCGCCATTCCGTTCATACGTTGTCATTTTGTTGTACGAATTTTCGTGGGAAATTTTTGTTTTTGCTTAAAAATGTCTGATATCAGTGAATGCGAAGAAAATTTAACTCCACCCGATATTTTAGATGCGGCAAAGGAAATGACTCATAATTTACCAGCAAAGTGAAGGTTCTAGTAGGTATAAGTTCTGGTTGCAATGCAGGTAATTCTCAATGTTTCTTGAACACATGATAGAGGATTTAATATATGAACGTAGATAAAATATTGTATGCAACTGTACGTAATTAGGCCTTAAAACACTCGTGTGACCCTTTTATGAATTTCGGCTACGCCTCGTTTCATGAAACCACACTCGTGTTACAAGGACCCCTATTACGATACAGTTGCATAAATAGCTATTGTTGCAAATTTTTTGGCAGGTCTTAAAACATTTGACTAATATTTGTTAAATTACATTATTTAGCCATTCAATGTCTAACACGGAAAGGTACCCAACTGTCCGGCTCCGATTCGTCGTTGGCATCGTAGATAGATAGATAAAACGTTTATTTGTTATTGAAAATACAAACCGAAACATAGATGCACAGAAATACCAGAAAAATAAGACTAACACTGGGAATCGAACCTAGGTCCTCGGCATTCCGTGCCGCGTGCTATATACCGCTACACCACTGCTGGTCAACCAGACCTAGGTTCGATTCCCAGTGTTGGTCTTATTTTTCTGGTTTTTCTGTGCATCTATGTTTCGGTTTGTATTTTTAATTTAGGTTTCACGGGATGACCGTAAAAGTAAAAATTTGGAATTGAAATAAAAAATACAAAAAGATTCCAAAAAAACAATCATAATTTATTTGTTATTGCAAATACACACAATTAAAATTACAGAAACTAAAAAGAACAGTCCTAACTTAAAATAAACATTTTCCATTGTTTATGTGCGCTGCAGTAGTGCAAAAGGGCCATGGTTTAGTGGTCAACGTTGCCGGTAGAAGCAAAACGCTGATATTCTGCCACAACTCAGAGATCACCAAGAACAAATATTATGAAATATAAGCATAACAATAACTATGAAAATATATTTAGGTACTGCAGAGTGATATCCGTATACGATAAAATAAATATAGCCATATTAACTCAGTACAACACTAAAATGCCTCACCTGAGTAAAAAAATAAGACCTGGCTATTTACGTAGTCTACCTAACTATCCTGCCTATATAAGACCAAGGTGTAACAATGTATATGGCCAAAGAGTATGGACGATGCCCAGTATTTTAAATGGTTTTCCAAGTAAATTACAAATAAAACTGGAAAATGTACCCGGTAATCAGATAGCACGTGTCCTCAAGCGATATTTCCTAACTAAATAAAAAAATAACTACCAAATGTCTACCCTATTGCGCAAAAAAAAAAAAAACAAAATTATAATGTATTGATAGTAATATATAATTAATAATAATAATAATAATCATGTATTGTATTAAAGCCCCTTAACTCCAATAATCTTTAATACCTAAATTAAGATTAGAAGTTAAGCAATGTAATTAGAATAGAAATAATTTTCAGAGAAATAAACAGTTTTAATTTTTTTTTATTACTTTCTTAAAATAAATGTAGGTACGTCTTTTGTTTCAACGCGCGCTCTCCGGCACCTCCGCCAGCGACAGCACCACGGCCCGCACCCGCCGCGCCAGCAGCCAGCGCGACACGCACACGCAACAGGACGACCAGACTAGCGTCCCGCCATGCTTGATTTCTTGTTTTCTTATTTTATTTAAAGAAAGAAAAGAAAGAAAATACATTTATTCACAACATAAGACAACAATACTATTTGGTACAAAAACAACACAAAGGTCTGTGTCATTGCGATTGTGAATCGGACACTGGCTCAGCATAATGCTGAAGCGTTAAAAACACCCCAGCGCTGATTTTCAGCCAGCACCGTAGGCAAACCTCTGAACGTTATAAAGACATAACCACTATAATACACACCATCAACTACATAAGAATACATAAATAAATAGATAATTTATAAACTAGAAAACGAATTTATTGTGTGACTTTAAAAAACATAAAAATAAATTTATTAGATACGTGTAGACATAATTAATTTTACTACTATTATTATTATTATTATGCACTCTCTTGCCAAGTATACATCCTTACAAGTATATATCCTACTTGTATTTCATGTCATGTTTGAGAAAAGCATTATACAAGCCTCGACCGGAACTTGGGGTTGCCGGCCTCGCATCCCTATCCGGCCGCGCAATGCGCTCGGGGGTCTATATCTGTTTGGCCGGCAACCCCCTACTTCCCGGCCTCTACAGTAATGTACTATAGTTTCATTTTTTATTTTTAAGACATTTTATTTTATTTGTTATAATATGTGTTATAGAATAGTCTTAAAATAAGGGACAAGTAATTTTTTTAGCTGCCCAAATTCAACCTATTCAGAGAAATTGACCTACAAAGTACTAAAAAGTGAGCAAATCCTCTAATTTTTATAGAAAGTGCTGTTAAAGCAAATCGCTAGTTAATTACTGACTTCATTATATCTCGGAGAACATGAAAAAATAGTGGACCGGTGTTTTTTTATTTTAGCTCAAGTTCATATTTTACAAAAAACAGAACGTTAGGTCCGAAGTATGAAACTTTGAAGGGTGTTTTTTTTTGTAAAACAAAACACTGTTTCAAAGGTTGGAAGATCAATTTCTCCAGATACTTAGGTTAAGTTTGGGCAGCTAAAAAAATACGTGTCCGTTACTACTACTCTCTAACACATATAAAAATAAAACAAATCTGAGCTTAACAGTGTTTAACTTTCCTTGTAAGATTCAGGGTTTTAAAAGTTTCGTATCTAAAAGAAAATAATGGAACCCGATCATTTTGATCTTTGTCTGTCTTTCTGTACGTCTGTCAAAACCATTTTTCTCAAAAACTCGTGGAGGTATCAAGATGAAATAAATATGAAATAATCACTCAGATCTCAAGCAATATAGTAATCAAGCTTCTAATTAGGTAAGTTCTGTTAATGCAATCAAACGTTACAGTTACAAAAAAGATGTCTCAATATTAATTTCTGTAACCGAAAAACTAATAAGGTACTTGTCTTCCGGTCGTCCGAGGAGCTTGAAATTCGGCATGAAAGTAGCTCTTTCTTTTAGTGCTATAGCACAACCAAAAGGGAAATGTTTGAAAATCATATTGCTTATGACTGTCTCTCTATGTTAGTAACTATCTAAAATTACCCCATCCTGCGTACATATTTCTTAGGAGAGGGGCTCTGCTAACACTGGATTTTCATAGATACTTACAAGTTTGTCCGAAACCCTCGGTGCAGTCTTACACACGGACTTGGCCGTTTTTTTGCTATTTTTCAACTTGATTGAAATAGTGCAATTTAGATTTCATTTTAGTTGTGCTAGGCACACAATGACCCTTTATAAAGAACTTTATGCAGAATAGGTTGCGGGGGTCAGTTTTGTGAAACAATGGAACTGCCAGCAAATTCATTATAGAACAGACGCAATGTTATGTTTCTTAATATTTCAATGTAAAGCTTGGCTATTACGAGAAATAGTTGCGTGACTAAGAGTTAATTTTGAATCATCATTTTTAAACGGTATATTAAAAACTATTTTGTCTACTCAAATTATACTTTCAAATTTCCAACATCTGTGAGAGACAAAGCACTTTGATCGTGCCATGTTTTTTTTTTTAATTCGACTGTATGCCAAACGAGATGGCGTTTTATTCGAAATAAAATGTAGATCGCAAACAATTTGGACAAATCTTGCACGTTTTTTTGATACTTACCTAACGATATGAAAATTGTGGCCGTATTTAATTTAAGGATATGAAAACATTTTGTTGTAAGACAGTTTTAAAGCAAAATTTCCTGTTTACCCACGTAAAAACGGTAACATCTTTTTCCGTTTTAATATTTCCTTAATTTTCTTGGTGAGGCGACTCATCCAATGGAGATGGCCGAGGAAGCGGAATCGTGACCACCAATAGGATTACTTACTTCATTTGGTCCAATAAAATAATAATAATAGAGCCCTTTATTCTGAAATTAGTTTTACATGTACACTACGCTGAAGATTTTTTTTTATATAAAATATCTCTAATCAGTATGCCTTTTGACATAGGCCTCCCCCAACGCCTTCCACTGACATCTGTCATTCGCAACCCTTCTCCAGTTTGGACCCAAACAGTCATCTTCAGGTCAACGTCCCATTTCGTGATCTACCTTCCCCGTTTCCTCTTTCCATCTCGGGGGTACCACTTGGTTATATGGTCCAATACAACATTGTCAAAAAAATTTAAAAATTGTAGGAGAAAAATAAAAGTTGGGAAAATGGGTCCCAAAAATAATTATTTTAATAATTATTATGCAACACATAACTTAATTATTATGTTGTTAACTGCATATACATAAACATGAATAGGTACTAGAAAGTCCTGCTCATTTTAACAAATATAAATAAAATAAAAGATTTATTTATCCTCACAACCCGTCAGCCAATTTAAGACTATGTTTCTTTAACTAGTTATAACAAAGGCACCATTACCCTTGCTTCAAATATCTAGTAAGTACTATACTCTGTTCCACGGCAGGTGACAAACGAACATTGAAGAAGTAAAGATTTTGTCCGATGCACCTGTACGTACAATAATCATTTGCTCTTAGTACAAACTTTCAGCCGTGAAGCCGTGGTGGCCTAGTGGTTTGACCTATCGCCTCTCAAGCAGAGGGTCGTGGGTTCAAATCCCGGCTCGCACCTCTGAGTTTTTCGAAATTCATGTGCGCAATTTACCACGAGCTTTGCGGTGAAGGAAAACATCGTGAGGAAACCTGCACAAACCTGCGAAAGCAATTCAATGGTGCGTGTGAAGTTCCCAATCCGCATTGGGCCCGCGTGGGAACTATGGCCCAAGCTCTCTCATTCCGAGAGGAGGCCTGTGCCCAGCAGTGGGACGTATATAGGCTGAGATGAGATGAGATGACAAACTTTCAAAGTATGGGCTGTTAGTGGCCACTCAAGACAATAAAACTTGTTACCTATCATGTTTTAGAATGACGTTGAGAGATACATGTGAAAGGTTGTCTATAGCACAGAATACCTAACTAATAAATAGTACTACTTCATAGTAAATTTTTGCGCCTGCCTTTGGAACAGAGTATAAAATAATACTCGCTTAGTAGTGTTTTCTTGTGTGTGTATTTTTTTTACATCGCTCTGCTTCCTCACACAATTCTGGTGGATGCACAACTTTACTATCTGACGGTTACTTTTATAAAGGATCCTTTTCCTCTTAATCTTTTATCTTTGCGTTTGATGAAAACCGAGCATTCTACTAATATTATAAAAAGTTTGTAAGTAAGTTTGTTACCTTATAACCTAAACCGCGGAACCGATTTTGATGATATTCGGTGTACAAAAAGTCTGAGTCCCGGGGAAGGACACAGGATAGTTTTTGTCCCGGAAAATAGCTTAGTTCCCGCAGGACAATGATAAAGTACGGACATTTGTCGAAGAACTAAAGTCACTGACATAGCTGGAAAAATATGCAAATTGAAGTGGCACTGGGCACGCTACATCGCTCGAAGAACAGATAACCGTTGGGGGAGAAAAGTCCTCGAGTGGCGACCACGAACCGGTAAACGAAGCGTTGGCAGGCCTTCCACCAGGTGGACTGACGACATCGTGAGAGTTGCGGGAAACCGGTGGATGCAAGTTTAGTGGCGAGTTGTCGTTCATTGTGGCGTTCTATGGGGGAGGCCTTTGTCCAGCAGTGGACGTCTTCCGGCTGATGATGATGATAAATGATAAAGTAATTTCACGCGGACGGAGTTGCGGGCAACAGCTTATAAATTTATCATGAGCTTTTGAGTGAAGGAAAACGTTAGGAAGAAAGCAACAAATAACTGAGAAACCGTTCTACGGTTTTTATTCAATCCACAATGGGCCTAAGTAGGTTGCACACATGACTACATCTCAAGCCTCTCATTCTGAAAGTAAGTCGGTGTTCCACATCAGAATGGCGACGATGATGATTATATTTTCGTGCAAGTAAAAGTATTAAGTGTATTGTTTCGCCTAATCTGCAACGACTTGTTTTCCCGATTAATTGCCTACTCATGTAATTTGATGAGAAAGGCCTTCTTGCTGGCAGCCGAGTCACTTAAATCAATTCCAAGAAATATTGATTGCGTACACTGAATTATTGTTATTATATCAACATGCACAATCGAAGCAACGATTTTTGTCGTTTCTTAGGTATTACGCGATTTCATTTTTGAATTATTATTCAATGATTAGATTACTGTAGTTTATCAATATGATAAAAACTGATAGATCACTTTCACGCAATAGTATTAATTAAGAAAATCTGACGATATAGAATTAAGAAAATATACTTTTTTATGAGTAATATTAACATTTATGCTAATATGCTTGATTAAATACATCCCTTTTTTACATAAAATTGACTCGTTATTGACCCCTATCTCACTTCATGAAAAGCGCATATGAGGCCAAACTTTCTTTATCTAAGGATCTAAGTATCTATAGATCACACTAATGATAATTTAGGAAATAATGTGATTCACATTATTTCATAAGATTATATATCAGTAGGATCCCCGTATTTATCGAACGTAGCCTTCGTTTATGACAGAACTTGTGATTAGGGGACAAGAATTGAAACATCTAAATACCTAAACGTCTAAGCAGCATTTTCCTAAATTGGTAAAGCCATTTAGAACTTAAGGGAACTTTAACTGGAAACAAGTAAACTAAATTATTGAATCGTTTAGCAAAGTATCTACTCGTAGCAATTAGGAACAATGTCCAAAAAAGTTTTTTGATGGTTTAAAAGCAAAATCTCTTTGTGATAAAAGTTTTTAACCCTTTTCAAAGACTTCAAAACAAAGAACAGGATCAGAGTAAAGGACGGTACTACGATACGATAAGCACTTTTTTACCGATGAATTAATTACAATTGAGGGTATAAGTACAGGGCAAATGTGACAGCGACTTTTTATGGTTAGTGGCATAAAAGGTCGCTGATGCCCTGATTGATTACTTATCAGAATAAAAAAAGTATTTTACGTGTTGAATTTCAATACCAGTATACACACTCTCATCTATGATTTAAATTACTTTAACATAGTTGCTACGCAATTTATGCTCGTTGTAATACATAATAATATGGTGAAATGGAACGGATTGTGAAGCATCAGGACTCCTCATCAATAAACGTCTCTGCATCAGAAAAAGCAATATTTTGTAAAATGCGACAAGAAGTTGACGTTAAACGAACGAAAAAGCGTGATGTTTTTCTTATTATTTTTGTTTTTTTGTAGTCGGATAAATTTTTTGTTCTAATTTTTTTGTAACACCGATTACAACAATAAATCGTAATGTGGTATAGTACTTGACGTACATTAAAATTCGCGACTTACAAACACCGAAGGAAATGGAACGGGAGAAATTCGAATTTCATGACGAATAATAACGAGGACTGAATCACAATTTGAATTTAATTGCAATTCATGAAACTGTTACTCGTTCGAGAGAGCATGCCCTAGTTCGTAACTGATAACAAGAAAGTTCAATCTTTCGTTCATCAAGTCGCGTATTTATGTTGCGTACTCATACGATCATCAGCACCAATATCTGACACAACAAGCGTGCATAAATATCTGATACGACTATTTGTAGGGCCGGAAGGACGTGTCAGACATTTTTGCGCGCTCCGCTGTGGCAGATATTAATGCTGGTGAGGGTGACTGTACCTTTTGATCAATAGCATAAGATTAAAATTATGTGAGGTGGATGTATTTTGTTAAGTAAAAACTTAGCGTATGGTTAACGTGATTTCAAAATAAAAACTTTACGTAATTTATTGTATTCATATCAAATATTAAAATAATTATAACGTTTTAAACTTTCGTGATTTTCACTTATAGCTAAAAGACCACTCGACGTTTCGACCACGTTACGTTACAGTCAAGAAACAAAGGATGTTTTTATTTCCTGTAAAACGATTGAATGTGGATGCAATTTCACTAAGTGATTTCCTTGTTAAACATTCCGCAGGACATTAAATAAACATAATAATGCAGACTTTTTTCATTTTACCACCACATTTACATTTCATTTCATTACATTTCACGCCGTAATGGAGCGACGGATCGACGTGATTTTTGGCATAGAGATAGTTTGTGGTCCCGAGAGTGACATGGGCTTCCTTTTATCCTGGAAAAATGCACAGTTCCCGAGGGAACAGAGCGCGATAACCGAATACCACGCGGGCGGAGCCGCGGGCAAAAGCTAGTAATTATATAAAGAAGAGTTCTAACAGACCACATTTTTAATTTTCATTCAATTTTTATGGAATAATCGAGAAAAACTAATAAAAATGCAACGTTGTCAGTTTAGCAAGTATAAACGCTTTTAATAAAGCACAGTAAATACAGTTTTTCTCGCCAATAGGGTCACATTACAGGGCAAGATCATTATTGACCTTATAAGGCCAACAATATACCGTCGGGCACCGACCCAATGTACCTACTACCGTCGAATCTCTTGAGGTACAGCAAGGCTACCACGAAATTCGAAAATCGAAGTTCGTATCGTACCGTCCCGCCTACGCTTATGTCATTAGTATGAGAGTGAGAGGGACGGCATGATACGAACTTCGAATTTCGTGTTTCGGAGTAGCCCTTCAGTATCGTATTTGTTCAGTGCTGAGCGTTTCCAGCATCTTTCTAAATGAATTCCTTTCAGGTAAGTCTACTTTTTACAAGCTTTTATTTTACTTACAACGTTTGTTGTACGTATGTTGTAGGTAGTTATAGTTTTAGAATTTGTATGTAAGTATGTATTTAATTTGTGTGTATTTAGGTATCCACCAGGAAGTGGACAAAAATGGAAGTGGTATGCCACAACCAACAACTAAATTGGATAGTTGAGTGAGTGTGTATTTGTGGCATAAGTACCTATTTATGCAAGTTCGGTGATAATACAGTAATTCTGAGATTCGAACAATGAAATTATCCTTTTTTAAACAATTAATGGTATTGACTTGTTTAGTGGGGAGTTTGAGTAACAATACAAGAAAAGTTACCGTAAAAACTAGTTTTTTTTTCTTAAAATTTATTTACCTGTAAGATCTACGACTACTGTTTTATCTTCTATATATATAAAATAGTTGAAGAAAATTAGATTGAAATGTATGGAAAAATTGGCAAAATTAAAGCAAGAGGTTTATCTATCAGGATATGTAGGTTATGGAGAAAAAATAAATTTTACCCACTCTCCCCCCCCCCCCCCTCCGGGGGGAGCGTCACCCCCCCGCGCCCTCGAATATGTCCCGGATCGCGGTATTTTCCATTATAAAAGAAAACCGTACACGATACATAAAAAGTGTGTAGGAACGAAATAATCCTAGATAAATTTACTATAAACCTTTCATACATACAAAAGCGATACCACTTACAGTTTCAGCGCAATCTGGCACCAAATACGAACATTTTTAATAATTTATCCAGTTATTTTTGTTAATTGTTTAGTTTTTTCAATTATTTCACACTTTACCGCCAAGATATGTATGACAGAAGTAAAGAATAGAATATTTTCTTTATAAAAAGGTATAATTCATTTCTAAACTCATTCATTTGACGCTGCTATGCTATTTTGAAAATTCACCATAATCAGCTACTGCGACATTAACTTAGGAAAAAGTACCAAAAAAAAAACTATTTAGTCCGTAAGTAAGATTATAATAAAATATTACACATTTTTTAGGGTTCCGTAGCCAAAATGGCAAAAGCGGAACCCTCATAGTTGCACCATGTCTGTCTGTCTGTCTGTCTGTCCGTTCGCGGCTTTGCTCAGAGACTATCAATGCTAGAAAGCTGTAATTTTACACGAATATATATGTAAACTATGCCGACAAAACAGTGTAATAAAAAACTAAAAAAAAAAATTTTTTTTAGTACCTCCCATAGACGTAAAGTGGGGGTGTTTTTTTTTTTCTCATCCAACCTTGTAGTGTGGGGTATCGTTGGTTAGGTTTTTTAAAATCATTAGGGGGTTGCTAAAATAATTTTTCCATTCAGTGATTCATTTGCAAAATATTAAACTTTAAAGCGCAAATTTTCATTAAAATCGGGCGTCCCCCCCCCTCTAAAATCTAAACCGGTGGGTAGAAAAAATTAAAAAAATTCAGGACGATAGTAAGTATATCAAACTTGCAAGGAAAACTATAACGGTTAAGTTTTCTTGAGAATTATTAGTAGTTTAAGAATAAATTGCAGCCTAAGGTATAAATATACCTAAACCGTCCGTCTGTCATAGCCAATTTGATCCGAAACTACTAGACCGATTGAATTCAAATTTAGTTCACCTATGTAAATTGATGACCCAAACACGGACGTGTAAAGTAAATTAATTAATTTTAAACACGGGGGCTAGTTTGGGGGGGGAGGGGGGGTAAATTAGAAAAAAAATGTAGAAACTATATCATGTGACATATCAAATGAAAGGGTACATTATGAAAATCTCAAATATATATTTTTCATTATTTTAAATTAATCCGTTTTGAAGTTATTTAAGAAAATAGGTGAAAATTAACCATTTCCCCGCCCCTATCTCCTAAAAGCCCAGTAGGGCCTACATTTTTTTTTTAAATACAGAAAATAGGTCCATACCTATAGCTTATAGGAAAACATAATGAGAATCTAATGGTATTTAAAGTAACACCATTTAACCAGTATGAACATTTATATTTCGCTGAATGGCCAAATGAACTAAATTAAAAAAATAGCATAGCAATGGTAAATGAAAGATTTTAGAAATTAATTATACCTTTTTATAAAGAAAATATTCTATTCTTTACTTCTGTCATACATATCTTGGCGGTAAAATGTGAAGTATTTGAGAAAACTAACCTTTTAGCCGAAAAAATAGATTAATTATAAAAAAAGTTAGTATTTGGTATCATATTGCGCTGGAACTATAAGTGATATCGCTTTTAAATGTATGAAAGGTTTATAGTAAATTTATCAAGGATTATTTCGTTCCTACACACTTTTTATGTATCGTGTACGGTTTTCTTTTATAATGGAAAATACCGCGGTCCGGGACATATTCGAGGGCGCGGGGGGGTGACGCTCCCCCCGGAGGGGGGGGGAGAGTGGGTAAAACTTATTTTTTCTCCATAACCTACATATCCTGATAGATAAACCTCTTGCTTTAATTTTGCCAAATTTTGATCTAATTGTACTGAACTAAAAGGCAAACCTGACTCACTGGGTTATATATCAACGCACAGCCCAAACCGCTGGGCCTAGAAACTTGAAATTTGGTACAGGGGTTCCTTTTATGATGTAAGTGAGCACTAAGAAAGGATTTTTGGAAATTCATCCCCTAAGGGGTGAAATAGGGGGGTGAAGTTTATATGCAATTTTCTCATTTATGGACTTAGAAGTATGAAAACAGGTACATAAGTTTTCGATTACAATTAAAAATGATTTGTGTAGGTGAATTAAATAAAATTCCCCCCTAAAAGGGTAAAATGGGGGTAAAGTCTGTATGGACATTTTCTCATTTCTGGACTTAGAAGTATGAAAATAGCTAACTAAGTTCTCGATTACAATGAAAAATTATTTGTGTAGGTGGAATTACTAAAATTCACCCTAAAGGGGTAAAATGGGGGGGTAAAGTTAGTTGGGGGGTTAATTAAAACATATGCCCTGATAACTAAAGTAACGCGGACGAAGTCGCGGGCAAAAGCTAGTTTCATATAAATTAAACACAGTAGGTATGTCTAATAAAATTAAAAAAATATTATAAATGTTAGACTAGCTATAAGATTTTATTCTAAATATCAATTATGTACATTCTTTGGAGAAAGAAAACCAAAAAAGGTAGAGCTGTCTTCACTTTCTTTATCTGTTCTAAAAAGTTTTGACAAAGTAAGTAAAGACAAAAGATACAAGTTACCGACATTTAATCCGTTTTATTCGTTTGAAACTTGAGTCCCGTAAGATTCGTTTGATAAAAGTTAAAATTAACCGCAAGGTCCACAAGCCGACAAAAGACCGCACCTCCAACCGTAAAAAGTTAGTGTAAAGTGATACTTGAGTCGCTAACTTCATGTGTACGAGTGCGGTGGTAACCTAATACTTTGTCATTATTTCATTATCTACTTTTGATACAGTTTTTGTTTCGTAACTAAGATAAAGTAGAAGGCTGTTAACTTTTTATTACCTATAGTGTGTCATCCTTCCTTTATGTTACTAACACTATTAATGGGAAGGTTTGTGAGTATGTGCGCGTAGCGTAGGTGAGTAAGTATGTATGTACCTAGTGTGCGCTTGTTATCCTTTCATGCATACTTATTGGTTTTATGTTTTGGTTTTTAAACCTGAAAGTAGTTTGTTCTGGACCGAGAGGAGAATCGATTATGGTTGCTTTAAACCAGTTGTGCTTTTTTTTAAATTTCTGTTTTACTATATGTACTTAGTATAGTCTAAAAGTTTGCAAATGCAGCGCATACTCCTATCACATATCTCAGCGAGGTTGCATTATATATTATACTTATTTAATACTAGCCGTTATCCTGTCAGTTTCGATTTTCTTCTAAAAACGGCGCAGCGCAACTGACAAGTACAAATTACAAGTGTAAAATTAGATATCATGTAGAATTCACTGACTTAGCAAGACAAACGAATATTATTTTAAGTAATTAATATATTTGTCGGTATATGGACTGGAATGCTTATACTAATTTTATAAAGGTATATTTTAAAGGTAGGTAACGATACCACGAAACAATGGAGACCACGAAAGGGGTTCAGGAATGTGGGGAGGCAGTCAGCTCGATGGATAGATGATTTGGTGCGTGCGGCTGGGAAGGACTAGATGCGAAAAACTCAGGACCGCACAGAATAGGCCTGATGATGATAATTTTGTCGGCATAGTTGCTACATAAATCCTTGCAAAATTATAGATTTCTAGCACTGATAGTCTCTGAGCAAAGCCGCGGACGGACAAACACACAGACAGACAGGCATGGCAAAACTATCAGGGTTCCGTTTTTGCCATTTTGGCTACGGAACCCTAAAAAAGGCAATTATGGTGTACGAAGTTTCAGTTTAATAATTAACACCTTGTATACCTATTAAATACCAAAACAAATAAATACAAATTATTTTATTATTATATTGAAAAGAAACAAAAAAAACACTGACCTGAGACTTGTTGCACAACTAGGGAACAGGGTAGGGTATTAAAAAGTCTCGGAGCGCCCAGCAGGGCTTAGCCTTTGCCGGTGATTTCTCCGAGGAAGTAAAACGGAGAAAAGACGGATGGAGCGCAAGGCTGAAATAAAAAACTCTAGTTAACTATTTGCTTAAAACATCCACCCAATCCTCGTTTTAGCGTATATTATGCTAGCAAAATAAAACTATAAAACTTAGATTAGGTTTTAAAAACTATGAACAAGAAAATAAACAGTATGAATGGGAAAAGTAGGTAAGTATTATTTAGAGCAGAGAGAACAATACCTGCACTAGAGGCAGCCCATAACAGCACAACTAGCTCCTCGAGTAAATAGTTTAACAAAGTAAAATTATGATATTTACACACAAAATCAAATTTCGGCATACGCTCTGCGAAAAAGTGAAGCCATTGACAGGAAAAAAAAAACAAAAACGAACCGATAATTTTAATTTAGAATTTATTCTTCTGTAAGCTGCCAGTTGCACGCCACAAAGGTTACAATACAACCTAAGTGATAGATCATCGACGACATTATATCGCACCTCACATGTTATTTCTTGCTCCGTCAGAATAAGGCTTTAAATGCTATCTCAATCCATGTCAAAATAAAATTGTGAACGAATAAGGATGGATTTGTTTCGGTTTACTAATGTTTCGGCGAATAACGTTTGGCAACCTGTTTCATTTCTCAACTTTTCATTTCCCAAACATTTAATATTTCTGAAACTGTAAATACTTCAGGATTTTTATAAAACTAACCTAACCTAACCTAAAGGGTTCTACGCGATGATCCTGAAAGAAATCCTGAAATATGTACAGTTTTAGAGTTTGCGAAATGAAAAATTGCGAAATGAAACAGGTTGCCAAACGTTACGTTGCGAAAAGGCAGTACTCGATTTGTTTCATTTGTTTTTTTGTTTCATCCCCGTCCTACATAGGTAGTTTACATCTAATTTCACACTCACATACGGATTCTTAAAACTCATAGGCAAGGCCAAGTTTGAAGTGACGATGCTTTACTTGACAGGCCACAAGTCAAACCACTAGACTACCACCACTTGTCCAAAAATATCTTATCGAATCTTAGGTAGGTATTTGAGTTTGTGTTACACATAATTCCAATAAAATGAATTCGTTTCGCTTATTCAACAAAAATCTCTGCAAAGTTTACACAGAATTTTAGGTGCTGAATTGCCGATCCAGTGAAAGCGTCTATTTGATCCATTACGGGGCAATTAACAGTTATTACTTACAAGATATTCGAAATCATGAACATGCTAATTTTAGGTTATAATAAAAGTAATCAGGTTACTTTGATCGTGGAAACATTTCAAGTGGTTTTACAAGAAGTGGGCGTACCATGGCGTACCTTACCGACTAATTGTTCGTGAAAATGAGCGAAGTAATTTGGTGTATTAAATTTCAGCTGTAAAATAATAAATCGGAGAACTTAATATAAATGTAAGTATTCTTTGGTAAGCTATGCCTGTGCTGGAGATTATAAGAATAATGCTGGAGCAAACTCAGTTGCAGATTTAAAAGATTCTAAATACTAAATGTTACTTATGATGTGTTTTGCTCTTGACGACTGGGTAGCAGAGTGGTTAGAGAATCTAGTAACAAAGCTTGATATTCCGGATTCAAACCCCAGTCAGGGTAGTTATTTGTGTGAAAAATGCGAAAGTTTGTGCTCGAGTCTGGAATGTATAATAGTACTAAGTATTTGTTTGTTTGTTTGTTTGTTTAAACACTTTATTGTACCTACAAAAAGGAAATAGGTACAAAAATAACACACAAAAGAAAGTGCTAAGTACAAAGGCGGACTTATCCCATCACATCTACCTGTCTCGGTTGGACAAGAAGACGACACCTGACAAGGTGTTCGAGCACGTCCGCGAGGCAGTAAAGGCCCGGTTACAAGGAGCCCAGCTAGAGCTGTCCATCATCCCGCTCGAGTCTCAAAGGGCTAACAATTTCAGCTCATTTAGACTCCAAGTGCCTGCCAAGCACCAGCAGATGTTCCTGCGCTCCGACTTCTGGCCGGAGGGTGTGGTGTTCCGTCGTTTTAGGGTAGCGACGATGATGAAGTTCAAAAATCCCTAACTATAGATAGTTTTTTTTCTTTAAATGTTTGTATAATTTTAATTTTACAGCGCATTGGTATTTAACTGTAATGCTGTAATTTTTCTTGGAATAAATAAATAAATAAATCCCTGAAGGGATTTCTGCCAGTCAACCCTTAATCGATCGAAGGATCGACAAATAGAGCAAAACATTTGAATACATATAAATGCATATATAAACCCTAAGTACCTAAATATATACAATATTATACAGAATACATAACCTTAATATACCTGTTACCAAATATAAAATAAACTAGCTCTTGCCTGCGGCTTCGCCCGCGTCGAATTCGGTTATCGCGCGCTATTTTACCCCTTTAGAGGGAAATTTTGATCCATTTCACCTACACAGATAATTTTTAATTGTAATCGGGAACTTAGACACCTATTTATATACTTCTAAGTCCAGAAAATAGAAAATTTCCATACAAACTTTACCCCCCATTTTACCCCTTTAGGGGAAAATTTTATCCATTTCACCTACACAAATAATTTTTAATGATAATCGAAAACTTATACACCTATTTTCATACTTCTAAGTCCAGAAATGAGAAAGTTCCATATAAGCTTCACCCCCCATTTCACTCCCGTAGGGGATGAATTTCTAAAAATCCTTTCTTAGTGCTCACTTACATCATAAAAATTACCTCTGTACCAAATTTCAAGTTTCTAGGCCCAGCGGTTTGGGCTGTGCGTTGATATATAACCCAGTGAGTCAGGTTTGCCTTTTATATATATAGAAGACTAGCTTTTGCCTGCGGCTTCGCCCGCGTGGAATTCGGTTATCGCGCGCTTTTTTATCCCTTTAGAGGGAAATTTCATCGATTTCACCTACACAGATAATTTTTGATTGTAATCGAGAACTTATACACCTATTTTTCATACTTCTAAGTCCAGAAAATAGAAAATTTCCATACAAACTTTACCCCCCCATTTTACCCCTTTAGGGGAAAATTTTATCTATTTTACCTACACAGATAATTTTTAATGGTAATCGAGAACTTATACACCTATTTTCATACTTCTAAGTCCAGAAATGAGAAAGTTCCATATAAGCTTCACCCCCCCATTTCACCCCCTTAGGGGATGAATTTCTCAAAATCCTTTCTTAGTGCTCACTTACATCATAAAAATAACCTCTGTACCAAATTTCAAGTTTCTAGGCCCAGCGGTTTGGGCTGTGCGTTGATATATAACCCAGTGAGTCAGGTTTGCCTTTTATATATATAGATAAATACACATATAATACATACAATACATAAATAACACAAGTATAAAGGAAAACTACTTACTAAATAATTAAAGGAACATGTGTGAGCCACATCTTCTTCAAGGCCTCCCTGAACGAGTATACGGAGAAGGATTGTCTAAGTAAGTATAATAATACGAAGTATTTATCTAAGTAAGTATGTTTCTCCATTGTTGATAAACATAGTGCAAGCTTTGCTTTGTTTGATTCTAGTTAATTGGTATCAATTTTCCCATGACATTTGTTTATTTAAATAATTTTATTGAATCTGGTTAGGAGCTACTTTGTGGAGGACCATACCTGTTAATGAAATACAATATATATAACCTACTTCCTCGCTACCAAAAACACAGAGTTTAGAACACAGTAGTTTGGCAGCAAAGAAGGAATGTTATAAATATTGTAGCGAGTTTGTTATATAACTTTTAATTTAATTTTTAAACATTTCTGAAAAGTTTTTGTGAACAGAAATCGAGCATAGTTTTGTTGTTTATTGACATGGACTTTAATAATAATAACATCCGCCTGATTCAATGAGATTTATTGAGGCCACGAACTTCACTGCTATATACGAGCCTCCTCTCAGAATAGATTAGTAATTGTAGTTTTCGCGAGGGTCCAGTGTTGATTGGGAATTTCAGCTCCACTACTAAATTGCTTCACAGGTAGGTTGCTTACGATTACGTTTTACTTTACTATAAATCTCCTGATAAATTTCAAATGTGATTTGTGAAAAACCACAAAAATACTAGCCTGAGTTTGAACCCTAGTTACGGTTCTATACCTGAAAGGGCATAAATCAAAATAGTAGGCTACCATGGTCTCCTTACTTATAATGAAATGAAATTGTAACTTTACGTTTTTGCTTTTGCGAATCCGTTACCTAGTGACGAATAAGTTTCACAGATTCGGGAGCTACCCGGCTTAAGTTTAAGGCGTATGGTGTGCCAGTTAATTTTCCTGCTAAATGAGACAAGTACCGAAGTTCACAAGTTCAACGCAAACTCGTTATAATACCACAAATAAAACCGCACAATGATCATGAAGTCTGAGGAGTTCAAAGTAATATAATCGAAAATTAAAGTGTGGTTAATGTAGAGAGAACTGGTTAGAGCGTTAAATTTAATTCATGTTTAAATTTGCCTATGTCTTTAAAAATGACGAACTAAATACGTGAGCTTCAAATTTTAACTCAAAATCGGTTACGCAGGTAATAAACCACCATTAATAGGGATGTTGACATGACACCACCAATCAACAGCTGACGTACTTTTTATGACCTGTCAAAACAAAATTCTCCCATAGAGTTTCAATGGCAATAGCGAATTATGACGTCACTATCCGGCAACTCAATCATCTGACTATTTATTTGTTTTAAAGCAACAAAAAATCTAATTTTACAGTAAATCGAAAATTAATCTGGTTTTCAGGGCTAAAATAAAGCGTTTTTTACTGGAGTTGTTCCTTCGAATTAATTTTTAATGGCGTCAACATCCCTATTCGGGTGATCATATTATGTAAATCATTACTGACGAGGTCACTGAGTAGCTAATATTCTGTGTAGGTCAATCCCATGGGAACAACCTTACGTACTAACAACCTTCAGATCACTGTCGAACCAATAATGTTTCTAATCTCGTGCACAGAATTAGATTCACATCAAGAAATCATTTTTGGAAGAATTTTTTGAAAATCTTAAGAAATCTATCTCTATTTACAACTTAAATTCAAATTAAGTACCGTCAAGTACTGTTTTGTTCAAGGTACCTACTAACAAACAAGCAAGTATTATATCAGATTATGTTGCCAATGCAAGTACAATTACTAAGTTTAAATATTCAAACCTGGCAAGAAAAGATTAACCAGTATGTAACTCGCGCTGCGAAGAGAAAATTTATAAAATAAAATATCATGGGACACTTGACACCAAATTGACCTAGTTCCAAACTAAGCAAAGCTTGAACTATGAATACTAGGTAATGGATAAACATAATTAATGGTGTGCTACCTCAAATTGATAAAATGATACAAGCTATTTAGGTTGTTGAAAGAAACTTTTATAATAGAGCATAGCACGGGTGCAACTTTGAAAAAAAGAGGCGAAAAAATAAATAAAGGAAAATCTATAATCAAAGGCATTTCCCCTTCACTTTAGACATGCTCGTGCTTTGACGTTAAATATAAAAAAATATAACCTATATGTAACATAAAAAATGCAAACAGGCTTTCAACTCCATATGGATATTAATTACTTGGGTTCACATATTACAACCAAAGGTTAATAAAGTAAATGAGCCTAATGGTAACCGTTCTAGTAAATGCTTAATAAAAGTCAAATTTCTTATCCGTACTAATAATTATTATAAATGCGAAAGTGTGTTTGTTTGTATGTTTGTCCATCATTCACGTCGAAACATAGCGACGGATCGACGTGATTTTTGCATAGAAATAGTTTACGGGCCAAAAAGTGACAAAGGCTACTTTGTATCCCGGAAAAATGCACAGTTCCCGAGGAAACAACGCGCGATAACCGAATTCCTCGCGGGCGAAGCCGCGGGCAAAAGCTAGGGAGTGTAGCGCAAATAAAGAAAAATGCACCACAAAATTACGAATAATTTGTAAATACAAAGATTTTCCGAAAAGGTTAAACAATTTATTAAGTTACACTATTTTTGCACATGATTGATTATATATTTGTTTTAAATAAAACCTAATTTACAATAACAAAATAAACTAAAAACAATCCTTGAATGATATTGGGTCTATAGTAATAATGCCAAAAATATTAAAGCGTGTAAATGCTTAATTTGGAATTTTGAAAAAAGGACTAAATTAATAATTAAAATTGGCCAGAAAGAAAGTTAAAATTAAAATTAATTATTATAATAAACTGTTAATTAACCAATCTTATAACTACAAATTAACTAAGAAACACAGTTAAAAAAAGTAAAACAAACAGTCAATAAATCAATGATGTTATATGTCACGTATGTAGCAGCACATTGCAATAAATGATTTCACCAGATGGGTCTGTTCAAGGGAATCTTGTATGATCCCACAGGAAAGATAGATAAATGAATTAGTTGTACATTACCAATTTCCTGCGAAAATGTAGATATGTGGCTGGTGTGCGTGGTTGTCCACAAATGAAAAACCAGTTGATATTCGATAACTTTGGACAAATCGATTGAAGATTTCCAGTAAAACGGAAAACTGAAAATGGTAATTTTTATAACAGATTTGCATAGCCGAACAAATGGAAAAACTATAGAGATGTTAAAATGTAGGACACTTACCCGGTTCAGGAAAAATACCGGCTTAATTTTTAATTACGAATAAAGATGATACGTTTGGTCTTTGAGATTAAAAATACGTTATTATTTTCAAACAAATTAGCTCTTTTGACTCAGAATTCTTGTCATAACAAAGCAATTTCATAATCTGTCAAGAACTCCTTCTTCGCGAACGAATCTACAAGTTTGATTTTTAAACGTGACATTCGCAAACCAGCCAGATTACAAATAACAACCAAGAAGGCCTCGTCAACATTCATAGCCAAAAGTTTGTAGCATGATTGCTACAGGAGGTATAAATGCTTCTTAGGTTTCAGAAGTCCTAATAATAAGAGTAAAAATAAGTCCTAATAATAAACCTACCTGTAAAAATTAAAAAAAGTTGTGAAATACTTAGTTTTTTAAAAGATCTCAATCGAGCTGTCATATTTCGGAAAAAGAAAATATTTCATATATACAAACAAAGAGAAAAGTTCCTATTCATTAAAAGGTTGCCTGGAAGAAATCGCTCTTGAGCGATAAGGTCCTATTGCTTACCTTGACATTTTATCTGTGTACCGTTTTTCTGTATCACTTACTATTTCTATGTAGTGTACAATAAAGAGTAGGTAGGTAGTAGGTATTATTAACCGACTTCAAAAAAAGGAGGAGGTTATCACAATTCGGTTGTGTTTTTTTTTAATGTTTGTTACCTCAGAACTCCGTTATTTATGAACCGATTTGAAATTTTTTTTTGCGTTCGTCTAGGAATGCTTTCAATTAGGTCCCATAAGCACCAAATCAGGATCTGATGATTGGATTCTAAGGAAATCGAGGGAACTCTTCAAATGTTGTAGGGACACCTATGGTAATTTTGATATATTTAGTAGTAACTCCGTGCATTTGCTCTTGAAAATCATCATTTGGTAAAGTGGAACTGATGACGAAGACCACAGTTGACCGTCGGAGTTACTACTCAAAAACAAGTATTTCATGGGTTGAATTTCAATTGCTTTAACACAGTTGCTAAGCAATTTATGCTCCTCGGAACGCATATGGTGAAATGAAATGGGTGGTGAAGCACCAGGACTCCTTAATAATGAACACCTCTGCATCGGAAAAAGCAATTTTTCGTAAAAGGTGACGAGCAGTTGACATTAAACTATTGTATCTTAGATGTTTTACACTAAAAAGCGTGAAAAAAAAAATATAACGAAAAATAGAACCGACTACAAAAAAACCATGAAAATAATTTTCTACCAGTCTGAAGTCGGTGCCTCAGCACGAGCCAGCAGGAGTGATCAATCACTCCTGCTGGCTCGTGCTGAGGCACCGACTTCAGACTGGTAGAAAATTATTTTCATGGTTTTTCGTAGTCGGTTCTATTTTTTGTTATAATTTTTTTTTAAGTATTGTACTGTTTTGTATTGTTTGTATCATTCAAGTTTTATGTTCAGCTCTCAAAATTAATCCTTTTTGCCTCAAAAATTCATAGAATATCCTCTAAATATTTAGGTTGTTTTATTAATCTGACGTAAATGTTGTAAAAGGGCTTTATTTTGCAAATTTTTGTAGCTTTGAACTTAAACTAAGCGGTTATTAATGAATTGAATTCGTTTTCTTTAACGAGGAGCCTTTTGATAAAGCCTTTTAAACAAATTCAGGTCAACACGGATAATATTTTGCCGGTTTACCAATGCTAAATATAACTCCGATACCATCAACAGTACAATACGGTTGTAGTATCGGTATTGTTTTCTCTGCCCTCTTATTCAACAAACGAAGAAGACATAGGTATCTTTGTACCTTTGTTCTTCATTCTAGGTACCTTCTTCATTCTAGCTACCTATCTAGGTCTTCTTCGTTCGTTGCAACCTTTTTGCTCTGTTAAATAGAAATAAACTTTTGTGTACAGTCAAGGGCAAAAATATGTATACACTTTGGTACCTTGTCACTTTGACCACTGTGACACATATGGCACCTATATGGCAGTTCAAATATGACGAAATAGACAAAAAAAAAATATATACATAATTATAATAATAATGCATGAAAAATAAAAGGTACATAGAAAGTGAACAATTGTTTCCACTATTGCTATTTCGTTTCCTCGCCATCGAAGTGAAAAGCAGATTGTAAAACTCGAGCATTAAACCCATTTTCCCCTCGACGTGTCTATCCACCCTCGCCGTACCAGCTCGGGTAGGTATATGAACGCCTCGGATCAAATAGCTCGTTTTATGCTCTTGTTGCACAATCTACGATAGAACTTTGATTCTGTAAATTTTACAACCTAGTAATCTCGGTTCCGCCTCTGGCCAGGAACACCATCTTTTCCAAAGTGCTGACAACATAAAATATATTTTGTACCGGTACAGTGGTTTGGTTTCACGGATTGCCGTCTTGATGATTGTCATTACAAGGTACTAAAGTGCATACATATTTTTTTGGCCCTTGACTGTACCCACAGATCTCAGTAGATTAGCGCGTGTTTCGCCTTCGGTTGCTTTGAGTAGGGCTAATAGACCATATTCTGTCAGTTGTAGCTTCAAAGTGAGGTCTTTTCGTTATTTTAATAACACTCGTAGCTAGGTATATATAACTAAAAAAATTAAAGAAACGAGCAGTTCTAATTTTAAAAATAAATAAATATCATGGGACAAGTGACACCAATTGACCTAGTCCCATAGGTACTATGAAAAGCTTGTAATAGATACTAGGCAACGGATAAACATTTTAGACCGAAGAACAAACATTCGAATTATTCATATAATATCTGCCGCGGTCTTAGATCGACTCCCGGACCTCAGCTTCGTAGTCAAGTTCTCTAACCAATTGGTTATCCAGTCGTCATAAGTTATAACAAATCGTCGTGACAAATAATAATGTATTGGATAATTAACTACATTGATGATTGGCAATCTAGCACCGTTCGTTTTAAGCGCTTATATAAACAAACAGACGTAGGTATTGCTTCTGAATGTTCATCACCACTTGGGTGACAGAACCTTAAAAAGTAAAATTATAAAATAACAAATATTTTGAATTACCTGTAGGCAATTCAAAAGCTCATTAGGTCAAAGGTTCATTGAAGGGCAAGTATTAAATATGTTACCAAGCCGCTTGGTATTAAATATTTCTAACCAACCAATTAATTTGGCTAAAAAAATATTTATTTTATTCAGTAACACAAACAGCAATATGAAGGTTGGTGCCTCTTTTTAAGTATCAGATACTTGTGTCAAGAGACTAAGCTCATTAATCTTTGCTTGCTAGGCATAGACTGTGTGGGCGTAGGTTTATAACATGTGTTCGTAATCCAATAATAATAAGGGATCTGCTAGCCGAATGTCCTGCCTAGGCTGCAGTAATGGAAGGGACCGAGACATTATTCAAATATGCTCTAGGCATTCTAATGAGTAGCAAATATAGATACATAAGTTTTTAAAAATCATCACAACATTGAACGTTATTTATGATAGGAAGATAAATTTAATTTTACTAATCAGACACTAATCCTTAGGTACACTTGGAATGTTTTCAGAAACAATTTGTATTGTTTTTTTTTTCTAAACTTGTTTATAAACTATAAAATTGAAACTTTAAGTCAGAACCAAACTGGAGCGCGAACTTAATCAGTAGATCAGGTAACAGGAATTTCGAATATTTATCCTACAAGTATGATACCTCCTTCAGCCTGTGTTTATTTGTGCGTGCAGATAGCTTTTCGCTTCAGCTCACCATGACTACTAATACAAAAGTAAACAAAGTAGGTACTTTATTTAATTTTATTTTCTCTTAATTTTCCAAGCAATGCGTCAGTTTTCATTTACCACACTATGATACATATCAGCGTTTAAAGCACTAGGCGAAGTTTTCAAATGTGATGATCTGATTCTTAGGTATCATTTTGATAAAAAATCCAAGTTTCTAATGGATTTTAAGACCTTCCCATCCAGAATGTATTTTGAGGCTCACAGCTCAACTTTATATCAATGTTTTGTTTCATATGATCTGCAGCTTCTGTAGCTACCTCTAAAATGACTGAGGAGTGACTCTTTAGCCAGAATGGTTCAATAATGCCAGAATAACCGATATAAGCCTCATGGCCCGAATGAAAAATATTGATTTTATCTGACGTGCAACGTATGAAACGTGAAATAATTGTAAAGTGAATAGATTATGGTTATGTATTGTAAATCTTTAAAACAGTTCTGTTGTCTGTTGCATCGTTTAAACTATACGAGCTATTTTTAGGACATGTTTATTTAAGAAATTCTCCATGCTGATAAAATAGAACAGCGAGCTCAAATGTTGTTGTTGTATGTCATCTTGGATCAGATTTCATCGCATGCAGTTAGACGTTCAACTCATCTTCGTAACGACTGACATTTGGTCGTTATATTTTAAGGAATCCATCACTGGTATTTATGCTACCGTGATGCTACCGACGTCATGCTTCATTTAGTTTTCTTCGAATACGCATGTCAGATGGCTTTAATCTTTTTCTTACCTTATACCTAGAAAAGAGTAACGTGAACTTCCTGTTTTTTTTTTTTTAATTATGGTAGGATGTTTTTTTTTCAATTGCGTTAGTATCATTGTGGGGTTGTGAATACGATTTTTCGATTCAGTGATATGTTTGCAAAATATTCAACTTTAAAGTTTAAACTGTTGGTTTGAATTTTTTTTCGTAACGGCTATGGAACTCTATCTTGTCTGACACGCTCTTGGCCGGTTTTTTTTTTAATACCGAATACACTTCTTTAACAAATTTACTTGTATTTACTCGATGGAACCTATATTTAAGAACAAATTTGCGTATTTAGTTGATTAGTATGTATCTTTATTACTTTTATTGACCATCAAAATGTAATTCATTAAATTTTTATATTATTTAAAATTCTAAAAGCCAGACGCTTGAAGAATGTGATGAATCATAATAAATAATGTACGACTGAATTATCATAGCTTTCAATATTAGTCATTATTGCAATAACAAGGTCTTGATAACAGCTCATTTTACTTCATTAATGTGCGTTTTATGTACAGCGAAGTTTTGTTGATTTTTTTTAGGGTTCCTTAATTTAAAAGCAAAAAAGGACCTTAAGAAGTTATTCTGTAGAACGCTTTGAGTTATCAAGTTAACATTATGTAGGTAATATAGCTATGGTCTCCTGTTAACGTGGGGATAAAAGCCTATGGGCGAGTACTTCCTGTTACTACAAAATTCTCGAATTTTCGATTGGAGGCCGCGGATCAGCAAGCGCAGCGTAGGACGTCCACCAATGAGATGGATTAAAGACGCGGGTTCACGGTGGATGCAGGCCGCTGCCAACCGAAGCAACTGGAGGTTTATGGGGGAGAGCTATGTCTAACAGTGGACGTCCTACGGCTGAGATGATGATGATGATGAAAACAAGACATTTTGCAAAAATGACTTAACCAGTAAGAAGTACACGGAAGTCAAATATGCATTTTTTTTTTTTTTCTTATTTCTTGGAGCCGTTTTCTTTAAATGTTGAAGTTATTATTGTTACAAGCAAAAGTAACAATAATAACAATAAAAACGATATTTTTTGTGGCTTTAATTTTTTTTACCAAAATTTACTTGATATATTATGTATACATTAAAAGTTCGCCTTGAACGGTTTATATTATCATAAAATACATAAAACACGTTCTTTAATAATATGGTTTGAAACCTTTTTACGAGTCCCAGTACCATTTTTTATGATGCCAAGCGTATACGATTCTGTATAGACACATGGAACGAAACCTTCATTTAAATTGAAAGGTGTTATTTTATTTACCTTTACTCGATTGTAAGACTGTTCTTTCAATAAATGCCTTTGGATCACTTGCCAATTGTATAAATACAATGACTAACCTCTTCAACACTTTAAATTTATTGCGTCCAGTCTACTTTAGCACGATTATTTTCTTAGGGAATTAAATATTCTCAAAAGTTTATGTTTACGTGGGATTTCCTGGTTTAGTTTACGAATTAAAAATGAAGCTGTGGAACTACGAGTATGTACGAGAACTATTTGTTCTTTCTTAGCTATTTCATTTAGAAAATAAACATTTAAACTATCCGAATGGTGGTACCCTATAAAACGGTATCAATTGAAATGGTCTCATTATAAATGCTGTATGTATGCTGTAGCTTGATGCGTCTTGCCGAGGACTGGGCGCAATGGCGCTCTTCGGGGAAGGCCTATGTCCAGCCAGTAAACTACTATAAGCTGATGGTGATGATGATGATGATGATGATGATAAATGTTGTTATGATTTTCCAAACTGATTCGACTACTTAAGCCCGGACAAGGCCAAGGAGTGTTTCTTGCATTTCCGTTACGACGATGTAATACAACGCTAAATATTTTGGACAAAATTACTCATTGCATCAAATTTTAGATACAAACAAGTTGTGAACCGGAGTAGAAG